>JANBXA010000007.1:101585000-102785000 GCA_030556225.1 Cricetiscus sungorus | reverse complement strand
CAGGTGGTGTCTTCTCCCAGCAACCTCAAGGCAGCCATCCTCTTTGCATCTGTATCCTGATCAAGTCACTCACTATGGTCTCTAGCAATGCCAAGGGACGAGTTTACTGGCTAGAGGCCTCCACACTCAGCACTTATCTGCAACCAACAGAGCCATTCCAGGGTCCAGGCTAGAACTGAACACAGCACTAGTGCTTCTCCAATCTACACAGAGGAAACCCCAGATGCAAGCCCAATCCGAAACGTCCCCATCTTCCATGTCCAGACAGCAGTGGCAGCAGGCCATCTCCTAGTCTGCTGCTCCCTGCCTGGTATTTCTGGCCAGGTTTCTCAAGAGTAAAACAACATAGACACACAGACACACATCACCTCACTTTCCAGAGATAAGAGTCTGGAATGCAGATATGGCCAGAGTGAGTACCTCCAGTGAGGATGTCAGGAGCCTGTGTGTGATCGCCAGGGATCTCCTGTGGGTCACAACTGCTCCCATGGTCATGTCCATCATAGAGAAAGCAGATACTCAGCACTACAGCACCACAGCACTATAGCAGGTGGTTGATACCTCCATGGTAACACGCCCCCATCTCTCCATCCTCCCACCCCATCCTTACTTGGTCCCTCTGTGTAGGTCCATATCCCAGTCGCCCCCTATAATCCAGTCCCTGTGTATTAGAATCCAGCTGACTTCTTCATACTGTGCCACCTCTTTAAAGAGCCTTCTGTAAACACAACCAACGTATGCACTGAGGAACGTGGTCCAGGCCTTCACAGGCCATCACCCAGTGTGACTAGGCCTGTCACACTTGCCCCACTGGGAACCTAAAAACAGAGAGGCCCAAAGCCTTACTAATGTCCAGTGTGTCCGCAGAAACCCCAGGACAATGTGAAAAGGCAGATTCATGCAATTGAGGGGCAAGCTTTGCAGTTGTGATCACCACCAAAGCCACAACTGAGAATGGTTCTCTACAGACAGCTCTCAGGTACTATGTACTGGGCACAAGCTTCCTACTAAGCTATACTACTATGTAGAATATGCCAGCCCCTGTGACAGATGGACCCCAGACAGATGGGCCCCAGGTAGGGCCCCCAGGTCAATGGGCAGAAAGGCCCAGCCCACTGGATATCAGAAGACAAGTACAGCTATGGCAGCTCCACATGGACCATGAAGTAGACAAATCCTGGGTTCGCTGCTAAGATGGACAGTCATACTGTGTGGGGCCATCTAGCCACTTCCCTTGGGAAATGCTGTTCTGTGTTTCCATGGAGGCTCGGGCCTAAAGTTAGGTGTGAAGCTAACTTCAGAACTGCCCAGGAGGTGATTTTGTTTTATACACCGTACCTGCTTGTAGTAATTTTCTGTATTTACCTTGAAGCTTGAACCCCAATATTTGTCTCTGGGCCATTTATTTTTCATGTTACAAATGCTCACATTTGGTACTGAATGCTAACCCGCAAGCCTTTTTATCCCGGACAAATACACACCTGAAGGACTGATGTAGATGAGAGATTTTACACTCAAAGACCATGTTAAGAAAGCTGGGGAGTGACTATTAGTTAAAGCACTTGCCTCATAAATGTAAAGACTGGGGTTCAAACCCCCAGAACCCATGGAAATGCTGGGCGGGTATGATGGTCCTCCTGTAATTCCAGCCTCAGTGATCTGAGACGGGGGATCCCCAGAACAAGCTGGCTAGTAGAAATAGCCATATTGGTGAGCTCTGGGTTTGACTGAAAGACAATCAAAGAATATTACATCAACCCCAGATGCCTCCACACTTATAGCTGTGTGTCCTCACACAAGCAAACATGCATACATACAAGAACACGGAAAAGGGGAAAAAAAGAAAAGAATTAAAATTATTCTAGAATACTCCAGAGAACTTCAGATTTCCCCTTGCCTTCGATACAGTGAAGTAGATGAGAAAAACTCAAATACCCAAGACAGAATGTTTTCTTAGACTCTAAGGGACTTCAGGTCTGTAGGTGAGGCTATGGCACAGCTCACCTAGACCTAAAATCAGAACACACTGGTAAATGCCAGCTGAAGAAGAGTGGAGTTTTGGAGACAGAATTCTACCATCAGAAATCCAAGCCAGCAGTGGTAGACATGGTTTATGCTGATGAGAAGCCTTGCTGTGGCGGGGGTGGGGTGGGGGGGGTGACATTGGCATGAGGTCTCCCATAGAAAGCAGCTGTGAAACACATTGAGGTCCTAAAGCCAGACCAGAGCTTCTCTTCCCAGACTCCTGCTCAGAAGGGAGGCCTGGGGAATCCCAAGATCCTGCAGATCCCTAGCATGGCAAAGCAGGACACTGCCATTCTTCCTTCTTCCCACAGGCATAGGGGCACTTCCACTTACAATGGGGATGGAACATTAAAAAGCAATCCTAAGTTTAAAAATAGCATAAAAGGGCTCAGTGAGATAGCTCAGTATGTAAAGGTGCTTGCTGCCAAGTCCAGTGATCTGAGTTAAATAGGCAGACTCATGTGTTAGAAGGAGAGAGCCAACCTCTGCCAGTTGTCCTCTGAACCCTACATGCACACTGTAGTATGGACACACACACTAAATGAGTGTAAATACCAAATAATAAATTATATTAGTCACTTTCCCTTTACTGTGACCAGGCACCTAACAGAAGCAAAGTGTGACAGAGTGGACTACAGCAGGGACCCCTCAGGTCTCAGCAGACCTGATGCAGACAGAGGTGGGATAAAAGTAAGGTCTGATGATAACCTTCAAGCCTGTCTCCTCAGACACCTACTTCCTCATCCAGGCCCCACCTCCTAAAGGTTTCACAACCTCGCCTAACAGCGACATCTGCTGGGAGACTGGTGTTCAAACACATAAGCCTGTGAGGGATGTCTCACATCCAAATCATAACATCCTTTGGACCCACCTCATGTACTAGGGAATAGCAGAGCACACAGCCTGGTACCAGGTCTTGCTACCACAACCACAATGCTGACTGGGAATTGACACTTTCTGCCCAGTCAAGGAGGCACCCAAGGGAGGGTCCGACTAAAATCTACTAAATCATACTAAATCAGACTGCAATCTACTAGTCTTTCCCCACCACCACCACCACCACCACCACCACCACCACCACCACCAAAAAAAAAAAAAAAAAAAAAAAAATCAAACCTCAAATCAAATCAAAACTGAAGAACAGTTCCTGACTGGGCACTGCTTCTTTAGCTCCTATGTGCTGAGAAAATAATTATAAGTGGGGTGCCATGTGTCTTTCTGGGAAGCCTGTTCCATGTTCTTTTCTCTTCCTAGTGTTGCAGAAAACTCAGTACCAGGAAGATGAGGGGCTTCCATTCTGCCCAGACTGGAAACAGCAAAAAGAGGTAATATGGCCTCACCTGCACACTCGTTTCTAGGGTTACTATATACCCCACTTGAGCAAAGTTACCTGATATCAAAAGGAGGAGCAGAGCAGGGTAGAGGAATGTTCTGAGATTCTGTAATCCCTAGCCTGGGGCATCTTTAGCTCGCCACCCTTCCGGGCCAGAGCTTCCCTGTTGTTATAGAGACCCAGCATGCAAAGCCCCCATGTCCATCTTGCTCTTGTCTCTCCATGGAGGAAACCCTTGCCATGCAGCCAGCAGCTCAGGACCTGATAGCCTCAACCTACAGAGTACTTGGTGTACAGCTCAGCACCTAACTAAGCCACCTAGCCTCACTTAGCACCTAAAACAGAGGAAGGCAGGGCCGACACCTGACTGAGAGTGCCCACACAGAGGAGGCCAAGTTCAAAAGCAATACCATGCCCACTAATGACATGGAGGAGAGGTGATCCCTCACAGGGTCAGTCTGTGACAACTCAGCCCACCTCTTGCCAAGCCTTCAGGAGCAGGGACTCAAGTCTGAATCTTCTCTTTGGGGGACTGTGAATTCTGTGGGTGGCCCAAGTGCAGTGAAGCTTGGGCACCCTGCTCAGCACCCTTCCTGTCCTAGTTTTCTTTGTATTGCTGTAGTAAAGACCATGGCCAAAAGCGCTTTTTTCAGGGAGGAAAGAGTTTATTCCCTCTTACAGCTGTAAGCCCAGTGAAAGAATCAGGGAAGGGTAAGGAGGGAAACCTGGAGGCAGGAACTGAAGTGGGAACAAATGCTGCTTACTGACTTGTTCCCTGCAGCTTGCTCAATTTTCTTTCTTACAAAACTGAGGGCCACCTGCCCAGGGGTGACACTGCACACAGTGGGCTGGGCCCTCCCACATCAATCACCCATTAATCAAGAAAATCCCTCACAGGCGTGTCTACAAGCCAAGCTGATGGAAGTATTTCCTCAGGGCTCCTCTTCCCAGGTGACCCTAGCTATGGTCCAGTTGACCAAAACACTAACCAGGAAACTGACCCCATGTCAGCTTGACACACAAATACATTCTTATTAAACCACAACCTTTCCTTTTTGTTACTCCCCAAGATCTTATATTAATATCACAATACAAAACTTAGTACAACTTTTAAATTCGCACAGTGCTTAACAATTTCAACACTTGGGGCTGGAGAGATGGCTCAATGTTTAAGAGCACTAGCTGTCCTTCCAGAGGACCCGAGTTCGACTCCCAGCATCCACATGGCAGCTCACAACCATCTATCTGTAACTCCAGTTCCAAAGGACCTGATGCGTTATTCTGGCCTCCATGAGTATTTCATACACATAGCTGACAGACATCCAATCAGGCAAAACCACACACATACATTTTTTTTTTTATTTCAACATTTTAAAAAAGTTCAGTCTCTTTAAGATAGTCAATGTCTCTTTAGTCCAAAGTCTCCTGTAAAAATCAAAATCAAGTTAAGCTCTTCCTTATCCCAAAAGGGAAGAACCAGTGCATAGTCTCAATCCGAACAAAGTAAAACCAAACACAGCCGTGTACATTAAACCCTGTAGCTCAAGATCCTGCATCTGGGATTCACTCACCAACGTCTGCACTCCCACAGGCCTGAGCAGCTCCACTTCTGCTCTGCTATCCACAGCATACATAACCTATCTTATAGACACAAGCAGACTCCACTCCACAGCTGCTGCTGACCTTGGCAATCCTCCCACGGTCCCTAGTGGCTGGGATCCATGCTGTTCCTTCACCCCTTCATGACCTCTCCTCAGGGACAATGACCTCCACACAGGGACAAGCATCAGCCTCCCTCCATGATCCTTCTAATCCTAGGGTCTCCACTACACTCCCCCAACAGGATCCTGATCTCAGCATCCCCCAGTTCCTAACCTGGAACAGGGTTGGCTACCTTTGTGGGTAAATAAATAAATAAATAAATTTTAAAGCCTCTCATTTTTTCATTGGAAACTGGTTCCTTGGTATGAGTAGTATGAGAAGTCTCCAAGAAAGGCTGTTGCACCCTAAGGGAGCCACAGGAATGGTGCTCCCCTCCTCAGGGCAGAGTCAGGAACTATCCACCCCATATGTTCAGTCTGTGAGTCAAGAGAAGCTTGTCACTGTGTAGGCCACACCCATGGACATAGCTGTTCCTCTCCTCACTCCAAACCCATCAGCAGAAAAAACATTTGTCTACCTCCAATCCTCTGTCTCATTGTCACATCATTGGCAATCACCAAGATGTAGAATCAACTGAGAATCTACACATACCCAGGCAATGGAAAATCCCAACCATGAAAAAGAACAGGGCACGGATACAGGCTACAGTGTCAGTGAGCCTTAAAGACACTACACCAAGTGAAGTCACAGAGCACAAAAGGCCATATTCTGTCTAATCATTACTATGCAGTGTCCAGAAACAGGTTGGTAGTTACTCGGAGCCAGGCGGGGCGGGGTGGGGTGTGGGGGTGGTAAAGAGTGATTGCTGTTGAATTGGTTTTGTTTGCTTTTGTGGGGAAGCAAGAATGGTCTAGAATAGATAGTGGCAAGATTATACAGCATAGCTAAGAATCACTGACTTAGACACATTACGGCAGTAACTGTATTAGACATCACTCTCTAGAGGAACGCACCGACAGGATGAGTACATTTTAAAAGAGGATATGTTATATTGGTTTGCATGACACAGTCTGGGTAGTTCAACTATGGCTGGCTCATCCAGAGTGATGGAGAATTCGGCAGCTGCTCAGTCAGAGAGGCTGGATGCTGAAGGCCTGGTGGATTCCTGGAGGGCTGCTGGGATTCTGTTTATGTCGGAAGCCTGATGAAGCTGGTCCTTGTGTTGGAATGCTGCAGTGATCGGCAGATGGACTTGGCATTGAGAGATGCAAGAAGGCAAAATTTCCTTCATCTCCTTCTATGTGTGGCATCAAGCATGGGTCTTCCCACTTCAAACAATCTGATCAAGAAAATCCTTCATGGGAGAGCCCAGAGAGTTGTGTCTCAGTTGATTCCAGACCCAGTTAGGTTGACAATCAAGCCATCACAGTACTTTTATGAGAATTTTATATCTCATAAGAAAAATAGCCCTCAAAGATAAAATGGTGCCCCTACCTTTTAGGAATATGGGCATGACTAAAGTAAAGCCCTGTTTTCCTAGCCAAAGCATACCTGCGTAGCCTTCTATCATCTGGAATCCCCAGTGTCCATGGTTCCATTCATAGCAGTGTGGACACCTGCAGCTTTGGTGTGGCTCTGCTTGTCCTAGACAGAGCAGCTGGCCAACATGTGTGGCCTGGATAATCAGAATCCTACTGATGAGGGTTAGTGTCCATGTGCCATCTCTCCTACTGTGACCCAGACTGCTCTAGTAGCATCTTTTGGTCTAATATCCAGTGGCTGCTCACAGTTCTTCTGTATCCCATCTCCTGGAGGCACAGCTGCTGGGCAGTACACACTGTTTGCAAAGGCTCTGGAACTCAGGACACCTTTGTTATTGGATCCCGTCCATCTGTGATGTATTACTCCTAGCACAGGGCTCATGAGAGGGTGGCTGTGAACCGCACTTTACCTGCACAGGCTCCCATGGCCCAGTGCTCTATCCATACTGCGGGTTGCACATTATGGGCAGGGTCTCAGGTGCCACGTGTGGACTGGGAACAAGCTCTCTTGCATTCTCGGGTGGAAGTCCAGATTGGATCGCAGAGTCCAGCACCTCTGGGTAGAAGACCGCAGCTGACCTCTATTTGTCTATTTATTGTATTTGGCTCCTTGCCCACCTTTGGCCCATGCTGTTCTCTGAGAGTCCCTCATATTGATGAGCTGACATGCCTCGTGTCATAGGCTTCAAGCCACATCACACAGAAAAATATTCTGGACGTTTTACTCTATCTCTGCCTTACTGCCTCAAGCCAGGCCCTTTCTCTGAACTGGAGGTCACCGCTAAAGCTGAGCTAGCTGGCAGTCACCTCTCAGGATCTGCCTGTCTCCATCCCCAAAGCTGGAGTTACAGGCACATGTAGCCATGCAGGGTTTAATTTATGGGTGCTGGAAATTTAAACTCAGGGCCTCACCCTGCAGCACGAGCAATCTTCCCAGCCCCACCCTAGACATTCCTGTGGAAGATGAGGTGGCAGCCTCTACTTGGAAGCAAGCCATGTATCTATTCTCCTATCCAGAGGACAAGGGGTGTTCAGTGTCCCTTCAGCAGCACCCAACAGGGAACCCTGGGAACTCACCTCCCACCTCCAGCACTGTGTTCACGAAAGCTAAACCTCCCCACTATCTCAGTATCCCAAAGATCACAGGACAATGCTGCCTGCTGTCCTTGCTGCCCGCCCCAGAAACCACCATCAGGCGTTCCCACAGTAACCAGTGTGCTGTCAAGGGAACCTGAGTCCTCAGCACCAGATGCCCACACCCGTCTCCTTGCTGAGTGAAAGCCAGAGGCTTGAAAAGTAACCTGCCCCCCACCACGATGCCCTGTGGGTCTCCTACAACCACTCCCCAAAGTACCAAAGCCTGGCCTCGAGCACCAGAGGTTTGCTCTTGGAAGCCAATGTCCCAACTCTGGACCTCCAGTAAGATCCATGTGAATAATACCTCACTCCCCAGCCTCTCAAACTCCAGAAGAGAGCTCCTCTGTATCCCTCCGCATCCATCAGCTCCTGTGGCCTCAAGTATCCATGAGTCATGGCTGTATCTTTTATCATCATCATCATCATCAGCAGCAGCAGCAGCAGCAGCATGCGTGTTGTAACACACATGAGAACTGCTTGATGGAGTCTGTCCTCTCCTTCTAACTCTATGGGGCTTCTGAGAACCAAACTTGGGACATCAGATTGCATAAGTCCTTTACCCACCTACACCCATAGCTGCACTTCTCTAGGCTCTACCTTGGCCTCATGAGGTGCCTCCTCTCTCACCAGGCTTCCCTCAGCCTCTGATGGCATTAAGAGACTATCAATAATAATCAGGTCATCTCCCCCACACAAGGCACTCAACCAGCTCCGTTTGTGTTGCCAGCTCCGTTTGGGCCACATAGGATCAAGAGATCAGGATTCTGTGAGTTTGAAGTCATTTGTCAACCTGCCACACGCATCTGGGAGCAGGTCCCCCCAAGGCAATCTCATAGAGGACAAAGACAGTCCAACTTTGGTAGGTCCTTGAGCTCAGCCACTGCCATCCAACTGAATAGCACTCGCTGAAAAAGGGTCATTGGCTCCCATGGTACTGAGAGACAGACCAGGTCCAGGCCCAGGTCTAGGCTCTGGGCATTGAGGGGACAGAGTGGCCTGATTGTGCTCACATTGCGTGGACAGCATTAAGACAGGAGAACAACCCCCACTCCCTAGATCCAAGCTCCTAAGAAGACAGGACCACATTCCCTGTCCACATTCCAACCAGTCCTGGGGTCTCCAGGCTTCATCTCCCAGTGGGCCCCAAATCTGATTACAGCCTTAGGGACTAGCATGTCAGGCCCACAAATGCTGGTTACCCCTGGCAGACATGTAAGGAAGTGCTGAACAGTAGGCTAGGCCCCAAGGAATCCTGGGATGAGTCATTCTCTCCTCAGCAAGTCAGCCAAGGACCCAGGACTCTGACTAGAATGGTGGGGACATCCAGCCACCATTTTCCTTCATTGGTGACATCCAGCTGCTGTCTCCCCACATACAGCTCAACCACACCTGCTTGTGCACCCAGTTCTCTGCACATGAGGTTATTCAGCAGAAGCCAGCATGAGGTTCTGAAGTACCACCCAACCCTCCAGCTCCCAGGCCTCAAATTTCTCACAACAAAGAGGTAGGTCAACCTCCCACAGCACAGGCACCACAATAGGCATGTAGCAGATGGTCAGTCGAAATCCTTCCAAACAGTGATGGGACAGCTCTGCATAACCACTAGGATGACAATCATCACACACTCCTCAGAGGTTAAACAGCACCCAATGCCAGGCCCATGAGAAAGGATAGGACCCACCTACATGACACAGCTATACGATACACAATATGCCTCCCCAAATGCAATAACAATATGCATCCCCCCATAAGAAGGGATGAAGCTCAAATACACACCACAGAATGGAGCAGACATCAATCACACTCTGGCCAGACCTGATTACACCTGTGTCAAGACCCCAGTCAAATCCATACACACAGAAAGTTCGGGGCTGAGGGACTGAATGTTCGTTCAATGGGGCAGAACTTCCTTCTGGGAAGCCACTAGGAATAGCCACATGACCAGACAGAAGCCACCAAACTATCCAGTGAAATCTGTTACAATGAAAATTCATGTTGTGTGTATTTTACCACAATCAACAAATTAAAATTTTATTTCTAGAAAAGGCAGTGGACAGGCACCAGCACCAGCCCTGGAGCCACAGTCTAACCCCTGAATGACAAGACCCTCCATGAGACCGAGGCTGTGCCGTCTCCACCTTCCACATCTACTTTAGGACCTCTCTCCTACTCCTGAAAAGACCGTCCCAAGCATGGAGGACCCTCTAGGCTGATAAAGTGCTGGCAGGTATTCGGTACACCCACAGGGGGAGAACATGACTTGAGATGACCCAGAATGCTTCAGGAAAATGAAATACTCAAGAGCATCTCTCATGGGCACATCCAACCTTTTGATATTGTGACACAACACCACTACAAAGGGGACACTTGAAAGCCACACAGTAGGGGCTGGGGAGCTGGTTCAGAAGATGAAGTGCCTGCTGCCCAAGCCTGAGGACCTGAGTTTAGATCCCTAGCACCCATGTAAAGCCGTGCACAGCAGCACACATCTGTGGCGCCAGTGATGGAGGGCAGAGAAAGACAATCTGTACTCCAGGCTTAACAAGAGGCCCTGTCTCAAAATATACACTGGGAAACAATAGAGGAACATGTGTGCACATACAGAGGTGCACCTGTACACAACACACATACATCACATCACATCAAAAATCTAGCAATATTTGGGACAGGTTTATGGTTTCATATTGGGCAACATCAGCACTGTCCCTGTGACAGGACAGAAGACCAGGCTCTCACTCACCAGAGGTGTCAGCACACTGGGTCCCACAGGAAGGCTCCCTACAGCAGCCACAGTCTGCACTCTGGATGGTCGAGGTGAGAGAGTGGAGAAGCTTCTAGACCTGTAAAGACAGGGGCAGGGCACCATCAGGTGGGACTGTGAGGGGCACAGGATCCAACTTTCCACAAATTTGGGGTTTTCTGCAGCAGACTTGTTGTCAAGCTGGCCAAAGTGGGGCCAGCAAGATGTCCCAGCCAGGTATAGGCTGATGGCCTGACTTAGTTTCTGGAACCCACCTGTCTTAATCGGCTTTGATTGTGAACTTGACACAGCCTAGAGTCACCTGAGAAGGGAATCTCAGCTGAGGGATTGCCCAGGTCAGACTGACTGTGCACATGTCTGTGGGAGACTGTCTTGATTGTTAACTGATGTAGTAGGGTCCAACCCACTAAGCATGAGCCTGGGAGTTGTGTTCCTCCATGGTTTCTGCTTCAAGTCCCTGCTCTGAATCCCCTTATCTAAAGACTGAGACCTGAACATGTAACCCAAGTACACTTTCCTCTCCAAGTTGTATTTGGTCAAAGTGATTTGTCACAGCAACAGAAAAGAAACTAGAATACCATATCAAGCTACAACTCCACAAGGCTGTCCTCTGACCTCCAGGTATGCTCTATAATACATGTGGCACACTCACATACATACATTATACATATACATGCATGTGCGTGCAATAGTAACACATGAAATATTTTTAAAAGATGGCTAAAGTAACCTCTTCAAACAAAGAAATGATTAAAGAAGGAGGACTATGAAGCAGGAAGGGAAAAATGCATATGATGAGCAAAAATATGCAATCTTCCCCCTTCTCGAATTTTCTAAATTTTTTTGACAATTACATTTTTAAAAACTGTAGCACATCTGATATGACTCTAAATGCATGTAGAGGAAATACTTGGCAATTATAAGTGGGGAGGGCAAAGGTCATAAAAGGGCATAGTCCCATAGTAAGTGGTGATAAGGTTAGTGTATACAGTGCCTAGAGCAAACACTAGGTTGTGCAACAGACCCACTTAAAAGCACTTCTTAAAGCAGGTAAGCAAAAATCAGACTCTGTAAAGATTCACATAACCCACAAAAAGAAAGGAAGAGAGAACAGGAAACCCCAAAGAAGTAACAGACCCTCGTGTGCAGTAATTCCATTTAAATGCAAATGGTCAAAATTATGCTAATTAAAAAACAGGGCAGTTTGTTAAAAGACATAATTATATAAAGGCTACAAAAATTCACTTCCAATACAATGCCATTGGCAGGTAGAAAACAAAATAATTGAAGACACATTTTGTAACATAAATCCAAGACAATCAAGATAATAATAGATAGGGCATACTTATGAGAAAAAAACAACAGAAAAGAATATTATATAATGATTAAAATGGTAGTTGATAAAGAAGCAGCAATTCTACATATGCACAAAGAAGAGCAGCTAAGAGCATGAAAAAATTGACAGGCTAATAGGAAAGAGGCAATTCCACACTTCATCCCACCCAGAACAACATGACACATCTTTTTCTATTGCTTATGGGAATCCATAGTCCTCAATGTTCACATTACAAATGAATAGGAATCTCAAACTCTACATTCTTACATCAAGAAACTTGACAGAAGACAGCAAATTTTACAAACACATAGGCAACTCTGGTGGAACTAGAGGCCATCATATGGAGGAAATAGGCCAGGTACAGAAAGACAAATTCCACATAGTCTTATTTATGGAAGTTAACTTGATTACATAGGACCACGGAGTAGAATGGGGGTCTCAAGAGTCAAGGACATGGAGGAGGAGGGAGTAATGAGAAGATGGATAACAGACATCAGAGTACAGCATAGGAGAGAAACAATCCTAAAGGTATAGAGCAAAACAGAACAATTGCATTCTGCAATTGATTATATGTTCCAGAATAACTAGAGAAGGTGTTGAAGGTTTCCAAAATATGGAAACAATAACATGAAAAGGTGGAAATGTTAATTACCCTGATTTGAGCAATACACACTGTGCACACATCAGTTCTAATGTTATACCCCACACACAGAAAAATGTTGAAGCATCAGCACAGACCACACAGACAACACACCACAGGAACAAAATATAGGAAGTATCACCACAGACCACAGACAAACCACTCCAGGGATGATCCAGGAGGCATTAACACAGAACACACAGTCAGAGGCTATGGCAGAACACTACAATCAACTTCATACATATATTATTTCATAGGAAGAATGAAATGCCAGTTCATCAAGAAATGAAATTACAGTGTGCCAAATGTGAATGGATAATTTGGATAATTCCCTATACCTATTAGGAAATTTAATTCCTAGTTTTAAAATTCACAGTTTTGTAAGAACAAAAAAAGAGACCTCCAAATACACCTGTTCTCACTGGGGAACTGCATGAAATATTTAAAGGAGAATTTAAGTGTCAATGGGTAAGGGAGGATGAATAAGACCAAAATGCATTAAATACTGTATAAAATTGTCAAAATGTTTACAGATATTTGTAAAAGAAGAATTAATAATTACAACTATATACAATGTCTCCTAGAAAACAGAAGAGAGACTATGTCCCAACTCACTGTCTGAAACCCTTCAGTAAGAACACCTGTATCAACAACAGAAAAATAAGTAAATAAAGTTGCATGAAAAACCTTGGTTATCAAAACCAGACACAACAACAACAAAGGCAAACATGAATTCCCTGATGGGAAATCCTTGAAAATATTCACAAATGGAGCAGGAGCTACAGCTCAGTTGGTAGAGCTCTTATCTAGTATGCACAAGCCCTCAGTTCCAATTCTAACAGTGCATAAATAGAGCATGGTGGGTGGTCTGCAATTATAAACATCGCACTTTAGTGATGGAGGCAGGAGGATCAGAAGTTCAAAAAAGTGAGTTCAAAATCATCCTGGGATACCTAAGGTCATGTTTCTGCATGTCTCTGTGTGTCTGTGTATCTGTCTGTCTGTCTCTCTCTCTCTACACACACACAATATAATATTCATATAAAATATATATTAGCAACTGTAATTCAGTCATACACAAAAATAAATATACACTATTACCAGATAGAATTTAGTTTAACATGCAAGGCTGGTTCAATATTTTATTTTAAAAAATCAATTTTTAAGAGGTGTCATCCTGAAAGAAAATTTCACAAAACTCAGCATCTGTGGCAAAAACTCTCCTAAAAATAAGATGAGTACTTTCTCAACTTAATAAACACTATCTACCAGGAAACCCATCATCTGCCAGTCATCAAGAAGTCAAGGAAGTAAGTGCTCTCCCTGGGGACAAGGTGAAGGCATCGGCAGTCACTGCCGCTGCTGCTGAGCACAGCTCCAGGTGCCACAAGAGAGAACAATTAAAACCAGTCTAGAAGCAAATTGTCCATGCTTCTCAATTATAGGAAACCGCAGGGAATCTAGAAAATAAAAATCCTCCAGAAATTATACATGAGTCACAGAGATGCTGAGATGTAAGATGAGCACTCAGGGCCGGAAAGATGACACAATAGGGAAAGAAGTTTGCTGTCCCTGGGGTCCCGAACAGAGGATGGAGAGAACTGACTGACCTCTGACCCCCACATGCACACCACAGAACACACACACAAGTAATAACAAGATGTCAACGCCAACTCTAAATAACACAATGTTACAGAGTTTCCCCTCCCCCACAAAAAATACTTAAGGGGACAGCAGGATGGCTCAGCAGGTCAAGGTGTTTGCTGCCAAGCCTCTAGACCTAAGTTCAACCCCTGAATCCTACATGGTGAAAGAAGAGAACTAACCTCTCCCAGATTGACCTCTGACCTCCGCATGCACATCTACGCCACCCCACATGAACACAAAATAAAATCAATAAATGTAAAACAAGAAATTCTTAGATACAAAAAAAAAATAAACAAAACATGTCTGGGAGGTGTGCTCTGTGCTTTGACTCTACACAACAATGAGAGAAATCACATATTTATTTATTTAAAGATTTACTTATTTTTTTATTTTATGTGTATGGGTGTTCTGCCTGTAGGTGTGTATGTGTGTAATGCTCTCAGAAGAAAAAGAGGGTATCAGATACCCTGTGACTGGAGATAGGGACACTTGTAATCCACCATGTGGGTTCTGGGAATAGAATCTGGGCTCTGCAAGAGTTGTCGGTGGTCTATAATTCTGAGCTATCTCTCCAGCTTGCCTAATACAATGGCAACCCTGGACTGGATTGTCAGCTTATACAAGTTTACACACACACACACACACACACACACACAAACTACTGCAAAAGAAGGAAGAAGAATCCATCTACCCAGTTTCAAGCTTTATTGTGTAGTTGAAGAAATCAAGTTTGGCTTTGGCTGGTTCAGGTGGAGAGACAGAGACATAGTTGTAGCCCTAAGTGGAGAGCCCAGAATGGGGAACACATACACACATGTGCAAGTGCTCTCTCTCTCTCTCTCTCTCTCTCTCTCTCTCTCTCTCTCTCTCTCTCTCTCTCTCTCTCTCTATCTCTCTCCCTCCCTCCCTCCCCCTCCCTCCCCCTCCCTCCCTCCCTCCCTCCTTCTCTCTCTCTCTCTCTCTCTCTCTCTCTCTCTCTCTCTCTCTCTCTCTCTCTCTCTCTCTCTCACACACACACACACAGTTGGTTCCTACCAAGGGCACTGACAGTTCAACGAGGCAGGGTCATCTACAGTGAACAATACTAGAAGAGCCACACATGCACAGGACAAATAAGAGTGTCAAACAAGCATGCCTGAAGCTTTCAGAGGAACTAGGACAAAATCTTCAGGATACAGGTGAGGCAGCACCTGCTTAGATCCCACAAACAGCATAATCCAGGAATGCAGCAGCTGAGGCAAGACCACAGGGAGATGAAAGGCCCTCCTCCCGACACAAACCACAGAGTGGACATTTGCAAACCACACACTTGACTGCACAGAGCACTCCATACTCATCAGTGAAACCCCAAACCATGACAATCCAGGTCAGATTGGACAGAACATGTGGGGCAGTGTTTTACAAAGGAAGAAACATAGCCCGTGATCCCATGAAGCTGCTTGTCCCCAGGCATCGATGGTGCAAATACCACCCTGGGAAGATCAGGGAAGGAGTCAGAATCAGCACCAGAGACACCTGCATGGCTTCACATAGTGCCACACAGTACCCTATGGGCCCAGGTCTGTCAGCAGATAAAGAAAATGTGACACATACACAAAGGAATATTATTCAGCCAGTGAAGGATGAAGTATCTTTTGTAGAAAAAAAGCAGACGTGGATGGGTATTATATGAAGTGAAATAAACCAAACTTGGAAAGACACTGGCTCATTCTCTCTCCCAACGGAATCCTAGAAAGAGTCTCTGGGAAAATGAAGGAGAATAATGGATGGTAGAAGAGAAGAGAGGTGTGGGGAAGAGTATGGTCAAAGTGAATGACACAGTTAAATGAGGCATCTCTATGAAGTCATCTCCACTCACTATGAATACATACTGATGAAATATCCTTACAGCCAAAACACTAATTAAGATAAGCTATGACTCTACCCCTACCAGGACAGTTAAAATACCAAATATTAATGCACCTGCTGTCAAGAAACTGAAGAACTGGATGGCACTGGATCGTGCAGACATTGATGCGGGGGAAATTAGACGGCAGAGCTGCACTAGAAACCATTTTTTTTTTTTTTATTTAAATCCAATTTGGGATTTAGTGCAGTTTTGTTGGTTTGTTTGTTTGCTCTCTTTTAAACATTTATATTTATTTTTATTTTATGTGTGTGGGTGTTTTGCTTGAATGTATGAGAGCATCAGATCCCCTGGAACTGGAGTTACAGATGATTGTGAGCTGCCGTGTGGGTGCTGGGGACTGAAACCAGGTCCTTGCTTTTTGGGGGTGGGGTCTCATGTGTCACAGGATGGTCTCAAATTCACTATGTGGCAGAGGGTGACGCAGAACTTGACACACCTTTCTCCCAAGTGCTGTCATCACAGATGTGCTCCTGAAGCGGCCTCTGACATCCCATTACCCCGTTCAAACAAACCACGGGGATTCTTCACAGCCGTGCTAGGAGGAAAACCATGTCTGTGGGTGTCTACATAAAGAGACAGAAGGGGCCGGGACACCATTCCACAGCAGAGTGCCTGACTAGCAAGCACTCAATGCCCAACACCAAAAAGAGCTGCTAGAAAAATCTCCCCTCAGTGTCAGCATAACCTTCTGTCTTACAGATGTAGAAAAGGAAAGGCAGACTAAGATGAGGGGTACCGAAGATGGAAACAACACCGTCAGAGAAAAATCCATCCAGTCTAGACCGGAAAAGCCATGGAGCATCAAGGAGGGCAAGGCACTTATCTGAAGGCTGTGATAGCCAGGGAACCTTTCTCTACCGAATGAAAACATGGGGGCTGGGGTGCCCAATGATGGGACAGAGAAAAGGCCGGGGTGTCCAGCGATTGAAGTGGGCAAAGACAATGCCATGAACTGATCACACTAGGAAAAGGGTAGGGGTCTGAGCAACTTCAAATGGACACGCTCTGGATGGGAAACAAAGTCACAGATTCCATTCGCTGGACCTGCACTGAGCAGTTCATAACCGCGACCACCTGGAACTACAGCTCCAGGAGACCCAATACCTCTGGTCTTCCTGGCCCTGAACTCATCTGCACACACAGACATAATTTAATATTTTTATAAAGAAACAATCTGAGCAGATCTCTAATGAGAAGAAACGAAATTAATCATTTGAAAACTCCCACAAAGAAAACCTCAGGCCAAGGTGGCCTCTTGACAAATGCCAAAATCTAAAGAAACTCGGGCGATTCCTCAGTCTCCCTGAGAATGGAAGTGAACACTTCCCAGATCATCTCCAGAGGCCAGTACCATCCCTGTCCCAAATCCAACACCATACCCCAATGTCACCTACAGAAGCTGAGGAAATCCCAGCTGTTCAGGAGCAGATACAAGGGGTAGTGAACCCTGGTGGAAAGGATTAATCCCCAGAGGAATATGTCTAGGATTCAACATCACATGCCACACTACTGGAATAAATGGCAAAAGACCACTCATCATGTCAAGGGCAGCAGAAAAAGCATTTGACAGGATCTATCATCCTGTGAACTTCCTCAGCCCAGTAAAGTTTTTATAAAACCAAACCCACAAAGCGAGAGAAGACACAACACCCAGAATCAGAACAACCAACTCTTGACATTGCTATCCAACCCTGTCCTGGAGGTCAGCAAGGCAATGTGGCAGAAAAAAAAAAGTAATAAAATACAGGGAGAGGGAGAGGCTGGTGGCCTCCAGCTACTGGCAGTCTTGGCTGCTAGGGGAGGAATCCCTGTTTCCAGTGCTTTGACCTTTGCTGGCTTGCCCATGCTCCTGCTGACAGCTCCATGCCTGCGCCCACACCAACACCCTGTTTAAATTCATGGGTCATAAAACAAATCAAGACATAAAGGTCAGAAGGAGACTTACCCTGAGGAGCGGGAACTGAGTGGGGTGAGGATGAGTGGGGTGGGGCTAAGAGAGGGTGAGGAGGTGTAACCAAATGTATTATGTATGTGTGAAATTAGCAAAGAGCAAATTAAAATTTGATTTTCTTTTAAAGGTAGAAATTTAAGATCCCGTTTTTCTTGGCCTGGACTTAAATGCAAGACTGCACACACTAAAGAATCAGTCAAGCATAGTATTTTATAAGCTTTCAAGTAAATTTGTACATACATATATACACATGCATGTGGAAACATACATGTGTACATGTATTATTTAATTTTTAAACCACTTTAGACTTTCTTTTGTGTATGAGTGTTTTGCTTGCATACATGTTTATGTACCACATGCATGGCTGGTACCCGCAGAGACCAGAAGAGGATGTTGGACCTCCTGGAAGTGGAATTACAGATTGTTGAGAGTTGACATATGGGTGCTGGGAATCAAACCAAGTTTGCCATGTGTTAAAATACATATTTTAAATGGTGTTACCTTATGTAGGGGGTTAATGTTCCTCCCAGAAGCCACAGGTTGCCAATCTCCAGCACTAAGTAAGGGATACTGTGTTCCCTTCCACTTGTTGGTCAGAGGTGTTACAAGACCCCCTCTGCTAACAATGCAAGCCGCTGCCATTGCTCTTGGTTACCCACCAACACCCAGTGATAAGACCCTATTGCTGAAGACACCACACACGTTGGAAGTGAGCTGGTACCAAAATAGAGGCTTCCTCCCTGCTGGAGAGCTTTCTTATCACCCAAAACTTCTGTGTAGGCTCTTCAGGAAGAAAGTAACCAACAGTCTTACCCTGTGGACCACAATAGTGACTGTTACGGCAAAATATGGCTGGGAATGCAATAGTGGCATGAATGCTATGAAGGAACCAACCACTTTCTGCTTGGATTTAAGATCCCCTCCAAGGAAGGAAACACATATCCGATATAGTATATCTGGCCAAGAATCCACGATGGGAACAGATCCCCTCCCAGGGAGAGAAATTTGGCTAAATATATATAGTATCAAACTACCCTCTAAATGCTTATCATTATACCCATAGATTAGACCAGCTTCCAGCCCCATCAGAAAAGCTACTCCTAATTTGTCTGTAGAGTGCTCAGCTCCAAATGGAACAACTATATCACACCCCTGCCACCAAGACTCAGGAACATTGCAGAAGAGGAGAGCTAAGACTATAAGAGCCAGAAGTCAGACTCAGAAGTTAAGAGCACTGGCTGCTTTTCCAGAGGTCCTGAGTTCAATTCCCAGAAACCACATGGTGGCTCACAACCATCTATAGAGGGATCTGATGCCCTCTTCTGGCATAAAGTTGTACATGCAGATAGAGCCAGAAGTCAGGTAAGAATGCAGAGCTATGATGTCTTCAGGACATTTCAAGGCCATTGTACCCATGAACTTGAAAACTGTGGTTGCCTACAGAAGAGCAAGCCAGTCAGCATCCCAGCTTGGGTGATGGAGAGCCTTGGCAGTCTCTACTCTCTACCCTGCCACCCTAGCTGAGGAGTTACTGAGAATGTGGCCTCTGGGGGATGGAAAATCAGGTTTTTTTCATGGATGTAGCCCTGGGTGTGTTGACCATGCTCCAAAGGATGCTTCATGCCCATGGGCATTCAGATATCACTAATTCTGGACTCCATGGGTGATACAAAGAAAAAAAGAAGTGGACATAAAGTTGGGGTGGGGAAAAGGAGCTAGAGGTGTCTGGAGGGAGTTGGGAGAGGAATAATGGGGTGAATATTTGACAATAACTATTTGACTATAAACATGTGTGGCATTCTCAAAGAATAGATAAAAAATTTAAAACTGCATCTATAGTAGGCATTGTAGACTAGAAAATAAGGTTAGAATGGAAGAGACAGAAGTATCTAGGGCTAGCATGAAGCTCAGTAGCATAGACCTTACTTGATTTACAGGAAGGAGGATGGGAAGGAGAGAGGAAGGAAGGGAGATGGTGGCAGGAAGGCAGAAGGGCAGGAAAAATGAACTCTATAGATACCGTACATAGCAATCCTAAAGAATCCACCAAAAACTATTACAACCAATAAACTAGCTTGGCAGCTGGAGATACCACCAAACATCCAAACATTACTTGCATATCTAAGGCAGTGAGTGTGGAGCCTGGGGCCTCAAGCTTGTTAGGCAAGCCCTCTACCACTGAGCCCTGGAGTATTAATTCTTTTTCTTTAAGATCTATTTATCTTTATTTTATGTATCAACTCTAAAATTATCAGCACTCAGGTATTCCCAAGGATCACCCTGGATCTCCTGAAGACATTCAACTAAGCTGGATTGCTTCCTCTTCTATGGAGGCACTTGTCCAGTGAGATCCCTGGTCCCCACTTTGTGTCCCTCCCTCACTTGGAATGACAGCAATCATCTTGCAATTTTTTTCTGTATTCCACACCTTTCTCCCACATTCCTCTCCTCATCCCTCTACAGAGAGCCTTTCAATTTTCCATACCCATTGCCAACAATTGTCCAGGATGTGCTCAATCCAGACTCAGCAGAAGAACAAAGTAGGCTATAACCAAAGCCAGGAGAGAGAGAGGTGTCAAAGAACCCACAAGCCACAGACTCAGTTGTTCATAACTACACCATCACCAGAGCATGCATTTGGGTGAATCTTCTGAGATAACTGGTCCCACCTGTGTCTTTCCAAGACTAACCTTGGCATATTTGGTTTCCCATCTCACAGGAAAAAAAAAAAAAAGTGATGTTCTTTTTTCTTTCTAGGGGACAGGTTACATACAGAACAGGAGTGACAGAAGGCCATGTGTGGGAGGCTACAGAACCAAGGCCTCAAGGAATTCTCTCTATGGCTCCCTTCTGTCCATCCCACAGTCAGTCTACAAGGAAGCTCCTCCACATGCCCCATGCACCATGGGAAGCTCTCTCTTCCATTAGCTTCCCAGAAACTATTTCCCATCAAATACTCTCTTTGTCCTGCAGGTCCTCCCAAATGACAATTCCCTGGCAGATATCCAAAAACAACTTTGCTGTCTTGAGTGCTATTGATGGAACTGCCTTGTTATGGAATAAAATCCTCTTGTACTCTGTAGAGATTTATCACTTGAATTGCTTTAATAAAACACTGATTGGCCAGCAGCCAGGCAGGAGGTATAGGTGGAAAGACTAAACTAAGGATGATGGGAAGGAAAGGACAGAGGCAGGAGATGCTGGCCAGATACAGAGAGGTTAAGATGGGCATGCTGTACTGAGAAAACGTACTGCCCACATGGTTGAGTGTAAATACTGGATATGGGTTAACTTAAAATGTAAGAGCTAGTTAATAATAAGCCTGAGCTATTGGTCAAGCATTTATAAGTAATATTAAGCCGCTGTGTGGTAATTTGGGAAGTGGCTGCCAGGTATTTGGGAAAAAGCATCTCCAAGACAGGAAACTTCTGCCTACACTGCCTCGCTTCTTATCCCTATGAAAAAGATTTATCTTTGGGTCATGTTAGAAGACACAAACTCAGTTTGATGCAATGAGCCTCCATGTGATTTCTTTGGGTGTATTTTCTTGTGTTCAGTTTGGCTTCTTAGGGTTGGTTTGGGCCATGACTTTTTCTACGGTCTTTGGTCAAAATCAAACATAGAGAGAATTTTGACGGTAGAAAGACAAAAGTAACTCCTTACAGACAAAGGAATGCTCAAAGGAGTAACTGGATTTTCACCAACTATACCCAGCAAACTCCTTTTCAAGTGAAAAGGAGACAAAGACTTTCTCCAGCAAGCAAAAGTTCAAAGGGGGTTTTACCACTGACTTACAAGAAGGCTAAATGGAGTTCTCTAAACTCCATTTAGTTCTCTAAACTCGCTAAAAGGAAAAACAAACAAACAAACAAACAAACTAAAAGCCAACAGCACAACACAAAGAATGGAAATCACAGGTGAGTAGTGAGACTATTACAAAACTCTGCAGTGCTGTAGTGGAGGTGGGAAGTCCTGTCTAATTATAAAATGAGATTAAAAGGCCAAAAGATGACTACAAGGGTGCACAGTAGGAGACATAAATTGTGACGATGGTCAAAATTTAAGTCAGAGAGAAGTTAAAGTGTTGACTGCAGCCTAACTTACCAGCTTAAGTAAACTGTGGTTAGATATTTTACACAAGCCTCAGTTATATGCAAATATGTGACCACAGAATTCAAACTATGGTTAGGCCTTTGAGAAGAAAGCCCCAGGCCAGTGGGGAATGCTGCTTTATGGGCTTGCTCCTCCTGGCTTGCTTGCTTTTTTGTTTTGTTTTGCTTGTTTTTCGAGATGGGGTTTCCCTGTGTATCCCCGGCTAACCTGGAGCTCTCTCTGTAGACCAGGCTGGACTCAAACTCAAAGATCTGCCTGCCTCAGACTCTCCAAGTGCTGGGATTAAATGCCACTAGCTTTTCTTTAGGTATCCCTGAACCACCTGCTCAGGTGTGACACCTCCCCCAGTGGGTGGGGCCTCCCACAGCAATCATTTATCAAAAATGCCCACAGGCCAATCTGATGGAAGAAATTCCTGGATCGAAGTTGCCTCTTCCTGGATACAGTAAGCTGACAACAAAACTATGACAGTTGTGTTGGGGCCACAAGATGGCTCAGGGTGTAAAGGTATTTGTCACCAAGCAAAATAACCTGAGTTTTGTCCCCAGGACCCACCTGGTAGAATGCAAACACCAACTCCACGTGTGTACATTCACACACATGCACACACACACACACACACACACACATACACATACACACACACACACACACACACACACACAGTAAAAACGTTTAAAGAAACAGATTTCATATGTTCAGAATTACTATATTGTTCATGTTAACAGCTAATAAATTTATTACTAGTGTTAAAAATATATTAATACATATTTTAACTTTTCTTTTACAATTTCCTTTTTAACTTTTTGGCAAGACCAACAATGGACCCCAGGGCCTTGCACACACTGTGCCACTGGGCTGCAGCCACACACCCCTCTCTTTTCCAGTGGGAGGAATTTAACTCAGGCCTTGCCCATGCTAAGCAAGCACTCTATCACTGGGCCATATTCCCAGTCCTCTTCCACTTGTGACAGGACTATCAGTAGACAGATACACAGACACATAACACTCTCTGGGTCCCTGAATCCCGCTGTAAGAGGTCAAAGGGGCCCCAAGGCCCTAAGTATCTTAGCTCCAAGGTGGAGATTCACAAGGCTTCCCTCAAATTAGAGACAGGAAAGCAAGCTGGCATGTCTCCCAAGAAATAACCTGTAATGACAAAGGCTGGTGATGGAGTGATGACTGTCTTGTCCTTTCCCAGCCATATGACCTTTATCAGATTCAGCATTTTCTGCCTCCATCCATTTCCCCCAGCAGAGGGAAGGTGTCATGGAACCCATCTTCTCAGGGCTGGGATGAGGAAGATGCAGTGCTGAGAACCAAGAATTCCCCACACAGCATCGTGATTACTCTCCCAGTATGGCCTCTGTGAAGGCCCACGAGGGAGAGGGAAATGGGAGGAGACAACCAGGGCTCCTTTGACCTGAGATGACCCTGCCTGACCTAAAGAGCAGGTGGGGGAGGGCAGCACTTGTGAAACCAGGTCTGTGGTGGCTAATATAATCAGTTTGAAGGAATCTGAAGCTACATCCACAGGAAGCTCTCTCCCTGTTCCCGAAGCCACACTGGAAGCCATTATATGTATTTCAGCCTCAGGGTTCAGTGGTCCTGGTACTGTGAAACACATATCTCAACCCCTTCACCTGTACTCTCCTACATCTCCCCAACCTTGTCAAAAGCAGGTCATCTCAAAAGGACCAGAAAAGACGAGAGGAGGGAACAGCCACCCAGCACGAGCCACTGAGAGCCAGGAGGCTGACACCTTCCCCACCAGAACCCCCAAAGACTCAGAACAAACAAGAGGTGGTGTTTTCTATTGCTTTGGCAATGGGCTGTCCTTGAATTCCAGAAATTTGTGCGATATCCACCTATCCCTTCAAGAAGCTCCAGAAACAGGAGTGAGGCGTTTGTCCTTGTGTGTAGAGAATTATTAACAGCAAACCCTGGCCTTGCTAGGACTTCAGGAATGTTCCTCTCATCTGCATGTGGGCTCTGTTTATTTTCAATAGAAAATTCACTATTTACCCACGGCCACTCACCCCCATGCCCTCCTGCACCCAGCTTCAGTAAACATCCTGGAAATGCCAACCAGGGTTGCATAAGGTCTGTGCCTCCTGTGGGGAAACCTGTCACTTCTGGACCCAAAGTGTCCAGCTGCAGGGTCTCCAAGGCCTCAGAGGGAAGGTGCTGTTTAAATCGCTTCCTTGGGGGAAGATGTGAACAACGTCCACCCTCTTAAGGTTCTAATGACAAACCAAAGTTTGAGTCCACCCAAGTTCACCCCAAGGAACCAATGAGTTTACTGGGCTCACTTATACAGCATGAGGACGCCAAATGCAGTAAATAGACAGGGTAGATCCTGATAGCTTGCTAGGCCCCACTGCTGGGACTTGAGGAGGTGTGGGGGAGGGAGTGACACACAGAATAACCTATGACAGTTAAGGGAGGAGTGGTGTTTGTTATTGAGGTAGAGAGCCCCTAATAAGAATACTCAGGTCTCTGAGGAACCACTGGGGTAGCCCCCACCCCGTGCTCCTTTCAGAGCACCCCTCTCCCCACAAAAGTGACCATGGATCAGACTCCCCACAAAGTTAAGGCTCCAAGCTCACATGCCACCTGTCAGGCTAGACAGCACAAGCACAAGCTCTATGTCCAGAATTCTGGTTGATAGTCAACCCTGAAAAGTTGGGAGCAGAATACTTTCAAATCCCCAAGGCAACAATGAACTCCAGGCCAAGAGCCAAGTACATGCAAAGCTCACTAGTTAGACACTCTGTCACTGCACTGCCTTTACCTAGGTATCACCTTACCCAGATGCAGGTAAAATGCATTTTGCCAACTTGGGGGCTGGGGACATGTCTCAGCCTGTAAAGAACTTGCAAAGATGAGACCCTGAGTTTGATCCCCAAAATTCATGTTAAGATGCATGGAGCATGCACATAATCCCAGCACTGGTGTAGAAAGGAGGATCCCTGGGACTCAGCGACCAGACAATCTAGCCCTCTTGGTGAGCTCCAGGCAATGACAGATCCTGTCTCAAAAGAGATGGGCAGTGTTCCTGAGGATGATACCTGAGAATGACCTCTGCTCTCCACACACACATGCACACATGTATGTACACACACACACACACACACACACACACACACACACACACACACACACACTGGTAATTTCCAGTCTATGTGAACACAAAGTCCTTCCAGAAATAGCTCATGTAGAGAAAGGCCTTTGGGTTAGCTCTTTCCCATAACCCTTTCCCAAAGGGCCCCACTCACTATCTTACAAATGAAAAACATTCCTGACCCACTGCAGAAAGGTTATACCCAGGTAGTGACCTCTGCATGCCAAAGGGCTGATTCGGTGATAGCCCTCATCAAAACACCAAACTGCTCACAGTCTTCTCAGGAGAGCACATCTCCACTCACTCTTCTCCCCCCACCCCCCATGTCTACGTATCTGTAGTGTCTTTACGGCATCTGGTCCACCATGATCAGCAGACACTGCCCTGCTGTCTCAATCTACAAGTGACTTTTATGGACTGTGACTAAGGTCACAGGAAATCTTTAAAACGTTCATTTATATGCTTTTTCTTGCTGAGGAGTTGCTAGGTTAATTAATAAAAGACCCGGGAGCATAAAACATATTACATTAGATGAAAATTCTTGGGAGGAATTAGACACGTGAAGAATAAAGGGAACAGAACTGGGGACACGGCTCCATGGGAGAGTGATTGTCAATGAGGGGCTGGGGCATGACTCAGTAGTAGAGCACCTGCCTAGAATCCCCCAGTAAGGGGATAGGGTATGGCTCAATGGGAGAGCACCTGCCTAGAAACCCCTAGTGAGGTGGTAGGGTGAGGCTCATTAGGAGGGCCCCCACCTAGAATCCCAGAGTGAGCAGCAAGGGACATGGATCAGTGAAACACTTGCTCAGCACCATCAAGGACCTAAGTATAAATCCCCAGCACCTTCCAAATTTTTAAGGAACACCAATAGCTCCATAAAACTCATCCATTTGTCTTAGTGGAATGGGAATTGAACCATGGGGATCTACAGTAGTTTATACTGCGCAGGTGCTATAAAAGAGCTGGCCAACAATCATTCCTAAATATGATAACCACAGCACCAAAGACAAACCGGCATCTACTGAAAACGTGTAAACCTATGAAGATTTGGATCGACTCTCACAAATGTGTGAGAAGTCTAACCAAGGGTTAACAGCGGAATGTGAGAGGGCAGAACAGGGTTACTATGGGATTTGCTCTAGCTTTGCCAGGTATAGGGATGCCTCAAAAGAAAGTAGTCAGGAAATAGGTAGACAAAATATCTAGGTTTAAAAGTGATGCTTTTAAAGAGGAAAGGAGAGAAGGGGGGGGATGCGTTTCAGAGAGACCTGGCCCAGGCCTAGCAAGACTACTGTAAGGGTGCAAAAAATACATCCCTAATGGATACATAAGGGGGGGCAGGTCTCCCAGTTGGAGGCTTTCTAAGCTGAGCATCTCAGGACTTGCTCCAACCATCTTCCCCGTTAAAAACCTGAAGTTTCTCGAAGTGGATTCGAGGAACTCCTGTAGGCAGAATCCCTAGGTGCTCATCAGCAGAAAGAGGACAGAGCCCTCCTGCACCCCTGCAGCCCATCATGTGGAATCCACAGGGCCAGCCCAGCCTGGAAGTCTGTGCCTCTCAACCCCTGGGCCCCAACTGAGCCCAGAGACTAGGCATGGGCAAACATACCCAAGCACTGTGGTTTCTAGACAACATCCCCATCATCTGCACTAGTTCTCTGCTCCAAGGAGACATCTGGCAGCCAATCAGAGAGCTCTCTGCTTACTGCCACAACCCATGGACCCCACTTCTCTGGAAGGCTTTTGAGAGCTTAATCTGAGGAAATGTGTGCTGCAGCTTGCCTGTCTCCAGAACCAGCATCAGACAGATCCAGGTTACTGACCCTGGGCATGGTCTGAGTACCAGGAGGGACACATCATGCCCTTTCATGATTAAGACTAGGACATCCTCTTAATCAGGAGGAAGACTCCCATCAGAGGCAACTTGTTACCCAGACAACCTCAATGTTCCCACCAGAACCCAGAGTGGACCCTGTGAGCCACGTCGAATGGCTCTGAGAAGTTGTTTTCAGCAATGATAAAAATGCATATCCTGCTCAGGAACTTCAGCTTTCGCCCACTAACTCAATTTCACACCACGGGAACAAGACAACTAATTTTCTGCCACATTCTGGTGGCACTTCCTGCTGGGTGATGTGTGTTTAGCTCTGGTAGAGTATGGGAATGTGGGCTGAACTCCCTGGGGCTGCCCAAGGTACAATTGAGGGGTCCTCATTCACCACATGTGGGAGCCAGGGGCAAGTAACACCACTCCAGAGGCCCGGGCTACTGGGCTAGAAAGGGGAAGAGAAGTCAGCCCACCCTCTCTCCTCCCTGGGGGTTCTGGGAGGTTAGAACAGCAAAAGCATAGTAAAGACGCCTAGAAAAACAAAACAAAACAAAACAAAAACAAAAAACAACAACAACAAAACCACTGCAGAACAGCTTATTCTGTCCACCCAGGGGCTAGGTGATGTGTATGGTCATCGTCAGCTGTGTAAAGGCCCTGCCCAATCCAGAGAAGGGAGTCATCCCATTCTCCTAGGTAGTTTGCACCACCCGCCTCATGACAATCAGGGCCTCTCTGTGTTCTACAGCACCCCATAGCCACATGTAACCTCCTCTATCCCTACCAGCCTAGAAGCTGGTAGCAACCTTCATCCAGCTCAGGCCCGACACACAGTAAGATCTGTTCAGCTTGTTTTAATGAAATACAGAGAAAACAGGGCCAAATATGCTCTGTTCATCTCTGCCCCATAGAAGATGGCAGACCTCTCCTTGGTGTGGGCTGGTTAGCTTCTGTGCCCAGTCCAAAGGTCACAGGCTTAGGTAGGAAGGGAGTCTAGGCTCCCAGACCACCTCTCAATCTCTTTACATTCTTTCCACATCCACATGCCAGTGCCCAGGTGGCGAGCTCAGGGGCTCCACAGAGAAAAAAGACAGGCCTGTATAGAGTCCCCATTTCTGTCCTGACCAAGAGGGTCACCACATTAGCAAGAGATTTGGGGTCACATGTGTGAGCCCCCTCAATGTTACCTGGGGAGGGAAGGGTCACAAGTGAGACTCTTGATGAGGTCAAAATGCACATTTGAACAGGCTGCTATGGCCAGACATCCCTGCCATCCTAAGGAACCATTGAGGCTGCAAGACCTGTTGCCTCAAGAATGGGGTCAGCAGGGAGGGTATAGACTTATTTGGAGACCCATGACAACTGCCAGGTCCCTTGGCCCTCACAGCAGCCCCACCCCATACAAAGCCATTTTGGACAAGCCCCCTCTATTCCCTGGAGCCTGTAGACTCTAGTACCCTATCATTTGGGACTCAAGGATTTTAGAAACAAAGCCCATTCTGTCATAGACCTGGCTTTCTATAAGGCTCCCTCCCTAGGGCTGCCTTCCTGTGGATCAGACAACTCCCAGCATGCTCTTCTGTCACACTTTCTTCCTCATGAGGGAACATAAAACTCCATGCTATCCCCAACTCCTTCACGGAATCTGGCTGAAACTCCTCACACCTCAGTGCTCCACCCTGATGACCCAGTCCCGAGGCCTGGACCAAGTAGCTTTCCCATGATCGCAGCTGTGCACGAAAACTTGAGGTGGGTTAAAGAAACGGATGAGTGGCTTGGACTACAAACCAGGCTTTCTAAAAAGGCACTTGAGATAGTAGCAGAGATTCTTCGTCTGCCCAGTTCACCCAGGGCTGTGGACAGTTCCGGAACCCTGGCTGGGCACCACCTTCAGTTGCACTTCAGCCTCCTGGCACAGGGGCACACAGGGGCCCAGTTGGCCACTTAGTTCCTCCTTCTTGGAAAAATTCCTGTTACAAACAATGGGCTCCATTTCCTTGAAAACACTTGGCCCCTGGGAGCTGTGACTTCCAGACACTATGAAGCCAGCTTTATTCTTCTGGCCCACTTTAAGGGTAGGTAACCCCTGGTTCTACCCTCTTTTCCAGGCTACCACTACTCCCCTCCATTCATCAGTGTCCTAGACTTTCCTCGGCTCACTTCAACTGCAGCAACGGTGGGTTCCAGTCTCTACCTGATTCATCCTGGTATCACCTACTTGAGGTTGGAATGTTTCCAATCAAGGATCGCGGCATCTCCAGAGGCCCTTATGGACATGCCACACTCTGTCCGCCTTCAGGGTGCCAGCCCTGAAGCGGAACCTGGGTCGAGGCTGAGCCTGCAGCTGAAGACACACCTGCAGAACCTCCCCTAGTCAGGTCAGCAAGGCCCAGGGTTCATTCCCAGTTAGAGGTCACAAGCCATTCTCTACCCCAAACTTCCAAAATTATCTCTGAATGCCAAAGCTCAGCTTAATTAGCCGGTTGACGTCATTAGCGTTCAAACTTCAGTTCCAAAAAGAGGTCACATACCTACCTAATTTACTACCTCGAATTTCCACGCAGAAACCACTATTTTCAGATGTCCTCTGAAGGCTTACAGGACTGTGCCTGCAAGCCATCAGGAAGGCCCCTGAGACCCCCACACCGGTGGGTCCAAACTATATTCTCAGATGGAACAGCCTACATCCCCTTTAAAAGCTCAACCTTCAAAACTTAGTCTCTAGAATAAGTCTCTCGCCCACTGGGCGCTGCCCCGTCCCCCCTCGCAGCATCCCACCCACTAGGAGCCTAACAACCCTTGCACTTTCTGCAAATGGGTGAGGAGGTTCAGGGAACCACCCCCTCTTCACCCCAGCTGCAGTTTTCAAGGCACACCTGGTACTGTCCAGGAAGACGACTTTCACTGGATACCGAGGCGGAGGCCATCTACCACCAGTCAGAGAGGTTAAAAGCGACTCACCCTACACACCCCAGCGATGTGATCCGACGGATGCCCCACACCCCCGGACACCGGAGGCGAGGCCCCGAGTGGCCCCAGCATCCTGACAACGAAGTCCTGCATGCACCCTCTTCACCCAAGACGAAGTTTACCAGGTGATGTCACCTGGGTCACACCTTGGCTTCCTCAGAGGCCCCAGTCCAGGGGGTTGAGGGCGTGGTCTGGGTCTTCCAGAGCCCTCCCAGTAACCGAGTACACAGGGCTGCGCGGCCAGGCAGCCTGGGGAAGGCGCCTGGGGCTCTGGGCGCGCGGGAGGAGCTGCCCGCTGCGCCGGAGGAGGGATGCCCGGGCGAAAGTTGCCAGGGAAACTTGAGCAACTCGAACACCGGTGCCAGCCTCCTGCATAATTTACGGGCAGCGGCGGACGGAGGCGGGGGCCGCTCCCCTGAGCCCGCCGGGTCCCCACACCCCTACTAGGTAGTGTGCTGGGCAGGGGTTGGGCACCCGGCGGGGGTCCCGTGCGACCCCCGACCTCCCGGATCCAGCTGCTGCAATGGTGCGCAAAGCCAGCGACTGGGCAGAGTCTGAGAGAGTGCAGTCTCTAGGGACAGAGAGCAGGGCGCGGGTCCCCGCCCAGCGCGCCCCCTGGCGGCCCTGAGGCGGCTCCTCTTCTGGGCTTTGCTGGCCCACGTTCCCAGGAAACAGGCGATCTACAGGACAGGAGATCCCGAGCATGGAACAGAGGCTGATCCACCTGCGCTGACCCAATAAAGGAGTCAGAAGCGCTGGAAGAAGCAGAGGTCCACAGGCTCAGGGCACAAAGAACTACTGAGCTCTGTACTCAGGTCGCTTTTACGGCTCTTGTGACTGGCCCCTGCCGGGAAGGGGTCTTGGGGGAGGGGTGTTCCCTTAGAGACATAAGCCCCACCTGCATGCAAGCGTCCCTCTTTTCCAGTTCTCATCCTCAGCCTCAATGGGTACCGGGCCGCGCTAACCCGGTCGCGGTTGCTTCTGGAATGAGAGGCACACACTCGCCGGGTTAGGTGCCCGAGCACCACCCACTATCCTTCCCTGCCTGTGTGTCTCACCTGGCTCCCACGTCGGGGGCGGGTCCAAGCCCCGGGGAAAATTTGAGATCTGAAACCCGGCTCGGCCCCGCAGAACCAAGCGGCGCCGCACCGCGCTAGCGAGGCGGGAGGTTTGGGGGTGCAGAGCGCAGCCCCGCCCCGTCCTGCGCCGCGGGCGACCTGGGTCTCCCGGGCCGGAGTACTAAGACCGCGGGCGCTGGCAGCGTCGGGGAGGGGTCCTCTCGCGGGAGACCCGCCCCTGCCGCACCTGTCCCGGTCTCTCACGGTGGCCGCCGTAACGGGGTCTGTTGTAGCAACCCAGGGAGACGCCGGGCGCCCCGCCCCGGGCTGCGTGGCTCGCGCGCCACCCCCTCCCAGACCAGAAAGTCTCTCTGGATGGTAGAGCCCAACCCCTTTCCGCAAGATTATCCCGACCTCAACCCGCTCCATCCGGAGCATGTTAATAGGATTGGGAAACAGAGGCCCACAGCTCGGAAAAACGTTAGCAGCGCGCTTGCAAACTTTGTACCTGGGTAACACGCCTGCGTCTGCCTCCCAGGCCGCCAGGGCTCAGGCACCTTCCGCTCAGGGGAGGAGACCGGGCGGAGCTGGTGGGGAAGGAGAGACAACTGCCAGAATCCTACAGGTGAAACTCTAGAGACACCCAGGGATTGTATTATCCGTGGTGGCAGGCTTCAGCCCAGAAGGAGCCCCAGACCCCGCAGCTCTGCGCCATGGCAACATGCCCAATCTGCCGGAGGGACCATAGCTAATAATCTCCAAAGACCTTAATAATTTACCGACAGCTCTCCACGATGCACAAGCTATGGGTCTCTGGGTAAGCTACTGGGGTAGCTTTTTCAACATTTTGGTAAAGGAGTTTATTGTCCTGGAAATCTACAGTTCAAAGAGACTCGGAGTGAGGGCAGAGATCCAGCCTGCGGGTGCAAGCTGTGATTCAGAAACATGACTTTAGGCTGGTCCCAATCTGCAGCCCCTCAGAAAGAATGGAGACACAAATGAAGCCAGTCTGTAGGATACGCCTGAGAGATTCCCGTGGACAGGTGAGTTCAACATACCAAGAGCAAAGTTAAATATTTGATCTACTTTGTTTTTTCTCCTTGAATAATTGGCCCACATTTCAAAGAAGGCTTTAAGCACTTGAGTTTAAAAAAAAAAAAAAAAAAAAGAGTTGTGTGGGGCCTATTTCAGGGCACACGTGGGGTAATGCGGTACCTTCTGGGGAGAGCCGCCAGCTGCAAATTCCAGCCCTCCTCTGCTTCCTTAGACAGAAGCACTGATATTAGTTGAAGAAAGCAGGAATCCACCAGTAATCCCTCAGAAAGAAAAGAAGCCCTGACTGCATCCCACAGGCTCATTGATTTCTGTGATAGTCTTTGGGTTCCTTACAAGCAATGGGCCCTCCCCTGGCTCCACCTCCCCCTAATTCCATCAGTCTTGACCCCAGAGAGCTCAAGTCACAGAAATGAAAACTGTACTGTTGCCCCTAGAATCCCAGCTGAAAGATGCATTTCAAGACACCCTGCTTCTGCCAGGCTCCAACCCCCAAGTGCCTGCCTGTCCCCAAGCTTCAATCCTGCAGCCTGTGCTGTGGACAATAAGGGAAGCAACGGACAGAAAACAGCCTTGAACTTTCCACTGTCCCCATAGAAGGCTCAAGTGCCAATACCATTGTTACGGTCAATAAAAGCTTCTCACTGGGACTCTAGCTCCCACCAGCCCATCGTCCCAGTGTGTGATTTGACTCGCCCATGCCCACACCCCACTGCCCACTCCACATACATACCTTGCTCTGCTTGCTGCTTGGAGCCTTCAGTTTGGCATTTTAAGGACAGGATCCTGCCTGTGCCCCAGTTTCTTTGTGTCCCTGTATCCAATGCAGCCTTGTCCTCAGCTCAAACCACATCCTCACATGGAAAAATCTAGGATGGGGAAACACCAGTGACAGCCTGAGTTGGTATCTCAGACACATACACCTCACCCTGTCTGTATCTAAGTCTGCTGTGAGCTTTCAAAGATCCCTAGACTGCCACTTATCGGAGTCAGGGTGTCTTCAGGTATTCTTATTTCTGGTGGGTCTGCAAAACTGCACACATCACCCAGAGCCTTGTTTTTTGTTTTCCTTCAATGTAGAAAAGGGGGCATTGCCCTTTGTGCTGCTGAGTTTCTGAGCCCCTGGTTTGGGTCTGCATGCTGGCTGCACATGTGATGATGGAGAAGGAAGGACTACATGACCTTGCAGAAAGAGACCCTGCCTCTGATAGTGGGTCCTTTTTTCTTGCAATCCCTAGAGCAGGCATCCATCCATCCGAATACTCACATCCCTCACGTTAGGATTTCTCTGAAAAGGAGGCATTCAGAGAACTAGAAGCAAAGACATGCTATGGAGATTCCAGGTCAAACCGCCTTTTTGGCCCTGGGAAAACCATTGTCAATATATTGTGACTAATATTAGCTCAATGCTCACTGTACTCAACAGCTCCTGGAGAAGCCCTGGGTTGGAGTTTCAGGTTGTGGAAGCAGGACGTCTCCAGGCTGCCTGGAGTGTGTGTGTGTGTGGGGGGGGTGATATAACGGAGTCCTTTGGCTAGCAGGAGAAACACTGAAGGCTGAGGATGGGTGAGATACAGGCATGAGTGCAGGCAAGTACGGTGGTATGCAGAACCGAAGGCGGGGATGCCCTGGTAAAAGCAGTAGCTTCGGCAACACTCCTCTCCCTTCCTGGTCCCTGCCAGATACCCTGTACTTCTGCTATGCTCTAAACTTGGTTCCACTGTAAAAAAAGTTCCCCTCCCTTCATGTTCCCCAGAGTCACACTTTTGGAAGTGCATTCCTCTCTCAGCTTCTAGCTAGGAACCTCCCACCTCTCCTGCAGCTTCACCCCACCCCCTCCCCAGCCCACCTATGTCCTAACACAGACATTTAGTGCCTTCCACACACCTTTCATGGGTTCATTTCCTCGTGTTTGTTCTAGAACACTTCCTGGTACTTTATCTGCACGCAGGAGTCCAGAACCTGAAGCTGAGCTCATTCTGGAGCAAGTCCTGTCTGAAGAGTCTTCCTGGAGGGTATGTGGACAGTGGGCAGGAGGGGAGACAAAGGGCCTGCTACGTTCTAGCCCAGCTGCAGGGTCATCTCTCCACCCATATATACTTCCTCTCATCTTCCTGCCTCCTGTTGGTGATATAGCCTGAAGAATGTAGGAGTCAACCAGATAGGCTGATACAGCCCAGTACGTAGGAGGTAGGAGCACAAGAGTCACAAGTTCAGATCAGCACGAGCTAGTGCTGAGCCCTATCTGAAATGAATAAACAAAAAGAACAGAAGAGCCAATGCTCCAGGGGCAGTTTGCAATCAATATAGAAGCAGGGTGGGCAATAAGCGGGGGTGGGTGGGGGGTGGGGGATGGGGGAGGTACCAGGAGGCCTCTTAAATCTGGGGAACCGCCTGCAGAAGCAGCTGAGACCTCTTGAGGTGCCTTCAGAGTTTTCTTTGCTGATAGCAGAGACCCAGACAAGAAACACACACACACACACACACACACACACACACACACACACACACACACACTGATTAATTAATGTAAAATACCAGCTAATGTACTCAAACAAGAAAAATTAATCAAGAAATACAATCATTGGAAATAAAGAAGCCAACTTTCCATCCAGGGAGGCATCATGTTGAGAAGTTCAAGGAAATAATGATAGGACAGCTTGTCTACTCATGAAAATAATTATCTGGAAATACAAAGAAAAACTAAACCTTTCCTGAGATTAAGTATGGAAGAACAGAAAGCTGAGACGCATATGGAGGGTTTTGCGTCCCAGCTGAAGTACTCAATTGCTTGGACTTCTCTCCCTCCTGTGTCTGCCCTGGGACTCTCTTGTACCCATTATCTGCAGGTCCTCCACAGAACCTGGCACTTGATTTTCTCTCTATTCACCCTAGTCTTAGCAAATGAAGGGAGGAAGCTGGGGAAAGGGAGGAGAGAAGAAAGGAGAAGGGGGAAAGAAAGAAGAGGAAGGGGGGGAGGGAGAATAAACCAGGAAAGAAAGTGGGGAGGGTTGGGGGGAGGGGACTGTAAGAGGGAACTTAGTCCATCATAACTTCCTCTAAATGACAAAGAGAAGGACATATCCAGTAAACCACATCACATAGTAATTCAGACCTATTGGCTTTTGAAAAATATAGCTAAATCTTCACAGCAAAATAAATTACAGCTGCCTTAATGCCCTAACCCACCTGAAATGACACCATGTGTCCTTAGTTAGCTTTCTGCTGCTGTGATAAACATGATGGCCAAAAGCAGATTGAGAGGGTAAGGGTTTATTTCATCTTTACAGTTTACGGTCCATCACTGAGGGAAGCCAAGGCAGGAACTGAAGCAGAGGCCATGGGGGAGCGCTGCTTACTAGTTTGCTCCTCGTGACTTGCTCAGCCTGCTTTCTTATACAACCCAAGAACTCCTAACCAGGGTGGTACTGTCCACAGTGTTCTGGCCCCTCCCACATCAATCATTCATCAAGAAAATGCCCCACAGACTTGCCTCTAGGTCAATCTGGTGGAGACAATTCCTCGACTGAGGTTTCCTCTTCCTAGGGCGGCTCTAGTTCATGTCACTTAACATCAGCTCCAAACTCAGAATGTAGAGTTCAACACTCCTGTCCTCTCTGCTGTTCCTCCAAGGGTTCCTGCTTGGGGACACAGTTGACCCTGTGCCACGCAGAGCTCCAGACTAGTGACGTGGAGTCACAGACAGACCTGCTCCCGGCTCTGACTCCAGCATCCCCAAGTCCTGTGGACTCGATTGCCTTGCCCCAGCTTGTCTCTCCGTTCTGCTACTGGGCTCAGCCTCCTCCTCCCGCTCCTCTTCCTGTTGCTATTGGTGCGCCTCCTCAGACATGCTCTCCCATGCCTCACTCCTCAGAGGATTGACTTGGCTCATCCTCCTCCGCTGGACGGAACTCCTAGCAGGAGTCCCTTCTCCTTGCCCACCAGGCTGAACAAGCAGGCCCTGGCCTCCTGAGTGTTTGCGCCCACTCCTGTTCTATAAGCCCCTCTGATGTTCTGACTCGGTCATCTCTGTAACCCTTAGTGTGTGCAGAGCAGAGTATATAAATGCCAGTGCATGATGGGTCCAGGCTTCCAAGGGAATTTAACTCAAGAAACTTGCATGAGCCACAGCTGAGGACCCCAGTGGAGACACAGAAAGGTTGCAGGACAAACCACACACATGCTGGCTGGTGGAGTGCAGGGTCCAACTCAGAGCAGAGATGCAAATGGTGCATCTCCCAACAAAAATTACAGCACTCTATACCACAGCACTGTGGATCAAATACTCCAGGAAAGGCCCGGGGTGGTTGCTCAGTGGTTAAAGTGTTTAACTTGCAAACATGAGGGTTCAATCCTTAGAAACAAACATTAACAACAACTAAACCACATTGGGGCTGGAGAGATGGCCCAGGAGTTAGGGACATGGGCTGCTCCTCTGGAAGGATCTGGGATTCAATTCCCCACACCAACATGGCTGTCTGTAACTCTAGTCCCAGGAGACATGACACCATCTTCTGGCCTCCACAGATACTACATGCAGGCTATACACAGACATATGTAGGTAAAACACTCATAAAATAGAAACAATATTTTAAATTAATATTATAAAACATTTGATGGAAATGCCCTTTTGCTGAATGTGCACCGGTCTTTGTTTTGTCACTGTCCCTAAGCATGGTGCTACAACAGCTCTTTGCACAATGTTTAGTTGGATTAAATATTCCAAGATGTCTGAGGAGTATTTATGCAAAATCCTGTAGTTAAAGCAGAGACCTGAGCACCTTGCATTAGGGTATCCTGGAGCTCCTCTCATCATCATCTCATCCAAGGTGTTACGGGACCCTGTATATTTACATAGAATCACAGAATTGAGCTAACCAGGCTGTCCTCCATACCCGTTCATGTTGTTCTCTGTGTGTGGTTTCATTAGGAGCAGCATTTTCTACCTAGTTACTTCTCTGAAGGCAGTGTGAGGCTTTTAATGTATCGATTGGTAAAGCCGTGAATGGGGTCTACCTGGAAAAGAGATGGAGAAGTTGGCAGATTGCCCACTTCTGCAAGTGCCTGCTTCCTTTGCCCTTGGCTGGATAGAACTAAAGAAATCCATTCTAGGTGAAACGGGTGCTATAAAAGTCAAAGGGAAATGGTTCAGCTTTTGTGACAAGGCAGAAGGCCACCAGTGACAGCTTGGGCGTGGGAGGAATATCCCTGCAGCATGCTGGGCATTCCTGGGAAGAATGTGTAGCCCAGAGCACAGCCAGATAATGAGATGATCCTGTTAGAAGTCGCTTAGCTTCCATTCCCTTAGTGAGCAGAAGGTGCTAACCCAGGGTTTTGGTGGGTACTTTGTGCTATTTTAATAAAATAGAAACTTCACCACCCCCACTGGCCAGGCTGGGTTTGAGGGATATAGAATCTCAGAAATCCGGGGACCCATTTCCTGCCTCCTTCCTTCAGCAGATTATTCTCTCTTTCTGATGTGTTGATTTTGAGACAGGGTCTCATGTAGACCAAGCTGGCCTCAAACTCAAGACGTAGCCAAGGATGACATAGGATGCCTGATCCTCCTGCCTCCACCTCCCAATGGTTGGGATGTCAGGCATGTGGTACCATGCTTGGGTCAGGGTGTTCTAGGCTGGCTCCTGATGGGCCTCCTTCCCTGGCCTCTGTCTTCAGCCTTCGCAGAAGCTCTAGTGACAAAGCAGGTCCAGCCAAGGAACGGGAACAGGGATGTCAGAGAGAGAGAGCAGGCTCACGCTGGGTGTCACCCACCCAAGCAAGCCCTGACAACACATTGTTCTCCAGGCTTGAGCCACTTGATAAACTGCAGTGCACATGTCCCCTCCCTACCTGCCCATTCTGCCAGCTAGTATCAGCTGATTCATAATAAGCTAGGTGGCCTGGGCTCCCATGGAACAGTTTGAGGGACCTCTCCATTCTCTCTGTTTGAAGGAAAAAATTCAATGGAAAGAGACATAGACAGTTTGAGTGGAAATTTATTTATCAAAGCTAAACAAAGCACTCCAAAGAAGACAGGAGTGGGCTTCCCCACAGTGGGGAGCCGCTTAGTGGGTTCTACATTGTAGATTTTAAAGAGGGTTTTATGAATATTTATGAGATGTGTGGCATTTTCGTGGAGTGAAGGTGGCCTTTTATTCTTCCCAACTCATGGTGGACTGCATCTTTTAAAGTATTTCTACCAATGCTCCTCTAGAAAAGCCCACAGTGTGGAGGGGTGTTAAGTTGTCGAGGTCACAATTTAGACGATAATATAGCGAACTTGGGCCTTTTGAATGTACAGGCCCTTCATTAGTGCGAGTCCCACCTGAGAAAGCAAACGGTGCCCGTGCTTCCCATCTACCAGGAATACCCTATCCGGGGCTTCAACCACAATGGGGCCTTCTGACCATCGAGGGACACAGCCACCAAGAGGCAGCTGCAGTGTCTCTAGCTCCCCCATATCTTCCCACTTGCCTATCCTGTATCTGTACCTCATGGAGCTACTCTCTGCACCTCAGAAGCCCCTGCATTTCATCTGCCTGAAACAAGCCAAGATGGACTGAACTGTTGGCTGTTTCCATGGCAGCAGATACTGGGAGATCAGGTGGCAGGTGTGTGAGAGGGTCTCCTCATCACCAGGTGCCCCTTCTTAACCTGCTTTATAGTCCTAACGCCGGCCCAGTGTCCTGAGACAATGTATAACTGTCAGAAGTACTACAGGCTGCTAGGTGGCTGGCCCCCATTTCAACTCTCCAGCCATTGTCTTACAATCGCTCTATTGTTTTTCTTTTTATAGACAGATTTTAAATATTTTCTCATTTATTTTGTAAAGTTTTGTTTTCTTTTTAATTTTTAACTATGTATATGGGGGGGACACATATGTATGAGAGCCCACCGAAGCTAGAGGTGTCAGATCCCTGGATCTGGATTTACAGGTGGTTGTGAACCACTGGACATGGGTCCAGGGAACTGAACCCAGTCCTCTGCAAGAGCAGTATGTGCCGTTAACTGCTGAGCCATCTCCCCAGCCCCTCAGTGTGTGTGTGTGTTATGTGTGTGTGTGTGTGTGTGTGTGTGTGTGTGTGTGTGCCATAGCACACGTGAAGAGATCAGAGGACAGCTTGCAGGGGTCAGTTCTCTTCTCCCTCCATATGAATCATGAATATTGACTCAGGTTGTTAAGCTTAGAAGCAGGTGCCTTTACTGTATAGCTTGCTTGCCAGACCCGCAACAGTTTTTTAAGGCAAAATGTTGGCATTGCCCAATGAGCAGAGACACATCTGTGTGACAAGCCACTCAAGTTCTGTTCTGGACTCGGCTCTGACTGCTGAACAATCAGGCCTCAGACCCAGAGGAGGATGGTGAAGGGGTTCGTGGGAGCACTCCTGTTTTGATCCTAGACTTCTCTGATTTGTGTTATAAGCAAGATTGGCTAATTGTGCCCCATAACTTTTGAAATCTTAATTGATATCTCTTTCTGTTTCTGTCTCTCTCTCTCCCTCTCTCTCTCTCCCCCTCCCTCTCTCCTTCTCTATCTTCCACCCAGGGGAACATACCCTTGTGTGCCACACCAAGAGAAGAAACCACATCAAATATCCTGAAGCCAGGTGGGGTGGCTGGCACCTGTAATGCCAGTGCTTGAGAGCCTGAGATAGGAGAATTTTGTGAGCTTGAGACAAAGTGAGACCCTGCCTAAAAAAAAAAAAAAAAAAAAAAAATCTGTAGCACCCATAACAGAAAGCACCATAAAAGATTGGCCTACTGGTACAGTGGGTGGAGCAAGCTTGGAGCTGGCTGCAGGTTTGTAACATGTCATGAGGAGCCACAGTTCCATTTCTATCATCCTAACAGGCTCTTGAGCCAGCTCTCAGACCCTAGGCCGATCCAGACACTCTACAGCACTGGGTTTCATTGACTTTCATGGGGATGCTGAGCCAGAGCCCATCACAGAGGCTCAGGACATGTGCCAGCAGCTCTCACCAACACTGGCTGAGAGAACTGGGGAACAGCAGGGTTGCCAACCCATCATGGAAGCATCCCTGTGGGAGGATTAACCCTACACCTATTGGATAAGCATAACATGCATCTATTAACAAAGACGGGGTTCTAAGGGAATGACAAATTAGGACAAGAAACTTCTATGGACATGAATCCCAGAACCTCATGGGTCAGGTGCATTTCTGAAGCCCAGAAATTCCTCCTGGCACCTGGTGGAAACACGCCAGACTGGTTGTAAAGGAAATTTTCAGACCCCACAAAGCAGTGACAACTTCCCAGCTGGGCACTGGTTCCTGTAAATAATGTAGGTACCTACTCTCATCCCACTGCTGAGACCACAGGAAAGTGACTTTCTGCACTCTGGAGACTAGGGTCTCTCTCAGAGTGGGGATCAATCCACTGTGTATGTCATTCTTATCAACAGCTGGCTCTGACCACTCCTCACATGGCAACTCCTTTCAACCCAAATTCTGCCTGAAGACAGCAAATATGCTTTGACAATTTACCAAAGTGGGGAGTGCTGCCCCTGTGAAGGTATCAGCCTGCCCCACATCTGACAGAGGGCTGATCTCCAAAATATAAAACGAACTCAAGAAGCTAGTAACCAAAACACCAAATAATTCCATTAAAAAAGTGGGGTATAGAACTAAACAGAGATTTCTCAATAGAGGAATCCAAAATGGCTGAAAGACACTTAAGAAATTGCTCAACATCATTATCCATCAGGGAAATGGAAATCAAAACAACTCTGAGATTCCATCTTACACCCATTAGAATAGCTAAAATCAAAAACACCAAATACATTTTATGCTGGAGAGGATGTGGAGAGAGGGGAACATTTCTCCATTGCTGGTGGGAGTGCAAACTTGAACAGCCCCTTTGGAAATCAGTATGGCAGTTCCTCAGGAAAATGGGAACCATTCTACCTCAAAATCCAGCAATTCCACTCTTAGGCATATACCCAACAAATGCACATTCATACAACAAGGACATTTGTTCAACTATGTTCATAGCAGCATTGTTTGTAATAGCCAGATCCTGGAAGCAACCTACATGCCCCTCAACCGAAGAACAGTTACAGAAAATGTGGTACATTTACACAATGGAGTACTACTCATCAGAAAAAAACAAAACAAAATAATGGATCTTGAAATTTGCAGGCAAATGGAGGGAACTAGAAGAAACCATCCTAAGTGAGATAACCCAGTCACAAAAAGACAAACAGTATGTACTCACTCATATACGGGTATTAGACATAGAACAAGGGCTCACCAGCCTACAATCCATACCTCCAGAGAAGCTAGGAATCAAGGAGGACCATACGAGAGATATACATGGACCCCCAGTGAAGGGGAAAGGAACAAGAGTCCCTGAACAAATTGGGAGCATTGAGGGAGGGGGAGAGAAGTGGGAGAAAGAGGAGGGGGAGGAGAACATGAGGGATCAGGAAGATTGAGTGGGGAGATGAATAGAAGAGAGCAAGAAAAGAGACGCATCAATAGAGAGAGCCATTATAGCTTTAAAGAGAAATCCGGCACTAGGGAATTATACAGAGATCCACAAGGATGATCCCAACTAGGAATCTAAGCAATAGTGGAGAAGCTACCTTAAATGCCCTTCTCCTATAATGAGAATGATGACTACCTTAAATGTCATCCTAGAGCCTTCATCCAGTAGCTGATGGAAGCAGAAGCAGAGATACATAGCTAAGCACTGAGCCAAACTCCTGGAATCCAGTTTCAGAGAGGGAGGAGTGATGAGTAAAGGGGTCAAGACCACACTGGGAAAACCCACAGAAACAGCTGACCTGAGCAAGTGGGAACTCATGGACCCCAGTCTGAAGGTGGGGAGCCAACATAAGACCAAACCAGGCCCCCTGAATGTGGGTGTCAGCTAGGAGGACTGGGAAAACTATGGGGCCTCTGGCAGTGGAACCTAGTTCACCAATGAACTTCAGGATCCTATTTTCCGTGGAGGGATACTCTTAGTCTAGATACACAGGGGAGGGCCTAGGCCCTCCCCCAAATGACTTAATAGATGTTCCCTCATGGAAGGCCTCACTCTCCCTGGGGAGTGGATGGGGGATAGGATGGGGGTTTGGTGGGGGCATGGGTGGATGGGAGGAGAGGGAACTAGGATTGATATGTAAAATATGGTTGTTTATAATTTAAATAAAATGTATAAAAATGAATGAATGAATGAATGAATGATTAAGAAATATTCAGGCAACCCCACATCTAACAGAGGGCTGATCTCCAAAATATACAAAGAACTCAAGAAACTAGAAATTAAACTACCAAATAATCCAATTAAAAATTTGGGTATAGATATAAACAGAGAATTCTCAACAGAACAATCTCAAATGGCAGAAGGACACTTAAGGAAATGCTCAACATCCCTAGTCATCAGGGAAATGCAAATCAAAACAACTCTGAGATTCCATCTTATACAGATCAGAATGACTAAGACCCAAAACACCAATGACAGCTTATGCTGGAGAGGATGTGGAATAAGGGGAACACTACTCCATTGCTGATAGGAGTGCAAACTTGTACAGCCGCTGTGGAAATCAGTATGGCAATTTGTCAGAAAATTAGAAAATTGAAGTAGGGATCAACCTCCCTCAAGACCCTGCAATACCACCTTTGGGCATATACCCAAATGAGGCACATTCACACCAGAAGGGCATTTGCTCACCTATGTTCATAGTAACATTTTTTATAATAGCCAGATCTTGGAAATAACCTAGATGTCCCTCAACTGAAGAATGGATAAAGAAAATGTGCTACATTTACACAATGGAGTACTACTAAGCGGAAACAATGACATCCTAAAATTTGCAGGCAAGTGGACAGAAATAGAAAAAAAAATCCTGAGTGAGGTAACCCAAAACCAGAAAGACAAATATAGTATGTACTCATTCATAAGTGGATACTAGACAAAGCAAAAGATACCAAGCCGACAATCCACAACCCCGGAGAAGCTAGAACCCTCTTCCAGAAACAGATGGAAGCAGATGCAGAAATCCACAACTAACCATTGAGCCAAGCTCCTGGAGTACAATCAAAGTGAAGGAGGAGTGATAATATGAACAAAAGAGTCAAGACCATAATGGGGAAACTCACAGAATCAGCAGACCTGAGCTAGTGAGAGATTGCTGACTCAGGTCTGACAAATGGAGAATTTTCATAAGACCGAACTAGACTTCCTTAATATAGGTAACAATGATGCAACTGGAACTATATATGAGGCCACTGGCAGTGGGTCCAAGATCTAACTCTAATGCACAAACTGACTTAGTGGAGCCCATTCTATGTGGAGAGATACCTTAGGGGGGTGGGAGAGGGTGGAGAGGTGCTTAGGTCCTACCTCAATGAGATGATGGGACAGGCTTAGTAGACTTCCTAGAGGGAGGCCTTAGCCTCTCCGAGGAGCAGATGGGAAGTGGTAGGGGGAAGTGGAGGGAGCACGAGGAGATGAGGGAAGAGAAATGGGGATTGGAATGTAAAAAATAAATTAATAAAAAATAAATATTTAGGGCATCGGTGAAGACTCCTCTGGATATCTATGACAGTGTCACGAGGTTAAGCGAGGACAGAAGACCCTGAATGTGGGTGGCAGCGTCCCATGGGCTGGGCTCCTGGACTGTATAAGGAAAGCCAGCTGTACATTGCTGTTCTGTGTCTGCCTCCTCTGCCACAGCACCTTTCCTGCAGATGCACTACATTCCTCAGAATCATGAAACCAAATGAGGCCTTTCTCCGTTCAGTTGAATTTACTCCCATCAATGAGGAAAGTAACTAATACAGGGGCTCTGAAGCACTCTGAAACAGGGATCAATCAGTGTCTGCCAGGGTGAGCCTGAGGGCCTGATGGCCTCCTTCATTGGCTGTGCCAAGCTCATGTATGAAGTGAGTCCTTGCAGAGATGGTCCCATGGCTCTGGGTTAATGAGGCTCTCAATACCTCATTTATAGGTGGCACATTGCACAGAGTTATTGCTGGTGTCTTTTGATTAGTGGGTCTGCCCTTGGCTTCTTCTGTGTGTGTCCTAAGTGCCTTTAAAGCCAGCCAGCACTGGGTAGTGTTTGTTCCAAGACTGTCACTAAACCAACAGATGAATACATTTTAGTGCTCTTGGAGGCATAGAGGAAAATATAATCGAACCCAAAGAAAAAAAGGGTTGACATACAAAGACTCTTGTGGGGCAGGGAAGGGGGGGATGAGGGATGGTTTAGGTGTTAAAAGCATTTGCTGTTCTTGAAGATGACCTAGGTTCACATCCCAGCACCCATGTCAGGTTACTCACAACTGCCTATAACTCCGGCTCCAGAAGTATGACGTCCTCTTCTGGACATACAAGCATGAACCCACACACATACTCACATGCAGAGTATATACATAACTTAAAATAAATCTTTAAAAGACTTTCTTGGTCCAGAAAATAACTTTGATGGATCTATACAGATGACCTGGCTACCTGGATATGCGTTGTCTTATTTTTGATTCTGTAATGAGCACTCGGAGAGCTTCAGAGACTGTGTGGATGTATACCTCAGCTGCCACATGTGTTCCCAGAAATAGTAAATTAGGCAAAGGAGCAGTTAAGAACTGCAAATAGTCAGCAACGTCATCCCCTGGGCTTGGAAACTTCAGGACAAACCACAGGACCACAATCATGACTCCCCCGTTAAGTACACTGGAGTATGCCGTGGTGAAGGCTGAGAGTCGATTGCACAATAATTCATTGCAGCAGTTTGAGTGCTTTTTTATTATTAATTAAATGTATTTATTTTAGATCCTAACAGTTTCCTCACTCTCTTCTCCTTCCATTCCCTCCCTGCATCCCCCCCACCCCCGCCTGCCCATCCACTTCTCCTCTGTTTCTGTTCAGAAGGGGACAGGCCTCCCATGGGTATCAAAAAAGCATGACATTATTTTTAACATGGTCTTTCTTGGAGTCAAGATTAATAACTTCTCATTTGTTGTGAAGCCCCAGCCAAGCCCATTGTGGTAGAGTCTTTGGTAACATTTCCCAGGGCAACTAGGGTGAGCCTGGGATACCTATAGTGAGACTATGCCTCAGAAAACACAATGTCACTGTCAAGATAGCTGAGTGGGTAAAAAAGGCTTGCTGCTAAACCTCTTCCTGAATTTGAGCCCTGGGACCTACATGATGGAAAAAGGAATGGACTCCTGCCAGTTGACCTCTGACCTCTACATATATACTGTGACATGCCTGTGCTCATACACATACGTGTGCAAAATAAATGGATGTAAATAAATTTAAGCATCATTGTTCAATATTCATAGTATGAATTATATTCTAACACAACAAGCCAAGTCTGAAAAACAATTAGGAGCGAAGTTTAAAGAAATGCTAGGGGCTGGAATATGGCTCAGCAGTTAAGATCATTAGCAGCTCTTGCAAAGAATATGGATTTGGTTCCCAGACCACTGTAACTCCAACTCCAGGGGATCAGATGACCTCTTCTGGCCTGTGGGCATTGTAGTAACATCACACACACACACACACACACACACACACACACACACAGAGAGAGAGAGAGAGAGAGAGAGAGAGAGAGAGAGAGAGAGAGAGAGAGAGAGAGAGAGAGAGAGAGAGAGAGAGAGAGAGAGAGAGAGGAATAAAGTCTTTTTTAAACTTAAAAAAGACTGCCAGGCTTATAAAGCACCTGTCAGTTACTTATCCAGCAGATCCCAAGTTCCTCTCAATTTCCTTTCATACAATTTGCTGGATTGCACCATATTCAGTCAACATCCACCCCATACTGCCACCTGTGCTTCCCTACCACAGGGAGATGCTGGCTAGGACACAGGACTCCTTTGGTTGTGGAATCTGGATGACACATGACACTAGCCATGAGAAGCTAAACACAGGTGCCGCCACACGCACACCAGCCTACAGTCCTGAGGAAGAAATGCATGTTAAGATTGGGGACAGTGTTTGTTACTAGGAGAAGCTGACTAACGCATCTAAGATGCACAAAGGCCTTCACGGGGTCACAGATGCTCTGCTGACCACAGTCCACCCTAGCAGCGACTGGGACACGCGGTCAGTGCCCACAGATATGTTGTCTGTGTTGTGAAGAACAGCTAGCTGGGAGGCATATTTGCCAATGCATATTTACAGTTCAGTTTCACAGGTGTGCACCAGTCTATAAATATATGAAAATTTACCTGTGAAAATACATAACAGGTTAAAAATACATGCCTCTTAGTATTAAGGAGTAGGAGCAAATATTCATATCAACAGGGACAATATCAGCCTTGTTGGGGAGAATTAGGGCAGATTCTTCACAAATCATGTTTTTTACTCTTCTTTAAATAAACTTTTGTTACATGGGTGGTTAAAAGATAATTCAGTGGAGCTACACAGATGGCTCAGCCATTAAGAGCTCTTGCTGCTTGTGCAGAAGACCCAAGGTCAGTTCCCAGCACCCACATGACAGCTCATGATGCCTGCAATTCCAATTCCTGGGACCCAATGTTCTTTTCTGGCCTCTGTAGACACCACATACAGGTGATGCACAGAGACATACATGGAGACACATGTACACACAAACTTTAAAAATAATAATTAAAACATTTTAAGTAAATCTTTACAAAAAAATGATTTAAACATTATAAAGCAGATTGCCAATAGTGTTTCTCCCCCTTTGTGATTCCTGTTACCAATGGACTCCACGGGTCTTGCTGTCACTCTGGAAGTCTTTTCTATATTTTCTGGTGACCCCCAAGTCACCAACAGGCAAAAAAAATAAAGTTTAACCAACCTCAAAGTAAAAAAGAATTGAAAGTTTAAATGGATGTTCTACCAGGATTAATTCCCATTGTATTAGCTGAAACTAACTGATTTCTCATTAAAGTGACAGATTAAAATCTAGTCCTTACATTTCTACAAATAAGAAAAACAAAAGCTTTGCCCTATGATTTGAAAGGTTTAGATTTGTCTTTGGGAAAGAAATACATTGAACATAGCAAGACAAGGAGACCACTTTATCCAAAGATCTTAAAGAAAAAATGCTACAGAGACCCTGTCCCCTTCCCTGCACTCACAGAACCGTCTGTGGATTAGGAGTTTTCCACTGTAGTGGAGTTGGCAGGCACAGCAGGAGGCCACATAAACGAACATATGAGTTGTCACGGTGGGTTTCCAGAGAGTTCACAGTGGATCACTGCTGGGATCTGAATGTTATTAAGGGCACAAACAGAGGTTGACTGGCGTAGAGCCACCAACAGGATGGCTCAGTCTAGAAAGTGAGCCTGTATGAGGGCCTGACCTCAGTCCTCAGCATCCACACACAAAAGCAAAAGGCAGAGACAGGAGGATCCCTGAGACTCATTGGCCAGTCAATCTAGTGACTCATAAGCCAATCATGGAGCCCCAGGCCAGTGAGAGAAACTGTCTCAAAAAAATAAGGTGGATGCCTCTTAAGAGTGACATCTGAGGTTGGTCTCTGACCTCCTTATTCACACATACACATATGTATATGCACATACACAATCAAGTGCATGCATGCATGCCTACACACACACACACACACACACACACACACACACACATACACACATGGTTCTGACACTGAATACAGAGCTTGTAGCACACAAAACTCTGGGGACAAATGTCAACCAAATAACAGAGTCTCATTATGCTACCTAGTCTGGTCTTGAACTCACTCTGTAGTCTAGATAGGTCTTGAGTCTGTGACCCTCCTGCCTCAATCTTCAGAATAGCTGGGGTGACAGCCTGCACCACCAAGTCTCGCTCCAAGCATAGCAATCTCTTGAACAAGTAACCACAGCTCTATGGTGCAGGCCAGCCCTTCCACACTAAAGCTAATCAAGAGAACAAAAAGACCTAGGCAAGGATACTTAGAACAGCCTTTCTTGTTATTGCCCCAAACTGGGAACAACCCAGGAGGCCATCAAGAGCTGAAAACAGAAGACATCACCATAGCAGCTCAGTGATGCAAGGAACAGACACTCAAATTTAGCAGCCTGGATATCTTTCCCATCACACAGCCTGCTGTTCCACACCTCCCAGTAATGCCTGTGACTCTGTGGACAGAAAAGGTTGAAAACCTGCAAGCAGAGTCTATGGAGACAGAAGAAAATCAGCAGTGGCCTGGAGACTATGCTACAGGGAAAGGAGAGAGGGGGTGGGACTGCGATGTGATGACTGTGTCACAGGCACCCACTAGTGCTCTAGTCTGGGTGTTGTTTGCTCCCAGAGAGTCATGTGCCACAAGCTTAGCTCCCAGTGTCAGAACTCTGAGAACTCTGTTCCTAAAATCCCCTCCCTAAGGGAAAAATGTTGTTCACCCTCCTCCTTAGGTCACAAGAGTCCACCAAAGCTCACTCTGGGGAAGCCCTGAGTTCATTAAATTTACTTATAGAGCACAGGTGAGGGGCTATGCACGGGAGCGTGTGTGGTCTTACAGCAGCCACACTAGAAGGTCTCCACCCAGGATGAAAGAAAACTCCCTATGGCTGTGTAGATAGAGCCCCTCCAATAGCTCCCCACCTGTATCCTCCAGGTCCTCCCTGAGGCCATGTGTAATTAGGGCAGCCTTCCTTCCAACTGTTCGGAAGAAGAGATGGGAGGGCCCGACTCACCATCCCTTGGGATGTCAGTAGTTACAAGCCCAACTGTGATGACCTTTTTGCAAGCTGGCACTGCTAATCTGATGAAGATGGTGGTAGTTTGGCTCAATTCAACAGGCCCCATAGATGGTCATGGCTGTTTCCTTCAGAAGGGATGAATGCTGGTCCTACAGAGTAGATCATTTCTCACAAGAGCAAGTACTTAGAGATCAAGGCCTCCATACTCACCTGCCTCCCTGCCCCTCTCTATTTGTTTCTGTTATAATTTTATTGTGTGTGTCTGTTTCTCTCTCTCTCTCTCTCTCTCTCTCTCTCTCTCTCTCTCTCTCTCTCTCTCTCTCTCTCTCTCTCTCTCTCTCTCTTTGTGTGTGTTTGTGTGTGTGTGTGTACATGTCTGTGCATGTGGATGCCAGATTAAAGCCTTAAGTGTCATAAGAAAGGCCAGCCATCTCCTCTGAGATAGTTTCTCGTGGCCTGAAGCTCACCAGGAGACATACCTGCCTCTGCCTACCAGCGCTAGGATTGCATGTGCATGCCATCATGCCTGCTTTAAACATGGCTGCTGGATCACATTCCTGCAGCATGTTTGCTTTGCTGACTCAATCATCTCCATAAACTTGTCTCTCTGTTATATTCGATACAGCCAAGGAGTCTTATAGAAAGGCAAATGGATGGGGCACCTGATCTAGAGCCTTTAAACTGTGAGCCATTCGAACACATCATCCTAGAACTTACAGAAGGAAGATAGCTCAGAGTTCAAGGCCAGCTTGGTTTACAAAGTATGAGCCTGCCTCAAAAAGAATACAAACAAAAGAAAAAACTTATGAGCAAAATAAACCTCTTTTTATTAAAAAATTAAATTTAAATTATTAGCTGAGCAGTGGTAGTGTAACATCTTTAATCCCAGTACCGGGGTGGCAGAGGAAGCAGATCTCTGAATCTGAGACCAGCCTGGCCTACAGTAGGAGTTCCAGAATAGCCAGGGCTACACAGAGAAACCCTGTCTTGAAAACAATTATTTTTATTTTATGTGTATGAGTGTTTTGTCTGTGAGTACCACATGTATGTCATGTCCAGTTAAGCCAGAAGAGAGCATCAGATTCCCTGGAGCTGTCATTACAGGTAGGCATGAGCTGCCATGTAAGTACTGGACACTGAACCCAGATACTCTGCAAAAGCAACCAGTGCCCTTAAGCCATCTCTTTTTAAAGCATGTGACACCCAGTGTTTCATTATGGCAACATTATGGCCTGAGACAACTATTGGTACCCAATAGGGGATGGCTTTGCCCCTCAGAAACCACCTGCCAATGTCTGGAAACATCTTTGTGGTTACAAATTGGAGGAGCCAGGAACTGATAAACATTCTATCACTTGCAAGGCAGCTTTCATGGCAGAGTTACCCTGCCCCCAGGGTCAGCAATACTGAGGTTAGAAGGCCGTGCTGTACATATATTGTAAAAACTTATCTAATGGTTAGTGTTGAACACAGGTCATATATTAAATATCAATATAACATCAGTGAAGTTTAAAGTAATGAAATCCCAGCCCTGTCTATCATTGGCTGTGCAGTGGGGAGTAATTCACTTGACCTCTCTGGGTCTGTTTTGCTTTAAAAACAATCCATTTCCAGAATGCTTCAGCACTGCACAAAATGAGGAGAGAGGAAAAGAAGCTGCTGATTGACAGGCCTGTTTCTGAAGAGCACTTGACTGGTTCAAGCTGTCTACTGGACCAGGCTTGTGTCAGGGGCGGAAGTCACTGGCAACACTCAGAGAAGGATGTCTTAGCTGGACTCCAGTCCTCAGAGACACTGGAGCATCAAGGGAAAACCACTTCTGACCTTTTGGTTCTGGTGCTAGTGAGGGGGAAGACACATTAGCCAGAGAGGAAACCACCTCCACGGGGCACAAAACAGTCAAGAAACATTCAGGCAGCCTGGCACTCTGGGCACAGGCACTGCACCTGACATGACCTTTTGAAGGATTACTAACTAATGGGCACATTCTTGCAGTTGGGCCAAGACCCAGTTGTGGCATTATCCCCACTGGGCACTCCCACCACGAGTTCATCTCACCTTGAAGAAGGTAAATAACAGCCTCTGGTAACAGGGATCGTGGGCCCCTCAATCAACCCTTTGTTCCTTTGACAGCTAGGTGGGAAGGACAGTTTGGCTTTGACGCTACACCTTGGCCTGACACGTGGCTCTAGAGTTTGCTGGAACCTGCAGGGGGATTGACTCCCTCCACTGCTGCTATAGCAGCCTGTGCCTACAGGCTACCTTGGTTTAGGAGTTTACTAAGGATCTTCCTAGGACAGCAGGGTAGGGTTACGAACAGAAGCCCTGGAGCTCTGGGTGCTCCATTCATTATTTCCCCAAGGGACAGAAGCAGCATTTGAGAGCATTGCTCAAGAGACCAGAGGGAACAAGAGTAGATTCCACAGAACTTTGGGGTCCTTATGCAATATGGAACTAATCTGCTGCACTAGAAGTCTCACCTCTAACCAACCACTTCCTATATCTGCAGAGGGTGTATTACAGTCCATAGGGAATGGCAAGGACTTGAAATGGCCCTGTAGAGCCCAAGCATGCCAAGATTTCCCTGGACTGGCCCCTAGTAAAGAGGAATTGCATTCACGCTAGAAGATCACACCTCTGCCTAAGGTGTTCCCTCTGCTGAGAACACTGTGCTAGATCTTGCTGGGCTATTCCAGCTATGCAGCTATAGATCTCTGCTGGTCTGAGTCACCCCTCCCCTACACACACACACACACACACACACACACACACACACACACACACACACACACACACACACCCCTGAGATGGTCTGAGGCTGGGTGGTGTCTTTGCTCTAGGAATGCACTCACCTTTCATCCTCCAACTGAATGTTGACTTTGGGAGACGTCTGTGTCTAGCAGGATTCTCTGGAGCCACCTCCTGACAAAAGGGCCATGTCAAGGTCATGTGGATGCCTAGCATGACTCGCTAGCATTGAATAAGCTCACTGACTCCAGGTCAGAAATAAGTGGCTATTTATTCTTTTGCTTTTTTCATTCTTTGTTTTTTTAGTTTGTTTTGTGTGTGTGTTTTTTTTTTTTTTTTTTTTTTTTTTGAGAGTGTCTCACTTTGTAGCTCAAGCTATCTATGTAGCCCAGGCTGACCTTGAACTCATAGCAATTCTGCTGATTTGGCCTCCAGAGTACTGAAATCACAGGTATGAGCCACCACACCATACAAACAGAAAACAGGTCCATATCGTGGATTAATAAGGATCAGGAAAAACAGATAGGCTGAATAGGTGTTTGTTCAGGGAGAAATAACTTACAACAGAGACAGATGAACGCCAGCGGGTTCCTGGTCCCAAGGATGCCTTCAGATGTTCTCTGTCCCCTTCCAGCAAACAAGAGAGAGCTCCAGGGCCCCTTCCCCAGATCTAGTTCTCCCAGGTCACATCAGCCCCTGTCCCCACCCCCAATGGGCGTGGTCAGTGCCACAGGTTTGGACAAAGTGAATATCTCACTACAGGTCCACATGGAAGAGTGGCTACTTAGGAAGAGAGCTTCCTACAGCCTTCCCTGCCCCCAAGCTCATAGGCAGAGGACAGGCTCTGAGGTCCAGTGACAAGCCAGCCTCCTGGGTTCAGAACAGGCCCGGCTGGTTGGGTTAGTTGTGAGGAAGAAGGAGGAAGAAGGAGACTGGCTATCCTGATCCAGCTTGTTTATCCAACAAACAATAAAACAGAGGCAGAATTGTTCTGAGATGTGGAGGGCATCCATGAGAAAGACCCCCTGGACCTGAGAGGTCTGCCCAGGAATGTGCAGAGCCTGGGAAACACCGCCTGAGGATCAGGATGAGAAGAGAGAGGGCATGTGGACATCTACCCTGAGGCCTACTTGGAGGTATTTCTTTCCAGCTCTACAGTTGGTGACCTCACTGTATGACCCTGAGTTTTATGTGACCTGGACTGGGCCCAGGATAACTGGAATGTAGTCAAGCATTGATCTGCATGGTTGGCGCATGTGTTCCTGGGAGATACCAATGCTGGAGGTGCTAAACCAGTGGTTTTCAACCTGTGAGTCATGACCCCTTTGGAGGTTGCATATCAGATATTTTCATGACAATTCATAACAGTAGCAAAATTGCGGTTATGAAGTGGCAATAAAATAATTTAATAGTTAGGGGTCACCACACACGAGGAACTGTATTAAAGATAAGAACTACTGTGCTAGACCAATGCAGAGTGTGCTTCCCAGTGGAGGTGGCCTCACAACATCTGTATTGGCTCACATCTGAGATGTTGCCCACCTGGCTCTAGTATTTGGACACTAAGTCCCCAGCAAGTCCTAGCTCTGCTGTTTGGGGAGGTTCTGGAACCTTTAGGGGGTGGGGCTACCCTGGAGAAAGGGGGTCAGTAGGAGGTGAACCTTGAGGTTTATAGCTCCCCCTCCACTTTCTGTCCCAGCTCTGCTTCCTCACCCACCACTATGTGAGCAAGCAAGTTCACCCTCCTGTGATAGCCATGTCTTCCCCGTCATGGTGGACTGTAGTCTCCAAAACTGTGTGCCACAAACAAACCCCAAACAAAAACCCTCTCCTCTCTTAAGTGTCTAAAGTCAGGTCTTTATCATAGCAACGGAGAACGTAACTAAATATAGCTCCTCCGGAGTCTGGTGTGGCTCCTTCCTAGCCTGTCATCATAGGTTACTACCTGCCTCTGGATTTGGCCTCCAATGAGACTGTGACTACTCCAGTAGGAAGAGTGTCATCCTTTACCAGGACTTTTGACAACAGTCCTGGAGGAGACTCTGCTTGTGCCTTTGACTGTGACCAGTTTGGTGTCAGTGCTGGGACTCCAGATGGGATCTCTAAGGTCACTGGCTTGCTCCTTGCTAGAGAGGCTATAAGCAGGAGAGTGGTCTGGTACTCAAGGGAGATTGGCACCAAGTGAAACTCTTCCTAGGGAATAAATAAATAAATAAATAAATAAATAAATAAATAAATAAATAAAGAGATCAACACCCCAAACCAACAGCTGCCTGTTGCATATGTGGGTGTTTTCAGCCTCCAGTGAGAATTTGGGGAAACTAGATTCCACAATCCCTCCCTCTGCTATCAGTAGCCTGTGGGCTGTGGTACCTGATCTACATGGCAAGTTCCATTCCAACCAAGGCCACATAGTGATACCCTATCCCAAAAGAATATATAAATAAATAACAGAGAGTGAGGACTCATATCCATAACCCCAATGTTGGTTTAATGTGCATTTCAGGTAAAATAAGCTCTCACTGTCCAACCAAGCTTCCTTTGAGGAGAGAAACAGGAAGAGGCCCCAAGAGGCTGCTGAGGTGAGTGTGTTGTGTGGCTTCCAGGTAGACCCAAGATCACAAGTGCCAGGCCAATGGCTTTCCTGTGCCAGAAGGTATGTGGCTGACTGCAGGGCCATCTGCTTCTACTTCTAATGAAATGAACAAGTCTTTTCTATAAAGCTCAAAGACAGAGCCCCAGGCTTTGGATAAGACAACCTCTGGAACAGACATATGTACTGACTTTCCCCATGGACTCCAACATCCTCAGTGACACCATGGGAGGAAGACAGTGTCCTTGGTCTGTCACCACCTGTGCAGTTTGCAGAGACTAAGGAGGGTAGCCCCATGAGTTAGGCTCTGGGGAGTACCTGCTTGGGTGCAGCGTTTCACTGGCCTTCATTCTCATCTGACAGAGGCTTGGGCCATGGGCCTGACACCTGTCTTGTAGATGTCGTTAGAAGATCATGATATGGCTGATCTCAGATGTAGCTTTACATTTAAATAAGAGAAGAAAAAAATTAAGGTTGTGGCCCCAATTCAGAACAGTCTATCTCTCTCTCTCTCTCTCTCTCTCTCTCTCTCTCTCTCTCTCTCTCTCTCTCTCTCTCTGTCTCTGTGCGTGCGTGCGTGCGTGCGTGCGTGCGTGCGTGCGTGCGTGTGTGTGTGTGTGTGTGTGTGTGTGTGTACTTATTAGTTTTTAATTGTCAACTTTCCATACCTAGGATCGCAAGGAAGAAAACTGCAACTGAGGAACTCTCTAGATTGGGTTATCCTGTGAGCAAGTCAATGAGCGTTGTCATGATTGTTAATGCAAGCAGAGTCCACTGTGGGTGGCACCATTCTCTAGGTAGAGGATCCTGAACAGTATAAGAAAGGAGCAGTCTCATTGAGAGAGGCAAGCAAGGATCCGTGTGTTTATTCTCACTGCTTTTGACTATGGGTATGAGTGCTTTAAGCTGCCTTGACTTCCCCACAGTAATTAAGCATAACCAGGAATTGACAGGCCAAACAAACCCTTCCCTCCTTTGAGTTGCTCTTTGTTGGGGTGTTTTATCACAGGAACAGAAATGTAACCAGAACAGTGTGTGGGTACATCCATGCATGTGTGGACAAAGGCCAGAGCAGGACACCAGGTATTGTTATCTTGAGAAAAGGTCTCTCACTGAGCTGGAAGCTTGCCGTTTTGTCTAGGGTGACTGGCCAGCAAGTCCTCAGGATGCACTTGTCTCTACTGCCCCAATGCTGTGGTTACAGACATGTGGATCTATAACTAGGTTTTTCTGTGACCGCTGGGGATTCAAACTCATATTCTCATGCTTGCACTGCAAGAGAACTTATCTACTGAACCATGGCCCCAGCTTTGCCATTATTTCTGAAACAATGCAGAGTGGTAGAATTTATGAGTTCTTTCCATCATATGAGGCATCAAGAGGAGGAGGCATGAAGGTCACATGCAGACACACATTTCACATAAGGGGCTTGCACAATCTTGACTTTTACTATCTGGAACCAATCACCTGCCAAAAGAGCCTCAGGGATGATAAGATTGATAACCACAAAAGCAAGATGCACAGGGCCTGAAGAGAGGAACGAGCAGGATAGAAGCCTGCGTTTGGTAGGCTGGCCACCTCACCCAGCTGCTAGTCTCATCCAGTACTCAGAGCTCAACCAAGGACACTAAGGGTACTATGGCATGGGGAGGAGGTACTGAACCCAGTGGGAAAGGGAGTCAGAGTTGCTAGAGAAAAGAGGGTCAGCCTCAAGGTGCCCAGACAGGATACCCATCAGCCAGTTACTCACACACTCCTCTTGTGTTGGGTTTGGTCCATCATCCATTTGGTGAGGGATGGAGGGAGCCAACTGCAGTCAGCTGAGGGCTGATCTTCAAAAGGTGTGTCTACCCAGAACTATGTGATACTAGTTCAGAGTAGGGGTCTTTACAGATGTTTAACCAATCGAGGTTGAGAACAGAGGGTTGGGAGAGAAAGCACAGTCATGTTTGCCACATGAATATAAGGCCTTTAGTTGGGTCCTCAGAACTCACATATGCAGTGGCACCTACTTGTAATCCCATAACTGGGGAAGTGGGGACAAGCAGGTGCCTGGGGATCACTGGCCAGACAGCCTAGCCTAATGGTGAGCTCCAGACCCTGTCTTTAAACAAACAAACAAATCCCACAAAAACCAATAATATAAAATAAACAGGGTGGACAGGGTTGAGAAACAACACCCAAGGCTGTTCTCTGGCCTGCACACACACACTTTATGTGTATCCCAAAGATATACACCCACACAAGCATGCACGTATACACACAAAGGTGAAATGATTCTGTGTGGATGACCTTCACACACACACACACACACACACACACATCTTTACAACAGAAGAAAGGAAATCACAGAGAGGTGATGAGAAGATGGAGGTGGAGACCGGAGTCGAGAGGGCTCCAGTGAGGACTAACAAGGGAGACAAAGTCTCTGGAGGAAGCAGTACTGTCACACCATGTCCAAAACTGCAGGAGAATGAGTCCACTTACTGTTTCAGACAGCCATCGTCCAAGCAAAATAGCCACCATCTTCATCAGATCAGCTGAGCCTGTTTGCAAGAGTCTCTCTTGATGAGACTTATTGACTCAATAGTCTATTGACATTCTCTCCCAGAAGGTCAGGGAGAGCCATTGGACCCTCACTTGATATTCCAACTGCTTACTAGCTGTGTATGTGTGTGTGTGTGTGTGTGTGTGTGTCTGTGTGTGTGTGTCTGTGTGTGTGTGTGTCTGTGTGTGTGTGTCTGTGTGTGTGTGTCTGTGTGTGTGTATGTGTGTGTCTGTGTGTGGGTGTCTGTGTGTGTGTATGTCTGTGTCTGTGTGTCTGTGTGTCTGTGTGTTTGTGTGTCTGTGTGTGTGTTGTATGAACTTCTGCCCTGATCACTACTACTGGCCTTGGGTCTTGGAAGGGAGAAGTGAATAGGCTTGGGAAGTTAACTGAAGGGGCTCTACCTATGTGACTATGGGGTAGCCATCATCCCCGCTGGATAAAGACTTCCCAGCACAACTGCTTTGGGGTCACTCATGTTCCCTCCAGCAACCCCTCACCCAGGCTCTGTGAGTCTAATAAACTCCACTCCTAAGGAATCAAACTTTTGTTTGTGGTTGAGACCTTAGGAGGGAGGGAGGGATTTTGTTTACATCGCCCAAGGGAAGAAATTTTCAAAATACCTTCACCCTCACCCTCCCAGCCCATCTGTGGTCATTTGTTCCCACAACCTGAAGTCTTTGTACAGAGGGACCTCTCCACATGGATGCACTGCCTAGGTTTGATGGCTCAGGCTTGTAATATCAACACTCGAGAGGCAGAAGCAGGAGAATCACTGCAAGTCTGATGCCAGCCTGAACTACATAGTGAGCTCAGGGCTAGCCAGTGAGCCAGACCCTGACTCTGGAAACAGAACAGAGTGAAGACTGAGGAAGTAGATTAAGCAAGCATGATGTATGCTGATCTTCACTGCAGGGAAGCTGCAGAGCCCAGGGGAGGCATCGACTCACCACACAGATAAAATATGGATAGATAGATAGATAGATAGATAGATAGATAGATAGATAGATAGATAAATAAATAAATAAATAAATAAATAAAATGTGCTATTTCACAACCTTGCTGGCCCTCCACTCCACTCAGGCAGAAAGATGAATGTGTATCTTCCTTTCTTTCTCCCAGTAGGAATGGGCTGCATGAGTTCAGGTTTCTAGGGACCAGAGAGAGGCAAGAAAATAGCTTCTTCCTCTGCCCAGGTCAGCCAAGCAGGTAGCCTCAGCTACCAAACTGCTTCATACAAGTCCTAGAGACGATTCAGGGTCAAACAGCCCATCAACGGCTCTTCCTGGAGCCTCGGGAGGATGAAAGCTCCAGTTCCCACTGTGGGAACCAGATGCTGATAGGTGCTTGAAAGAGCACTTTGGAAGGATCCATGTGCACTGGCTGTTTTTGCTACAGAAAAACCTTCATGTGCCAAACTGTGTACACTTTCTTAGGAACATGAAGAATGTGTACTAAAGGCTGGAGCCTGCCTAGCATGCAGAAGGTCCTGGGTCCTGGGGACCTGGATTCACCACATGCACACACACGTGCATGTATGCACATACAAAGACTTCAGATGAAGAGCTCAGCTGTTAATAAGAGAACTGAAGCGAGCTGGAGAGATGGCTCCATTGTAAAGAGAGCACTGGCTGCTCTTGCCAAAGACCCAGGTTCAGTCCCTCTTCTGGCTCCCATAGGCGCCAGACATGCACATAGAACACAGACACACATACAGGCAAAACACTCATATGCATAAAATAAATTAATCTAAACAAACTAAAATTATAAAAAAGAGAGCTGAGGATGTGGAGATCGGGGGGTGGGGTGTATATTTGAAGTCACAGGGACAGAACAGTATTTGGGAAATCTGTGGGGTCAAAGGACAGATGACCAGACCTCACTATCATGGGTTCAGGACCATGTAGCTATTTCAGCAGAGATTTTGATGGAAAAAAAATGCGGAGAGATCATGACCTGAGGGTAGTTGCTCTCTGGACACTGTTTTTGTACCTACCTCAAGAGTCACTGTAAGGGCTCTAAGGCATCTTGAAGGCAGCAGACACAGGCAGAATATAACTGTCCCAAACAAGAGACGGGTAGGGAGCTGACAACGAGGTCACTGGAAATAGAAGCCTCTTAGAACCTAAGTGGGTGCTGGTGTTTCTAAGAATCTCAGTGTCCCTGATTCTGTGAGGGCCTCCCCAAGCTAGGCCTTTAGGGATAGGATGGGACCAATGACATATTGGATGGCTGCTCATGCAGCTCCCTCTAGCAGCCCCTGCAGACACAGCCTTGCAGAGAGCAGCTGGCGTTGTTCAAAGACACAGCCCAGTACTGCACTGCCCCCTGCAGTAGGGGAACATTAGAGCCAAGAGATGACACAGCTCAGGTTGTAGTCCTTTGGGCACACAGCTGCCTTGTCCAGCATTCCATATAAATTGGGACTTCACTCTCACAACAGCATGGCTTTCTACCTGTGTCCACTCTTTTTCATAGCAAGGATAATTCTCTCAGCCTCTCCTGAGCTCAAGTTACATAACTCACACCCTGACCTTTGTGTCCATCCCGAGGAAGTACTTCTGCTGCCACCCCTGTGTCACATCAACTATATCTTTACTCCAGCCAGGCTATCACCTCTCCATGTACACCAGGTTGCATTCTGTTGTGATACAACACTGATCAAAAGTAACTTGAGGACCAGTTAATTTTATCTTACAGCCCATCATGCAGAGAAGGCAGGGTAGGAACTCAAGACAGGAAGTGAAACAGAGAGCATGGAGGGAATGCTCCTTATTGGCTTGCTCCCCATGGTTTGATCAATTTGCTTTATTATATATCCAAGGACCACCTGCCCAGGGATAGTACCACACATAGTTGGCTAAGCCCTCCACCATAATTCATCAATCAAGAAAATGTCTCACAGGCTAATGTGATGAAGGCAATTCCTCAGCTGAGGGTCCCTCTTTGACAAAACAGCATACCTTGGCTGGTGTAATACTTGGCCACAACTTTAGTAGCTTAGGTAACACACAAGTGTACTGTTACTGCAATTGTTGAAGTCTGAAGTCAGAGAGGTAGCAGTGGAATACAGTCAGGGTGCTGTTTCTTCAGAAGGCTTTCAGGGAGTTCTCATTTCCAGACTCTTGATGTCTTGGCTCTGGCCTCAAGCCAGGAAGCGGTACCTTTTCTCTCCCTACCCCATCTTCCTCTGATCCCTTGACCTGGGAACAGCTCTGAGACTGGATGAGATATGATAAATCTTGTTGGCTACAGAGACTTCATGACTTATTATTACATGCCTTTCTTTCATATGGCATGGACAGAGATCTATATTACAGTTTGGTTATGCAGTCCAAATGGGCTTATAAAGTTAATAGATGCTTTTACCTGCTCAAACATAGAACAAAAATATCATCTTTAGATGACTTTGCACACTGCACATTCCATAGTTGTGTTAATGCAGATATATATGTTACCTTTAGAAGTATGTGTTTTCAGAAAAAAAGAGAGAGCCAAACACCAATTAAGACAAGTAGCTCAGGTGACCCAGCCCCTCAGAATGCCTCTGTTGCAGTTTCCTCAAAATTCTGCACCCTGAACAGCTTCAAAGCTACTAGCTGAGATGATCCAGCTTCACAGACTACTCCAGCTGAAAAACGTCAGATAAGCTCTACACTTTTCCATCACACAAAGACTATACAAAAAATAATACAGCTAGCTTTCCCAGGTCTTGACTATTACCCCAATTTTCTCAGGGTTTCCTAAGGAAGCCATCACTCCCAGAAAATAGGAGGCAGTCTAGAGAACATGACTTCCACACTCCCAAGAGGTGAGGTGGGTGGTTTCATGTCCTTTAGTAGATGTTAGTCATTGTTCAGGCAGGGGGTTAGTTACAAGTTGTTACTGGTCATGATCAGGAAAAAAAATAAACAAATCCAGTTGGAGTCAAGCATCACTTTCTAAAAAGAAAAAAGGAGGGATATAGGAAAGGGTAGATTATTGAAACTACTTTTAAAATAGAAATGATAGGATAAAAAGGGTAGATGGTTGAATCCACTTTTTATTTTATTTTATTTTTATTTTCCATATCGATCCCAGTTCCCTCTCCCTGGTTGAATCCACTTTTAAATTAAATAAGCAACTACTAATCTTAAATATTTTACCTTGGCATGGATTTTTGTATGTTCATACAAATTTAAGGTTATTTTTGTTGTATTGTATATATGTTTCTACTCTTGTTTAAGGTATTATACTATTCAGTTCATTTAACAATGTAATGTTACATTGTTACAAACTGTTTAGCATCATTAAGAATATAGCTTAGTAGTTAGTCATCTATAGCTATCACACTTGTAATCAAGTAGGTATGTTTTCAAGGTCAAACAGATATGTTTTGGATAGATGGTCTTCAACACTTCAGAGACCTGCAGAATATAGCATTTAAAATGTTTTAATAACCAGGTGTTTCATAACCATGAGACACATCAGTTTACTTCAAAAAGAATGATGGTCATTGAAGAATCTCCAAATGGAGTTTGCTTTCATTATGACAAATTTAGCCACTGGGCAAAACAAAACAAAACACAAGAAACTTAACAAAAGAGATGTAAAGTTTATAAAGGTTGAGAAACATAAAAGTTTAAGTTGTTTATCTAAGAAGATACTTCTGGGTCTAGAAAGTTATTTTTAGGATGGTAGTACAAGTTATGATAGGAAATGGTTTAGGTATAAAACTTTAAGTTCATCAAGATAGAATAGCTAATAGAGTATTTTCTCTAAACATGTCAAATACAAATGGACTGGACATTGTGATTGTAAGTCTTACCTGATAATTGTTCTTGTTATATATAATTTTACTGTGTTAGAGTTAAAACCTTCCCTTGTTATTTAGACAAAATGGGGAAATGTGGGATATTTTGATTGCACTCTCACACTCCTCAGACTGCTAATAAACTTTATCTCCAATCACAGGGCAGAGCTAACTACTAGCTGACTAAAATTAGCCATAGAGGTTTTGGAGGACCCAGAACATAAAGAAAGACACAGGAAGTAATGGAGGGGGCCTTAGAAAGAGGCTCAGACCTTTTTGGATTGATAAAGCATAGAGGAGGTCACTGGTCTCTTCTCTGTTGCTTCTCTGATCAATGGGTTTTTACCCCATGTCTGACTTCTGAGTTTTTATTGATGAAATAACTAGATAAATACTTCAGTATTCTGCAATGTGGGCACCGGTATGTGTTATCTAATCAGTCAACCACAGCTCCTCAAGGTCAGAGCCCATTTCTTTCTTGACAGGAATCCCCTAATTTCCTGTAATCCATTGTTTCAACACTCTAATAGTCAAGGGGAGGAGTCTGAAGTGGCTCACCTGTCACATCAGCACACCTGTCAAGTGGGCTACAATTTGAAGTGACTTATTGCCTTGGCCACATGCAGCTCAGATATGTGCCCAGAGGTCAGCAGAGCAGGTCGAGAGGGACCAGTGTACATGATCTGAGGTCACCAGCCCACAGAGTGGATTGGTCTGGCAAGCATCAGAAAAAGAGACAGGACACGCCCTCCCTGCTCAGCTGCAGTTGAGCAGCTCATGTGGGGAGGTCAAAATGGAATGAGCTTTGCAAGGGAGAGATGCCAGGCCTTTGCTGGAGTCATAATTGAGGGCACAGTTCGACCTTGAGTCCAGGTGATTCCTGCCTGGAAGAGGAAGGCTTTTCAGGCAAGTCAGCTCAGCAAGGAGGTCATCATAGTTGAGGTCAATGAGAAGGGAAGATAAATAAGGAAGTGAGCAATTAAGACATTGCAAGCCTCTAGGTCGTGTAGGGTGTGGGGGGGCGTGACCTGCAGTGGGAGGAGTCCCTGTAAGACTAGGATTTTCTGTCCACTTTCAAACTGGGGTAGTTATGGGGGGGAGGTGTTAAAGTTCTTGTTTGGTTGGTTCTGGGTATTTTAGCCCTTAGTTGGCCATGAATAGGGGTAGCCAGTGAGCAGTCAAAAAATGCTGGTGACTGAAAGGCATCCCTGGGTTCCTTTGGGCAGAAAAGCCAAGGACCCAGCGAAATAAATTATCAAACTTGTAGGGATTGCCAGTCACAGTTCAGTTATAACAGAGGAGGCTTCACAAAACCAGGCGTCCCTAGATAACAGTAGTGTGTTCTGTCAATGAACAGAGGAGGAAATGAAGGTGACACCAAGTGGAGGAAGGGCCGAAGAGCCACAGCCTCCAGCCCCTCCACCTATAAGACAATGCAAATGCAGAGAGCTCTGAAGCCATCCAGGGAGAACAGGAAGCCAGCCTTGGCTCCTCATCCACAGCCTGGAGACAGATTAATAGCTTCAATACATGCAGCACAATTCCTTGGCAAGAAGGAATGAGGCAACAATTAATTATATAACATGAACTTGCCAGCAACATTATGGACCAGTGCCCAAAAGAGGCCTTGGCTCACCTTTCCTGGCAAGTGCAAAGAGTAACAAGAAGCCAAGAGGGTCCCATCTGCCCTGGCCTGCTGCCAGGCTGGAGTTCCCATATGCTCCTTAAGGTGTGTTAGTTAGTTGTTCCATGGCTGTGACAAACACCTGACAAAAGCATCTTAAGGAAGGAAGGCTTTACTCCGGCTCACAGCCTGAGGGTGAAGTGCATCATGGTAGAGATGGCAGAATGGTGAGGCAGCTGGTAATGATTCGTCCACAGTCAGGAAGCAGAGAGTTTAATGCTGGTGCTCAACTCAGTGTCGCCTTCTCCTTTTTTCCCTGTCTCAGACAGGTATTGACTGACTGGCACAGCCCATATTTGGAGTGGGTCTCAATTAACATAATATAGATCCTTACAGATGTGCCCAGGGGTTTGTTTCCGGGGTAATTCTAAATTGCATCCATCACGCTGACTCTCAAGATAGCCAACTTCACTTCAGAGCAGAGCTGGAGATGTGCAGACATCCTTGGCCTTCCCTGTCTCCTGCTACATTCTGGAAGTACAAGTAAGATGGTCATGTGATGTCCCAGAGAGATGTGGAGACACCTAAGTCTGTGCAGCCTATAACCTGTGCCCAAGTCCCAGGCAAGCTTCCCTGCTTGTGGGTGGGGTCACCAGTACCCAGTCCCCAAGCCCCAGGTTCCTAACTTGTAGACAGTGTGACCCGGTCCTAAGGCTTCAGGCTCCCTGTTTGTAGACAGCATGAGCTGGGCCCTGTGTAGACAGGGTGTAGATAGGGTCATGTGGTTCCTGACCTCGGTGTTTCTCTATAGGCTAGGAGGAGCTAGCAAGCAGAAGATCTAGGATTCAAACCCAGTTTTCTCTGCTCCAGGAACAACTTGTATCCACACATAATGGACTTCAATCTTCTCCAGTTCTACAGGGCCTCATGATCTAAGGGAAAGAATCTTCATGCTGAAAATTCCGTTTCAACAGCTTGCTCATTGCTCTGGCTGAAGAAAATCCTGGAAGCCACCTGCCACCTCTTTGCCAACAGCTGCCTGGCACATAACCTCTGTGCTGGGACCAGGAAGCAGTCAGCTGCCAGCCCTTCCTGCAGGGGCTGGGGGGACAAAGCTCAGAGGGGAGATGAGAGAGAGGGGTCTGCCTACAGCAGGGTTGCTCACTGAAGGCCACTCTCGGTGAGGAGGAACCTCGAAAAAGGACTGAGGGAGCTGGGCAGAACTTCCCTCACCTCCCCTGCACCTGGGTGTGAGTGCAATACTGGCCAGAGATGGAGACCCACACCCTGCCCCACCCTGCCCCACCCTGCCCCACCCCACCACACCCCACTGCCACAACTGGCTCATGAACCATTTGCTGGAATCCAGCCCCATTGTTACTCCGTGCTGGAGAAAGTAATTTCTGAGCATTGTTGACTACTTTCTGTAATAGCATTGTTCAGTTGCTAAATTAGTCAAGGCTTATCCTTGGTCTCTTACTTGGAGGCAATTTCACTGTGAGTGACATGCTGGTCACTTATCTCCTCATCATGACTAGAATGTGAGACAAAGCAAGCTCAAGGAAGGAAGGGCCTGTTGGGCTCATGGTTTTCTAGGCAGAGTTTGACACACCATTGGACTTCAGCTACGAGGCAGGAACTCAGATAATTATGAAGAATTTGACTGCAGAGTTGCCTCAGTGGTTAAGACTCTGGCTGCTCTTCCAGAGGACCATCTCAGTCTACATAAGTTCTGGAATAGCCAAGGTAATGCAAAGACACCCTAAATCCAAAAACAAAAAGACAGAGAAAAAGAGATAGAGAGATCCCCACAGACATGCCCGCAGGCCAATCTGCTGGAGGCCATTTTCTCAGTTGAGGTTTCTTCTTTCCAGATGACTCCAGCTTGTGTCGGGTTGACAGAACACTAACCAGCCAATGCCTGCAGCAGGAAGAGTCCCAAGCCTCAGTTTCCCCATATGTGTGTGAGATTGTTGGGTCTATGCTCATCCTGCCTAATGATGTCAGATACTTTCCTAAAAAGCTAAAACACACAGGAAAAAGTTGGGTATCACTGTCCCTACCATGTTGGCTCTGTTGTCATTGTCCAAATCCTAGGGGCAGGTGATTCAGAAAACAGTCTTTCTCCAGCAGGGAGTTGGCTTAGCAGGTGGAAGGAGAGAACAGACCCCCACAGACTGTCTCCTGAACTTCACACGACACACACACACACACACACACACACACACACACACACACACACACACACACACACAGAGAGAGAGAGAGAGAGAGAGGGGGGAGGGAGTGTGTACATGTAATAAAAATAATTTTTAAACTTTTCTCATATTGTGAACAATTCTTTTCAACTATGAAAAGAGTTGGTTCTTTATGAATCCCCTGGCTAGCTGATTCTGAGGATCAATCAACCTTCTCTGTGTATTTGGAATCTTCCAGCCCCTGCACACCCATTACCAGCCAGGTACCAGAGAACATCATGATATGAGTTCTGAGACCCCAGAGTGAGTGTTCTCATTATTTTTCAGATTTATGATGCCTTGGCCAGTTTCCTGTGAGAGACCTAAAATAAGGCTACAGAGTTGTGCTGTTTTCTGGGGCTTGAAGGTGGCTATATACAACAGAATTTTATCTTCTGATAGTCCTAGGGGCTGAGAGACAAAAATCAGGGGATGGCTTCTTCTTGGAGTCCTAGTGGGTAAATCTACCCTTGGACTCTCACCAGTGGCTTGTAGTAACCCATGGCAGATAGAGACAGCACTTAGATCAACAACTCAACTTTCTTTTCATTTTATTTGAATTGATTAATTAATTCATTTATTTATCCCTCATCTCAAATGAGGTCTTAAAACAGTTTTTATGGTTTGAGACATGTGAATGTCCCTTGGCAATGGATCTGTGATTGGTGCTTCTAGAAGCCTCAAGAAGACTTGACCTCTATTCTGTGTCCTGAATGGCTGTTCCTGCCCAGCCACAGTAGGTGTTTTCAGGACAGTCCTGGACCTTCTCTAGGTGATACCAAAAGTGGCTTTTAAGCCAGCATCCATGGGTGCTGAGTCACCAGGCAGAAGCAGGTTTGCAAAGTACTTACTCAGTACAGCATCCCTGATGCTAAAAGACTGAAAAGCCTTCTATCTTGGCTGTAGATGTCCAGTGCATTGTGGGAATCTCAGAAATATGTCCAGCCAGTGGCTCTGGATGTTAGTAGCACCTCCAAATTGTAACAGCAGGGAACAATTCTACATACTGCCAAATATCCCGGAAGAGGCAAGATTCACTATCACCAATGGGACAGGATTCACCATCATCAACCTTGGCCGAAAAGCCTGTTTAAACACTCAAAGACTTCAGGAACCTAATAAGGACCTCATACACATTGCATTCCAGAACTTTCTGAGCCTGAGATTTCATGATAGTCCATTTAATTGTCAACTTGAAGGATCTAGAATGGGAGATAAGCCTTTTGGTATTCCAGGAAGCAATAACCTAGATTAGGTTAATTGAGGTGAACGTGGGGGGAGGGGCACCATCCCATGTACTGAGGTCATGAACTGGATAAGAAGGAGCTGAGCATCAGTGTTCATCTATCTGCTTCCTGACTGAGGATTTGGCATGACCTCATAGTTTTGACCTCTACCTTCAAGCTATGAGCCAAAATGAAACTTTCCCTTCCTAAGTTGCCTTGGTCAGGTATTTTGTCACAGCAATAAAATAGATAAAAAATAAATACAAGTTGCCTAATAAGGATGTAGATATGTGAAAGATGTGTTGGGAAGTCACAGTGTACACCATAGCCAAAAAGTAGATACTCTATCAATGGCCTCTCAGGTATTGTTTTCACGTTTTGAAATCAAGTGTGCATGTGTCATTTTTGTGTGCCCTGTGCCTAACACAGCACCTGGCCCACAGAAGATGCAGGTGGGTGAATCTGCCCAAAAACACTTTGTAGCTTGGGTCTGCCCTGTAGCCAATCACCCCAACCATGGGCAGGTCTAGTCCCTCAATCCAGGCTTCAGAGCTCGGATGCCTCTTCCAGAATTAAAGGGACTTAAAAGGAAGCAGAAGACACACCCCACACAGACCCCAGGTTGCCTGGGTTTCTACCTCAGCTTCTTACTTTCACGGTACATTTGAACAGCTGCTTCTGGAATGTTCTAGGCTGGCATGGAGCCATCCTCCCACTCAGGAACTGGCTGACACTCCAACATGGATAAGGGTCATGGGCAACCATTCAAGCCAGTCTTGGACTTGAGCCATGCATATCATTTTTAGAGGGATGGGGGGGTCTGTGTTCCTGCCTGCCTGCCTGCCTGTCTGACTGTCTGTGCAGTGTCCTCAGAGGACAGGAAAGGGTGTTGGATCTCCCACAACTGGAGTTACAGATGGCAATGAGTTTCCATGTGAGAGTTGGAAACAACCTGGGTCCTCAGCAAGAGCATCCAATGCTCTTAGCTACTGAGTGGTCTCACCAGCCCCAAGGTTGTTTTGTTTTGTTTTTTAAAGACAGTTTCACACTGTAGCTCAGGATGCCAGGAATTCACTCTGCAGCCAATGCCATTCTCAAACTTACAGCAATGTTCCTGCTTCAGCTTCTCAAGTGTTAGGGATTACAGGCAAGATACACCACACCTGACTTTATATAAATCCTGAACATCCTCATTCTTGTAGAGACACAATGGCTCACTTAAGAAAACAAAGGCCTAATTTTTCTTTAAGACTTTATTTTTTAATTATGTGCACACAAGTGTCTGAGGAGGTGGGTGGGTTATGCATGTGAGTGCAGGTCCCCACAAATGCCACTCTGTGGATTCTGGGAAATGTGGTATTAGCCTATGCCCCAGTCACTGGATTAAAAAAGACAAGAGAAAGATATAAATGTTCCTTAAGAAGGAAAATTCAGTGCCCTGATACCAGATGAATATTTTCTCTCTAAATTTTTACTTTCTTTTGCTGCTTGCTTATTTTGGGTAAGCAGTTGGGTCTCTCATAGTCAGGGACCTGCAGCTTTTGTTCCAGGCAATCCCTCTATCACCCTCTGTGAGACACCTGGGTCTTGCCTTGGTGTGGAGGGCTCCCTGTGCCAGAAGCCAGGCCTGTGCACACAGCATAGTTTCATCGCCTTAAACATTCCCATGGCTCTGCCTGCTCAGCCCTCCACTGCTCACACCCTGGCAACCACGGAGCCTTTTGTGTTTCCATGCCTCTCTGAACTATTGTGCTTTGTCCCTCCATAGGAACTTTAGATGCAAGGCTCAGGAACATGCCCTTTTTGTCACTGGCTAGGATCCTACTCTATCAACCCAGACAGCTTGCTTCTTCTTTTGGGTAGTTTACAGACATCTTGGTGGCTCCTGGACTTGGTGACATGGACCAATTATGTCACCCATGAGGAGACAGTGATTTCTTTTCCTAATTTTCAATCTCTTTATTCTTTAGTTCATCTGTTTTATTGTAGTAGATGGAATTTCAATATGATATGAAATAGTGTTGGAATGAAAGAGGGGCCAGCGATATGGCTCGATAGGTAGATAGGTAAAGAGCTTGCTGTGTATCCAGACAAGCAGGCTCCAGCTTCAGGCAGGGGAGGACAGGGTCCTAGCGCCTCCTTTTCATCTGCTTCTCTGGTAAGCTCAGTGCATCTCACACTGAAAATGGACCATAGACTCCTTCCTTCCACCTATGAGAAGAGGCGGGTGGACAGAGGGCAGGTGTCCTCCTGCCAGCCTTGTGCTTTAGCACAGCTGCAGCTCTGAGGTGACAGGCAGCCCTGAGGTGACAGGCCGTCCAGCCTGGCTCTGGACCTATCAGCACCCAGTAAATATCACAGCTCCCTGGACAGTCCTTCATCTGTGTAGCTGCTGACTCTGTTCATTAAATACCCATGGCGCTGGCCAAGCGGCCGCCTCACCATCCTCAACATCATAGCCTCTTAAAGTGTGGTACAGCAGCCACACAACAACCACAAATAATGCAAGGGAGCGACAGATTCGGGGTGCTTGTCCTTGTCACTGCTCACCCGCATCATGTTCTGCAACTTTCCCGCAGCATGTTCCCTGTGCCCTGAGCAGGCCCCATGCCACACAGAGCTATCTCTGCCTGAAACACCATGGCTCAGAGTCAAGACTACTGTGTGTTATGAACTGCAATCTTTTCACTGCACATACAAACACCTCTGCTCTTGTAGAGACACAATGGATCACTTAAGAAAACAAAGGCCTAATTTTTCTTTAAGACTTTATTTTTTAATTATGTGCACACAAGTGTCTGAGGAGGTGGGTGGGTTATGCATGTGAGTGCAGGTCCCCACAAAGGCCTGCAGAGGGCCTGGGATCCCCTGGAGCTGGCGTTGTGAGCCCTTGTGAGCCACCATGTGGGTGCTGGGTCCTCTGCAAAAGCAGTACATGCTTTTCTCCACGGACTTGCATTTTACCCTCATTCCTCAGCACACATCAAATTAACACAGCTTTGGGTCACATAGTGTTGGGGTGTCTGATTTTAAAAATTGCCACCTTGAGTTCTTGTTCTGGATTGCTTTATGGCAGCTTGACACAGCTAATGTCATTTGAGAAAAGGGAACCTCAATTGAGAACATGCCTCCAGAAGTTCCCATTGTGGGTTGTGCCACCCCTAGGCAGGTAGTTCTGGGGTATATAAAAAAGCAATGTAGGGCTGGAGAGATGGCTCAGCAGTTAGGAGCCCTGGCTGCTCTTTCAAATGTCTGGGGTTCAATTCCCAGCACCCATATGGCAGCTCATAACTGTCTGTAACTCTAGTTCCAGGGGATCTGACCTTCACACAGGCAAACATGCAGGCAAAATGCCAATACACATAAAATAATAATAAATCATTTAAAATGTTTTTTTTTTTTTTTTTAAAGAAAGCAGCTCTGGGCACACACCAAGCCCCAGTTTCTCTCTCTCTCTCTCTCTCTCTCTCTCTCTCTCTCTCTGTCTCTCTCTCTCACTCTCTCTCTCCCTCCCTCCCTCCCTCCGTCCCTCGGTCCCTCCCTTCATCTTGCAGATCAGATGGAAGCCTTCAGCTATTACTCCAGAGCCCTGCCTGCCTGCCTGCCGCCTGACTGTCTGCCACCATTTCTGTCACAATGATCATGGACTAGCTCTCAAAAACTATAAACAAGTCCCCAATTAAATGCTTTCTTTAATAAGTTGCCTTGGCCATGGTGTTTCTTCATAGCAATAGAACAGTAACTAAGACAGCACTTTGTACCAGGGACTTGAATACCACTATGACAGGCTTGACTAGGCTGTTGCTTAGAGGAGTATGAACAGCTTTGGGGTTTTGATCTAGAAAAGCAGTTGAACACTTTAAGTGGAACTTAATGGGTCATCCTAGAAGGAGCATAGAAAACAGCAGTGCTGAGAGGCATGTGGACTGTGGGGGTCCAGGTCAAGAGGTTTCAGAGAGAACATTAGCAACTGATCTAGAATCTATTCTTGTGATATTTTGACAAAGAATGTGCCTGGTTTTTGCCTTTCTCCTAAAAAATCTGCCAGAGGCTAAATTGACAAATGTCATTGGCAGAGGAGATTTCAAGACAGCCTAGTATTACCTGTGTCACATGGCTGTTAGTTATCACTCTTATATATATCTACAATGGAAAAAGCAAGAGGAGCAAAGAAAAACACAAAATGTACAGTTTGAGCTAGGCATGGTGGCCCATTTCTTTAAACCCAGCATTCAGGAGGCAAAGGCAGGCAGATCTCTGCGAGTTTCAAACACAGTGGGCTCCAGGACAACCAGGGATAAATAGAAAGACTCTACCTCTAAACAGAAAAACAACAAATAAATAAACCTTGTACAGTTTGGGGGGGAAGAGCACTAGGAACTATAATGTTGAAGATAAGCCCTATGTTCGAGTAGATAAGAAATCTAAAGAAAGGCCTGATACAATATGGAATAAAGGGAATGGTGTCCTTAGGGTGAGACCCCACCCAGCTAATCCTGCAAGCTATGAAAGGAAAAGGATCCTCCAAAATCTAAAAAAGCATCAAGTCAAAGCTTAGGCAAATGTATTAAAGGAGGGTTCCAGGTCCAAGAGGCAGCAGAACTCAGCAGCGTCAACCACATGGTTCTGGCTTTAGAGTCATGAAGGATACAGGAGTAAAACGAGCTGTGGCATCTTCTCTGAGGTTAAGGATAACTACCGAGATCAGACATGTGACAGAGGAATCCTGTTCCAAGGCCCTGAGAGGCCATTGTGCAAGGCTGTGAAGCTGAAGCCTGGATTGCATTGGAGACTACAAGATGTTGGAGAAGCCAGAACCGTGGGATGCCTGCCAAGGAGAGCTGGTAACAGGCATGGAACCATCCCAAGAGAGAGAAGTGCATTGCAGTCAGCAAAGCTAGAAGGAAAAAGCTAAGTCCTTTGACATCACGCATACAGATACAAAATTTGGAGCTTACCTTTCTATGTTTTGGTACTGTCTTGGTCCAGTATTTCTTATTATCCCTTTTGAAATAGCAATGCAAGTATAGTTGTGCCATTGTGTGTTGGAAGTATGTAAATTTATTTTTGCTTTTACATAGGGTTATAGTTATGGAGACTGTGAAAGACTATGGAGGACTTTTGAAATAAATTTTACAATATGATATGTCTACAAGCCTATTGGAGCTAGGGAGTAAAATGGTTTGAATGAGGTGTCCTCCATCAGCTCATATATTTAAAAGCTTGGTCCCTGGTTGGTGAACAGTTTGGGGAGGATTAGGAGGTGTGGCCTTGTTGAAGTAAGTGTGTCACTGGGGCTGGAATTTGGTTTCAAAATCCCTCACCAGACCCATTCTCTCTCTCTCTGCTTCCATCTTGTAGATCAGATGTAAGATCTCAGCTACTGCTCCAGCAACATGCCTATCTGCCTGACACCATGCTTCCCATCATGATGATCATGAACTAATCCTGTTCATGATCCTTCTTTGACACTGTTAAAGAAGCTCCCAATTAAATGCTTTCTTTTACAAGCTGCCTTAGTCATGGTGTCTCTTTACTGTAATAGATCAGTTGATAGTTTCCTATGGAAAGACTATACTTCCCAGCTTCCCTTGCAGACTACAGAAGTTGTTTCCACCCTTACAAGGGGTGGAATCCCATCTACCCATGTAGGCATCGTCACTGTGCATAAGTAAATCCTGCTTAAAGTCAGACCCAGCCTCTCTTTCTTTCCACCTTCTGTGTCTCTACAACTGCTCTTTGCTAATCTAACATATGATGCCAAAGACCCAGATGGTCAATCTGAGGCTGCAACCCACAGACAAGCCTCCCTGACTCTCATATGCTCCCCAGCCTCTGCCCTAGAAGGCCAGGCAGGGCCACCCTTTGCTCTCAGACGGCCTTTTCTTTTCACTCTGTTTCTATCCTTTCTCTCTTGCCTTTCTGTCTCACTTTAACACAGTCTGACATAGGTGAGAGGCCATGCTACATTTGAGCAGAACACACATGCAGCATAGCAAAACACCACAACATGGCAATCGTGGTTTCCAAGACAGTCCAGAGATGCCCTAGTTAGGTTTCAGGGCTCACTGGAGCTTTCTTAAGATTCATTTGCCCCAAGGCCCTGGAGATTCCCCATCAGGTGCAAGACCATTCATTCAGCTGAAAGCTCTGACAACCTTCCAGTGGTCCTGCGGTTCCTTAATCCCTGAATTGTATGGATTGGGGATGTCCCCTTACCTTCCAGACGTCTCAAGAGGACACTCTGAGCAACTAGATACTAACCTCTGTTCTTTCCTTTGTCCCTCATCCATTTAAAATGTTTTGTAGAGACTTGCTTGGTCCAAGCCCAGTTTTCCACTGGCTAAGACTGACAAGAATTCCTGGAATTCTCCACTGGCTCATAGCCAAAAACTTTGAGAACCTTCCACTGGCTCACAATCTTAGGTCTGGAGTTCACTGGAGCTCCATAATTGAAATGTCTATGGCTGTCCCAAACTCAGAACTAGCGATTTTTAATATCAAAACTGATTTAAATAATTTCATAAGAAAGAATGGCAATGTGGTCCAAGGCTTCCTCCCCCATAAAACTCCCAGCTTACCTTCCAGCTTACCTACATCTTTCTCAAGAGTCTGACTTACAGCTATGCCCATAGCCATTACTCCTGGACCCCTAAACTTGCATCTTTTCTAGCACAGATAGCAAAGAATTCCTTTGCCTTGTGCTTTTGGCCTACTTGTGTTTCTACCTCTCTAAGCCTGGAAAAATCCTGTTTGTATCTTCAACAACTGAGCTATAAAAGCATTTCAGGTTGTCTGCCCCATCTGCAGACAGACACAAACTAGTTATAGACATATAGATCAATGGGTTCAGTCTTACAATGATTCAAGTATCTTTGGGATATGGATAATATTGAAAAGTTGTTTCATGCTTTTCTACTCTACTGAGAAGGCTGGCTCTGGAGTTGGATTTTGGACCATCTGCCCCAGATCCAAGCATGTTAGTTTACAAGTTTCCTACAAAGTCTCTGTCCTGGGTCAGGTTGACTACATGACTGTAACAAGAAGAGCAAAACAGAACAGCCCAGTAAGACACCTTGAGCTTGAGAACAGCTAAGTAAACTATTTCCCATAGAGCTCACGGATAGCAAGGTGTTTAACTCTGGATTTTCTCCCCTTTTCCTAGGTTTTGTTTACTATCTTTAAAGGTTCTGTTGGAACTTTAACTTTCTGTATTTTAGGATTTGTAAGTTCACTGAGTGTGTCTTACCATGTGTGTAGCTTGGACTCAATCTTTGTTTCAGAAAAGAGGATGTGCCTGAATGACTCACTTGGAGTACTGTGTGACTTGCCACCATTGTGGCTGATGTTGTAGGTTCACAATGGAGTAAATAACAACCTGTGGTTTGCCACCATCTATCCTAAGGCTAAAGGTAGAGCATACTGTGTGACCTCACTGACTTAGTTACAGAGACTATGTGGTATAAATCAACTAAAACAGCATCCATAGAACAACTAGACACACTGAGCCCTCTGCTTATCATTGTGTCTCCCTAAAAAGAAAGAAAGGAAGAAAGAAAGAAAGAAAGAAAGAAAGAAAGAAAGAAAGAAAGAAAGAAAGAAAGAAAGGAGGGAAGGAAGAAAGGAAGGAATGAAGGAAGAAAGGAAGGAAGGAAGAAAGAAAGAAAGAAAGAAAGAAAGAAAGAAAGAAAGAAAGAAAGAAAGGAAGAAAGAGGCCAAGGAGTTAACACCAGGCCTCCAAAATGATTTGTTTTATCTTTTTCCCTACATTAAGGAGGCAATGCCAGGTCTCCAATAAATTTTGTATTAGGATGGACTTTTTATGTGATCATTTTTGCCTTGAGAATGAAAAACAAAAGATAAGGACAAAACCATGAGCAAGATCTATCCAACATACATTTGGTAATTAAGGTTTATAAATTCTTAATTTAATGGTCTATTCAAGCTAACAGAAACTGACTTAAAGATGCACATCTGATCACTTATATCTTTGCTAATTTTTTAGATTTAACTATTTGGTAAAACTGAATCATATTTTTTTAAAATGGCATTATTTCATAAAAGTACATTATGAAAGAATCAGGAAAATGAGGTTCCCAGTACCTGTGGGCTATTATGGTTTAAAGTTTATTTTTATACAAAAGGACCTGTAGTTCAAGAATTATAACTTTTTAAGGCTCAAATTTAACAGGGATAAAATTGTAAAATCATAATCTTACAAGAGAGTTATTTGCTAATTGCAAACTGTTAAAGATAATTAAGATATACAAGTTAATGGTCAGTCATGCTAAGAACAAATGTCACTTATTTAAAGAGGCAAGTTTGGAGAGAGAGACCAATTTTTACTTCATATCATATAGTCTTTTATTATCTCCTAAAACTAGTAAAGCAATACAAGTTTAAAGTAAACTTAAAGTTTGTTTAATGTAAAATAATATTTTAAAAATTGGTTATAAAAGATTGAATGCACTGGGCAGTGGTGGTACACACTTTTAATCTCAGCACTTGGGAGGCAGAGGCAGGCAGGTTTCTGTAGTTCAAGGCCAACCTGGTCTACAGAGCAAGTTCCCTTGGGTGGAGCATTATCCCACCATAGTTAAGTTGCAGGTTAGCCTCCTTATGGGACAAGGATACATGAGAAAAAACGACCTGCCAGTCTGCTGCTTCTACCTCTGGCTGCATAGGCCTGACCAACTCCAGCCATGTATGCCAAACCAGGGGAAAAAAACAAAACAAAAAAATCTCATTATCTACAAAAAAAAAAAAAAAAAAAGAAAGAAAAGAATGAACTACTCATTGTGTCTCACATGACAGGGACATGGATTCTCTTGCGCAGTAGAGGATCTTAGAGTCTGCACCCACACCCTAAATGTCTAAACAACAGAGAAGCAAACAGCAATTACTCTGCCCTCAATGTCTCCCTAACTGACATGTGAGGATGCTGTGAACAGGGGAACCTTGTACCTAAGCTGCCACCACCCGACTGGCATAGGACCTTCATGATAGTTCAGTTGTCATGCCCTTTACCCTGACATTCAATTCTTCCTCTTAGCAAAAGCTAATTCCAGGGTCTATGCCCTAATCAGCCATGTTTCCTCATTAAAGGAGGCTGTCAGAGACTCTGTCATCAAACTCACAGCTTTGGAAAGTCACTCAGAATATCTAAGTAGTGCCTTTGACAGTTGGTTTTATATCTGGAAAGTCAACAAATTATTCCCTTCAGTGATAGATATCTCAAGCCTTTATACTCTTCAGGGGATGGTGACTTAGATGAAGGTGACTCTCTCCAACCTGAGCTTACCTGTGGTTCTTCAAGACTATAGTCTCTACCCAGACAGAGAGCTCCAGGACCAGAGCCTGCACTCTCATCTTGAAACTTACAAGGAATATATAGGCATTGGCAGTGATACTTGTGGATGTTTTCTGAGAAATTCCAAAAGCCAGTATTTGTTAAACCTGTCTTATCTTGCTGAACAAATTATGCCTCTAAACAACTGATCTATTTTTTAAACAAAATGATGTTAAGAAAAATGCTTACTGCTGTCAGTAGGAGATGACCTAGAGCTCTGTCCATCAGTAGGAAGAGTCAAGGGTTGGCTTTAGCCTTCTTTGTCAATTCAGTGCATGTTAGGTATAAGTTATTTATTACAGATTTGACATGACTGAATGATCTCATCTGTCAGTTGAGTGTATGGAGTGAACATGTCATAAAGAATTTTTAAAAGGCTCTGTTAATAGGGTTAATTGTAGAAAACTTTATAAAATGGATTGGTTACTTTTGATATGGTAGTCACTTGGGAAGCAATTTAGGATGTTCCAGAGTGCTCTAAAGAAGTACCTGTTGAAGAGAAAGCTAGACAACCACTGTCTCTGGGTTTATTTTTAAATTGGAAACTAAAAATAATTTATTTGGAGTAAGTACAATTTATAATTAAACTATTTTTAAGTAGTCTGACAATAAAATATATTTACTATATAATCTTGGAATATAGACATAATAATCTGATATTAACAAAAATATATACTGCCATGTTTTCAAATACTAGATATGGCCATTCTTATAAGGTAATAACCCAAATTTTTTAAAAAATTTATTTGTTTTGATTTTCCAGGACAGGATTTCTCTGTGGATCCCTGGCTGTCCTGGATCTCACTCTGTAGACCAGGCTGGCCTCGAACTCACAGAGATCTGCCTGCCTCTGCTTCTCAAGTGCTAGGATTAAAGACATGTGCCACCAGCACCCAGCATAATCCCACTTCTTAAAATTTCACCCTATCAAAATGTTTCTAACCAGAAATGTTGTTTTCTTGAGATACTCTGATTTTTTTCATTAACTAATAGCTGGTATTGTTAATATCCAAAACAAATACACAAAGTAAATCATATGTAAAAGCAAGGAATATCACTTAAGACACATTTGGTTCAGATTTATTCCCCAGATGCTGACTGTAGGTGACTTCTTTTACAACGCTTCCAGCTGCTTGTTCTTTATGCAGGAGTCTGGTGTAATAAACAGCTAATTACAGTTGCCTCATTCTTCTATAGAACTCTGGAATGATGCAGTTCAGCCAGTTGTACAATTGCATTTAACTTATGTTTACCTTAATGTAAAAGTTTTCCTCCTGCAACTTTGCCACTTAATGTTCCTCACAAAAGTGTACAGTTATTACCTCCTGACTGATGTTCTGGATCTGTGCCAGCTGTTGAGTTTATCTTGCCCCCTGGGTGGATTCTCTTTTGGGGTAGTCTGACTATTGTTCCCCTCATCAACCATACATCAGATAGAAGCAGACATGGAGAGATCAGCACCCCCAAACACCTAAAAGCAGTTTGGGTGGCCTCTGAAAAGTGAACTAATGGGCCATCAGACTCAGCCCTCTTTTTGCCACTCTGGACATTATCTGGGGGACTCAGAGTTAAAGCAGCAGGACTGAAGCCTCCTTTTCATTAATTGTCTCTCACCAGCTCGATTCAGCTTAACATCCTTCAGGACAAGCTCGACTCCTTGACTGTTACAGTATTCCACAATTAAAAAGGGCCAGATCTGACTTGGTAAGGATGGACTCTGTGTCCTCCTACAGAAACAATGCTGCTTCCAGGCCAACAGATCCTAACTGGCTTGAAATGGGGCCCAAAGGTTCAGGGACCAGGAAAGTCCCTTCTGGTCCCCTCCCACTCTGACTCCTCCCCAAGATCACCCCTTTCCTCTTTATTATCCTTGTACCTGTGTTTTCACGCATCTTTTAAGTGTTTTACTTACTAAACGACCCCCATACCCAAACAAAATGATCCATATAAGCTCTCCCAATGGTTCTCACCCCATAACAGCTCTATTTGCTACCAATACATCTGAAAAGAGACCTTTTAAATGCTGTGAGAAACTTTGGCTAAAAGGAGCCTTCATCCCTTTTGCCTCAGGCCAGATACAATGTTTTACACCAGTCCTCTATTTTCCCCTGCCCCCTTCTTTTGATGCTCTGCACCTCCCTCCTATTTCTGCTGGCTCATTTTGGTGCAACAGTCCTCGCAATGGAACCAGTCACTGTCTGTCACCCTGAGTCAACTCTATGCCCACTCCTCTCTCTCACTAGCTTATTTTGTTTCTCTGGCCTCTGCTCCTCCCTATTCCTCAACATTTCCGGGAAATTTCACAGTTTTACACTGCCACCAAATCATCTGCTTATAGTCCTCTAATAATGATTTCCCAAGTCTCTTCAGGAATACCACTTGGCAATCGCCTGCTCCATCACAGCTGATCAAGTTAAGACTCTCCCCCTGTTACATGACCAGAAGACCCCTCTTCAATGGACCCAGAGCTACCCTCTCCAACAAAGACTTTCTCCACAGAAAACAGCTATAATGCCCCTGCTCTGCATTTCTTATACCCTCTCAGAATTAGGGACAATAGTTTTCCGCTGGAAAACTGTACTTCCCTGCTTTCCTTGTGGGAGGGGGCCCAGCCCCATACATGGGTGACAAAGATGCCCCCTTGCTGTGGGTAAATATGGTCCTGCCTAAGGTTAGATCAAGCCTCTCTTTCTACTTCTGTCTTTCTACAACTGCTCTTTGATAATCTAACAACACCCATGCTGTTTCATCACAGCAACAGAAACCCTAACTAAAGTAGTTCCACAATAATCATTAAATTAATTCGGGCTCATGATTAAGTTAGAATTTCCAACAGTTTCTGAAAATATTTCTGCCATTTTTAAAACTACATATTTATTTGGAGTGGCATTCTCAGGTCTGGCAAGTATAAAACAAACATATAGGTCAACTCTTAAAAAATGTTGAAGACTGTGTCCAGCAGTATCAAACCTTCACCGAGACTTAATTTTTTATGTAAATGTAACAAGCTGGTTTATCTCATTAGTATGCAAATTTGCTTTCATTTTAACAAATGTTTATATGTATGTATATGAATTATTTAAAAATAAATTCCCATGAGATTCATCATCTATAGATATTTGATTTGTATACACATTTCATAAACCTAAACACAGAAAGTCTTGTAGAAATTACTGGGCAAAAGTAAGTCATGAATGGAAGCCCTGTTCTCTATGATCACGACATTAGTTTCTGTCCTCTGTCCCCATGCTCTTGCAAGGGGAAGGGAGCCTCCAGTGTCTCTTGCTTGAAGACTGATCCAGACAAGATGCCTGGCTGTGGTTACATGGGCAATCAGTTCAATGGCTCTGGGGAACTGGTTTCAGGTGCAGTGGAAGGCACAGGACAACTTGCCCCCCCCCCCAGGAGACAGAAGTGTGAGCATTATAAGAAGCATGGGCCCTGAGGTCAGAATCCATCTTTCTGTCTGACCTGAGAATGTCATTTACCCTCTCTGCCTTGGTTTTCCTACCCTCACCCCACCCCACTCCCGAGATTGCACTGTCCTCTAGCAATGTCAGATGATGAACAGGGCTGGATGGAATGCTTGGTACTCTTCTGAACCAATACCTGGGCCTTGGTATTGGTCAGCATTAACTAACACTGAACCAGTGAGGCCCCACAACTAGGATGTCCAAGTGGCCCTCACTAGGTCATACAGGAAGTCTTGGTGAGGTGAGTCAGGCCACCTTGCCATTCTTATATTGATGATTTCTGGGATGTCTTTGGCCCCAGTGCCTCCCAGAGAATAACTTCCTCCTCATCTGCAGAGCTTTGGAAGAAAGCACAAGTCTAATGTACAAACTCACCACAGAGACAGGGCTGGCAGAAAAACAGGGACCTGGAGGTGACTGGATTTTAATTGGCTTTCGTGCAACTGCAGTACAGATTGGATGTGTCTGACGTGGGTGACTTCTGTGCAATTAGGCAATCGATGCTGTACTATGCATTTGCCTCTGAGTTTAATTAGCTCTTTTGTACAATGTCTGTATCTCCACCAGCCTGTAAGGGAGAGTTTCAAGCAGGAAAAGGCAGCCACCAGCAGCTCATGTGTCTTTTTCTTCCCCTTCCCTAGCCCTCTCATCTGGCACAAAGTTGGATAGTCACAGAGTCCTAAAATCAGGCTGAAGGTTCCAGTCTCACATGAGGGAAGATACCCATGCCCAGTTCCCTCATACAGTCTCTCTCGGTGACAGGACCACCCAAACGCACTGGGTCATGTAGTTTTTGTCTACATGCCACAAACCAGAGGCTTTTGGGAAGAGGGAACATCAACTGAGCAACTGCCTCCATCAGATTGGCATATCTGTAGGGTGTTTTCTTGGCTGCTAATTGATGGAGGAGAGTCTAATCCATGATGGGTGGGGCTACCTCAGGCAGGTGGTCCTAGGTCGTATACACAGGTGGAACAAGCCATGAGGAGCAAGCCAGTACGCGGCACTCCTCCATGGCCTCTGCTTCAGTTCCTGCCTCCCGGTTCCTGCCTTTAGTTCTGGCCCTGACTTCCAACAGTAAGAGAATGTGGCCTGAGGGTCGTGAAATAAACCCTTTCTTTCCCAAGTTGTTTTTGGTCAGTGTTTATCATAGCAACAGAAAGCAAACTAAGACACACACCATCTCTCCAAGTTCCAAGAATTACAGTGATCTTGAACCACCCCCATTGAATGCTTTAAAGAGTGTCTTTGTTCTGAGTGTAGCTTGGTCTGTCAGACACTGGACAGGCTCAAGAGCAGAAGTCATTTGTGTTGGGGTGGTTGGTTTCTAGTTTTTACTTTGGGTGTGACAAGGTCTTGCTATGAAGTCCAGGCTGGTCTCAAACTCAGTACGTAGTCTAGCTGTCCTCATACTCATGACAATCCTAGCTCAACCTCCCAAGTGCTGGGATTACAGGTAAGATTCACCACACCCTGTTTGTCAGATCTGATTTATAGCCCAGAAGGGGCTAGGGGACAGCAGGTCTTGGTGACCATCAAGACGCTGTCCTATCCACTAACTCCCTGGCTTTTTAAGGCCCTTAACAAAGTCTTGAGATGCTGTGGGAAAGAGGTGGGGGCTCTTCTTACTTTGGAAGTTCCCAGAACAGAGAATTCAACCACTCTGAATTCTTTACCTGGTCATCTCTTAACACTCAACCTCTTTGCAACAGCACCCTGAACGTTCTCTCCCTCTTCTTCTTACTCTTCTCTAAGCATCTTTCCATGGGTACCCAGTGACTTTTGACTCTGCCCTCCTCCAGGGATACAGAGACTTGGGTTTCTTGAGTTGGGAGAGAGATGCTGATTATAGACAGACACCCATCAGCTCATCAAGTATATGTCACATAACCCTGTGAGCATGCATTGTACCCATCACCCAGTGTCAACTTGCTGTGGTTTAGATGGGGAAGTCACCCACAGGCTCCTGTATGTTTACATTTGGTCCTAGATGGTGGCATTGTTTGGGAATGTTGTGGAGCCTTTGGTCTGTTCAGGTCTGTTGTCATGAAGGGTCTGTAGTGTTTGGAACTGTTACCTTTCATCTGTGATTGCCTGAATGTGCAAACAGGGGACCTGGAGGAACAGGGGATGGGGACAGCTGTACAATGGTGTTAAAAGTGGAGAAACTGAAGCCTGGAGTTGCTAGAAACTGGCCCAGGGTCTACAGGCAGGCAGCATTTGACCAGACTCTGAAGGGCCAAGTGAAGGATGAGGCAATTCCCTGTTGAAGCATGTGGGCAGAGTGTGTGGACTCCCACAGCTCTGACAAGAGCCACCAGCCACATCATTAACTCAGAACAGTCAGTTCTACCATATAGACCTGGCATCTACAGCAGCATTGTGCAGAAAACAGGCCAAGAGCCTCACCCATCACCTAGGATCCTAAGTTATCTATCAGGTTTAACCCATCTGAGGTATCCCCAGAGCAGAGGGGGAGAGAGAAAGGGAGGGAAGGAGGGAGGGAAGGAGAGAGGGAGAGAGGGAGGGAGGGGGAATAGATGATGATGACGACAATGACAATGACGATGATGATGTTGGAGTTCTTAGCAACCTTTTGAGACATAGCTTGAAGCCACCAAAAGGTGTGTGTCTAATGTTAAGACACCACAGCAGCTTTGCCTCAAATGCCCTGGATTCACTCTTGGGGTGGTGTTTGAATAAACGCCCCCCTAGACACATGAACTTGCCTACTTGGTCCTGAGTTCATGGCCGTGTTTAAGAAGGTTATGGAACCTTTGGGAGGTAGGGCCTTTCTGGAAAGAGGTCTGTTACTTTGGGTGAGTGACTGGAGAGTTTACAGCCTCACATACCCCTCACCTTCTTTCTCCTTCTTGTGTGGATGAAAATGTAATGGGCCAGCTCCCTGTTCCTGCCCTCTAGAACCAGAAGACAAATAATCTTTTCTACCTAGAGTTGCTTTTGGTCCTGGTGTTTGACCCCAGTAGAGGGAGAGTAATACTTGGAGATGTCTTAGTTTCTGAGACTCTCAGAGAGAGTCTTCCTCAGCACCTCCCCTAGTCCTCAAGCTCAGGCCTATGTTAAAATAGCTTTAATAAAACCAGCTTTGCTTCATAACGGCTACTCATGAAATTTCTTGTCGATCTCATGCACAAACCCTGCTTTGGCCTGAGTTGAGGTCATTAAAAGCTTAGTGAGCTCCTCCAGTTGCTGAGGGTGACCACATGGAAGGGTGCTTCTGTCCTTTCTTTCTTGACATAAATACTTCGGGAACTTGGTGGCAGGGCTTGAAAGCTAACACAGTATGCTGGTTCACCTTAGTCACCATATCCCAGGCTAGTCAAGGCTTAGGAGGAAGGGTGGCAGCAGAGAGGTGATCTTAGCAATCAAGGGGGCTTGGTTAGGACCCCGGGTGATTCTCAGGGCACAGTATGATTACTCCTGATCCTTCTCTCCTGGTGGGAGGGACTAAGGCCACAGAGTGGAGCTCAGTTCACAGAGTGCTGGTCTGCACAAAGCCTGGGGCCCCATGCCCACCACCACAAAACCAGGTACAGTGGGGTACAACTATAATCCTAACAGAGGTGGAGACAGGGGGATGGGAAGGTCAAGGTCATTCTTGGCTATATAGAGTTAGAGGCTAGTCTGGACCACATGAAAACCATCTCAAAAGAAAAAAGTAAAAGTAAAGGCTACAAGGCATATGGCCTCTGACCCAAAGACTGGCTCCCATAAGTATTGGGTACAATGGGCCATGGTTTCAAAGAGGCCTGAGGACAGGGAGGAAGGCATGGTGGCCCTAGACACTAGACACAGAGCTGGGAGTGATGTCAATCCTGGGATTGGGCCCTATGTCCTAAGGAGTTGCCTTGCTTTCCCCCATTTGTGAAATAGCCCCACACACACCATGCTGTCCACTGAAAGCCTTCCCAGCAGGATGGACTCCATTCCAGCCGGTACACAGAGAGAGATGGTGCCACCTGCTGAGCCCAGGAAAGACCCAGACACCACGGGGGTCCTACTCTGTCCACTGTACCTCCTGCCCATTAGACAGCCTTCTGCAGCTTTCAGGCTCCCCCAGGTCCACTCCACCTTGGCTCCTTGCAGGGAAAGGCATCAGGCAGGCCACACGCTGTTGCCCTGTCACCAGAGTCAGGAGCCTGGAAGCCTCTCAAAAGGTGATTCTAGCAGGGTTCACAAGCCCCTCCTCACCCCAGCCCCCGCTACAGGACCCACTGCCTCCTTCCCAAGATAACCCACCCAATGGCCAGTGTAAATCAAAGTCACCAAAGAAAAGAAAAGCTGCAGGTGAGTTTAAGATGCTAGAGTCCCTATGACCAAAGCTCACATTAAAACCTGGCAGACTAGAACCAAATTACCTTGAGCTATTTTTAATCCCCTCAAAAGCCATCCATCGCCCACCATGTCCAACCTAACAACCGTGTAATTATCGAAACCTCTCAAATGAAATGTCTCCTTAGCAGACCACTAGCTTCCACTGACCCCTAAGCTAAGAATGTGGCCACATAGCATCTGAGGCCTATAGCAGAGAGTGCCCCACTTTGCAGTAACCTACTGATGCTATTGCCTCCAAAGGAAGACATAGACCATATCTACCCCTTCTCCCAAGGTCCCAACGACAAACCGAGGCACAATTCTGCCAAAGTTCACTCTGGGGACCCAATGAGTTTACTGGGCTTCCTTACAGAGGATAAGTGAAGGGATACTTACAGGGGTGTGGGTGCTCCCCCACCAACAGGCTGCACTTGGAAACCTTTACTCAGCAGAAGTTATGGCTTTCCTGTATCCACATAGATGGAACGACAGCACCTAGTCTTCTCCAGCCTATATACTCTGACAACTAGGGCAGAATTGCATACAGTAGGCAGTAGGAGCCACTGGCTACTCCGGTGAGGGCCCTCAGCCCCCTCATAGGAATGATCAGACTTGGCTCTGGGTTCCCTCCAGAGTGGGAGCTGTTTGAATGCTGCCACCAGTCTGGAAGCCAAGGTTGGCGCAGGAAGTGCTAGTCTCTGGGACCACCTCCTTGGTCACTTCATCCAAGGGCTATAACACTATCAGCTCTTGTGGGTGAACAGTGCAGAAACTTAAGACTGTGAGGCAAGCGGCTGCTCCTAGACATAGCCCGTGTGTCCATTCCTCAGACTATCTTCTAGGGTCTGGTGCTAGCAGGAAAAGTTGGGGTTAGAGCCCAGACTCCAGCTGGGCTCTTGGCCCCTAGCCAGTGCAGCCTAGGGTGGGGCAGTCCTGGCCTGTGTCTGCTGGTCCAAATCCTAAAATCTACAGACAGAACAGCCAGCAGGCATTGTGGTCAGATGTTTGGAAAGTTCTGCTGGGCATTCACTTCAGCCAGCTTGCTGTCCTCTGCATGCAAAGCTATGCTGGCCTGGTAGACAGCAGGGACCTGAGGCAGGAAGGGGACAAACCCACTTTGTAGCTGCCCCCTGAGAATAGCATAGTGGAGTGAAGTGACTTCGGATCACCCTGGAAGCAGCCACCAAGGCCTCAGGGAGGGAAGTTGACTTTAACCAAGAAGATAAGGCAATCTCAACAGAGCCTGAAGCTTGGAGAACTGTCCCAGAGACCTCTGGGCACCAGTGTGACTATTACCTTACCATATGCAGTCCTAAGGAGGTCTAGGACAAAAATGAGATTGTCCATTCTAGCAATCTAGTAGGCTTTGTCAGAAAGCAGGACTGCATGGGGAACCCCACCAAACAGTTCCACCAACCTATGTAGAGTTCTAGAAAATTGCTAGGAGGGTTGACTCGAGGGAGCCTGGGGCTAGGATGGGTCTCAAGAACATCTGCAAAGGAAGCCACTGGATATAGAAACATTCTGGGAGGCCATGTCCAAGTGCATGGTGCAGAAATAGCCACATCTCCTCCTCTGTAGTGTGGCCATTTTCCTCATGGTTTGGGAGCAAGGATGAACCTGTCGATAACTACAGCTGAGCATGAGGCTCCTCCTGACCAGCATGTGTGAGGCCCTGGGTCCATCCCACAGCACTGCAACATAAATAAATAAAAGTGACACCCAAGCAACAGGTGTAAGGCAGGATAGTCCTAGCAGGTGGAGACATACGGATGCTGGCTTATCCGTGTAATCAACTAAGTCCTGGGAGGCTCTTACACCAGAAAGGTCCTATTACCTGGCGCAGCCCTTTGCCAGACTTCAGGATCTGTCATCACAGATATCGGATGCTGCCATCTGTAACTGATTCTCTCCACAGTGGCACCTGGCCATGGGTCCTGCCCCTGGGCTCTGTCCCCTGCCCCCACAGAGGAAGGAACTGGCCTACAGCCCACCATGGATCTAGTTTGCATAGAGAAGCATCTGGGGGAGGAAGCATGAAGCTTTAGGCTGCGGCTCCATTTGGGATTTTATTGAGAAAGTGTTTCACATGACAGCATGGGCAGGTCTGGAACACACTATGGTGTCCACCTGGTATGAACTTTCAGCAGTCCTCCTGACTCAGTATCCTGGATGCTAAGTTTTCAGCTATGAGTCACCACAGGGGGCTGTAGGTGGGAAAACCTAACAGATTTCTGTTTTCTCACTTGGACTCTGTTTTCCCCTTGCCTCAAACTAAAGAAATCTGGAAAATGAGCCGCATGATCTGGGCGATTCCCAGCAGGCCCTGGGCCTACCATGGTCTTCTCTAAACAGGACAAGGGTTCTCATCTACCCTATCCTCTATTGAGGACTAAGGAGCAAACGTCACAGGGTGGGCACCTATGGAGGTGCTGTGGGAACAGACGGGCAACAGGAGCCATGGGAGACTACAGCATGTTGAAGTACTTGATGGTGATAATCTCCTTTCTGTAGGAGGGAAGGTGTGGCTGGGGAGATGGGCTAGTGGGTTAAGAACTTGCCGTGAAAGCATAAGGGTCACAGTTTGATTCCCCAGAACCCACATAAAAAATTCAATCACAATGGCTGCAGCTTATCATTCCAGCACTGGGGAGGCAAAGGCAGACAGAGTCAGTGTACAGCCTACTAGGATGGCATCTGAAAATACCCAAGTGTGCCCCCAACACACACACACACACACACACACACACACACACACACACACACACACACACACGGGGAGGGGGGTACTGTTCAGAGAGCTTGTTTAAGATTTTTTGCAAAAGGAACCAGAGAGATAGCTCAGCAGTTTAGAATCTTGCTGCTCTTGCAAAGGACCTGGGTTTGGTTATCAGCACCCACATTCTACAACTCACAGCTGCCCCTAATTCCAGGCACTGCATTACACACACACACACACACACACACACACACACACACACACACACGCACGCACGCACGCACGCACACGCACACGCACACGCACACGCACACGCACAATTTTTAAAAGACTTTGCAAAAGCCAGAGGTGGTATCCCAAGCCTATAACCCTAGCACTCCGAGGCTAAAGCAGGGATAACAAAAACAAATTTTACATAAAGGGTTTTTCTATGGGAAGGGTTGCCATCTAAAACACAGGAGGAACTATTGTATAGGCCTCTCAGAAAAATAACAGATTCTTTTTTGCCTGAGTTTGTCCTGTGCAGTATTGGGGCATGCTTGGACTAGGGACCTGTCATTGTTCACTGACTTCATCTGGTCACCTGGCCCTAGGTCTGCTTGGAGCAACTGTGATTCCTGGGGAGACCTGAACAAATATCTATTGCCCAGATTGGGGTGTGGATTCCCCAATCCCAAAGAAAGGATTCCACCTGTGTCTAGTTTGGTGAACTAGGCTCATTCACAGGCTCATGTGAGAAAGTTTACAGGAACATGGGTGACTCAAAGTTCTCACTGAAAAACACACCCCGGGGTGACAGCTGGAGTTCTTCAGACGACTTGCAGGCAGGTCCACCATCCAGTGTCCTCTCCCCAGCAGTCTTCACTGCTTTTCAAATCTGCGCAGGGCCTTGCGAGTCTTGAGCATTCCTTGTGCCTTGAGCGTCACTCTCTTCTGTCCAGGAGAGCAGCCTTGTGTCTTAAGTAAATGGCTACAAAACAGCATCTGCCCTGAGTGGGTTTGGTTCTGTCTGGGAGCTCTGCTGGCCCTGAGTGGGTCTTCAGCAGGCATCTATGAGCAGCCATTTCTGTAGCTGTCGAAAGCACTCACGCGCAGCCGTGCTCTAGAATGCGCCCCATCATCTCAATAGCAAAATCAAAAGCATCCTCACGTATTGAAACACCCAGATTCTGGCAGGCAGGAAATGATCCAGCAAACACCTGCCTGGATCATTATGGGTCATTTTCTTTTTCTGAAGAGCAGGTCCACTGTCCCTGCCTGCTGTAGCTCTCACCAGCCCAGCCCATTATGTACTTTACTGCAGTCAAATCATTTTCCAAGAGGAAAGGCATTCGCTTAACAAGTGTATCATCCCAGCCACCACTCAGAAAATACCCAAGTTTCTTATCAGTTCTAATGCATTGCCAGGAAGAGTAGAAGGAGACAGTTTCCGGAATCCTGCTGTTCAGAACATCTTGACCCAGGAAGTGGTAGGAGAGTGAGACCAGCAAGCACAGGGCATAGTTTAGGAGCCTGAGACTCCCCCTGGCTTGCACGGTGCACACATCACCTTGCTAACAATGTACCTGGCAAACTGTTAGCAATGCAGGAGGGCTCCCTGTCATGCTGCATGTAAACTCCCCATTGCAACACCTGAAGGCTTTCTTTCTTCTGTGTGTACCACCAAGAACCTGGGAATGCCTGACTCAACCATAAAAGGTCAGCTGCCACGGGTTTTCATAGCTATGAGGAAAACCAGGGCCCCAATGCCTGGGAACCAAACTTCTGCCCCCTGGGCTGCCTCCCAGGCTGGTGGCTGCAGAGACTCCGACATGACCTGCCCATCCATGAGCTTCTAGACCTGAGCTCCATTCCTCTGGGAGCCTCACAGGCACTGAGCTGCCTTAAATGAAATGTCTAGCTGGATAGTTGTCCCCCAGGGTGTTAGGTTAATTGTGGACATTGTTCACAGCCCCTGTTCTGTATGGCTGTTTTATTTAGGATTTCATAAAATATGTAGAGGTTTGTTCCAAAAATGGCCTCTTGCTAAGGCTGTTGGGGATGTCCAGGGACCAGGCTGTGGAGAAGGCTGTTAGCTGTCTGCTGCTCGCTGGACTGGAATGATTTTCTGAGGTGGAGGTTTCCCGTCTTCAGCTAGTCTATTCAAGAGGTGTTTGCAGCACACAGCCAGATGGCGCAACACAGGAGAGCTCCAGGGGTCCTTGTCATCTCAGCCATTGTCTGACCAGAGAGCTACTTTACAAGGGTCTTAGAGAACCCCAGTCCCACCTGGTCACTAATGAACAACCTCTTGTCCCACAGCTGCAGTCCCAACTGTCCCACCTGTCCCCAACCTGCTTCTGTGCCCTCTGGGTAGTCAGAGCACATCATCCTCACCCAAAAACAGTTTGTTTCCTTACATGGCATCTCTGAACTCCTTTCTGTGAGCTTCCAGGGTCCAGAACCTCCACCCCGAAAGGAACCAGCCAGGAAGTTGGGCTGAGCTATCCCATCTACTAGTAAACGAGCCCCACCCCTCCTCACTTGGTGCCTCCGTGGGGTACAGGGGAGGGAGGCTGTGAGGTAAGGAAGGAGCAGGTAACCTGCTAATGACTGAGAAATGAGTTCCAGAAATATCTGTGAGTCACTAGCACTAGCCACGAGTCTGTGCGGTGGGAAGGGTTTTTGTTTTTGTTTTTTCCTCCAGGGGATAAGGCCCCGGCTTTTCGGGGTAGAAAGTTCTCAGTCTGTGAAGGGAGGGCTGCTGTGTAGGGAGAGAGGGCTGAGGGTATGAGGAGAGAGGACTGAGAATGTGGGGAGAGAGGACTCAGATCTGATGAGAGAGTTCTGGGGGTCTGGGGACGGAAGACTAGGATGTGGGAGGGAGCACTAGAGGACTGGAGGTCTTGGTTTGTACAGGCTCTTAGTGAGTCCTACGACATTCAAATCTGGAGTGTGCTCATTCAGAGAGAGGGGCTGAGGCTGTCAGGAATGCCACACTCACGTGTTAGAGATAACACCAGGTGTGCAGGGGGAAGGACAGGAGGGCAACAGAGGTCACAGGTCATTAATTACAGGAGAAGGCTACCTGTCACCATCCCATCCCTGCTTCTTCCTATGACCTCTCTCACTCCCATTCTGCTGTTTATCTGGGGCTTTTGTTTGCTTGGTTTGGTTTTGCTTTGAGATGGGATCTAATGTAGCCCCGGCTGGCCTCGGGCTCACTGTGTTGCAGGGATGACCTTGAATTTCTGATCCTCCTACTTCAGTCAGCTGGAATTGCAGGTGTAGGCCACCATACATGGAGGTCCCTGGGGCTTTCCCAAGAGTGCCCTCAAGCTCCACCTCCCCACACCCTGTTTCCTGAGGACTGGTCACCTCTAGAGTGGACATGCCTTCCAGGCAGGAGGAAGGCGGGCATGCTGGCTCAGACTACCCTTTGCAGCCACTTCTCCACCCAGAAGCTTCACCTAAAACACCCCCTCATCTGGGCTCATCTCACCGTACATAGCAGTGCAGGGGCCAGGCTCTGCAGAGGCAGCTTCTGAGAAATGCAGACTTTTAGCTGGACGGCAGGCCAGCCCAGCCCAGCCTCAGTGTTTGTTTTGTTTTGTTTTTTTCATGGATAGAAGAATGTCTGTGTTTGTGTGTATATACGTACCTATATTTATATCTTGTATTATATGTATGTTTTTTTTCTGAACTCAGAATACACCTGCCCACCCCCAAACAGTTACAGAAATTTCGGGCTCTGGCCAGGTTTCCCTACCTTCACCTCCTATGCCTCCATCTCCCACAGCTCCCAGACTCCACACCCCATGCTGCCCTGCTCACCCCTGCTTGCTCAGTGCTGGCCACTGAGGTTGACAGCTATTAAGAGGCACAGCAGGACTCACCACACTCTGAGCTTCCAAGTCCAGATTCTTGAGCTGCCACTGTCGGTGGGATAAGGTGGGGGACCCCTTTGCTCACCGAGGCTCGAGTTTTATGAAGTGTGATTTTGTCTGTACACTCACCTTTGAGAATAAAGTATCGCATCCAGGGCTTCCTTAGTGGGAATGGAGAAAGCTGAAAGAAAATTGTGCCAAGAAGAGCAAGTGATAACGTGGAAGGTTTGGGGGGGGGGGCTCACTCAGGTTCTAGAGCTTTCCACACTGACATATCAGCCCTCTCCACCAGCACACCCAGAGAATGGGATCCATGCCCACTGCACAGAGAAAGAGAAAGTCAGGAGTGTATAGGACACTGAGCTCTGCCACACCAAATTAATCAGGAGCTGCAACCCTCAGGACCACAACGGATGCACCAGCAATCAAAACCCATAGTCACTTGGCCAGAAGACCAAATGTCTGAGATCTCAGCAACACATCAGAAGTCATGGTCATGAATGTCTTTCACACCAACATCCTCGCAGTTCTGGGAGAAACAGATCTTTGCCTTTGTTTTTTAGGAGTTGAGGCTGAAGTTGTAACTCAATCAATAGAGTCCTTGCCTAGGTCTGCAAAAACTGTCCCTGGTGGCACATGTCTGTTATCCCAAACCACAGGAAGCCGAAGCAGGAAGTTTGAGAGTTCAAGGTTATTCCTGGTTACATAGCAAAACTGGGGAATACATATACATGAAATCCTGTCTTAACAAACAAACAACAAGAGCTGGTGTGTGTGTGTGTGTGTGTGTGTGTGTGTGTGTGTGTGTGTGTGTGTGTGCTTTCATCTACCCATAGTTGTGCCTTCCCTCACTTCCCACAACCTCACCTCATTGTACAGTTTTCCCCAGAGCCAGACTCATCAAGTTCACCTTCTCCATTTCCCTTGCATCCTTTCTTCTGGGATTCTCCCTCCCTGTTCCTCCACCTACCCACCCCCCACATCTCTTTGCTTCCATCGGGTTCTTTCTAAGCCTGAGGACCAGGCTGTGTACTAGGTCTAAGAGCAAGACCCTCAAATGGGGCGGTGCCTGCTCAGTGTGCAGCTGCTTCAGCCCCGTCAGAACATCACTTCACCCCTGCCTCAGCCTTTTCCCTTTGCACTGCTTATTCCAGAGGCTCAGCTCTGCCCCCTCTCTCCCCACCCCAAAAAAAAAAAAAAACAAAAACAAAAAACAAAAAAAACATGTTTCTGAAGCTCTTCAAAGAATGCCAAGCTTCATGCAGTGGTGGTTTCCCACTTCCTTTGTTCTTGCTGCACTCACCTGCCCCCTTCCCTCTCTGTTGTCTGTCTGTGTTTGCTCCCTCTCCAACCCCCCCCCCCACCTTCCTTGTTTCCCTTTCCTGCAGAAGTGACTCTGTTACTTACCTGGTCTTACCTGACCCTGTCTTTGGAGTGGCTCCTCCCATCCAACCTACCTCCACACCCCTGAGTAGTTTTCCCGTAACTGCACACCCCAGTATGGTTTCAAATTCCTTCGCCTCTGTCAGAATAAGACAAAATCCAAGTAGCTCCCTCTCAATTCTCCATCAAAGCCAGCGCTTGATAAGTATGTCATCAAGGATGATGGACATCCTCCTGGGGGGGTCATCCCCCTCCTCCAGCATGAGCTTGAGAACCAGCCTCCTTTCTCATGGCTTTATTTGGCCAGTGTTAACTCTGTAAGCACTCCATATAAAGCCAGGTCTCTCAGGGACTGTCCATGAAGAGGAGAGACAGTCACCCCGAGTGACAGACCCAGGGACCTCCTGGTTTTCAGACACTTATTGCTTGTCTTCAGCAAAAGACTGTACCTTGCTCTGAGGTGTTATTGACCAAGCACTCATAAAGACATTTAATTTCACTTGTTTCTACCAGAATTTTCCCCAAACAGCATCTAGGTTTTGTGTGTCAAAACCTGGACATAACCCTCCCTCACTCCCCAGCTAAGTGAGGTCTATACTTGTAAACAGGATCATTCTGCAAGCCAGCCCCAGCATCCTGCCGCGAGGCTGCTGGCAACTACTGCTTCATCTTTAAAGATAATTTAGCCAGTTCTTCTCCTCATTGAGTTTGAAGCACTTAAGAGAAGATCCCAGGCTGGGAGTTACTGTCTTGGTTCAAACTGCAACATTAGGGACTTTTCTATTTTTATGGCCCACTTCTCAAAATAAGTGGGAACAAGTCCCCAGCCCACATCACCCACCCACAACCAGGACCTCAGGTCTGAGATAGTACCAGCTTCTGTGTTCAATATGTACAGCCTGAGCCGAGACGCTTTGCCTGCATCCACTGCCCATGGCCTGTGAAGGACCAAGACACTTCAGCAATCACTAGAGCCCACACGGCCAGACTGAGGTAAAGGATACAAGCAGGGGCTTAGAAGAAAGGCACTCAGTCAAGTTTTATGAAAAATCTTTGAGTAGGAACTGGAGAGATGGCTTTGTGTTTAAGAGCACTGGCTTCTCTTGCAGAGGACCCAGGTTTAGTTCCCAATACCCAAATGGTGGCTCATAACCATCAGGGACTCCAGTTCCAGTGACCTCAAATGCCCTCTTCAGACATGCACATGGCACACATACATAAAAGCAGACAAAATATGTACATATAGAAAAGAAAAGTAAATCTTTTTTAGAAAGGAAGGGAGTGAGGAAGGGAAGGTAGGAAGGAAGGAAGGAAGAAAGGAAGGAAGGAAGGATGTTGAATAAAATGCAAAATATAGAATTGTATTAGGAACTTAACAGGCATGTTGTAGGAACATGGACTCCCTTATGCCCTGGTGTCACAGTACCATGACGTCTCTCTCTTGACCCCAGAAAGCCTCATTTCTGCCACCTGAGGCTCCCAAGTAACTCTCCCAAGATGTCATTCCAGAATCAAAGAGCAGCCTATTGTAGGCAACCGAGTGGTGCTTAGTCACTGGAGATATGGCAGGGGACTCCCAACTTGACTATGGGCTCAGATTGGTTGGCCTGTGTGAGGCAGGTTTCTCTTAAGAGTGGAACCAATAAGATGTACAGATGTTATAAAGGGATTGAATAGATCAGCTTACACGATGTGTTCTGGGGAAATCTAACCATGGCCATCTGCATGTTGGGGTGTCTGAGAGCCTGGTAGCTGCCCAGGCCATGAGACTGAATGCCTCAAGAGTTCCAGGCTGGTGCGGAAGGCCCAAATCCTCCAAAGAACTGCTTCACTGAGTCCTTGCTGAGGAAATTGGAGGCTATGACACAGAAGAAGGCAGCAGGAGGGAAAGGCACTCTTTTTTAGGAGCAATGGTGGCTCAACATTTCAACCTTGTATCTGGACTGCCCATTGGAAGGTTTTTACTCTGAGAGTCAGTCTTCTCCCTCCATTAGTCCTGTCTGAAAGTATTCTCATAAATCCACCCAGAGGTGTGTCTCCTAGGTGATTCCAGATACCCCACATGTTGACAGTGAAGATTCACCAACCCAGCCCCCCCCCCAAGGATGCATCTAGCTCTGGAGGACCTTGCTTTGCTGAGGACTAAAGGGAGCTTGAGCAAAGGAGTGATTGATCCAGCCACTTTCCACCACATGCTTGGGCACCTGAACTCCAGCAACAGGGCATCAAGGGTGGACACTCTGTCCTGACACCCCCACTCCATGTGACCATGGCCTGGGAACCAGCAGCTCTCCTCACTGTGGTCAGTGTATGCTGAGTGGATACCCAGGAGAAGTGGGATGAACAGAATGTTTCCAGGGAGAACCAGACCAAGCCAGGTAGAGGTTTCAAACCAAAGCGCACAACCTTGAGTTCTGGGGTGCTGGTGTAGGAGGAGGCCTTTTGCACACCAAACAGAACCAAGGAGTGGGTGCTGGAGGGATCAAGGCAATTCTTTAATTGAAGCGTTCTTTCCTCAGGTTACTGTAGGTTGTATCAAGGTGACAATGAAAACTCATCAGGACTGCCCTCTGTGAGGATGAAGCCATGGTCACCTCCCAAAACAGCCTCTTAGCCCTGCCACTCAATGGTTACAGTGGAAATTTAAACTTCTCCCTGAGTTTCAGAAGGGCCAAGGCATCTTAGTCCACAGCAGTGTGGATGGAAGATGGAGACCAGAGGCTCAGGGTTACTTTGCTCCAGTTAACGGGCTGCAACTGAAGATCTCAGGGTGTGCTGACATCTGTCATATGTACACTTGGAAGAACTAAAATCTACCTCATCACACATGGCACCACCCCCAAATTAATTCAACACACACTACATACTTAATTGTGCAAGCCTGACCTGTCAATCTTCTTAAAGCCAAGAGAGACAGAATGTTTCTTGAATGGAACATACAAAAACAAACTTAAATTTGAATTTATTATAATTAAAAACATTATTGACTAAAAAGTCATCATTAAGAAAATTACCAAAGGGGCAGGAGAGATGGTTCAGCAAGGGAGCTCTGGCTACTCCAGAAGACTTGAGTTCAATTCCCAGAACTCACATAGTAGCTCAAAACCATCTGTAACTCCAGTTCCAGGAAGTCTAGTGCCCTCTTCTGTCCTCTGTGGGCACTGCACCCATGTAGTACATAAACATACATGGAGGCAAACACTTGTGCACATAAAGTCATTTTTTAATTATTAAACACACTAAGGCAAGCCACAGACTACAAGCAAACAATCATGAAATACATGTCCAACAAGAGACCTCTGTCAGCCCCTGTGAAACTATTCATGACCCTATACTAAAAAGAGTCAAGCTGTGGTTAATCTTAATTGTCAATTTGACAGAATCTGGGAATGGACTAAAAGAAACATCTCTGGGTGAGCCTGAGAGGGGCAGGTCTAGGAAGGATTAACTGAGGGGAGAAACTCCTGCCCCAGTGTGGGCAGTAGCTTCCTGCTGCATTCCAGAAAGCTCAGAGGTCCCAGAGAAATTAGGTCTCACTTGTTGGTCTTGCATCTCTGCAGTGAATGTGTTTGTCATGTGGTTGCTGCTACTGTCCTCTTTAGCTTCAGGTTCCATCTTAGAACCTGCAATCCAGGAATCCACCAGCCTGGGCCTGCAGAGGTGTCCAGCCTCTTGATTGAGCAAGTACCAGATTCTTGGCTTCTTCAGTGTTTGGGTGGCCATTGTTGGACTACCTGATCTATGTTGTGTGGGCCAGTTTAGGGAGTCCCTTTTTATAGCATATATTCATTCTACCCGTTCCATTCCTCTGTAGATTCTTGATGTAGGACCTAAGTAATTATAGCAGGGCCACAGGAAACACTTGCAAACAACCATGGACAGCAGGTAGACCCTTATCTACCCCTGAGCATCCTCTGGCTTCTGATTGGTACCAGTCCTATTTACTTATCCACCTTGTCACCACTCATCCTCTGTCCACAGAATACATGGTGTCCCCTCTCTTTTCTATACCCTGAAGACCATCAAGAGTTCTGCCTTCCACCAACAGTGAGACAATCAAGTGCCTATAACACAGTTCAACAATGGGAGAAGACACAGTCAGAGTCACAAAGGGACAATTAAGGGGCTTCCTTGAGAATAGGAGTAAGAGATCACTTTCACCCCACTGGATATGATTTGAGTGGCCAGGCTCTCTGAGCCATAGGTGAAAAGCTCTCTGTGCCCCAGAGTAAGCCATCTGAGAATAGATGACCCAGACAGAAGCAGTCAAGCAGGCATCGAGACAAGTCCCTAAGATGTTACTAAGTCTCTAAAACCAACTTAACCTGAAGCCAGGTTGCAAAAAAGGACCACACATTCTTGCCTTCTCTTTGTTCATGAACCATGTGTCATTTATGGAGCCACTCCAGGTAGAGAGGCACAAACAGACTAAGTTTAGCCAAGTGAGCCAACTAGTTTACTGAGGTTACATTCAGGAGCAATGGTCAATCAAAGCAGCTACATCAATGAGGAGACCCAGTGAGTGACTTAGCAGGCTATATCACCAAGAAGCCTTACCTGCATCCATCAGTGATTTAACTCAGATAATCTCGAGGTGGAAGGGACCTTGTGAGTCTTTTAGAAGGCCCCAGATATTTGTGAGCACACTGCACCCACATCCATGAGGGTAAGGTAAACATCCTCAACCTCATGACGGTCTAATGTGGAGCATTACAATTACTGAGACTCAAGATGGCCATAGTCATGTCCAACCATAGCAACAGCATTTTGTGTATGCTTCTTTGCATCGTGGCTTCACAGAACTCCTCCTGAAGGACCAAGTCTGTCTCTCATGCACCTTAACCTATCATTTATCTTTCATCTGTCTGTCATTTTCTACCCATCCATCATCTGTATGTCTATACAGCCACCTATACATCCTCTATGCATCTGTCTTTCAGTAATTCTTTAGATTAACTTACTCAATTAGCTTACTCAAGGCAAATGTCCCCAGGAATGGATTAAACAAGCAACAATGTCTTAACTTTGCCTTGGGTACCATCTCTCATGGTGTCTGACCCTTTTTGTCTTCCACCACTGACTCTCACTCAGACTTGCTTTTCAGTACATTCTGGAAGCTTCTCCCCATTGGCTGGTGACACAAGCAAACTCAGAAGAGTTATATCCCTGCTCGGGATCAGAGCCTCCAAGAGTGACCCACTTCCTCTCCAATTCTGGAACAAGGCATATTCACCAATTAATCTTGGTGACTGCTCCTCTGACCCTACAGAGAAGGGTACCATGTCCAGCTGGGAATCTTCCAACTTTGCAGTCTGCAGCTATTGCAGAGTGGTGAAGGTAGGGGCAGCCTCCAAGCTCATGCATCATGGCAGAAACTGGGCCTGGGGTGCTTGAGGGCAGGAATCTGCTTCCCTCTCAGATGTAGCTCCCTAAACTTGGACAGAGGGTTCTCCCTAGGACCCGCAGTATCTAGAAATCAAAAGAAGGCCATCCCCAGAAACTGAAGGGCCTGTCCAAGAGCTATCTCCTTTGGATGTGGATGATTAAGGTAGACAGGAGGTGGCTGGCAAATGTCCCTAGGATCAGGGCTGGGTTGTCTGGAGATGCCCACACAAGGAGTCATGGTCTGGGAGGAGATAACTAGAGGCTTCCAGGGTCACAATGATTTCCTCCAGGCACCTGCCTTTATGGGTCAGAACATCCCTTTGGGTCTGGTCTCTAGTGAGGTGTACAGTAGTAGCTCAGGGCCAGGCCTCTTCATGGGCCTGTGTGACTGGCCAGGTCAGTAGTGATCCCTGGCTATCAGGAGAAGGCAGGGGCTGCAGACAGCTTTCTGTGTGAAGCTCCAGAAATGACTGGCAGTTTGCCAAGGCTTCCTTCAGCCCCCGCCCACAAAATTCAGAAGCCAGGCATAGAAATACACTCTTGAAGGTCAGAAACACATTCCCTAGGAGTGCTGGGAAAATATGACTGGTACTGGGGTCCTTCCTGCCCCACTCTCCTTCAGAGCCCAGATGCCCTGCACAGTCTCTCTCCATGCCCTCACCTGGGACTCACCTGCTCTGCCTCCAGCACACAGGTTTGTCTGCACTGAGGTACCATAGCACACTTGGACCATTTGTCTTCAAGTTGGTACCCAGCCCTCACCCATAGAGTAGAGGGAGCCCTCCCTCAAAGAGTCCTGGATAAACACAGAGGTATAACTGAAACCTCAACCCACAACCCTTGAGATGTTGGGAGTAAAACCCCCATGCCAAACCAAGGGATCACCCTTCTGCACCCTGCTCATTGGAGAGAGACAGCCAGTGCAATGGTGGACAGACAGCTCAGCTTTCCAGAGGACCTTTCCTGGAGCTGAAAATCTTATACTACCCTCAGGATGCTTTGGGAACTTGAGCAGGGGAGAAGGAAGAGGACTTGGAACCTGCAGGCACACATTCCTTCCAGGAAGTCTGTTCTCCCATCTCTATCTGCAGCAATAGTGACTGTGACCCTTGGGATGTGGTGGGATAGGATGGACCAGTGTGCACATCATGCTTTGCCTGGCATCCCAGTATTGTGACACAGTCAACAAGCAGAAATTGACACCACTAATGTCATCTCCATCAGTACCACCATCTTTACAGTTCATCACTTGTCCCAGGAGTCTATCACTGATTTGGTGACAGTGATAAAAAAAATTTCCATTTTGCCAAACTTTATGAAATGTCCAGAGCAAGTGGACATTTTTGCTCCTGACCCCCACTCCCAGGACCTTAGTGAGGTAGCCCAGCATTTGGATGGATAGCTGGAATATGGAGAAGTCAGACCGTTGGCCCCAGGTCACACAGCCAATCTGCAGCAGAGCCAGGACCAGAGCAAGCTGCAGCTTCTGTACCTATGCAGCTTGCTATGGCTCCAGTCCTGATCGGCCTGGGCTCTGAAGGGCAGCAGGCAAAGAACCTCTCAGCCCTAAGACCGTTATGTGCTCATTTCCTGATATGAGAGTGAGAGAGGGGGTCACCAGTGAGCTGTTACCTTGCCATTAGCATTATGAGGTCACCAAGGTGCCCCATCATCATATCCACCACAGGTGCCATGCATAGGGGGAAACAGAAGAATATCCTGAATATGCAGGGGGAAAAAGAGGGTAGGCAGGGCTAGATATCATCATAGATGCTGAGTACACCATCTCCAGGCCACCCACCAGCTTATCTATCAACCTACCGATCTTCTAACAACTACTATCTATCAATAATTTACTTATATATTATCTGTCTACCAATCATCCATGTACTCATCTCTATTTTCAGCAACACATCTGTGTAATACAACTTGGCATAAACTAGCAATGTGGGAAGAGGAAATCTCAGTTGAGAAATTACCTCCGTCAGCTTGGCCTGTAGGCAAGACTGGGTGGAATGTTCTTGATTAATGGTTGATGAGGGAGGGCCCAACTCACTGTGGGTTGTACCATTCCTGGGCAGTGATCCTGGGGTATAAAAGAAAGCAGGCTGAGCAAGCCATGAGGAGCAAGTCAGTAAGTAGCACCCCTCCATGACCTCTGCTTGAGTTCTTGCCCTGACTTTCCTCAATGACAGACTGTGATAGGGGTGTGTAAGCTAAATAAATCCTTTATTCTCCAAGTTGTTTATGGTCGTTGTCTTTATTGCAGCAATAGAAAGCAAACTAGAACAGCATCTATCTGTCTATTCACTTATGCATTCATCCCTCCATCTATCCATTCATTCACCCACCAGGTGTATTCATGCATCCATCCATTCATCTGTCTATCCACCTACCCATCTATCTATAATCCACCTACCATCCATCTGTCTATCATTTATTTACCCATCCAACCAATCTATTGGTTCTCAATTCTAACTCTGTGCCTGTCAATCATCCACCCCTCATGCCTGCCCTCAGTTCTTCCATGTTCTAAGAGGCTCTTGAAGAACTGTGTCCTGTTACAGAGCTCCTACAGGCAGCCTGGCCTCTGCCTCAGCAGCAGTCCCTGCCCTTCTTCCTGGGCAAAGGTACTTAACCTGAGGGGAGATGTTATTCTGTATATATGTTTCTCATACTGGTTAATAAAGCTCTGTGGCCAATGAGATAGCAAGATAGGCGGGGCTAGGAGACAAGGAGGAAAGAGGAAGTAGGGGGGAGGAGTCGAGATGTAGCCTGGGGAGGAAGCAGGATGCCTGCCGCGGCTCCCAGATAAGATAACCACGTGGAAATACTTAGATAAGTAGAAATGGGTTAATTATTAAGACAGCACTAGCCCATAAACAATAATGGTAGCTGGCCAACAGGATTGTATCAAATACAGAGTCTCTGAGTGTTATTTGGGGCTGGCGCGGCTGTGGGCCCAGACTGGCGGGCTGGCGGAAACTTACATGCTACACTTACCCTTGCAAACATTTGCTGCACACACTCTGTAACTCAAGTCCTAAGCCCTGGAACCAGATCCTCACTGCTCTCGGCCTGGCTGACTTCACGGGCCTCTCCCACATTCTGGTCTAGACAACAGCCCTGCTTCTAGGTTTTCCATGGAAAATAGACCAGCTATCCTCATCCTCAGAGGAACCATAGAACCAGGGGAGGTGCTGGCCAGTCTGTGGCTGGACTGCAACTAGTATTTCCCAGAAAAGATTTCTGTGGTAACTGAGATAGAGTTCCCTCTGTTAGCAGGCTCGGTGGCAATCAGAAAGAGGCATTCTGACTTTCTGCTAACTGTATCTCATACTTGCATGGCTACCTGCACATATCTGGTCTACCTTCCCATGGGGATGTCTGCAGTCATCTTTCCTTGTTGGAGGCAGGCTGGTGGCAACCAGTGTGCTGAAATGAGGTTAGCCTGAGTTGCTGAGGCAATGCTATTAGGCACCAGCCCTGGGAGCTGAACTGGTGGGCATCACAAATATAGGATGGGTGTACCCAAGGTTTGGGGGCTTCTTGCTGTGGGCACTTAGGGCACTGTGCATTGCAAACACTGAGGTAAGAACTCAGACATTGGAAGGTAAAGAACAGAAGGAAGCAGTGCCTCCAGAGATAGCTATTTTATCTATATTCTCCTAAAAAGTCCTGTTGTGGGCTGGGTGTGGGGAGCACAGCTTGAATTCCATCATTTCTATGGCACAGGGTCAGCCTCCCCTATACAGCAAAGTCAAACTAGTTTGGGCTACATGAGACCCTGACTCGAAAAACTAAAAACAACAACAAAACCAAAAAAGAATGGAATTCACAATACAAAAGCAGGAGGACCCCCAGCTTCTGAGTGGCCTGGGTTGGTGTCATGGTGAAAACCTAATCACTACATCTATGTAGTACATCATCTTGGGTGAGTTGCTTGACATCCCTGGGCCTCAGTAAAGATAAGGTACTTGCATTATTTATTACAAAAACATTGATGTAGTTAAAAAAATGATTACACAAGTCCTCAGAACAGTGCCTGGCACAAAACTGGCCATTACCAAGTGTTGGCTGCTGCCTCATTTAAGATAAGCTCTGACTTCATAAATAATAATTAGATAACTGGCTTAAGCCATGCTAGATTTTACTTCTTGCTCATGAAAAGCAATTCAGCATATAGGCATTCAGGATGAGACTGGTGGCACCCTAACCTGAACCCAGCTCTATCCCACTCCCCTTGGTCCCGCATCAGGCTCCATTTTGCTCCTTGAAATTCCTGAAGCACCAGACATTGCATCTGTATCTAGGTCAGAGGGAAAAGGAGGGGGAATGAATGAGCAGGCTCTGTCTCTCAGATGAGACACTTGGATTTCTAAAGGTGGGTTGCTGGGGTGGAATCATCATCAAACAAGACACAGATCCATGTGACCATCACCACAATCCATTCTCTCCTCCCAAACCCCACTCTTTCTGCACTCAGCAAGCTCTCATCTGATATCTAACCCCATACTCCATAAATCCTCTTGCTGGCATTCTCACATCATCAGATGTCCTTGTCACCAGCCCCCTCTCTTACTGCCCTTGGTGTCCCTGCTCCCCAGTGGTCTAGGGTCTTACCCCATCCTTCTACCAGCACCTTCCTGGGCAGAAGCCAGTCAAGTGTTTGCATCTTGAGGTACAGATGTCTAGGAAATCATTTTCTCAGCTGAGCCCATTGCCACTGCAGGTATTAGCCAGGTCCCCTGACAAAGATGACAAGAGAGTATGGGGAAGGCAGATTTGAGGTGGATTCAGGTTTCTTCCACACCCTGTCCCAGGCTCCCCCCAGCTCCTGACCAGGAGATGAGGCTGGCAGAGGCCACACCTTCCCATCCTCAGGAGCTAGACTGGCCTGCAGCCCATCCTGTGGGGACCTTCCTATAGTGGAGGGCTGAAGTGTACATAGCTGACTGTGTCCCTAGTGCTCTTACCCCACTAAATGCCAGGCCTACTCCCTCCCCTAGTCATGACAATTAAGACTGAAGACACCGCCTGCCCCCATGGGCAGGGGGCAAAATCACCCCTGAGGGAGCAGGTGCTAGAAGAACAGCTCAGCCTGTCCCATGAACTCACACACCTGAGACTTCCTTCCTGACATGGGGTGCCCACATCCACAGATGAAAAGAAAAAAAGCTTTCAACCAAGTGGCTCTCTAGAAAGTACTTACTAGGACCAGTAGTTGGAAGGATGCCAGAACAATACAAGAGCCAAGAGGTGGTGAGATGACAGAAAGGCCTGGGACAGAGGAGAAAGGCCTCTCTACAGCCCAGGAAGGGACCGGCACCGGGAGCCATGGCTACATGGACTGGCTGAGTGGTTAGAGTGGAGTAGGGCATGGGCTGACAGATGTGCCCAGCCCCAGAACTCCTAGGCATGTCCTACCACGGCTTCCTTCTCCTGAATGTTTATCATTCAGATGCAATCAGGGCTCTTTAAGACCCCAGCCCTGCCTTTGGGTACGATGCAGGCTTCTGGAGAGGTTTGGAATTGGCAGCTACCCATCCACCTTGATGCATTTTGTTAATGCCACCAATTGGCCTGCCTGCCAGCCTGCCTGCCTGAGGGAGGAGCCTCCTGGGCCTGAGCTAAGCTCCTTCCAGCTGTGAATTTTCCTAGGAGACAGTGGTGCCCTGCCCCGGTCCCTCTTTAGCCACCATTCAGTCTGAAGCTGCTCAGAAGCACAACCCTGCCAATGGAGGCCGGCTGGAGGGGAAAGGGGCATATTCCCTTCCTCTACAATCAGCATGTTTGTTTTCTAAAGCAAAGATCAGCCAGAGGCCTGCAGGTCCCCCGGAGACTCCATCACAGCTGTGGAAGCCAGCTTTACAGACGGATACTGGACTGTCCCCTGAGAGGGGAACAGCTGGACATTCTGGCCTAGCTGGCAGCTCTGAAGCTTCCCTATAGACAGAGAGGGACAGATGGTGACCCTCCACTCATCCCTCTTCCAGCTCCCAAAGGCACTTAGCTGTGCAGAGGCACATGGCTGCAGATGGCCATGGCAGGCAGCGCTCTGCCTGCCTCCTCTGCAGACTGAGTGGCTGCACAGTCCAGGAGACCCTGAGCCCAAACTCATGGAGGGGTATGATCTGGAGGTCTGAAAGGCATAGTCTCTAGCTCCAGCATTGCAGACCCTTAGGTGGAGTTCTGTTGAGTTCTGAACCAAGTAAGGGTGGGCAGGGAGTTGAGAGAAGGATTTGGACCTGAGTGCTTCAGGATGAGTTGGGCCACAGTTGGGTGGGTGCAAGCAGCCACGTCATCAAGTCTCTATGCCTGTGACCCAGACTACTCTAACAGCAGTAAGAGCTACCAAAAGCCACAGCACAGTTCTGGTGTGGCCCCCACTCAAGTGGAGTAGTCTCACCATCCCATACTCACTAGTGAGGTCAAAAGATGGAGAAGGGGCTCAGGGCCATGTGTGAACCATCATGGCCTGCTCCAATAGAGCAATCTACCCTGGGAACCATGGATACAGTGCCTGGACTCTTACCTACGTCTTCTGCAAAGGGGGGATGCTCAGGAAGCTGTTACATGGGGCCTCAGGTGTTTGTCTTGGGACTGTGATCAGTGATGCTGGGTCCCCAGTGGGTCCTTGTCCTAGTTTGACTTCTGTTGTAGTTATAAAAGCAGCTCTGAGAGGAAATGGAGTATTTGGCTTATGGGTTATAGTCTGCCATCGAGGGAAACCAAGGCAAGAACCTGGAGGTAGGAACTGGAGCAGAAGCCGTGGAGGGACATTGTTTACTGGCCTTATTCAAGACTCACACTGAACTAGCTTTCTCATATAGTCCAGATACACATGACCATGCCTGATACCACCCACAATGGGCTGGGCCCTTCCACACTAGTCAGCAATTAAGAACAAAAAGCCCCACAGACCAGTCTAATGGAGGTAATTCCCCAACTGAAGCACCCTCTTCTCAGTGTGTCAAGGTGACAGCCACATTGAGCTACTACAGTCCCCATCCTCAGATCTGCACTCATAGATATCCTTGCTCAAGTGAAGGGGTTCTCAGCTGCTCCCCCTACTGTGATGGAGCAAATTCCTTTCACAAAAAACCAACACCTGCACTCTGAAAGTGATACTCACCCATCTCCATCCTCCCCCTTCCCAAACCAAACACAATGGCTGATCTCTGGGCCTGGTTGTTGGTGGCTAAATGTCACAGGGACATCATTGACAGCAGGGCACAAGCTTAGAAGTCAAGTCTATCATCCTTACTTATACAGAGAGGCTCAAGAGTCAGCAAGGCTAATGTCCACCTAGTCACTGAAGCACAGCCACCCTGGTCTCTTTCCACTGCTAGTATCACCTGTACTCTGTGTGTGTGTGTGTGTGTGTGTGTGTGTGTGTGTGTGTGTGTGTGTGTGTGTGTATGTGTGTGTGTGTTCACGATTGTATGCCCCTGCACTGGAGAGGTGGAGCTGGCTTCCAGTTTAGAGGTTTAGCCCATATTGTGATGGTGGGAAGCGTGGCATGCAGGCAGACATGGTTCTGGAGAGGTAGTTGAGGGTTCTACATCTTGATCCGCAGGCAGCAGGAGACTGTGTGCTGCACCGAGCATAGCTTGAGCATGAGACCTCAAAGCCCACCTCCACAGTGACACGCTTCCTCCAACAAGGCCACACCTCCTAATAGTACCATTCCTATTGGGTCAGCGTTCAAATATGTGAGGCTATGAGGGTCATTCCTAATCAAATCACCACAGGAGGCAAAGACAGAAAGATCCCTACAATTTTAAGATAGTCAGGCTAGCTGACTATGACCACTGGGTCAGTCAGAAACCCTGTCTTAGAAAATAAGAGAGTAGCTGAGGCACCCAACACCAGCCTCTAACCTACACGCACACACATTCACCTACATGCGCATGTGCACACATACATGCACACACAAAAAGCATTTCAAGACAAGGGGCTGGACTCGGTGGTTAAGAGTACCAGCTGCTCTTCCAGAGAACCCAGGTTCAGTTCCAGGGGATCCATCACCTGTAGCTCCAGTTCCGGGGATCCATCAGATTCTTTTCTGGTCTCAGTGAGCACTGCATGGACATGGTGTATAGATATCCACCCAGGCAAGCAGCCATACACAGGAAATAAAAATAATAAATATTTGAGAAGGAATTTCTGGGTGAGTCATAGTAAAGTCTAGTTGATGACTTTATTTAGACAGATATAAGGAAAATGATAGTGCACACACCCACTTGGGTGCAGACTTCTCGAAAGAACACTACATAGGTATGTTTACAAAGGCGATCCTATCTGTTCCTACATCTTTCTGTGCCTAAGGGTGTGAGTTACAAGGCTTACAGACTAAGACAAGCTTAATATTTAAGTAAAATGTTAATATTAAGTCAAAATATTTTCCCTAAGGATCCATAAATGGGGTTGCAAGCATCAAGCTCAAGGTCAGAAGTATCCTGGCTAGAAGCAAGTACAGCTCATCTGTTGTTTGAGTTGGCTTTGAGTTGAGCATCTTTGTCTTAGTTGGCTTTAGAAAAACACACACTATTCTGCAGACAGTTTTGACTTGATCAGCTGAGGTCTTGTATCATGACTCTCAGTCAGCCGTGGAGGCAGGCTGGCCCCAGGATGAAGGGGCTTCCTCCCTCCCCATGTTTCCTCCACTTCCACCCTGCATGAGCTCCAGGAAAGCAGCTAGCCACCCAGACACCTGCATGGCAGGTGATGGGCATGCTGCAGGGTTCCTGGCAGAGTCAGATGGGAGGTCTGCTTGGTGAAGGTCCGAGTCCTAGCTGTCCTATGACTTTCCCCTAAGAAGCGGTTCGTGGACCCATGCTGAGACAAAGCACTGTCTTCTGCTGAAGACACAAGGTGCTGCGTTGTGCAGTTACTGAACTAAACTGTGCTTAGAATGTTCACCTGACCCAGAGTGTGATGGAGGCACCAAATGGCCCAGGAATCACCCCTCTGGCACTGTGCTCATGGGATTTGCCTGTCTTTCTGCTTTCCTCTTCTGTCTCCCACCCTCTGGCTCGCCCCAACCCACCTTCAAGCTGTCAGTGGTATAGAAGCTGTTGAAAATAGAGTGTGGTAGTTAATATTATCCACTTGAGAAGATCCAGAAACCCATGAAGACAAGCCTCTGGGCATGTCTGTGAGAAATTTTCTAGATTAGGTTAACTGAGGTGAATAGAAAGGAGAAAATTGGGGCTAAAGAGATGGTTCAACCAGTAAGAATACGAGCTGCTTTTCTAGGGGACTCTGGTTCAATTCCCAGTAGTCAAATGGAGGCTCTTAACTGTTACTCCATCCAGTTCCATGGGATCCAGTGCCCTCTTCTGGCCTGCTCAGGTACTGCATGCTGTCATGGTGTACAACATACATGAAGGAAAGCACCAGTGCACATAAAGAATGGTTTCTTTGTTTAGTCTATGCTGTGTTAGTATGTGGGGTAAACAGGCATGTTTGTACTCACATCTCCCCAGGAAAGAGTCACACCCCCGCAGGCCAGACCCATCTCATTCCTTACAGGAAACAGAATGTGCCCGGAAATGGCTCTGTGGAGATGCCATGAAAGGATTCTATAGATGTCTGAGCAGTGTCTAGGGAAGAGAAAAACCAGGGCTCATGCCATGACCATGCTAGCAGTGGCTGGAGAGCTGGATTTTCAGAGTCCCACGAGTCCACCTTGAGACTGGAAGGAGAGCAGAGAGAGTCACTGCCTTCCCACAACTACCTCCTCACATAGCCACTAATGTCCCAAACAGCTTCCCGATAAGACCCAAGCCAAAGAGGGCTGGAGTCTCCAGCTCCAGCATGATCAGAGTGAGTCATGCTTAGCAGGTATGGAGTGAGGCTGACAGTGTAAAGGGTAGATACCACCCACAGCTGATGCCACTGACTGAGGGGTGACACTGTAGGCTCTGCAGAACCGCCCACCTACCTAGCACACCCCAGTGTGATGGAGCAGCCTCTGCCTAAGGACACAGTGTGATAGTTGGTTCTGACTGTCAACTTGACAGTTTTACCTGGAAAGTCAGTCTCAGTGAGGGGTTGTCAAGATCAGACTGGATTGTGGACCTGTCTGTTGGGGACTGTCTTAGTTGTACTGACATGGAAGCCCCAGCCAGGAAGTAGGGGCCACCATTCCCTGGGTTTGGATCCTGAACTGTGCAAGAGTGAGAATGGTAACTGAGCCCTCATGCAGTCCTGTCTCTACTCTTAGGAGATGCCACGTGACTAGCCGCTTCAAGTACCAGCCACCTCAACTCCCCTGCAACGATGGACTACCACCCAGAACTGTAAGCCATATAAACCCTCCCTTCTTTACGTTTCACTTTGTTAGGGTATTTTATCAAAGCAGCATAGACCACCCAGGACCCTACAACAGTGTTAGGGTGTAAGCTGGGGCCTGGGATGGGATGGGATGGGATGGGATGGGATGGGGTTTAGGTCCAGTCCTCAGCTTCCAGAACAGCCCCCTTCCTGGAGTCTCTGACCTTGAACATTTGTCAAGAACAGGGTTTCTCCTAGCCCTGGAACTTCCTTAAATGCAGAACACTCTTTCTTTACTCTCTCTCTGTCCCTCCCTCAAGGCAGTCTGACCACCCAGGGACATGGGCAGGTCCCTGATAATCCCCACCAAGGTGCCTCTGAGACTCATCATCTTTGCCTTCAGGGCAGAGTGGGATCTGGCAACCAGTGTTAGGGTGACATCTACTGGTCAACTCTAAAATTGAGGGATTCCAACCCAAATTGGCAACTTTGATTTCTCAGAGTGTGGCAAGAGCACAGAGACAGGGTCCTGCTGCTGGGATGTGCCTCTGGGATGCGTGGTTCCGTAGGAAAGTCTGCCAGTGTGTGATGCCACTGACTCCCCCAAACAGGTAACAGCACAGCTCTATCAGACAGATCCCAAATGAGGTGTGGACGTGTTGGTCCTGGGCTCCACAAAAAGAGGAAGTTTGGACCCCAGCCATGGTACTCTGTGAACCATACCCAGCCACCCAGAGCCGGGCAGAACCACTGTGGGGTGTGAACTCTCAAAGTAGCGCTGTAGGTCCCTTTCAGAAAAGGCTTGTGAAGGAGCAAGCAGCAGTGGCTCCGTAACATGGACAGTCAAGGTTGAAAGAGTCTCTGTGGCACCTAAAAGCCTGTGTGGTTGTCAAGGTTATGGGACACCATACTGCAATTAAGGTTACAGGGCATCTGATGGACAGGCATCATTAGCAGGTAGCTGCTTTGTTTATTTAGTGCAGACCCCAGGAAGGCAGGAGTTCCTTTAATCACGCAGCACAGACAGACCAGTGGCCATCTCTTCAAGTCATTCTCCAAGCCACCAGACTGCCCACGAGTCTGCCTTAAAGTCCCTGCAGTCTCAAATGGCATCACCCACTGTGCAGGAGCTGCAATGATGCCAAGCCTCCCTTGTCCTGGGGTCTTATAACACAGCACAGAAGCCTTAGGCAGACTCCGCCATGCTCTGGGCAGCCACCCCATTGACCCCTGTTTTAGAGATGCTTCTATGTCCTGGTAACCACTTGTGCTCTCTGCTGTCAGAGCCCATGGGTCTCAGGGACTCAGAGTGAAAATGGAGCAGTTTATTTTTTTAACTTTCTTTTTATTTATTCTTTGTGTCTTCCACATCATACATCTCCATCCCATTCATTTTCTGGTCCCTTCATATCTGCCCTCTGCCCTTGCAACCCCTGCCCAATAAAATAACATTTAAGAGAAAAAAAGAAATATTAATCTCATCCTGGAAGCCGTAGTGTGACACAGTGAGTCACGCAGTAAACCCTCTTATCCATACATCTTAACCTGCAAGTGTTCACTGCAAAGAAGCATTGTCTATTCCAGGCCTCTGGCTTCTGCTACACTGTCGATGCTGGGCCCTCATGGGGACTCCTCTTGGATATTCTGTTGTGCCATGGACATCCTTCACCTTTGGTTCTGCAGGATCCGCCCCTTCAAATGCTCCAGCAGATCACAGATGGGGTGGATGTTGGGGTGACCAACACACAACCCTGGTTCTGGGCCCGCCGGCTCTCCCTTGTCCTCACCACCAGGGGGCCTCTCGTGCATTGCCCTGGTTAGTTCACCCTTTGCAGCTGTGAGCAAGAGGCAGGAGCAGGTCTCCTGCTTTTGTTTTCAGATTTTTGGGTCAGTTCTCCCATGCCTACGGTGTTACCAGCCAGCTCTACTGTGTTACCCAGGTGAGGTGCGGGGCAGCTGCAGCTGATGGAACACAGGGGCAGCTCTCCCACTCTTATGACCTCAGGGCCAGCTGTCCCCCCTGCCTCAGGCACTGACGGGTGGGGGAGCACGCGTAACTCTGATGCTGGATCACTGACACCTACACCAACAGGAATGGCTCTGGCTCTATTGTCCTGCCCAGGTGAGGTGCAGCACCCACTTTCCTGAGGGCTGCAGTTGGTAAGGGGGTGGGTCAGCTCCCTCATCCACCACAGATGGCAGGGGTAAGGCAGGAAGGGTATCTTTCCCTCACCCTCACTACCACATGGCAAATGTGGGGGATGTGGCCAGCTGTCCCCCTTTCACACCTCGGGGCTATCTCACAGGGCACAGCTCCACTGTGCTACCCAGGCGAGGAACAGGGCCTGTTTCCTGAGTGCTGCAGCTCCTAAAGGTCAGCTCCCTCATCTGTTGCAGACAGTGAGGGGCGAGGGGTAGAGGGGGGGTGGTTTCCTTCCTTGCATATACTAACATCTTACAGACTGGGGCTGGCTTCCTTGTATGTACTCACATCTTACAGCCTGGGGCTGGCTTCCTTGTATGTACCCACTTAAATTTTGCTTTCAGTCCCAGTTCTCCCATTCACTCATTTCAAGTCCTCATGCAGACCTTCATGTTAGCCTTTACGGCCTCAAGCCAATCTACCTTGGCTGCCGTTCCTGCATTTACAGTCAGACCTGATGAAACAGGCCTCACAGCAACCCCCATGAGGAGCACATTCCCTGAAGGGTTGAGGGCCTCCCAGCCCCTGTGCCATTTAATCCCTCCTTTTCCTATCCTCTTGGGTTGGGGTGGGACTTTGTGTGACTTGTATCTATTCGTTGTGATGTATAGCCCCATGTCCTCTGATTGCCAGTGAGACCCAGCAAGCGACTCCTAAGTTCAGCCAGTGGTGTTTAGATGCTCCAAATCTATATGTTAATGGTATTTTAGAAGCTCTGCACGGTGTCTGGGGTTAAATGAAGTCCTGAGGATGGGACCTCTTGATAACATCAATGGCTTGATAAGAGGAGGAAGAGACTCAAACTTGCATGTTGCTGTCTCTGCCCACAATGTTCTGCACTATTTGAATGAGGTACAAGACCCTCACAGAGGCTGGTGTCATATTCTTGATTCTGTGAGCTAAATAAGCCCCCATTCTTTATAAATTACCAGGTATTGGGTTACTATAGCAACAGAAAATATACTAAGAAATTCACAATGAGTGAATATGATAAAGATGGTATCTGCTTTACCAGAAGGTCCTAAGTGAGGGTGATGACCCCTACATCAGAATATAGGCAGCAGGGTGATAGGCAAGCCCCGCTCTGCGGCACTGGGAGCTAGGGATGCTTGTTATGTAGCATCACTGAGTTATCCTGATCAATACACAGGAAGAACCAGTACCTGCTGCACTGAGATGCTACAAGGGCCACCAAGACACCAGGCAGAGTTGCACACTTTTACTGTCTTCAGGAGAAAAGGGGCCTTGCTGTAAGCTTGTTCTAACTATGACCTGCTTGGTAAGGCCGAAGTTCAATCTGGGCATTGTAATGTTGGTCTAGGTGATGGGACCTGAAAGCCACCGGTCATAAGTTTCTTCTACACATGACGGAAGAGCCAATTTCCCTATATTCATGACTTGTGACCCACATGTTCTTGAACATAGGGAGAGAGCACAAGATGGAGGCACCTACCCAGGCACCATACTTGGGATATGGAGAAGTGGCCACCTGGAGGGAGGAGAAGGAAACCCACATCAAACACCACTCCAGACTAATGAGAGCGCTACTCAGTAAACACACCTGCCCTAAGGCTGACAATTTAGTTAATCCCTAAGGCCCACACAGTAGAAAGAGGAAACTGACTCCTTCAAGGGTCCTCTGACCTCCACAAATGTGCTGTGACATATGTGCACTTACACATATGCACATACATGCACACAAAATAAATGAGGATTTTAAAAAAATACTGTTCATGGATGGGGCTGGTGAGATGGTTTAGTGGATAAAGACCCACCCCACCAAGCCTGTACCTAGGTTCAAATCCTGGGATCCACATACTAGAAGAAAAAAAAAAATTGACTTCCACCAATTGTTCTCTGACCTCACACACACATGGAGGGTTGTTTGGGGGTGCTGGAAGGGTGACTCGATGGTTAAGATCACTGGCTGCTCTTGCAGAGGCCCTGAGTTCAATTCCCAGCACCTACGTGGTGGCTCATCTATAACTGTAGTCCCATGGAATCTGATGTCTTCTTCTGATATGCAAATGTACATGCACACAAAACACACATTTACATAAAGTACCTAAGTAGAAAGTATTCCTTTGGAGGCTGGAACAGTGGCTGAGTTGTTAAAAGCATCTGTTGCTCTTCTAAAGAAATTTGTTCCATTCCCAGCACCCACCTGGCAACTTACAACCATCTGCAACTCCAGTTTCAGGGATCCTACACCCTTTTCTGGCCTCTATGGGCATTGCATGCACACGGTACACAGACATACATGCAGGCAGACACTCATACACATACGATAAAAACAAATCTTTTAAAAAGATTTCCATTGAAAAAAATGTAACTGCTGTGAATAAGATAGACCCACAGTGTCCACACTCTTGTGGGCAGACTTCTTTCCCCAGTGGAAAAGATAACCTTTTAATTGGGAAGTGTCGGAGGCACATATTTGTGATCCCAGCTCTCAGGTGGCAGGGGAGGAGGATCTAGAACAGTCTGGTCTACACAGGCTCATATACATAGTAAGATCTGGGGAGATGGGCTCAGGTGTGAGGACCTGAGTTCAGGATCTTCAGAACCCATGAGTAAAGCTGGACAAGGTCTCTGTGTGCTCGTGAATACACACATGAATTCATATAAAAGACAAAAGGAGCCTACATGCTCCTCCTGCCCCCCTCCCATAGTCCCATCCCCTTTGGAGTATTCAGTCTGACGCCACCTTCTGAGCAGATGTTCTATATGTCAGCACCCCAGCCCTGCCACTGTCCACTCTGTAGACTTGAGCCCCTTCCCATCTGTCACTCCTGAGGCACTAGCTTAGCTTTTTGTCGCAGCCCCACCCTCCTCACAAAGGATGTAAATGCCAGGGACTTCTGCCACTTTTGCTATTGGTGCATCCTCAAATGGAAAGAACAATGCCTGGACTTTAAAGCTGATCTAGAGCTATACATGGGTCAGCCCTGAGGCCCCTGGGGAGGCTCGGGCCAATACCTTCACACAGACGTCTGGAGAGACCAGCTTTGCTATCTCTCTCTGCAGCCGGAATCGTAGACCTGAGCAGGCACCGGTGCCACCAGACAGCATGATATGACCAAAAAGAGTCTTCCAATGGGAGTAGTCACAGGACGTGATGCTCTGCTGGACCTGCATGTGGATCCCCGGGTTGTTTCTCCCTGGGGGACAATGTACAAGAGGGCTTTGGGATCAAAGGTTCCCATTTTTAGTACTGTAGAGAGGGATACCCTCGTAGGTTCTGGATGGCCCCAAGTGCCACCAAGAACCTCAAGGCCTGTGAATTTCAAGTGGGTCACAAATCTGGCCTGCCAGCACTATCACTGACAAGAGTTGACCTCCCAGGCCTCAGATGAGGTTGGTATCAACTGTTTTGTGGGTTGATACTGTAGGGCAGTATCCCAACTCAGTCTTGGAAAGTACCACTAAGTAACTGCTTTCACTCATCATTTGTTGTATAAGCAAGCAACTGACATCAGCCTTGAATGATGGATGTGAAGAGCTAATACAATGGAATGCCATCAGGACCTGTCTAGAATAGGGCTCTACGGACATTAGGAACCTGAGGCTGCATTCCTCCCTGGGATCCACCAGCCTCTGAGGAGTACTGTAATAATTTCCCCACACTGGCATGTATTACACCTTTCATACTATGTGCTCTACCATGCCTACAAACCCCCATCTTGAGAAACTGAGGCAGGAGGATCACCACAAGTTTAAGACAAGCCTAGGCTACATAATAAGTTCCAGACTAGCCTGGGCTACAGACCAAAAACCTGTCTCAAAAGCAAAAGCAGAGAAAGACTGCATGCTTTCACTATATAGCACAAAAGACAGAGCTAAGCCCTGCTGGCCACAGTTATGTCCTGTGGGAAAATGGGCAGACAACTTCAAGAGTTTTACCTTAGGCAGTGCTGGCTTTCCGTGCCTCCCCTAAGCTCTCATTTTCCCTTTCCATGGAGATTTCCTAGTCTATCATTTTCCTGATGTTGAAACAATGACTCACTGCATAGCCCAGGCTGACTATGAACTCATGGCCATCCTCCTGCTTCTGCATCCCAGTGCTAGGTGACAGGTGTGCACCACTACAGAGAAGGTGATCCTGAGAGTTAATATTGTCAGCCAGAAGGATCTAGCATCCCTGTGGAGACAAGCATTTGGGCATGCCTGAGGGAGTGTCTAGACTGGGTTAACTGAGAAGGGAAGACCCACCCTGATGTGGACAGCATCATCCCATAGGCTGGGGTCCTGTGTAATATAAAGGAGAAAGCAAGTTGAACACCAGTGTTCCTCTTTCTACTTCCTGCCTCATGCTCCTGATAGACGGTAACCTTGTACTATGAGTCAAAATTCTTTGACTCAATGTTTGAGTCAGTTTCTTTGAGAACTATGAGTCAAAGTTCTTTTCTTAAGCTGCTTTGTCAATAGTCAACCCAGGACTCTTTAAAATCCTCTGGATGTGATAGCCTCTACACTCTGGAAACACATCTCTGCTGCGTTGGTGCCTTGTCAATCTCTAATCCCTGATGAAGTACCCTGGGCATCTGTTTTTATATTTGCCTCCTCCGCATTTTGTTTGAAAATGCTAAAATAGTTGAACTCATGACCTCTCCACTCTACCACCACACCCTGCTTGCCACCTGTATTTCTTCAATGTTGCTGTTTGTTTATTTTATAAACCAGACTGTTTGTTTTCTGATTATTCGATCTTAAGGTCCTCTTACATGTTTTGGAGCAATTGTTTATCAGATTTTATGCTATTCTCTGGTCTGTCCTCTCATTGTTGACAGTTGCTCAAAGCTGAAGTTTTTTGCTTTTAATAAAATCATGCTTCTCAATTATGTAAAAAAGAAACTCCCTGGAGCTAGGCAGTGGTGGCACACACCTTTAATCCCAGAACTCAGGAGTCAGAGGCAGAAGGATCTCTGTGAGTTTGAGGCCAATCTGATCTACAGAGTGAGTTACAGGACATCCAAACTACACAGTGAAATCCTTTCTTTAATAATAATAATAATAATAATAATAATAATAATAATAATAATAATAATAATAAAAACAAAAACCCTCTGGCCATTTAGATGCTAAACGCACTCACAAACTCTGGTTGCTTGTGTTTCTGCCTCCACCATCTTCATTGTTCCATTTCAAAGTGCCCTGTACAGTGACAGAGTTATTAATAGCACTCTACTAAAGAGAGTGGTCTCATCTGTGATTAGGTGGAATCAAAGGGTCAGCAAAGTGACAGGAGTGTAGGAAGCAGTCGAGTGAGTGGCAACCAATACCAGGAAAACGTTAGAGCAGCTCCTGAAGCTAAATGCCCTGCAGGCACACTCCCGGCACCTTTCTTCCCATGGCATTCTTTGCGAGTGTCCATTGACCTGCTGTCCCCTGATCCTGGACTCACCTATGAGGCTGGTATTGAAGAGTGCCTCTGAACACATGAAAGCCTCCCTCCCCAGGTTGACATTTTTGCCATCAGGCAACTGGAATTTCTTCTGGCTGGAGGAGGGTGCTGCAGTTTTTGACATTTCCATATCATAGTCTAGTGCCACATAGGAATGTTTCTCTTTCAGGTCCCGGACGTACTCGCGGTCAGCTGCAGGATAAGGAAAACCAAGAAACAGGAACGTGTAGGGTCCAATGCATTAGAGTGGGCGTAGGAAGGTGGTCCCATTCCTAGACAGCCACTGTGTCCATCCAACCCCTTCAGCATGGTCTTGGCCAGGCTACGAGCTAGGCTTTATAAGCATGAGGAAGTAACCCTCATGCTGGGTATCTTCTGCATTACCTAAAATGCAACCTTGCTGTGTGTGATGTTTGTGGGCCTACAAAAATCCAATTTACATTTATTACCTGGGCATTCTGAACCACCACCATGCCATGCCCCTAACTGCAGAACAATCTTTGTACACTGTAAATAAGTATTAGTCTCATTAGTTAATAAAAGAGCTGACTGGCAAATAGCTCGACAACAGGTAGAAGTTAAGCAGGACTTGCAGACAAAAAAAAAAAAAAAAAAAAAACCAATATCCCAAAGAGGAAGAAGGGAGGAGGAGTCTCAGCTCAGGAGTCATGAGGAGATATGAAGAGAAAACAAGATGAACTTAACTTGCCGTGTTACAAAAGGTACCATTATGTGGCAGAGAATGAATAAGAAATATGGGTTAGCTCTTCTCTGCAGAGATGTAGCAGGCAAAGGAGATGGAGGGTCAGCATTCCCGGCAAGCCAAGACCATGTGGAAACACTTAGATTGATAGAAATGGGTTAATGTTTAAGACAGAGCTAGCCAATAAGAAACGCTAGTAACAGGCCAATAGCTTTATAATAAAACAACAACAATAAAAATATGGAGGCAGAGGCAGGTAGATCTCTGAGTTAGAGGCCAGCTTAGTCTACAAAGCCAGTTCTAGGATAGCCAGGGCTGCACAGTAAAACCCTTCCTTGAAAAACAAACAAACAAACAAAAACTTTGAGGACATATTGTGGCCACCAACTACAGTAGCACACAGCAGGTTCATAACAAACAGTCCTAGTTATCCTGTGTGAAGTTCCTGCCTTCCCTGTCAAGGGGAAGCCACATAGCACTCTGGGAGAGCAACTAGGGACAGCTCCATGGTCAAAGGAGAGTAGAGGACCCAGGAAGCAGATGGTATCTGTGAAGCCACAGAAGCCAGGCAGGCTTATTCTTTGAATCCCAGCCATAAACAGCCCAGAAAAGGAGAGTGACATAAGGTACTGTGCTGGGGACTAGTGAGGGATAAGATGGTGGATAAAGGATGGACCCTCAGAGATGCTGGTATGTGGGTGATACTTGAAACTAATATCTAGAGGCTTAGGAAGAGCCAGGAACAGAACCACAAAGGATTGGGAAGGCAGCTTGAATCACCCAAAAACCATAGAGTGGACTGGTGACAAAGGCCTTTATCAAGATCTGTCCACCAAGGTGTGCTTTCTCCTGCCCTGGTAGAATCAGCCACCATGATTTGGCTTCATGTACCCTCGGACAGCCCAGGAGATATTGTATGAGGAACGTGTCTTGCTGATGATGGCATGGCTCTTTCTAGCGTTTGTTAGTTCTTAGGCCCTCAATATGTCTATAAATGAATTCAAGCTGAACTATAGAAGGCTTTCTGACAGTTAGAGTAGAAACTCAGGAACTTTTTGAAACTGGTTTCCAACTGTCAAAAGAAGTCATTTCCCTTGTCTCTGGCAGAAGGAACCTGGCTCTCCATTGACATGTACTTATGTTAGCATATCAAAGTCCCTGCTGGCCTCCAGGCTCCCTCTGCCCCTGCTCACAAATCCTTGTCAGAGATTTCAAAGCTTTCATGCTAGCATCCTGGCCCTTCTCACCTCTTAAGGCTTCCTTCCTCCCAGACACCTGTTTGTTCTCTATATGATGGCAAGTATTTCCCCCTGCTATCTCTTGCAGGCTCCCTATCTCCACTCCTTGTCTAAGACCAGAAAGGTCAATGACCTATTGGGAACAGGTGTCATACACACTGTATAAACTAAAAATCTAGCCCAGGAAAAGGGCACAAAGAGGAGTCAAGCAGTATCCTGTCTATGCCCTTAATCAAAGACCCAAGGCCCTTGATGCTTATAGTGTACTGGTCAACTCTCCTCTGCGACTTAATAATATTAAATCTCTATGCGGTTATTTAGGAACTAACTGGTGAAACAGAAAAGTCTGCCTATCCCTCTCCCCTCCCCACACATACCCTGTTTCAAAAGAGGTGGATGGCATTCTTAAGGCTGAAACCTGAGACTGTCCTTCAGCCTTTGAGTGCACACACACACACACACACACACACACACACACACACACACACACACACACCTATACGCACATGCACTGGAAATGAAGGACTTTATACACAGCACTGGTTTATGTGTCTGAAAATTGTTTCCTACCTATGCTCACTAACAAGTTCCCACTGTCGGACAGCAGTTTCAGGAGATACAAGGTCAGATCTTGGCCAGCTATGTCCAGCTTGATGGTAGACAGTTGCAGAGGATAGCCATTAATGACAGGCACGAAGTATGTCATCCCTTCTCCAGATTCAATACTCATTCCTACATAAGAGAACATTCTGTCACCATGTGGGATACACAATACCCCTTGACAATTGTTAGTTCTGTAGGAATGGATGGTGGAGGGAAAAATAACAGAAGGGAAGGGAAAGGGGGCCAAGGAGCTGGCTTCTTCCTAAAGGACATGAACTAGAATGAAGGCTGACCACCAGGTTTGGATATAAGCCTGTAGGTTTTCTTGCTAAACCAAATATGCAATTTTACCAGTATCTGCCAAAGAGACAAGAGAGGAAGTGTTGTCTGTGCCTGGGTGGGCACTGGGACTCTCTGGGGGGTGTCCTGGGTGTTGGAAAAGCCTGAACACCATGCCAGAGGTATGTGCTTTAGTTTGCAAGGACCCCAGGTGTGCTAGTTCAGAGAGGGTGTTACATGGAAGGGGGTCTACTGCATATGACACAGTGGCTTCTGGGGCAGACTGGGGTCTGGGTGGTTATCAGTTCCCTCCTTTTCTCTAGAGCCTGGGGATCAAGCAATGCACATTTTAATTAAGCCAAGTTGAGTATATGGGACTTCCCTTTCTAGCTGTGATAGGGGACAGAGTTGGGCCTCTCTCACCCACAATAGCTGAGAATGACAGAATTTATTCCTAAACATTGGCCATCCTGCACCCATAAACCATGGTCCCTAGGAAATGGGAGAAGAACACAGTAGGCCATTGTCAATGATGACCACAGACACAAAACTCCAAAGTGAAATTTTAGCAAATTGATTCCAACAACATGCATTTTAAAAGAACTAAGTGGCCTTTGTTCCACAGCTCAAAATCAATATTAATTTATATGATTGCACCAACAGATACATATTCTAGCTTCATTTCTGTTGCTGTGATAAAAAACACCCTGACAGGAGCTGCTTAGGAGAAAAGGGGGTTTATTTTAGCTTACAATTCCACCATATGAGGAAGTTAAGGCAGGAGCTTCAGACAGCTAGTCAAATCAAATCCACAGTCAAAAACAGGGAAGCAAATACTTGCATGCTTGCTTCCTTGCTTGCTTGTTCCCAGCCCATTTCCCCATTCATACAGTTCAGGACATCCTGCCTAGAGAATGACACCACCTACAGTGGGCTGGGTCTTTCCCACATCAATTAACTTAGTTAAGGTAACCCCCCACAGACACACCCATAGACAAACCCAACATAAGAGAATCCCTCACTGAGACTCCCTTCCCGGGCAATTCTAAATTGTAGCAAGTTGTCAAATCTAACATCACTATGCATAAATTGCACTTTGACAAAATCCAATATCTAGTCCTGATTAAAATAAGAAATTCTCAGTAAAAAAGAACACAAGAGAACTTACTTAACTTAATGAAGGAAATATGAACCCCACAACTGATGTAGTGTAAGGCTGAATGATAGCCCTCTAAAACTGGGGGAAACATGAGGATTTGTATCCTCACCACCTTCACTCAGAACAATGAGGCCAGGGCAGTCAGTAGAAAAGAATGAAACAAGTAAGAAAAACACCTGGCTTAGAAATAGTAAAGTAAATGTTATTTTGTCAAAAATATATTTACCACGGGGCTGGCCAGATGGCTTGGGCAGTTTAAGGCACTTGCAACCAAGCCTAATGACCGAGTTCAATTCCTGGGACCTACATGATATAAAGAGAGAATCAAATCCCAAAAGTTGTCCTTCAACCCCACACATACACCATGAAACACACAATAAATAATGTAATTAAAAAATTTTAAGATTATACATTTACCAGGCGGTGGTGGCACACACCTCTAATTCCAGCTCTTGGGAGGCAGAGGCAGGTGTATCTCTGAGTTTGAGGACAGCCTGGTCTACATAGTGAGTTCCAAGACAGCCAGCTCTGTACACAGACCCTGTCTTAAAAAAAAAAAAAAACATATATATGCCAAGTAATAAATCCTACAAAATCTATAAAAACTGAGTTTAATTAAAGTTTTAAGATACAATATCAATATATAAAAATCAGCTACTATCTGTGCAATAGCAAGGAGCAATCAGAAATAAAGAGATGGCCTAGTTGGCCAGTGCCTATAGCACATGCATGAAGACCTGAGTTCAAATCCCCAGCATCCATACAAATGCTGGGGATGGGGGCACATGTCTATAACCTAGCTCTGGGTGGCTAGGGTTGGGAGATGAAGATAGGTGGGTCCCTGAAGTGCATTGGCTAACCAGCCTAGCCAATTGGTTAGCTGTAGTCTAGGTTCTGTGAGCCAAGATGCTGTCTTACAGTTCTAAGAAAGGCTATTGATGTCAACCTCTATGTTTCACATGCACATACACAAGTACACAAACACACTTGTATGCATGCATGCACATGCAGCACACAAAAACTTGCATGCACACATAAGCACTGTGTTAGTCTTTTCATCCTTGTGACTGGTTACTTGAGAGAAACCATTTAAAAGGAGGGAGGACTTTTGGCTGATAGTCTATGCAATTGGCCCCAGTGTTGAGAGGCTGAGCATTGTGGCAAGAGCATGGGCTAGAGCAGATGCACTAACAAATGGAAGGCAGGAAACAGGAAATAAAGACAGGGCACAGATGGACCCTATAAGGGCATGCCACCATGACTGCCCCCTCCAACTAGACCCTGCTTTCAGTCCCCATTGCCCCCTAACCACTGTAGAATTGTGACTCCACCAAAATCAGAGCTCTAGGGATCAGTCACCACTGGAAACTTATGAGCAACAGCCCCACAATAACTCAAGCCTTCAGGGGACATTTCATCCTCAAAACACAACAGATAAATCTACTTTCAACAGCATCAGAATGTGTGAGATGAAAGACAGGCACGGCCTGGACACTGCGAGTGCTATCACAGTGCCAAGAAGGACCTAGAGAGCTCTCGGACACGCCATACATAGTCCATGATTTCTAGTCTAGATGCCTCTAAGAGTCCTCCTCTTTCAAAACTCATCCATGCTTCCAACACAGCCCCAGACAAGATCCAAAGATGTGTGGTGCTGAGGACTTTTGTTTGTTTAGTTTTAGGATTTGGTTGTTTTCAGATTCCTTGTGAAAGACCTAGCAGAGCCCACATCTCAAACTCAATAAATCCAGAGGGTAGGATAAACCAACTCATTTCAAGACTTGTATGAGCCATGGTCATCAAGACCATCTGGTATTGACCTAGGATCAGAAAAAACAAACAAACAAACAAACAAACAAAAAAAAAGATGGAACAGGGCCATGAGCTCAGAAGTCAGCTGGGGCATACATGGAAAAGTAACAGGATCTAGACTCGCTTCTGGGCATGTCTGTGGTGGAGGTTCCAGGTTGTGTTAACTGAAGAGGGAGGATCCACCCTGAATGCTAGTGACACTATCCCATGGGCTGGGGTCCTGGGATGAACACAAAGTGAGCTGAGCACCAGTGTTATTTGTCTGCTCCTTGACTGTGGTTGTAATGTGGCCCAGTTGCTGTTTGCTCCTTTCCTGCCATGACAGACTGTTCCCTCAAACTGTGAGCCAAACCTTCTTTAAGCTGCTCTGTCAGGTGTCTTGTCACAGCACAGCAGTGAGAAGGGTGATACAGCTGAACTGGGGAAGAACCGTGGGGAGCCACTGCTGTTCCATATGCTACAGGAAGATCCACTCAGTTGTGCAAATGTTCATAGGAGCGTCATCATAAACCCCCAGCCTGGAAACTTGCATCCACAGATAAGTAGACAAAGGCTTGGATCATTACCACACTACCATGGGTCAGCAAGAGAAAGTGATCTGTTGATGGTGGTGACAGCATGGAAAGGACCCCCACGTAGTGAACAGAGTGAAAAAGCAAGTGATGGCCACCTGCTGGCTGCACAGTTCCGTTCACAAAGTCTTAAAAAAATGCAGGCATTACCTTAACAGTTGGGAGGGGCAGAATGGCACAGTGGAATCCTTGGGTGTTAATTTTGTTCAGTAACACCTTAGCAAATCGGTTAAGAAAAAACATGAGCATGCATTTTAGGACCATTCTGTGTCACCAAGAGAAAGAAGGGAAGGAGTGGGAACGAGCCAGCTATATGTACGAAATAATTTATTACGGTCCATTTCTGGAGTATGGTGTATTCAGAGCTCACCGGAGGACCACAGGTAAGGACGCATTAGGCCCCTGCTGTTAACTGCTAGTTTTTAGTTTCTCTTGGGTTGAAAAGTTATAGTCTGCCAGGTGACTGAGATGAGTATCTGGAAGTGGGAGGGGATCTGGAGGGGGACTAGGCTAAAGGAGAGGAAGATTTTAACTCTTTGGAGAACCAGCTTATGGGAAACAGGGCAAGGGTGTTTTTGCAATCAGGGACCATAAAACCACTGTTTGGAGACTAAAACAGTTAAGAGTCTCTACTGCCTTTGCAGAGGATCCATCACGTGACCCACTACTGCCTGTAACTCAAACCACACACACACACTCTTAAAAAATAATTCCTAAAAAAACAAATACCAGTTTTGCAACAAATTCATAGTCACTTTGCATTTTTTTCAGGCTGACACACAGCTATACAAGGTCAAAAAATAAATTGCCTTGCTATTCACTACGAGTCTCTAGTGCTCTTATTATGAAGTGAGGATCATTGTGAGCCTTGAAGAATGTCCTTTGCTTTCTTTTAATGAACACTTTGGTGTGTGTACATGCGTGTGTGTGTGTGTGTGTGTGTGTGTGTGTGTGTGTGTGTGTGTGTGTGGTGCTTTCTCACATGCCTGCACATATGTGGGAGTTAGAGGACAATCCTCAGGGGTCAGTTCTTTCCTTCCGCCGCATGGGTTCTGGGGATTGAACTTGTCATTAAACTTGGCACCGTTCCCTACTGACCGATCTTGCCAGCCCCTTCCTATGCTTTTGTCAGTGAGAGGCTGCATGCTGTGGCAAGCATCCCCAGCCCTGAGAACTAGACAGTGTATCTGGGAAGGATGGGGATCCCACAGGGCCACTCACCGGAGGTTCTGCCAGCAGCATACATGGAGAGGACCCCTTGATTAGCCATGTACATGGCAGGGACGTTGAAGGTTTCAAATAGGATCTGGGGAGGAAGATTGGCATGCTGGCTAGCCAGGTGGCACACACTGCCTGGGTGCCCGTGAGTGCCTCTTGCAACAGGCTGTGGATCCAGGGAGACTAAGCCTGAGGTGGCCAGTCCAGCTGGCTCTGCTGTGAAATGGCTGTTCCAGTTCATTCTGCAGCTGTGATAAAACACTCTGACATAAAGCAACTTAGGGGAGGAAAGGTTTTATTTGGTGACTACTTGCTGGTTGAGGGAAGTCAATGATGCATCAGGGCAGGAACCATGGAGGAACAATGTTTCCTGGCTCACTCAAGGTTTATGCTCAAGCTAGCTTTCTTGCTTGGTTCAACCCAGAACCACCTGCAGGGATAACGCTGCCCTGTAGTGGGCTGGGCCCTCCTACATTAATTAGTAATCAAGAGGATCTCTCACATACAGGCGCACAGGCTAAACTGATAACGGTAATTAATTGAGACTTTTTTTCAAGTGGCTCTGGGCTGTGTCAACTTGACAAGTTATTGCTAATTAGGACACTGGTGCCCAGCTCCTTCTAGATACTTCTAGAATGGATGCCGAGAAGACTGGATGAATCGGGACATAATAGTGAGACCCACTGGGGGCCCTACCTCTCCCTGGTCACTGGACAGGTGTCAGCATTATGAAAGGGTTCATGTTAAGGTCTGTGAGTTCATATTGTCAGCATGCTTTGGAGTGTATCTTCCTGTCACTAGGCACTTCAGTCTAACTCCTTAATTAGCAGCTCTTGGATACTCTGTTCCTGCTTGTGCTTGGCTGTCAGTCAAATAGCTAGTCTGACAAAGCCCTTGGCTTGTACCGACATCTTAACACTCCACAGACACCTTGCAACAACTGGACAAACTATGATTGCTGATCACCTTCATGGCAGAAAGTGTGGCCCCAGGAAGGGCTGCTTGAAATTGTTTATAGGAATCACTTTGCTGTGAGTAGAGCTGCTAGTATCTATCTAGACAAGTGATATTGAGTCAGGGGCTAAGGCGGTCAGGTGGTTTGTCCAAGGAGGAGGAAAAGACAGGATAGAGGAAGAGAGGATAGCCCTAGCTATGGGTGTCAATCATTTGCTTTTCTGATCAGACACGACTTGACCCTTCATCTCTTTGTGTCTCTATCCTACTGGGTTCCACAGGAGCATACCCTCAGCTCCAGCCGATAGAGGTTGAGCTCAGCTTCGCAGCCCCTGCCTTCATGGTTCCTCATAGGCCTCTTTCTTGGTGCACTCACACTCTTATTCGTGTTCTGTTGTCTGCTACAGTTGAGGAGTGGACAGACAGTTGGGCTGGGGACAATCTCACCCCTCTCTTGTCCCACTCTATCTAGTTTACTGAAACTCTCATGGACATTGGATGCATTGGGGGTGAAACCAGCCATACCCAGTTTTCAGGGAAGCCAGCCATGGCCATTTTCATGATCTTACTGTCCACACTGTGTGTGTGTGGGGGGGGGTCAGTGGCCAGTTCGTAGTTTGTCAGTTGTAAACTCACCCCTGAACTCTGGTGGGTAGAACTGCTGCTTCCAGGTCTAGGTGCCTCTGAGATATGCAGATCATGCCTTGGCCCTGGGCCTGCATATGGGGGACTATTCACTGCAGGAGATCCCACTGAGCTCCAGGGTTGCTAGCCAGATGAGCCAGCTTGATCACCTGCTTAATTAGCTTTCCTGTATCCTCTATAGGAGAAGCTGAGCCTCAGGATGAGAAGAACGCTGACAGCTGGGGAGGGGGCAGCTTCCTGCAGCCACTGCACTTAGCCCCACTGCACCCTAAAGAGGACTCTGCCATCTGTACTCTGGCTGGAGTACTCACAGACAGGGTTCCACCATTAAACTCCATCAGTCTCCCACCAACTCCATCCTGGCAGGAAGGACCAGCATGAGGCCAGAGACAGGGAACTTTCAAGTCAGGACAGCGGTCTCCCTTCCTTCCTCACCTGGCCCCAGGCCCCATTACCTGAGTTACTCTTGATTTAACTTCTGTCCCGTTTAACGGTGGCTCTGTTATCATTATAGGGTGCTGGTCAGGGGCAACGTGGAGGACCTGGTAGAAGGAGTGATGCCAAATCTGCAGAGAGAGGACAGTAGGCCAGATGTTTGCTGTCCAGAGACATGCTGACTGTTACCTATCACCTATCTATTGATCTACGTATCAGATACATCGATTAGCTACTTAAATCATCTTTCTGTCTTCTGTGTAACAACTAGTCTCTATAGTTATTATCTACACCTATCTGTTCACCTTACTACCTGTTTATTGTCTATTATCTGTGTGTCTGTTTTTCTCTGTCTATTCTGCATCTGCCTGTCTATGTCCATCATCAATCTCTTAATCTGTCATCTATCAATCATCTACCCATCTAACACAGTGGTTCTCAACCTTTCTAATGCTATGACCCTTTAATAGTGTGGTGATCACCCAACCATAAAATTACTTTGTTGATAAATCATAACTGTAAGTTTGCTACTATTAAGACCCACAGTGTAAATATCTGATGTAAATATCTGATATGCAGTATATCTGATAAGTGTGAGCCATGCATTAAGAACCACTAACATTCTCCTATCTATGCCCATTATTTATTACCTATCTATCATCTCTACTATATATTCCTCCATCCATCTGACAAATTGGTACAGTTGAGCTCCAGCTATGTAGATTTCAAATATAAAGATTTAGCCAACAAAGGATCAAAAATGTTTGGGGAAAAACTGGAGGCATGGACTGTAATTCAGTTGGTGAAATGTTTCTCTAGCATTCTCAAGACCCTGAGTTCCATCCCCAGCACTATATAAACCAGGCATGGCAGTGTACACCTAAAATCCTAGCACTCAAGAGGTAGGGGCAGGAGAATCAAAAGGCCATCTTAAACTACATAACAAGTTGGAGGCCAGCCTGGGCTACACTAAATCCTATCTCAAAAACAAACAAACAAACAAACAAAACAAACAAAAAAAACAAAAAAACCAAAAAAACTGTGCCTGCAGTGAACATATTCAGACTTAATTCCTTGTCACTGGTCTTTAAGCAATTCAGTTCCCAGTAATTTGTGTGGTAACAATGAAGTTTTGTAGCCCATCTAGAGATGAAATGGGACATATGAAAGGACTTGTTTGGCACCTTGTAAGTATTGCAATTGCACATAGAAATCCAGGGATGTGGTTGTCTAAAATGCCCCTGAACCAGACCCCATGTTTCCAAAGATGACTGAATTATAGACAGTACCTCTGGCTCATCATCAAAGCAAGATGCAGCATTATCCAGCCTCCAATGATATACCAAGCCTGAAGTTAGGGCATGGAGCTGTCAAGGGTTGGCAGAGGCCGTTAGGGGTTGGTAGGCTCGGGGATTGGCAGGCTCAGTGCTGTCTAAGGGTCTCTCAGGTCTGGTGGGTGACAAATACATGCACCAGAACTCAGGGATTAGGTTGAAACAAAGGTGGTTTGGGTGTCACAGTGAAAGCCCAGCAATAATGGAAGTTTGCCACATAACACGCACCTGCCCAGGACCATGAAGGTGACCTTAGTTAGCCTCCATCCTCATTTTTAAATTGGAAGAAGCTGTCCACCACCTCATGGAGTTCAGGTCTCAGATGACAGCGTTGCCAGACAGGCTGGCTGTTCACTCCTGTTGTAAGGTTCTGTCCTCTAAACTAAACTGTCATCATCTTCAATAGTTCAGCTGTGCCTGCTTGTAAAAGTCCATCAGGTCCAGCTTATGCATTGCTGAATTCCCTCCAGAGAGGATGGGCAAGGTCATTAGAGTATCTAGCCACTCATCCCAGTGACTTATATAATATTCTGCCCTAATTGCATGTGGTCTTGGTGTTTCTGGAGAAGCTAGAGTAAATAGGCTAGGATGGGTAGGGGACAGCTCCATCCACTCAGCCATGAGAATAATGGTTATTATTTGTTGTCAGCTTGACTATATCTGGAATTAAGTAAAACCCAAAAAATGACTGACACTACTGTAGAAGTTTTTTGCTTAGATCATTCGAAGTGGGAAGATCCAATTTTGTTCCATATCTTTTGAGATGGAAAGACCCACCTCTAATCTGGGCTACACCTTCTGCTGGAAGCCTATATAAAGGACACAGAAAAAGGAAGCTTATAGTCAGACTTTCTTTGGCCTTCCAGCTCCCAAATAATGACATAGAGACTTTTTATTAATTGTGAAAGCTTAGCCTTAGCTTATGCTTCTCCCCAATTAGCTCTTATAACTTAAATTAACCCATTTATATTAATCTACATTCTGCCATGTGACTCATTACCTCTCCTTAGTATTGTATGATCCACTTCCTCTGTGTTTTGTGGGTGAATTCCCCATGCCAGTTCTAACCCAGAGTTCATATCTATGCCCTAAAGACCTGCCTATCCTCTTCCTGCCTAGCTATTGGCCATCCAGATCTTTATTAAACAGGAAGTGCCTAGGCAGGTGAGGTATACAGCAACTTGTTTTCTGTTGTGGGGTACTTGATATCCCGCAACAAGCTTTTGCTCTTGCGCTTGCGCTTGCTCTCGCTGGAAGTCCATTCCTTCACTGGCTTTAGAGCCTACTTGAGGATTCCAGAATATACTGAAGACCAGCTGAGACATCCAACCTCAAGAACTGAACAACTACTGGATTCTTGGACCTTCTGTTCATAGGCAGCCATGTTGGATTAGCTGGACCACAGTCTATAAGTCATTTTAACAAATCCCCTTTCTAGACATAAAGAGACTAATTTTATATTTTTGTTACTCTAGAGAACCCTGACTAATATACTGAGGACGCCATCATCCATGCTGATTGAAGACATTCAGTGTGGCTGTTTTGGGGTCCCCTGTGCTTCTTTTAGTAACCCCTCCCCTATGTTGTATAAGTCAGGCCAGTAAATTCACTGGTTTCCCAGGATGAACTTTTGTTTGTCCTGGAGAGAGGGTTGTCATTCACACCTAGACTGGAGATCTGAGATGGTTATGTCACCACTGGCAGCTCTCAAGGCTTGTCTCTTTGGCTTGCTGATGTTGTCTTCCCCATCATGCCTTGAACTCCTGACTCTTCTGCTTCTCTCACCCTGGAGCTGGGATGGTAGATGAATACCTCCACACAGCCCAGCCTTAATGGTCCCTGTAAGGGCCCTATCTTGAGCTGGATAACTCAGTGGTCAAGAGTACTATGTGCTCCTGCAGAGGACCTGAATTTGATTCCCAGTAGCCACTTGGTGGCTCACAACAATATGTAACTCCATTTCCAGAGGATTTGATAACCTCTTCTGGCCTCCACAGCCACCAGGCATGCAGGTGGTGCATATACAGACATGTAGACAAAACAGTCATATACATAAAACACAAAAGTTGAATGTAAGCCCAATACTAGCTAGTTTGTTTTTTTTTTTTTGTTTTTTGTTTTTTTTTTTTGTCAACACCAAGCTAGAGTCATTAGAGGAGAGAACCCCAATTGACAATCAATTGAGAAAATGTCTGCATAAGATCCAGCTATAGCTGGGTGGTGGTGGTGCATGCCTTTAGTACAACATTTAGGAGGCAGAGGCAGGAGGATCTCTGTAAATTCAAGGCTATCCTGGTCTACAAAACAGTTTCCAGAATAACCATGGCTGTCACACAGAGAAACCCTGTCTCAAACAAATAAACGAAACACAACAAACAAAGGTCCTGCTGTAGGGTATTTTCTTAATTAGTGATTGATGGGATGGCCTGGTCCATTGTGGGTGGGGCCATCCCTGGGATAGTGGTCCTGGATTCTATAAGAAATCAAGCCATGAGGAACAAGCCAGTAAGTACCCTTCCATGACATCCAGGTCCCTGCCCTATGTGAATTTGTGCCCTTACTCCTTTTGATAATGAACTGTTATATGAAACTTTGAACAAAACAAACTTGCTTTTGGTCATGGTGTTTCATCACAGCAATGGTAACCCTAAAATAATTCCTGTCTCAAAGCATTCTGAGAATAGGGCTAGAGACTCCAATATAAAAACTTTGGGGACAGCCAAGTGGTGGTGGCACATGCCTTTAATCCTAGCACTCAGGAGGCAGAGGCAGGTAGATCTCTGAGTTAGAGGCCAGCTTAGTCTACAAAGCCAGTTCTAGGATAGCCAGGGCTGCACAGTAAAACCCTTCCTTGAAAAACAAACAAACAAAAACTTTGAGGACATATTGTGGCCACCAACTACAGTAGCACACAGCAGGTTCATAACAAACAGTCCTAGTTATCCTGTGTGAAGTTCCTGCCTTCCCTGTCAAGGGGAAGCCACATAGCACTCTGGGAGAGCAACTAGGGACAGCTCCATGGTCAAAGGAGAGTAGAGGACCCAGGAAGCAGATGGTATCTGTGAAGCCACAGAAGCCAGGCAGGCTTATTCTTTGAATCCCAGCCACAAACAGCCCAGAAAAGGAGAGTGACATAAGGTACTGTGCTGGGGACTAGTGAGGGATAAGATGGTGGATAAAGGATGGACCCTCAGAGATGCTGGTATGTGGGTGATACTTGAAACTAATATCTAGAGGCTTAGGAAGAGCCAGGAACAGAACCACAAAGGATTGGGAAGGCAGCTTGAATCACCCAAAAACCATAGAGTGGACTGGTGACAAAGGCCTTTATCAAGATCTGTCCACCAAGGTGTGCTTTCTCCTGCCCTGGTAGAATCAGCCACCATGATTTGGCTTCATGTACCCTCGGACAGCCCAGGAGATATTGTATGAGGAACATGAGGGACGTGTCTTGCTGATGATGGCATGGCTCTTTCTAGCGTTTGTTAGTTCTTAGGCCCTCAATATGTCTATAAATGAATTCAAGCTGAACTATAGAAGGCTTTCTGACAGTTAGAGTAGAAACTCAGGAACTTTTTGAAACTGGTTTCCAACTGTCAAAAGAAGTCATTTCCCTTGTCTCTGGCAGAAGGAACCTGGCTCTCCATTGACATGTACTTATGTTAGCATATCAAAGTCTCTGCTGGCCTCCAGGCTCCCTCTGCCCCTGCTCACAAATCCTTGTCAGAGATTTCAAAGCTTTCATGCTAGCATCCTGGCCCTTCTCACCTCTTAAGGCTTCCTTCCTCCCAGACACCTGTTTGTTCTCTACATGATGGCAAGTATTTCCCCCTGCTATCTCTTGCAGGCTCCCTATCTCCACTATCTAGTCTCTCTCTTGCAGACAGCTCTGGCCATGCCCAGTCTGTTTCTTTTTCTCTGTTCTGGATTCTTCCTCTCTCTCTCTCTCTCTCTCTCTCTCTCTCTCTCTCTCTCTCTCTCTCTCTCTCTCTCTCTCTCTCTCTCTCTCTCTCTCTCTCTCTCTCTCTCTCTCTCTCTCTCTCTCTCTCTCTCTCTCTCTCTCTCACACACACACACACACACACACACAAAAACCAAAAAAAAAAAAAAAAAAACCTCTCCTTAACCATACTGTGGAGCTGATACAGGAGTGGTGTGTCCCTGATCTAATTCAGGTACTACACTAATAAAATAGGGAATTCTGAACCAAACACATACAGGAGGATACCCTGTGGAGATAAGAGCAGAGACTGAGGTAATGCTCCACAAGTGAAGGAGTCCCCAGTCATTGTCAGCAAGACTTGCAGAAGCCAGGGAGCAGCCTAAGGCAGGCTCTCCCTCAGAGCCCTCAGTAGCAGTCCTGTACCAACACCTTCACCTTGAAGATTGTGAGGCAACAGATGTCTGAGACTTTTGCTGCTTTGCTGTGGGATTTCATTATAGCTGCCTCAAGTGCTCAGATCATAAGCAACACACCCTCAAGTGCAGGTGTCATGGACAGCTGGTTAGGCCATTCTCTGTGAGTCAATTTATCCACCATTCCTTACCAGCCATGACAGCATAAGAGCAACCATATCATCTCATTATAGACAAGGAATCTGAGGCTCCTAAAGGCCATGCCACATGTTCTGGTGGTGTAGGCTGGAGCCCTCACCAGAGCCCCAACAGCAGATCCTCCCCTCAGTGCTGAGGCAGTGGCGTGGCATGACAGGGCCTCTCCCCCAGAGGCTGTAGCTCACCTTCTCCATATTGTCCCAGTTGGTGATGGTTCCCCGGGTGATAGGACAGTTTAGGTTCAGTTGTGCTAGATTATCCTGGGCTTCTCCTCCAATGAAACAATCTTCTTCTTCCACCCCCATCAGCAGGTTCTGGAAAACACAGGCAGGACGGGACAGGACAGTCCTTGAGGGTGGCAGGCTAGGGCTGGGCCCACTGTACCTGGCCTTCATCTATGGACATGAACCAGTGTTGTGAGGCTGCTGGAAGTTGGCACCAATCACTAGCCCAGACATGGAGGAGGCTTTCCAAGCATACACACTTTCAGCGGGGTTACTAGCAAAGAGGCCATGGCCTGAAAGGTCCAGGGCTGCTGAGGGTCTCTGTGGGGACACTCATACTGCAGATCAGAGCTGTGAAGATTTAGTAGGCAACTTGTCTGGTTAGATGAGAAGGGGCAGGGAGCCCAGCAAAGACTGAAGAGCCATCAGGCTATGCCCACGTCTGAGCCTGAGCACAAGAAAAGAAGGAAACAGGGAAAGTGGGTGTTTCAGTGTACAAGGAAGGCTGGCTCAGCAAGGTCATGGAGGAATCCTGGAGTCCCGCCCACTCATCAGAGGAGTCCAGGATCTCCAGGATAAGCTCATGCTTGAGCTAGATGGAAGCAATGTGCATGAGTGAGTTGTGCAACAGGGAAGAGGAGCAACAAAAGTTGGGAGATATGGTGCAAGTGTGACAGGATAGTCATAGAATTGGGCAGTGTAGCAATGCTGCGATGCTGCGATGCTGTGATGCTGCATGGGTGCATGGTAGCATCTGTTGTCATGTAGCTATGTGGTGGTACTATGTTGCAGTACTACAGTCGTGCATGGTACATAGTGCAATGGTGCCTTGCTGCAGTGGAGCAGCACAGCAATGCTATAGGGCTGCAGGGGTGCATGGTGCCATGGTGCAGCCATGCAGCTATGTGGCAATGCCATGCTACAGTGTTGCAGTGCTATGGTGGTGCATGACACATGAAGAATAACACAATGGTGCCTTGCTGCAGTGGAGCAGCACAGCAATGCTATAGGGCTGCAGGGGTGCATGGTGCCATGGTGCAGCCATGCAGCTATGTGGCAATGCCATGCTACAGTGTTGCAGTGCTATGGTGGTGCATGACACATGAAGAATAACACAATGGTGCCTTGCTGCAGTGGAGCAGCACAGTGATGCTTCAGGGCTACAGTAGTGCCATGCTGCTGGCATGCTGCAGCAGAATAGTAGTTTTTGAGTCAGGTCTGTGCGCAAGGCAGCCACAGCCCAGATGCACAGAGCTTGGTGTCCTCAGCTATCTTGTCCTTTCCACAGCTTTGGCCTTGGTCAGAGCCAAGATCCCTCTTGAAAGCCCCACTCTCTTCTGTCAAGTGGAAGCAATTCCTTCTGTGCTCAGTGACCCCCATGTGCTGCTGGAAGCATGGGGAGTGAGGCCTCCCAGACTGGAAGACCAGTGATTCATGGCATTGCCAATGCTGTGCCTCCTTGGTGCTTTCAGAGTGTGGTGGTGTGAGTGTGGGAACCGGGTCTAATTACCCAGCTTTGAAGCCACCATTTACTGCAACGAGATAGACAGGGCTGAGCCTAGTTCCTGTCCCTGGGTGGCCTATGGGCCAGGACTGCAATGGAAAGAATAAATTTGTCCTTGTTCAGCCTCTCCATCCCCTCCAAGCCTGCCATCAGAGACCAATCCCACTTCCCTCACACTGCCAGTCACCAGGCCTGGGTAGGGATCAGGGTCACGGAGCCCAGAGGACAGCTGAGTCTCATGCCTGGGAAAGGAAGGAAAAGAACTCTACTGAACATGGGAGCCACTCCTGATGTCCAGGGCTGGGGAATATGGATGATGGAAGGCCAACAGAGACTATGGATAATGGAAGGCAAGAAGAGGGAGGAGGCAGGCCCAGTAGAGCTGCTTATAGCCTTCATGGAGAGTTGGACTTTTCCCGTGCTATGACCCTTTGCTTCATCCCACATAACTGACCCATGAGCACCGCTGGCCACATGTTCTTTGCACAATGAGCCCCTTGCTCATGGTTCTGCATTCAGGGGTTCTGTGAACCCATATTCTGCAAATATCATCTGCCATGACTTTCTCTGCCACACTCACACAACCAACACTGCAACACCTCTCTCTCTCTCTCTTACTGTACATGGGTACTTGGTTTATAACTCACACGCTACATAGGTCTGAGTAGACTGACTATGAAGATGAAGATTCAGGACTCTCCAGAGTTCCAGGCATCCACTGGGGTTCTCAGGACACACCCACAGTTGAGAGGCTCAACTGCACAGTTAATGTACTTCCCTTCCCCTGGGGCTATGGAATGACTTTAGGTACAGCCCACATTAAGATCCTACCCTACAGAAAAAGAGACACTGAACTTCAGAGCAAGCTGGTGGCTATCAGGATAACAGAGGAGGGAGCCACCACCTGTGGGGAGGGGTACTGCCAATCAACTTCAGAGGAGGGGTTCCTGAAGTGAGAGGAAGGATGCCAGTAGCTCCCATTGGGACTAGAGATACTAGACACAAAGGCTGCACACAGAGGCAGCGGCCCGTTATGAAGGGTATGGAAATGCCTACAATCGGAATGGAGCTGCTTGCTTATGTCCTCTGTCCCTAAGGCCACCTTCTTGAGACATCTAACAGACAGCAGTCAGTATGGAAGTCAGAGCATTGGGAGCTATGATAGTCACAGTAACCAGAGCAACACAAGAGACTGGAGGATGAAGCCGGGTGTCACTCACGTTATGTTTCAGTTTCCCAATGATGGTGGGGAAGACAGCCAGAGGTGCCTCAGATCCTGCAAAGCCCACCTTGCTGCAGCCAGAACCGAAGTCACAGATGAGGGGTGTGCGGTCCATCGTGCTGTGGTGATCTGGACACGCCTGCAGGGAGAGACCACATCATCCCTTGCCCCAATGGGTACTGTGTCAGCAACAAGATATGGGCTCCATGTACCTAGAGGAAGGTCTGCCTGAGCAGGAGCCACCCTGCAGGTGCTGTGATTTAGGAATGGAGAGCTTTAAACAGCTGTGTGCACACAGTCCTGGAACAGACCCTGTGGTCTGGACAAGGCCAAGCCTCCCTAAGCAGAGCATCATGCTTATGGGTGGGGATGAGGCACTGGCTTCCTTCCAGCATGGAAGAACACCACAGGAGTTGCTGCTGGGCTGCAGAGCAATCAAGAAGCTCCAAGCACCCACACTGACAGCTCACAACCACCTCTAACTCCAGGGGGTCTAGTGCCCTCTTCTAGCCTCCATGGGTACCTACATACATATATTACACATAAATTCATACAGATGCGCATACACATAAATAAAAATAATCCTCAAAATAACTTCTCCCTCATAAAGGTTACAACTGGGCAAGGAATGAGGTCTCATTCCCACGTGTGTAATTCCCACCTCACCTAGAACCCTAGGAGCTAGAGAACCCACAGGGGCATCTTGATCAGCACTCCTGGGCTTCCTACAGAATCAAGTCACCTCTGCTTGGGGATGCTGCATACTGGACCAGCACCTTTGCCTCCACAATACCTGTACAACTCTTCTCTTCTCAGACACAAGGCCACCCACTGAGACATTATGGATCTCTTGCTCAGATTCTCACATAGGGCAGTGTTTGGGAATATTATTTTAAGGTGTGTTACTTTTGTTACTCTGTGAAGCTGTGTTACTGTACCTGTCTAAATGCCTGATGGTCTAATAAAGAGCTGAATGACCAATATTGAGGCAGGAGAGAGGAATAGGTGGGGCTGGCAGGAAGAGAGGATAAATATAAGGAGAAATCTGGGAGAAAAAGATCTGGGAGCAAGAGAGGAAGGAGGAGGACTTCAGGGGCAGCCTCCCAGCGACACAGCCAGACACAGAGTAAGGAGGAAAGATAAGCTATACAGGAATAGAAAAAGTTAAATGTCTCAAAGCCTAAGATAGATGGAATAATTCAAGTTAATAAAAGCTGGCAAGAAACAAGCCAAGCTAAGGTCAGGCACTCATAACTAAGAATAAGCCTCTGTGTGTAATTTATTTGGGAGCTGGGTGGAGGGCCCTCCCAAAAGTCCAAAAAGCCAAAAGAGTAAAACATTCACACTTCATGGGAGTAAGTTCCATCAACAGAGGCGTGAAGGGGTATCATGGCCACGCTTCTCCTGACTTCTATTTGGAAATCTATTTGGAACCTGCCATGAAAACGTCCTCCTTCTTGGAGAGCTTTAACAAGAGGCCTACCTGTGGGTCCCGATTTCTCTCTTTAAAGCATGCTGTTCTGTCTGCCCATGCCCTCAACAACTCTTCTATTAGATTCCTTACCCCATCTGTCCACCTCAGTGTCCCCTGTGAGCCCACATCTGAGAACTTTCATTTGCTTATTCCTCTTCTGGAGGCCCTAGCCTGCTGCTGCGAGTAACTGGTTCATTTTTCATCTTTGTATATTATTGGTACTCACTGTGTAGATACAAGAACATCCCAAAGACACTTGGTTCCTCTCAAAGATACAACAGTAAATCAGAGTAAAGAGAGTAATCGGCACTCTTGGGATTTTCCAGGGCTTTGATGAACCATCTTTGTGCCAGTGGGGATCCTGCCTCTAGGCTGATGGTGATAACTGAGCAGGCAGTGGCTGCTGGAGGCTGGAGTGATGGTGACAATTTTTTAAAAATAAGGACAGACACCATATTACCCAGGTCTTCATTCCATGCAGTCTCTCCCTAGCATGTGGTACCATGTGATTGCATCTTACTAACAGAACAGACAAGGGGCTTCACTCTGTAGCCCAGGTTAGACTCAAACTAATAGCTGTCCTGACTCAGCCCCCTCCTGAGTGCTGGAATTGCAGGTGAGAGCCACTACACCTGGCTAGAATGTCTTTCAAATGTCACATGTACACCTGTGAAGCTGCTGGTCTCAACAGTGTGCTGAAAAGACTCAACGTGGCATTCACAGGGAACAGGCCCTCAGGCCCCATTCTCCTCTTACAAGCACAGACAATTAGCATCATCTTCCAGGTATGGAGAGTTAGTTAGCCGCCCCCACACAATGCCATCAGCTGCATCTGCCCTGACTCGGAGAGGCAGCCTTGGCTTCAAAGCCAGACAAGGCCTATCCTCTCCATGGTGAACTGAAATTCCTGGGAGGGTGGGGGGGAGAAAGCTAAAAACAAAAAACAAAACAAAACAAAAACCACACTTGTGTTCAAGACTGTCCAAGGCTGGCTGACTGTGGTTCTCAACCTTCCTAAGTAAGCTTCCACTCTTCAATTCAGTTCCTCATGCTGTGGTGACCCCCCCACACACACCATAAAATTATTTTCATTGCTACTTTATAACTGTAATTTTGATAGTTATGAATTATAATGTAAATATCTGATATGCAGGATATCTGATGTGTGACCCTGTGGGGTCATGGCCCACAGGTTGAGAACCGCTGGAGTAGACCTTGATGATTATGGAAATTTGAAATGCTGCAGATTCAGAGCCTAATTATCCAGGGCTACCATGAGTCCCATAAGAAGTCACTAATGTCTGTCCCAACTTCCTTGTGCCTATGGGGAGAAGGAAACCTTTGGAAACGTTCGCTTAGCAGACTACCAGTTTCCACAAATCCCAAAGCAATAGTGTGGTCAGACAGGGTGGAAGGGAGAACTGTGGTTGGAATGTAAAAATTAAAAAAAAAAAAAAAAAGGAAAAAAAAAAGTTTAAAAAAGGATGTGGTCAGATACCATCCAAGGCCTTGAGCTGGGATTTCTCCATGCTCTACTGGCAGGGCTGATCAACTATACACTCTGGCCTTTCCAGAGGTTGCCTACTGCTGGCAGAATGAGCCAGTGAGACCTCATGACAGGAGTTACTATCAGCCTAGGAGGAAGCATGACTTGGTTTCTAGTCATTCACTCATTTAAAACAAATGTTTGTAGCTAGGTATGGCAACTCATACCCAGTGCTGAGTAGGTAGAGGCAAACAGATCTAAGTTCAAACCCAACATGGGCTACACAGTGAGTTCCAGGCCATCCAGGCCTACATAGAGAGACCCTATCTTAAAACCTAACAAACAAAAACAAAACAAACAAAACACCAGGCAACTCCTGTTTTTGGCCAGGAGGAGTTTGTATATGTCACAATCTGCTCAGGCCTCATAGGGCTTCCTGCTTTCCAAAAGTAAAGAAAGTCACAGAGATGACCTGGCTCCATTTCTACCTAGAAAGAAATCTTTCTCTCCCCATTTTTGCTTAGAAGAAACCAGAAACCTGTCAGACCTGGCTCAAGGTTCTGGAAACAGCTGGACAGGAAGCTAGGGTCTCCTCGAGGTCTGCGTCTCCCTGGGGACAGCCTGGGCATCTGTGGCCAATCCCAAGTGTGTTTATTCAGGATCAGCTGATCTTGCTTGGGAACATGTCCCTTTCCTAGTAAAAAAGAAAGAAGATTCCAAGACACTTAAGGAACAGGGACATCCAAGCCAAGCCCGAGAGCCCGACACAGAGTGACAGAACCCATGAAGCCCAACCTGCCCTCCATCAGGGAGAGCCTCCCTTCCCCCTTGGCCCGAACCAAATCGTGAAGTTGGTGGAAAATGGAACTCACTGCTGTCTTTGAGGGAGACCACAGACCTTCCTCCCACCCCACCCTACCCCCTGCAAGGACAGAGTCCCTGGGTGCTGAAGGCCTTTCCCTGTTGCTGGGACATTTGGACATTGTGACATAGCAGTGACTTCAGGGCCTCACCCAGTCAGGGACATCAGGCCCTGCTTAAAATGACCTTGTGAGAGAAGCTTCTGGGTTTACACCTGTTCCTCACTGTCCCTGAGTTCATTCTTATTTGGGGTTGTGTGGCCCTCTAGATGTCTGTCCTGCTGTAGGACATCAGGATAAATGAACCAAGGCCTCTATCTGGGATGGCAAAGGATCCAAAAGTCAGACAGCGAAACCTCCTGTAGAGGTGTTCCCCTCAGCCCAGCTTGGTGACCCAGGGCATGATGGGAGATGAAAAGGGATACTCCACTTACAGGGGAAGGAGGAATCCAGGTTTTGGGGCAGGTCCAAGGTGATGTCAGAGAAAGAACCTGGTACATTTGCCATGTGGGAATGCATCCCAGTACTTTGTCTGGAACCACAGTACAGAGTTGTTCCACACACAGCATTCCAGAAAGGTGTGGCCAGGCAGTGTAGCTTACAGTGCTTGCCTAGCATGCTGAGGCACTGGGTTCCACCTCTAGCACCACATAAACCAGCATGGTGCTGAGTACTTGTACCTTCATTCCAGCACTTGGAAGGTGGAAGCAGGACCTGCACGGCAAGCCTGGGCTATGTGAGATCCTGTCTCACAAAATAAAACAAAACAAAAATGATGAGAACTGGGTCTTGAAACTGAGCTTCCTCAGAGGCCCTTTGCCATTGCCTTGGTGAGTCAGGACATGGACACAAGGGGCCCACAATGGACTAGCTTTGGGGTCCAGAGATTTTATTCATTTTTAACTGGACCTGAGGTGGCTCAAGGCATTTTGGAAAACACCATTATTTCTTACAATCCCATGTGACAATGCCTGCAGTGGATCCTGTCCAAGGTTCTGGTTGAGAGAGGCCACAGACATACAGCCAGGAACAGATGGGGACAAATAGAAGGCTTTCCAACAGAACTTTCTAGACTCTGGTTCACGAGTCAAAAAGCCATTGCTCGAAGAACAGGTTATCTCTTTTGTGGCTATGGGTAGGAGACCTCTACTCCGTCTGCTGAGTGTCCTAGGGATATGGTGGTGGCTCCCAGAGGATACAGGCTGGAGTACTGTGACCTCCATGCAGATCTGGAAAATGAACTTCATTTGGTGTTACTACAGTCTGTTGATTACACAGATCAGTGCTATGCTGGGTGAAGAGCCCTTCAGAGGTACCATCTAGGAGGCTGCTGCAGAAGAGTCCAGAGCAAGGAGACTTAGGAAGGCCCTCTGGGAGGGGAGGCTTGTCACCAGGACCACAGTTCTAGGAACTGTAATCTGATTACCTCCACTGACTGTGGGAGCAGGATTGAGATCAGGGCCTCCCAGTTTGTCAAAGTTCCTTCCTGGTTCCTAGCTCCTGGTCCAGCACTTGGGAGAGTTCTCAACCAGGTAACATGGTTGCAATACAGAATCATGGCAAGAAAATCAGAAGATGGGGGAGTTGGAAGGCATGAAAGACAGATGATCTTAATGCCCTAGATGTGGCATCTGTGACTTCTGGCTCACATCTGCCTTTCTGCAAGTCTGCCCGGGAAGGCAGAGGCCCAGGCTTCTCAGAAGACAAAATTACTCAAACCAAAGCCAGGAGCAAGGCAGCTTTCTGAAAACTAACATCTGTGGTTTGTGGAGGAGGCTGGGGGCGGCGGGGACTAGGTGGAGGCTGCCATCCCTGAGCCTCTGAGGGCAGGAACAATGAACCCCAATGTATGACTTAAACCATCCTTTTTTTCCACCTTGAGACAGGGTTCCCTGCTATCTGTCCACAAGCTTCTGGCTCCTACTTTGAAATGAACTGGGATTATAAATGCTCATATCTGGCTTTTTGTGGATGAGGACTCATGTCCTTAAGTTTATATAGCAGTCACTTCACCCACTGAAACTGGATTTCACTGATGCAACTAGGCTGGCCCCAGCAACTCACTTGGCTCTAGTCTCCCCAGTGGATTACCAGCTCACACCTCCACAACCAGCTTTTTTATTGAGTCCTCAAAATTACAACTCTGTCCTCGTGGTTGCATAGCAAGCATTTCACCAACTGAGTCATCTCCCCAGCCCTCAAACAAAATTCATTCAAAAATTATTTAAGCCAGGGGTTGAAGGAACAGCTCAGTGGTTAAGAGCACTGGCACCTATTCCATAGGGCTGGACTCAATTCCCAGCACCCACATGGCAGCTTACAACCACCTGTAACTCCAGTTTCGGGGGAATCCAGCTCCTCCTCCTGTCTCTTACATACTGTATAGTTTGATTGTAATTGGCCCCCATAATCTCATAGGAAGTGTCACTACTAGGAGGTGTGGCTTTGTTGGAGTGGGTATGGCCTGGCTGTAGGAAGTGTGTCACTGTGGGGGTGGGATTTGAGGTTTCCTATGCTCAGGATACTGCCCAGTGTCTCAGTTGACTTCCTGTTTTCTCTAAGATGTAGCACTCTCAGCTCCAGCACCACATCTGCCTGCACACTGCCATTTTCTCCACCATGATGATAATAGACGGAACCTCTGAAACTGAAAAGGAGACACCCTAATTTAATATTTCCTTTGTAAGAGTTGCTGTAGTCATAGTGTCTCTTCATAGCAATAGAAACCTTAAGATACATACATACTGGTAAAACACCCATACATATAAAATAAAAATAAATAAATCTAAAAAAACTTTTAAAAACTTCCAATCCAGAAGCCAGGCAAACATGGGAATACATATCTGTAACCCTAGGACTTGGGGGCTAAGGCAAAAGGATTGCCACAGGTTCTGGGCCAGCCTGAACTACATGGGAGATGTTACGTTTTCAGAAACAAAACAAAACAAAACCCTAAAAAGTAAAGACAGTGCATTAACACTGGCTCCCATGCTGTGGGACAGATCTCAAAATAATGGTCCTGTGTGCAAGGACTCCATGCACTCTGCCCCACGTCTCCTGGCCTGTACCCTGCAATGGGGCTGGAAAGAAGACACCTACCTTTAAACCTGGCCTCAGCTACTTGCCAGGCATTTTTCAGGGCAAATTGCTTCAATCCCCTCATCTCATAGACTCATTTGACAGTCACCCAATGTTGTCACAGAAGGTCCCAGAACCAAGGGCTCTACCAGGAACATGGGTTAAGTATGTTACACTGCTGTGAAGTTGTGTTCTGAGGGTGGGTTGTAAAACAGGTTTGGAGGTGTCTTGGTCCTGTTGCTGGCGCCAACAAGGCAGATCCTGTAATCTCAAGGGTCACAGGACAAATGACCCCTTGATGGGAGATGTTATTCTGTAAATATGTTTCTCATACTGGTTAATGAATAAAGCACTGTGGCCAATGGGAAAGCAAGATAGGCGGGGCTAGGAGACAAGGAGGAAAGAGGAAGTAGGAAGGAGGAGTCAGCATGTAAGCGTGGAGAAAGCAAGATGCAGCCCGCCGCTCTGGCCAGTAAGATGAGCCACATGGAAATACTTAGAATAGTAGAAATGGGTTAATAATTAAGACAGAGCTAGCCCATAAACAATAATAGTAACTGGCCAACAGGATTGTATCAAATACAGAGTCGCTGAGTGTTATGGGGGCTGGCATGGTAGCGGGGCAGCGGGCCCAAACTGGCTAGTGAAAAACGTGCTCGTAACAACCCCTCCAGTTACTCTTAATGCGCCCATGGTTTCTAACACTAAGTCTGTCTGGATCTGTCTAATGCCTGATGGGCTGTAAAGAGACTGTTAGGGTGGCTCCGCCCAGAGCACAGTTCATCTGGCCCCACCTTGGAAGTACCACGAAAAGCCTGGTTCAAGGCTGCACTAAGATAGATAACTGGTGAGTGGCAGATGCTAACACAGTCTATGGTCCTGGGTCTGTGGCTTACTCATCTTCACTCCAGAGACGGAGAAATGGGCTTCATCTGCTGGAGGCAGGGTAGGCAAGACTGACAGGCACACAGCAGGCAGAGCTCTGGAAGCAGCAACCACTGAGCACCAGCGGTAAGGGCACCAAGCATCAAAGTCCCAAACCATAGCTGGGGTCCCAGGCTAAAACAAACTAGAACCACAGGCCATTGGCAAGCACTACTGACACTACCACATGAGCTTGAAATTCTTTCTCCAGCAATTCAGGAACACTGAATTCTGACCTTCAGCATACACACATGAGGAGGCTGAGGCCAAGAGAGGGTGGGGTCAAGGCTTTACAGCCTTCAGAAGGCAGAGTTCACGCATGAACAGTGGGACCTGGTATCTAAGTTTATAGCCACCGCACCCAAGCCTCCTTAGGACTTTGTTCAAGTGAGAAATGAAGGTGCCCATGTGTGGCCAATGGAGATGTCTGAAACCCTTGTGACCGCATTCTCAGACAGGCCAGGGGAATATCAAGTTAGGCCGCTGGGATCCAAGCTCTCTCCAGGAACAGTTGTCAGTGATCAACCAGCTCTAACTGGAAGCAGACCAGTTGTGCCCAGGCTGTGGGCACCACTCACCTCTCATTCACCTCTACTTCTCCAGGCCCAACCATGCTGGCTGTCACTGGTAAATGGAATGAACTCCTCACCTCCAATAAGCAAATGGCCCAGCAAAATTCTGGACTGATGGGAGATTATAAAGGGTTGAGGCACAGTTCACCCAGTGCCCATTAGAACATGAAGCTTTGATAGTGCCCTATGCACTGGCTCTGATACTTCCTGATGTTCTGTCCTATGCCACATAATAACACCCCCACCCCAAACCCTGGACCTGGTCAGGCCCATCCAGGAGACAGCACAGTGTGACACATTTAAAAACACAGATTTAATACAAAGAATTATCCGCAAGACTAAGAGGATCCTATCTAGTTTTACAGAATACCCTGAGTTATGGGGGCCAGTGTCCCTAATGAAAATGGGTTCCCTCCCCAACACTAGAGCTCCTGTTGGAGAAGGTGTGGCTGAGGCCAATGGCTGGTGATACATTCTGGGTTGTCTAAGCCAAATCCGTTTACCCTGAACCAAGTGTCTTGGGATGAACAAGAAACACCTTCCAGGAGAGGGCAGGTGGCTGAGCTGCTAGGTAGATCCTCAGAGAGTCCTGTACTGGAAACCCTGTCATGTCACAAAGACTTTACCAGATTAGCAAGGGACTGTGAAGTGGGCAGTGTCCCTGGATCCCAATGCACTGCGTGGCACTCCTGGGGTAAGAACAAGAAACAAGAACCTAAATAAAAAGTCTTCCTCTCGCAGTGGCCTCTGAGCCCTCTGCTGATCAATACTGCACATATGCCTATAGACAAAAATGACCCAGGGGCCCATCCCACCATGACAGAGCAGGAGGGCAAGGTTCCATAATCAAAATCCTTAGATCCCACACTGTCTTAAGTTTAACAGGAAGGCCCAATGCTGGGAGACATATGGTAAGCCTAAGCCATCTGGGCAGCAAAGATCATGGGCTCCCAACATAAAGATGGACATGAAAGGGCCAAGGTCCTGGGACCTCAGGATACTGAATAGAGGAAAAAGTCAGTCTTCTGGGGGTTCAGTGTGAACTCAGCTTTCCAGCTGCCACCAGCCAGACACTGTTGGCTCTCCATTCTCCAGATGAGCAAATTCACACCCCTACAGGGGGGAAGCAGGGATGCCAGCCTCCATGCATCCAACTCCACATACTCAATAAAGCCTCCCTATGCCTCCCAGAATGGTCCTCAGAAGATTCCGGGCAGTAGGCGGTAGGGCACTGCGGCCGTGTAGCGCTCCCAGTCTCGGCCATACTTGTTGGCACAACGGTGTTCATCACGGAGGCAGCGGTGGGTGAGCAGGATAGTCATGTAGATGATGTAGAAGTAGGGGAGGAGGTGGCCGCCACCACAAGCCAGGCAGTAGGCCAGGCTGCCCATCAGGTCACCAGTATAGTTCAAGTGGCGGGCCATACCCCAGAAGCCCGACACCAACAGCTTGCTGTGGTGTTTCTGCCCATCAGCTGATACGTAGGAGCACTCGATGGCCTTGGGCTTCTTGCCCCAGATGAGGCAGCGCCCATCTGTCCTGCGGAACAGGTCCTTCTGATGGTTGGCCATTCGGAAGATATAGTAACCCACCAGGCCAAGCAGCAGGATGCCCACAGCATTGGGAGTGGAGAGCTGCACAGGGTGGTATACCAAGTACAGGCCCTGTGGGGAGAGAGGGTAAAAGGAGAGAGATGAGGGGTAGCCCATCACGGAGCACAGTGGGCAGCAGTGTGGGCTGAGGGCAGACCCTGGCCCTGCCCCAGACATATCTCACCAGTTTCTTTTTCTGTTAAGATACATAGATCCAGGCATAATGGCATACATCTGTAATCCCGGGATTTGGGGGATGAGGCAGGAGGACTGCAAGTTCAGGACATGTTTGGACAGTTTATTGAAACCTCAACTCATTTCAAAATAAGTACGAGAGGGCAGAAGATGTGGCTCAGTGATAGAGCAGTTGCTTAGCGTGTACAAGGTTCAACTCCAAGGACTGGCAAGCAGATGGAGAGAGAAGGAAGGGGAAACAGGGGAGGAGGAAACAGGTTAAATACTCCCAACCCCCAAACACTCTCCCCAGTTACAGGGTATACTGCTTTCTGATCACTTGACTGACTGGGTTCTGCAGCTGCTACATTCTGTGTGCCGTGAAGACAACTGTGTTTATATCATCATAAGAGTTAAAAACTGTTTGTTGGATCACCATTGGTTGGAGCTGGTAAATCACATACTATTTACAAAAGTAAACTACACGACACATGAGATAATCTGAATATACCGTGACAATTGATTTTATTTATCAACTCAGGTACACATATCTGGTCAACCACAAGTTGTAGGGATGAGACAAATGTTTGTGTGTGTGTGTGTGTGTGTGTGTGTGTGTGTGTGTGTGTGTGTGTACACATGACACAATCAGAAGAAAGTGTCTGGTGTCTTCCTCTGTTCCTTTGAGGCTAGGTCTCTCCCTGAACCTGGGGCTCAAGTTTTCTTGGCTAGACTAGAAGCTGAGCAGACTTAAGTCATCCTGCTGTCTCTGCCTTAGGGTTACAGGCATGCATGGAGCTCCCAGTTTGTTCTCTGGGTGCTGGGATCTGAACTCTGGTCCTCCTGATGGCACAACACACACTCTTAACCCCTGAGGTTATCTCTCCAGATGATATTAACATTTAAATAAGCACTGAGTAAAGCAGATGAACACCCACAATATGAGTGGACCTCATTTAATACACTAGGACCAACCTACCTTAGGAAAAGGGGATGCTGCCAGGAGGCAACCCTCCACCTTGAACTGCAGCAGTGGCTCTCTCCTGGCTTCCAGCTCCCCATTAAAAGTTTGGGACTTACCAGGCCCCATCATCACCCTGACTCCTATTTATCTGCACCTTGAGAGACTCTAAATACAGAATGAAGAATATATTGATGTAAACACATCTCATAGCCATACAGCTGTGTCTCAGAACACAAAGGCTAGGTTTCAGGATGCCCCCATGGATACCTGAATCCATGGTGCTCAATCCCTCCATGTGAGACAGGTATATGGACAGATGTGGTGGCTCTTACCCATAATCCCAGCAGTCAGGCTGAGGCAGGAGGATCATAGCTAAATGCCAGCTTCACTTTGTGGTGAGAGCCAGCCAGCCAGGGCTGCAGAGCAAGACTACCTCAAAATAACAAACATAGGGCTGGGGAGATGGCTCAGTCATTGCAGAGGACTCAGATTTGGTTCCTATTATCCATGTGGGGCAGCTTACAACTGCCTAAAACTCCAGCTCTAGGGGTCTAGAGCCCCATTCTGGACCCGGTGGGCACATGTACTCATGGCCATAAACATACACACACTGATAATGAAAAAATAAATCTAAAATAACAAACAAAAGAATAAGAGACAGTGTAGTGTTTGTCTAAAACCTGTGTACATTCTCCTATAATCCTGAAGTCACCTCTAGATTAAGGAGATGCCTAATTATTTATAATATATTACATAATAGAGATGCATAATTGCCTATGTAAAGCCTATTAAAATGTAAATGCTGGCCAGGCAGACCTCTGAGAATTCAAGGCTAACCTGGTCTACAGAGTGGATTCCAGGACAGCTAAGGCTACACAGAAAAACTTTGTCTTGAAAAAAACAAAGTAAATGCTGAGCAAATGATTATTAAACCACATTATTTAGGGGATACTGACACAGAAAAACTCCATATTCGCTCAGCACAGTTTTGGGTGTTTCGTTGTTTTTGGTTTAGGTTTTTTTGTTTGTTTGTTTGAGACAGGGTTTTTCTGTGTAGCTTTGAGCCTGTCCTGGAACTAGCTCTTGTAGACCAGGATGGTCTCAAACTCATATAGATCTGCTTGCCTCTGCCTCCCAAGTGCTGAGATCAAAGGTGTGGGCAACCACCACCCAGCTGACAGTTTTTGTTTTGTTTTTTTGCTTTTTATGTTTTAAGTTAGTCTCATGTAACCTTGAACTCACTATGTAGCTGAGGGTGACTTTGAACTCCTGATCCTCCTACCGCAAACTCCCAAGAGCTGGGATTATATGGGTGTCCATGAAGGCCCAACAGCAAATTTTTTGAAAAATACTTCCAATGCAAGTTGGGCTTAATCTGTGGGCCTTTCAACACAGAAGCCACCATATTCTGAGGCTGAAACAAGGCCTGCTAGATGGAAAGACTTGTGTAAGCGTGGCCTCTGTCACCAGTTCACACACTGGCACTGCAGATACAAGGAGGCCACCCATGAGCAGGTGCCCAAACAGTGCAAAACCCTGACCGTGTGAGCTGCTCAAGTCTGGGGCTACACCTATCCACATCCTTACTCTCCACCCTCCCTCTTGCTGTGAACAACTGCTTTCCTAGTACCCTTGCATAGGTAGCCAGACCACTTCCACAGCCCCTGTCACCATCAGCTATGCAACCAGCTGCCAGAGGCCCACCTCTCCGAGTCCCACCAGGAGAGGCCAACAACAGCCTTCTGTACTGCTCTGAACACCTTCCAGACTCTGATGAGCAGACGCACTGCTACCACGGGCGCTGACATATCCAAGAGGTGGGGATTAAGACATACAGCCCAGCTAGAGTCACTGCTGGCCACCCTGATGGCGCCATCCTGCCTGGTTAAGTTGGGAGTTCTGTCCTGACTGCAGGGATGGCTAGGGACATGCTCACATGGGTGCAATCCCAGGTCCTCCCCAGAGCAACTACAGCTAGCTACAGTGGATCAGCCTAAGATGGTTCAAAAACCACTCCATACCATCTGCTGCTCAATTTCTGTACAGTTCAGTCCTCCAAGTCTTATGTGAGAATCATTTGCCCAGCTGTGGCCATGTGTGTGCTAAGAAAGAAAGGCAAGGCTAAGCTACAGTTGGTAGGCCAGATGTGTTTAGTGTACTTTCTACTTTTGGTACTTTTCAGTGCAGAATGGGTGAAGTGGGAACCAGATCCCATGATGGGTCAAACGTAAACCTTCCCCACATGGGAGAAGATACTGGCCCAGTGAGCCCCAGGGATTAACACCTCGGCAAGCTCAGCATATGTGTCTGCTCACCACACAGCCAATGCCCACCAGGCTGGGCATTCTCTCCCACCACCCTGGCTCCTCACCTGCAGAGTGTAGAGGTAGGGCAGCCACACGCAGTCACCCCAGCCCAGGTACCACCCAAAGTGGTCATGGCAAATGTCAATGGTCTTCAGGTACCAGGTTTCATTCCAGAAGAAGTCTAACACATAGATGGCCTGCAAGACAGAGTCACCACTGTTACTGCCACGGCCCCATGCAAAGGAGGGATGGGCAGTTGGGACACTGCTAAGTAAATTGATTAAGTGACTGTGGGAACAATTAATGGGGTAGAGGGGCCACTGTCCTTCAGCAGGAAGGGCTCCCAGCTATGGCTCCCACAGGTGACATGAGATGTGGAGCTCAGAGCAGATGTGACTCGGGACAGGGTTAGTATCCAAGCTTTGGCCCATGACAGCTGCCCCTCAGAACCATGACATGCATAAGGTGTCAAAGGAGACTGAGGTCCATTTACAGAGATGAGCAAAAAGCAAAGACCCTGCTTGTCACTTCCCATCTCAAGGGAAATGAGGCCATAAGCTGTGGCTATGGCTGGGAAACATAAGAGAACCTTCCAGAGACTCCAGACTCACCACTAAGGTGCTGAGTGTTAGCCACAGTGTATAAGCAACAGTGTCAGAGCATCCTGCCAGAGCCAATCCTAAATTAAGGGGAAATGGCACCTCATACAGGCATGCTGGGATTTACCTGCAACACCCCCACACAGTCCCAGCTTCCTGAGCCTTGGCTGTGACAGGAAGCCTGAGGAGGCCAGACGCCAGTGCTCTGTGGAAAAGTGGGCCTCTTCTGCATCCACCTCTGCTCCAGCACAGGAGGAGCTTCATAGAGGACCACAAAGAAGACCCTTCCAAGAGGCCATGATCCTGACCATATCAACCACTCCTCAGGTCCACTGGTGCAACTGACCAGAGTCTGTGGGAGGCAGGGACTTAGCCCATCCAGTCTGGTCCCACCCCAGCAGTCAGCCTGCCTGAGCTGTACCTATGGCCTCCTGCTGACCTCCTCCTCTGCAATCTCTCTTACCTGGCACTCTGCAGTCCTACTAGACATACCAGATCCAGGCCATATCCTGACACCACTGGGCATTTTTCTCACTATTTATTATTACTGTTTTTTTTCTTTTTGCACATGTGTGTGGGCACATATATATGTGGGTGCATGTGCCTGTGTGTGTGTGTGTGTGTGTGTGTGTGTGTGTGTGTGTGTGTTAGTCCAAAGGTTGAAGCCTTCCATCTTACCCATGGAGGTGAGGTCCCTCAGTCAAACCCAGAGCTCACTGGTGGTATGTCTAGTCTCAATAGTCAGCCTGCTCTGGGAACCCCCTGCCTCTTTCTTCTGAGGCTGGAATTACAGGGAGCCACCACACCCACCCAGCATTTACATGAGTTCTAGGATCCTAACCTTGGCCTTCATGCTTTCAGGGCAAGCGCTTTAATCACAGAACCATCTCCCTACTCTTGTTGTTCTTGAAATAGGGTCTCACCCCCTGGTCCAGGCAGCCTGGAACTCGACAATCCTTCTGCTGGAGCCTCCTAAGTGATAACTGCTCAGGAGTGGATGGAAATCCGTCAAAGGGCCCATGTTGGTCCTACCTGGCCACAAGCTCCCTAGAACTCAGATGCTCCAGACAGGCCCTTCATCAGTGTCTCAACCTCTCCCACTATGTGGGAACTACATAAGCCACTGCTTGTGGCCTGGAGCATGCTTGTGATCTCCCTTCTCTAGCTGGTTAACAAAAGCCTCTCAGATCCTATCTTAGTGCAATACCTAAAAGTCCGACTGAGCCAGGCCAGATGGCAAGGTGTCCACCTTGTCCCTCCTGGGGCTAGCACAGTGGCAGAGGCATCTATGTAACAGTAGATTCTCAGCATGTGCTCACTGTGACCCGGAACCAGCTCTGAACAGATGGCATGCTGGGAACTCTCCTAGAGCCCAGCAGGTGTGCTGCCCCACCCTCCCTGGCTGCAAGAACACAAAGTTACCTGCAGGACATTGACCAAAATCATGGAGTTGGTCACATGGCCATAAAGCTCCTGTTGTTTGGCAGCAAAGGACAGGTTGATAAGGGTCCAGGCCACAATTCCTGGGCGTCCATTGAAGAATAGCTTGAAGTCAAACCACTTTCCAATACGGGGGTTAAACTCAATGCCCATCATATAGTTATAGAAGAAATTGCCTGTGAATTTGCTTAAAAACATCAACAAGAGACGTTAAAAATTTGTTTTAGATTTACTTAATGTGTATGACTGTTTTACCTGCATGCTTGTCTATGTACCATATGTATACAGTGTCCTCAGAGGCCAGAAGGCTTAGGATCCCCTGGAACTGGAGTTACAGACAGTTGTGAACTGTCATGTGAGTGCTAGGAATCAAACCCAGGTCCTCTGTAAGTGCTCTTAACCACCGAGCCATATCCCCCACCCTCCAAAGACACAGTTAATCAACCATATCTTGCTACAACATGAATACAGCTGTGACCACAAAGCATCCACTCAGAGGAGAACACAGGCAGCCCTGCCCTTAGCCCCACATCTGCATTTGTTCTCATTCAGAGTGCACTATGCACAACAGAAACACAGAACAATGGATTATGGGCAAATGTCTGGTGTTTACACCAGGGTCCATTTTTCTCACTGTTCCACAAATTCAGAAGTCTTGGCTACCTGGCCCCCCAGCAGACCCCTTATTCCAGGTTGGGGATGAGATAATCTGGGTTAAGACCCTTCCTGGGTACAGCCTACTATGCATGCACAAGGATTATTGCTAGCTAAGACATCAGGTTCTCAAGTCTACTGCCCACAGTCAGGCTAAGCAGAAAGAACTAAAACATCACATCTGCAAAAGCAGCGATGGCTCTGGGAGCCACAAAAGGCTGGGCAGGAAAACACAAGCCACACAGCATCCTCATCTGAGGCTGGTTCCCCAAAGCTAAAACCATCAGCTATGGAAGAGAAGTTCTGTTTTCACCTGGATTCCTAGACAAAAGTAAAAACTTCAGAAGACCTCACAAAGTATCTGTTGATGGTTGGGTGGGTGGGTGGATGGGTAAATGGATAGATAGATGGATGGATGGGTGGGTGGGTAGGTGAGTAGTGGGTGGAAGGACAGATAGACAGATGGGTAAGTAGATGGATGGGTATATGTGTAGATAGGAGAGTAGGTAGATGGATAAATAGATATATGAGTGAGCGTATGGTGGGTGGATGGATGGATGAATAGATGAGTGGATAGATGGGTAGATAGATAGATGGGTGTATGGTCGGGTAGGTGGGTAGATGGGTAGATAAGCGTGTGTGTGTAGATAGATGGATGAGTAAATAGATGGTAGGCGGGTAGGGGGATGGACAGATGGGCAGATGAGTAAATAGACAGGTAGGTAGATGGGATGGAACTGGATGGTTGGACTCTAATGCAAAGTTTCCATGCTTTAAGCAAGCAGGGCTTCTCCTGTCAAACAGTTATGGTAACAATAACAAGATTCTTTTCTAAGGCTAAGGCTGTTTCACAAGAGATAATCTAAAGAAAGAGGCAATGATCTACCTCTGCTGCAGCCAGAAGTTCTGGTTTAGCTGTTCCCATGGCAGCTTTGGTTGCTTCTAAAGCAAGGAAACCCAGACTTCAAAAAGGCTGATTCCAGAACTCACTTTTCAGGGCTTCTCAACTTGGGTGGAGGTATCCACCATCCATTCTAGGCTTGAGTAGCCACCAAGGGACGTACCGGTCTTCAGCACTGGTGGGGAACAGGTAGCTCTTGATCAATGCGAAAGTGGACACAGCATAGCCCAGAATGTTGGCACACCATAGCAGTGGGATCCAGTTGTCAAAGATGATGGTGGGGGAGAACCAGGATAGGAGGTAAGCATTCAAAAACCAGAGGAGGTGAGTAATGAGCCAGGCTTGCAGCCCATTCACCTCATACTTGTTTACAATCCCTGCAAAAGGAGAATCAAACAGAGCATTCTTGTTGGATCACATGGCCTGGCTGTGTACCTGCCTCATGTCCTACCTGCTCCTTGGCCTCTGTGCTATAGACCCCTGGCTGGAATCTCTGGGTACTATTCCAGAAAGGGGCATCTTCTGTAGCATACCTAGGCTTTCAAACCAGTGGCATCCCTCACAAAGTGAATAAGTGGCTTCTCCTACCAAAGCCAGAGTGGGGCACCTCTACAAGTTGTTTCTCATGCTCTTTAGGTATGTGAGGGGTTAGCAAAGACAATCAACTGGCAAGTAAGGCAAGGCTAACCTATGTTCTCCCAGGCTTCACTTATGTTTGCTATAGTGCTTCTCTGAAAGATCTCTGCTAGAGAAATAGGCAGGATTCCAGCCACGTCATTAGCACTGGGTAGCTGGACTCCTTGAGGGTTCTTAAGAGATGACTCATGGGTTAGTGGTAGGGTTGGGCTTGTCACACTGCTATGAAGCAATGGGAATAGAAGACAGCAGAGTCAGGGATTGTATTCCTGAGTGAAGAAGCTCCATGTCTATAATGGCATGGATGCATGGTAGACAACATCCAAACCAAATTAGTTCTTATCTGGGACACAGTGTGGGAGAGCAGCTCTGAAAGCCCGGGACAAGAAGTGGTCAGGGCAAGACACATACCAACTCAAAGGCAAAGGTTACCTGCTGGAGTTATGGCACCTTCTTGGACACCTCCCACATAGCCTGGTAAAAATCTGTGGCAGAAGTCAGGAAGCCAGGAGTAAAGAAGCACCTGAAACAGAATTTTAGTCAAAAAGATTGGCAGCCTGCAGGGGATAGGCTTGTGTGATTTGACCTGTCCTGGTTTTATTGAACCAGATATGAATGTAAAACACTGAGCTTAGTGCATCAGGAGCTGAGCAGGCTTCCCACTGAATGTGCAAAATCCTACTCCTGGCTGTAGCCTTGTAACCTCCCAAGATGAATACATGGGTCCTCCCAATCCATTTCCAAGGCCACTTAAAAATACTGAGATTTGATCTACACCCCATGAAGCCCACCCTTTAAGTATCATTTAATAGGTTCAAAGTCATGTAATAGGTTCATAAGACCTGACAACCATCACTACAGTCTGACTTTAGAACATTCCCAAAGAGAACTCTAGGATGGGGGAGAAACAACTTGGCTGTTAAGAGCACTGGCTGCTCATCCAGGGGAACTGGGTTCGATTCCCAGCACCACCACCCACATGGCGGCTCACAACTGTCTGTAATCCCAGCTCTAGCTGATCCTTTGCCATACTCTTCTGTCTTCCACTGGGCACTATAAGCACAGTGTACATACATACATGTAGGAAAAACATCCATACACATAAAATAAAGAAATCATTTTTGAGACAGGTTTTGTCTGTGTAGCCCTGGCTATCCTGAAACTTACTCTGTAGACCAGGCTGGCCTCAAACTCAGAGATCCACCTGCCTCTTCCTCCTGAGTGTTAATATTAAAGTCATTTGTCAACACCACCCAGCAAAAAAAAAAAAAAAAAATCTTTATTTTTTTTAATTTTAAAAAAGGAGAAGCTCTGTTCCCATTGTCAATTGATTCTCATCCTTCTCCCACAGTCCCTGGTGACCACCAATCTTTCCAGATGGTTAACATGGTCTAGACGATTCACATAAATGCAATCACTGGGACTAGTCTTGGCATCTTCCATTTGGCAGCTGTTTCCAACACCAACCTAAAGAGTGGCCTGTATCAGAGCTCTTTCCTGTTTATAGTCTAATAGTATTTGACTCATGGACAGACCACATTATTTATCCTGTCCTCTATTGGACAGTTGGGCTGCCAGGGAAAAGCAAGATGACTTGCGCCTCATGTCTCATGTGGTTCCCTAACAATCCTATCCTAGGTGTAGACTTAATACACCCAACCTGTGAAGGCTGCTCCTTCACAGTGAGTAGGTCAGAGAGGCTGCATCACAGACAAAAACACCTTTGACCAGGACTATCTGGCAACCTGTGGAAGCAGTAGCCTTGGTTTTACTAAGAGTCTAGAACATCCCTTCCCAGGGGCTACTGTGAGAATGATTCTAGTTGTGTGTAGGGTCTCCCTAGGCCAGCCTATGCCCTCCTAAATGTGTTCACTGCCTTGTAGGGCATGCTGCTGAGCTACAGCCAGATGCTAGAAATCATGAAGGATACAATGTGACACACAGATGCTTCCTGTTCTGTATCTGTTTCTAGGTAACTGCTGCAACCTGATAATGTGAGCATCACTCTGAATCAGAAGTCTGCATCTCAGACAAGACCCTGGCAGTAGAACATGTTCCCCATCTACTGAACCCCAGCTCCAAGGCAGAGGACTGACCTGGAAGCTGACCCACAAGGTGTACAGTTGGACAGCTTTAGCTGTCACAGGTGGTGTCTTGGCCCAGATGTCTGCCAGACTAGCACGGCCGGTGGTTATGTCCACTATGGGGGTGGTCAACGAGCAGCTGTACTGATCACATGCCATGATGAAGTAGTACACAATGAATGGTGCAAAGAGCAACAGAAAAATGATGCTGGCTAGGGAGAACCAGTCCACTTCCCTGAGAGAAGAACAAAGAGTGGTCACATGAGGCGTTCTGTTCTCAAGCCCCTCAGGGGACTTACAGACTTCCTTCTGTCCTTTGGATTCCATAATAGGGGTTTTTAAGACACCCTTCCAGACCTTGAACCTCACAGGGATCTCTGAAATGTCCCTCCCATCCCTTGGGCTCTATGGGGGACTCTGAGATTCCCTTTTGTCCCTCAGACCCCATGATAAGATACCTAAGACACCCTTCCATCCCTCTGAGACTCCTTTCTGTCCCTTGAGCCCCACAGGGGTCTCTGACATGCCCTCCAACCCCCTTGGGCCACATGGGGGTATCCAAGGTATCCTCATATGTGTGGGACTCTCCTTCACACAACTCAGAACCTGGTGGGAAAGGGTATCTGTTCAGCAAATCCTCCAGCCAAGGCAGGTCACTCTTGCAGCTCATATGTCATCATCAGAAAATGTCCTATCTGTGGTCACCAACAAAAAGCCCAGGCATGAGTACAGAGGGCTGTTTACAACCCTCAAGGCCAGTAGCTTCCCTAGTCCTTAGCCAGGGAGGATACTTAACATACAAGGTACTCACATTGCTCAATGGCAGAGAGAGCACTAAGACATCAACACAGGGGCCCAGCTAGGTGGCAGGGCTCCAGATGACCCCTAGGCCATCTGAAATAACTAGAGTCCTGGCAGGGTAAGGTAGAGAAAAGTCACACACCTGTGCTCAGGTAAAAAGTTGCATTTAAAACATAGGCATGCTGAAAATAGGTCCACAAATTAACATCAGGCCATGAGCATGGGGTGCTTATTCATGAGTCCTCTCCCTAAGATACCTCAGGATATACACACAGATATCTCAATATACAAGGAAAAAAAATAAGTCAGACATGAGACTATTTCCAGCCCCAAGCATTTCAGACAAGGGATAGTCTACCCAAGATGGTTTCTAGGGTTTTCTTTCCAATTCTCTACTTTATAGAATGGGAAACAGCTTACCTTTCATTTGTCTTTAAATAAAATGATGAAGTTTTTTTTTTAGGTCCATAACTTCTCTGAGGCTGAAACCATTGAGATCCCAGCTCACCCTCTAGCTGGTAAAACATATGAACCACTTACCAGGCCCGGCCCCATTGTCCTTGAGTTTCAGCCTTGCCATTGGGACTCTTGGTTTTGGGGATGTTGTGCTGGGATTTTGAAGCCATCAGGTCCTGTTGGAAGAAAAGGGCTTTAGACTCTCCCAGAAAGCCAGACCCCACCAGGACTTGAGCGCTGAGAAGAACAGGCATCTTTTACAGTTTATTGGGACCTACCTGATCACTCACCCCAGATTCTGGGGTGTGGGGAGGGGAACGGGAAGGTGTTTTAGGCTCCTTCCTGAGCCTGCACTCCCTCCAACCAGGCCTTGTCACTTCTGATCTCTCCCATTAATTCATTTCCCAGCTGTGGCAGATGTCCTTCCTATGCAAGTACTAGCTCTGCCTGCCTATCCCTGCTCCGCCAGACCCCAGGGAGCTTTACAATCTTTCGATATGGCTCCCAGCCTTTCCGGTGGTACCCCATTACTTCCTCTGCTCTGAGCGTCTTTGCAGGGGTTCTTGTCTGGCACTAGTGTGAAAGGCCCCCTTCTCAGTAGACTGTGACCAGCAATGGCAAGTGGCTTCCCTCTCAGGTAACCTGTTCCTTTCATTTCTGAGTAACTCTGCTCACGGTGCAGGCATGTTTTGTCTGTGTTCCTGTGCACTGTCCATCTCCCTCCAGTAGAAGACAGCTCCCTTTTCATCCCTCCACCACCAGGGCCTAGAACAGTACCCAGGATCGGGGAAAGCACTTCAAAGATAAGGTCTCCAGGTATCTCCTCCATCCTAGTGCATGAGGACCCGAGGTCAGTCCCCAGCACCCACGTAAAAAAAGATCCAACTCAGCAGCACAGGCCTTGCAAACCCAGTGCTAGGAAGGAAGCAGAGACTAGAGGAGCCCTGGGGTTCTCTGGCAGGCAGTCTAGCCAAATCAGCCAACTAAGAGTTCAGCAAGAGATGCTGCCTCAAAAGCTAAGGTGGAGAGCCAGTAGAGAGGACACCCAATGTTGACCTCCATATGCACACACACACACACACACACACACACACACACACACACACACATTGCACACACACAAATACACCCTCATAAAAGCTATCAGAGAAACCAGGATTAAGAGCCATAGCAGGGATGTCAGGATGGCTCAGCAGATTAGGATGTCTGTCACCAAATTCGACAACCTGAGTTTGATCCCCAGAACTAACTACATGGCAGATGAAAACCAACTCCCAAAAGTTGTCTTCTGACCTCCACTCACACACTCAGTGACCCATGGTCACCCATCTACACACACACACACACACACACACACACACACACACACACACACACACACGTACACAAAATAATTTTTAAATGAAATGAAAATATAAGAGGGACCACAGTGGGCTTGGATGTCTTAAGAGTCAACTGAACGACAGAGGCAGTAAATGGAAAATTCTAGAACAATTTTTTTGTTGATTAGAATTCTGTTCCTTCCTGGGCTTTAATCTCATGTCTTTAATCCCAGCCCTTAGGAGGCAGGAGCGGGTTTGAGGCCAACCTATTATGAGTTCCAGGCCAGCCAGCCCTAAATAGTGAAACCCTGCCTCAAACAAATAAACAAAAACAAATAGGCCATTATGAAGTAAAACCAGCATTAGACCTAGGAAATGATTTTAAGAGCTGCTAAAGGGGACTGGAGACATGGCTCAAGGATTAGGAGCACTGGTGTTTATCCCCAGCACCCACATGGCAGCTCACAACCATCTGAAACTCCAGCTCCAGGAGGTCCAATGCCCTCTCCTGGCCTCCATGGGCACTGCATGAATGTGGTAAACAGACACACAGGCAAGTAAATACACATAAAATAAAATAAAACTGCCAACAGAATGCCCATTGCAAGGGCAAGGATAATGGCTACACATCTACCCAGACAGAAGCCACCCCACACTCGTATAGAGGGAATGAAATGAGTGTTCAGAAAAACTGTTGGTATGCTAGAAAGTTCTGAGACATTGGGGGGGGGGAAGATTACAACAGATACACAGAAATCTTAGCCAATTTGGACAGTGAGGAGACTAAAACAGAAAGTTACATGAAGGGAAAATGAAGCCATAATTACAGTAAGTATTTGAATGTCTACGCCAAAATTGTCCAAACATAATCTGTCATGAAGGATTAAGAGGATGGACACTCAATCCAACCCTACAGCTGGGAGGAGAGACCTTCCAGAGCTGATTAGAATTAGGTTCTATCACAAATGTGAGATCCTACCACTGAGATTGTGGCTTTATAGGGAAACAAGACCTGAGCTGGGTCTGTGTCACAATGATGTCCTGAGCCACTTTTAGGACCTGCAGGCTCCCCATCAGGAGGGAGCCCCCAAGACACAGCTGCTCTGCACAGCCTGCAAAATAAACCTGTGTGTGTGTGTGTGTGTGTGTGTGTGTGTGTGTATGTGCGCACATTCACCTGTGAGGGTGACAGTGGGATGTCTCAGTAGATTCTCCAGCTTACTTACAAAGACAAGGTTTCTCACTGAACATGACACTCACATTTTTGCTAGGCTGGCCTTGGGATCCAAATTCAGGTCCTCAGGCTCCCATGGCAAGCATTTTACCCACTGGGTCCATCTCTTCAGTCCAAACCTTCATTCAGTATTTATTATCCATCTGTAGTATTCTGTTACAGCAACAGATAATCTGCTAAGGCAGAGCATTACTTGGCTCAAAATTAAGAGTAATTCTGCCATAACAACATAAACTCTGAGTGTCTCTGTGTGTAAAATTGCAAATTCCTTAGAGATAAGCAGGTACAGATGAGAACAAAAATGTAGATAAGAAAACAAAAAGAATTTGCTACGATGTAAGATACAGTAAGGGACTGGTGTAGTCAGAGAAGCATGGTAGAAGTCCCACAATATTACTCTTCCAAGACTTGCCATTTCAGTTAGGCTGGCTGGCCAGCAAGCTCCTAGGTCCACACGTCTCCATCCCCAATGATGGGATTACAGTCACATGTGTTGTGGAATATTACTTTAGCTATGTAAAGGTGTGTTCCATTTGTTTATGCTGCATTTGTTTAATTATGTAAAGACGTGTTGCTGTTTCACCTTGCCTGCCTAAGGCACCCGACTGACCTAATAAAGAGCTGAACAGCCAATAGCTAAGCAGAGAAAGGATAGGCAGGACTGGAGGGCAAAGAGAATAAACAGGAGAAATCCAGGCTGAAGAAGAGTGATAGAAGAGGAGAGAATGAAGGAGAAAGACAGGGAGATATCCGGGGCTAGTCAGCTGCCAGCCAGATGCAGAGTAGGACATATAGAATGGAAGGTAAAAGTCCCAAGGCAAAACACAGATGAAGAGAAACATGGTAATATAAGTTATAAGCGTTAGTGGGACAAGCATAAGATAAGGCCAACCATTCATAACCAGTAAGTCTCCATGTCATGATTTGGGAGCAGATTGGTGGCCCAAAGGGAAGCCTGATAGACACATGCATCCATTCCAGGCTTTTCTATTAGTGTTGGGGCTATTAGTGTTCCCCACACTTGCACAGCAGCAAGCAGTCTTACCCAGTGAGCTGTCTTCTTAGCTCCTAGGACCAACTTAAAAAAAAAAAATCTTTTTGACACCTTATTTTTTCAGTGAGAGAATCCACAAAGGCATTTTGCCACATAATACAAGAGCTGCAGCAGCTTCCAAGCTTCTACAGGAAGACTGGAGCACAAAACAGCCAGGCCCCTCTGTACAGTCCTATCATGTTGCATGCTCTCCAAGTACTCCCTACTTATCTCTGTAGAATCGATGTAGAGAAAGAGAATTACCTCTGGCTGGGGAGAGGACTCTGAGGTTAGAACACTTGCTTGCTCATAAGCCTAAGGACCAGAGTTTGGACCTCTATGACCCATACAAATGCCAGGTAAGAATAGCAGCTTCACCTGTAATTCCAGCCTCAGAAAGCAGAGACAGGGTCCCCAGAACAAGCTGGATGGTGACACTAGCTCTTATAAGAGCTTCAGGTTTAATGGAAAGACTGCTTCCTACCTTGAAGAAAACAGAGAGCCACTGAGAAACTCCACAAGTGTGGGGGGCAGGGGGACATAAGCAAAAAGAAAAGGAGGCAAGAGGGAGAGATCTGCCTCTAAGAAGTCTTTGCTCTCCAGCAATTCTGGCCTCAGAACCTGTGCTGCCTGGGTATGTCAGCCTGCCTTTGACAGCCCAACCCCAGAAGTTGTCACATTGCTTCGCACACACAGCACACATGATGTATGGCCCCGTTTGCAGTCCCACGCAGCAGCCAACGGTGCCACAATCTCCTCCATCTCTGGTGCCTACACTAATGACAGTAAACCCAGGACCACGTGCCCACATGCCTTCCAGGAGGCTCAACAGAGGGAACTAGCATTCTTCTTGCTCTGACTCACAGATAAGCCGCAAGGATATAAAGCTTGGCACCAACATTACTTTCTGATAATCTAATATGCTAGGAAAATTGCGAAAGCCAATGAGGAAAGAACTTCAGACATAAACGCTGAAGATGATAAGGAATGGTGCCCGCTGAGTGCGCATCTTTCAATTTTTTTGAGACGGGGTCTTACTCTGCAGCCTAGACTGGCCTGGAACTCACAGCAATCTTTCAGCCTCCCAGTTGCTGTGATCCACCACACCTAGCAATAACATGCACCTTCTAGGATTAAAAAAAGAAAGAAAGGAAGGAAGGAGGGAAGGAGGGAAGGAAGGAGGGAGGGCAGGAGGGAGGGAAGGAAGGAAGGAGGAAGGAAGGAAGGAAGGAAGGAAGGAAGGAAGGAAGGAAGGAAAGAAAGAAAGAAAGAAAGAAAGAAAGAAAGAAAGAAAGAAAGAAAAGGACTGACAAGATGGTTCAGTGGGAGTGGGTAGAGGTGCTTACTACTGAGGCTCACAGCCTGAGTGCAATCCCTGAGACCCATGTGGTAGAGGGAGAACTAACTCCTAAAGGTTACCCTCTGACCTCAATGTACTATGGCATACCCCCTCCCTTTAAAACAGGTAAATAAAATGTGATTAAAATAACAAGTGGGGCTGTACTGTGGCTCAGTTGGTAGAGTTGGTAGAACCTGGCATGCACAAAGCCCTGGATTTAATCTCCAACACCATATAAAACTGGGTGAAGTAGTGCACACCTGTAATCCCAGCACTTGGGAGATGGAGGCAGGAATACTAGGAGTTCAAGGCCATCCTAAACTACACAGAAAGTTCAAGGCCAGCTTGGTCTACATGAGACTCTGAAAAAATACAAAAGTATTTACAATTTATTTGGAGGTCATGTATCTGGCCATACCTCTGTCACAGGCACCAAATTCTGTGAAAAAAAGTACAGGCTGTCCAGAGCATCTGGGCAGAGACCAAGGGGAGAGGGGATCCCCTTCATTCCTAAGCCTCACAGATCAACTAACACATGACTGCTGCACTGATTTCTTCTTTTAGTGATTGCTTTTTGGAGGTTTCATTTTTATCTTATGTGTATGAGGATTTTACCTGTGTATGTGTCTGTATACCACATGCACGCAGTACTCACAAAGGGCTGAAGACAATGTCAGGTCCCCTGGAACTATAAGGAGTTACAGCTGGTTTGAGCCACCATATGGGTGCTGGGCATCAAACCCAGGTCCTCTGGGAGAGCAGCCAGTATTCTTTGCCACAGAGCCACCTCTCCAGCCCATTCTTCAGTTTTTAAAACACAGGCATTGTGAGCAACATACCTTTGACCTCTGGGCCAGAGGTTTCACAACAGAATGAAGTTGTATTTCTTAGAAGTGGCTCTAGAAATGTCCAGGCTCAGAAGTTCCCCAAGGTCCATATACTGAGCAACACCCTGCCACAGAGGACGCAAAGTCACCCAGGCAGCTGAAATGTCAAGGTCAAAGGCAAGAAGGATCCACACTGCATATTATCAAGGCCACTGCTGATATCAAGCAGGGGACATGCTCAGGGCTTGTAACTCAACACTCAAGGATGACTGAGCCATGTCAGCAAGGAGCATGGAGGGCTGCACTGGGGTGGTTGAGTGGATATTTTCATAGAGGCTCAGAGGTGCTGGACCCAGCACAGGCAGGCCACAGATGATAACAGAACCTCCTAGCATGCTACCAACTGCAATATGTACAACCATCTGGCACTCCCTGGTGCCATCCCTTATCTTGGGGCTGGCACATCCCCATGGAACATACTAGAAGACACTGAGATGCCAAAACCACAGAGTAGCTCACAAAACCAGTCTCTATGGGAATGCAAGGACCTATTGAGTATCCCACGCATGTAAGTCTATGTCTCCAAGGATTCGTGTTAGTCATCATTATTAACAACAGATGAAGAAGGTTCACTGGTGTCCCACATGCTAAATGAAACCAATGGACCAAGCATAGTGATGTTCATCTTTAGTCCCAGCACTTAGGAGGCAAAGCAGACAAATCCCTGTGAGTGTCAGGACTTACTGATCTACATAATGAATTCTAGGCCAGCAGATCAACAAGAGAGAGTGGGGGGAAGGAGGGTAGAAGGCAGGGAGAGAGGGAGGGAGGGAGGGAAATAATATAACTCAGGTCAAGAAGGTCAAAGGTTTTCTTCAGTGAAATAGACATAAGCCAAAGTCAAGAGACAGTCAAAGGACACACTAAGATACCATCTGTAGCCTGGCCACACAGTAACTGAAAAAACATCTGCCACACCTAAGGCAGTACAAGGATTTCAATGACACTTCAGGAGGAGAAAAGCAAATAGTGCTCACAATGAACCTCCATGGCCATGAGATCTGAAGGGAGAGTCCTGTGGGGTGTCAACATCTGAAATGCAAACTACTGCTACCAGGATGGTTGGTTCTGAGAGCAGAACGCCTGTGGCCTTGAGAGGTGACACCCAGCCACCCTTCCTTCTGTATCATCATGTAGCCTTGAACTTGCTGTGTAGTCAAGAATGACCTTGAATTTCTGACACTTCAGCATTCACTTCCTAAGTACTAGGGTTATAGGTGTAAGCCACCTCAGTTTTTAATTATTATTATTTATTTATCCCGTGTAGGGGAGCATGCCTGGAGGTCAGCAGACAGCAACTAAATCAGCACAAACTTGTGACACTGTGCCATACAGACTAACCTTCTGGTTACTGGGGCATGGTAAAGCAAAACAAACCTTTCAGTATCTCTCATGGTTTCTGCAGGTCAGAAATTAGGGGAGGGATGAGTTTCGGGGATGTGTCATGGGAGTACCCAGCTGTACATCAGAGCTTCAGGTGCCCAGACTCTCCTCCCACAGGCCCATGTAGGCTCACTTGGCCTAGCTCATGAGTGGCCTGGAGGCAGTGAGAGCACTCACAAGGGCAGTGCTGGGGGAAGGGGAAACTTCCAGAACTCGCATTGGAAGGTATAAGACATCATCAGACCCTAGTGGCTACAGCTCAGTCATCCCACACCCTGAATGGGTAGCAGGACGGTATAGCCAGAGGAGCTGCTGCTGGGACTGTCATGGGATGACACAGACTGTCCCCAGCAGCTACCATCCAGTCAGCATCCACCAAGAGCCCAGTGACCAGCCCACATGAAGAATGAGCAATGTTACAGCTACCTACTTCACACACTGGGGAAGAAGGCAGGGCAACATGCCAAGTGCTAACATGGCCTAGGAGACAAGGCTGGGTCTTGTGCTCCACTTTTGGCACGCTGGGAGGCTGTGGAGTAATGATGACATGGATAACTCTGCATATAAGACTCCAGTGACCTTCCATGTAGGGAGGCATCTATGTTGCTGGAATTTTCCAGAAGCAATAGGGTGTCCAATCTGGAGCTTTGTTAGCCCCTAGTATGGTGTTGGATTTGGTAGGAAATCCCGGAAATGGGAACATGGTGAGAAGCATGTCCACTTACATGTACTGACAGGAATTTGTCCTGGGAAATACTCAGGGCACTGGCAACGGGCAGAAGCAAGAACTTCCTGCAGTGCCTTGTACAGACATGAAAAGTTGTATCACACCCACTGACAATCATCAGAGAAATCAGATGCTGTGGCACCCAGTGCTACAAAGAGCTGGCTCTACAGGTGTCAGCAGTGCCAGCCCCTCCCATATCATGGAAAGACCCAGAAGACCCACTTGGCTCCTCCGGGAGCATTACAATGGGGGCATGTTGGGTTTTCCTCTTTTTCTATCAGACAAGCTTCCTGATTAAATGTCATCTGTGAGTCTACTGTGATCCCACTGCTTTCCCTAGGTCAAATGAGGCGGCCTCTGGAATGATCCAAAGCTGCAGAACTCTGGTCTGACTTGTCTTGAAAGCTTGGGGTCCCTGTAGAGGAACTGTGATTCCTGAAGCCCCCAGAAATAAGCATGAGCCCAACAAGGGAAGGAATGACCTGACACCCTAATTCTTTGGAATAATTTCTGGTTTTACCAAAGCCACAGGTCCCCTGCTTTTCAGAAGTTCTAAAATATACATCAGATGTGAAAAATTTCTCCTCCCTCAAGAACATCCCAAGCCTCATTACCATCCCAGATTGTTCCACAGATCATTTACATAATCTACTGTCCCATCTTTCTGTCCAAAAGCTGTACTTTACCTAATTCTTTGGCAGCATGGCTTTACTGTACCCTACTCTGTGCATCTCTTCCTGACATGCAGACCCACTATGCCCATCGGATACTTTGGCTTTTGTTTTGTTTTAAGGAGCATATTTAGGAAGATTCTACCTAAAGTAGCTCAAAACTTAAAGATGTTCTGTTGTTTCAATTCTTCTCTGAAAACCGTCTTGATCTTAAGGATGGATTCTCCACAACCTGGGGAGGCCAGATATACCTAGAGCTTCCCAGGACCCTCATGTCAGCAGGCAATCTGTCTCCTGGGAGATTAAATAGAATCATTCAAATCCTACTTTAGATATTCACCAAGCTGAATGTACCCTGGGGTAAGAGCATGGGCCAAGGGGTGTATCTACACTTAACCCTCTACACCTGAGCATTCGCAAGTCCCCAGGGAGCTGGGTAGTCATCTCACAAGAGATGCCTGACTCTCCCACCCACAGGCCCCAGCTAAACTAAGCAAGGTCCACCTCCGTACTTGCTCGCAGATTCACCTGCCCATCTGAGTGAGCAAGCACTCCACCCCTGCCCCGCCACCGCCGTGGCCGCCACCGGGCCCATAGTCCCCTTCCCCAAGCACACATCTCTCCAAACTCGAGCACACAGCCCCCTCTCCTGTGCATATGTCTCTGGTCTGCACACTGGTCGGCGCACACGCCCCAAATTTGCACATTTATTCCCCAATCCTCCCCAAAACCTGTGCAAATGAGCATGCCCCAATCGACAAACACATTCGCACCACACGCACATCCTCCCATGTCACACATCATCTCCCTTCCTGAAAACTCGCCCCCCCCACGCCAATTGTACATACGGCTCTCTCTTCTGTGTTCTCGACGACCCCCCCATCCCCGGTCTGTGTGTATGGTCCCACTCCCGCACACTGTCCTGGTCAATGAACACAGAACCTCACCTGCTCGTGGCGTACAGGCGTTGACCAGCGTTCTGCTGCGGAGCCCCAAGTGTCCGCCTGAAGCTCCTCCCCAAGTGACGTAGTTCATGGACGACCAATTGGGAGTGGATTTCGCGAGCCACGTCCTGCGATTGGTGAAGGCGGTGAGCTGACTCGGAGCCCACCGGGCCCACCAGTCGGTGGCGGCGGGCTTAAGATTGACAGCAGGGCCGGCCCCGCCCTGCCCACGCCCCTGGGGGGAGGGGGGTCTCGCGTCCGACCCAGCTTGGTGGGAGAAAGGATGCAAATTTGCCCTCCACCACGCAGGCTCCGAGCCCGCCCCTCCAAAGCCTCCGTTTACCCTGCTGCAAAGCCTCTACCTGAAGGAGCATCTGGTGCACAGAGGCAGGACCAGCAGACCTGACTAACACCGCTAGGAGAGGGCAGCTAGCAAAGGGGTGAAGGCAGCTGAGGCCCTAGCCTGACAGCCCAACAGGCCCCCTCGTGGGCAGGACTCAGTCACACCTCCATCCCCAGGAAGGTATTTGGGGAAAGCCCTGCCTCATTCAAGCCAGCAGAGTCTTAACACAGCAGCTGTGAACAATTGCAGAGGTTTCATTCTCTTCAACGCTTTCCTCCCCGCCACCTGATATTTGTTAGTAACATTCACCCCATCCCACTCCTCCACCCCCGCCCAGCGACAGTCTCCTCTGCTGCCACGACAAAAGAAACGGAAAACGGAAATTACTTCAGCACATTAGCCACTGCCTGCATGCTGGTGCCCCAGCTGTCCAAGGATGTCCTTTATTGCTCCTTTTTTCAAACCCCAGGATCCAGTCATTTGAGCAGAATATGTTGGGGCTGGAGAGATGGCTCAGCAGTTAAGAGTGTTCGCTACTCTTCCAGAGGATCGGGGTAACAAACCCCAGCACCCACATCACTAACTCCAGTTCCAGGGCATCTGGCACCCTTGGCATATATACATATGCACATACATACATACATACATACATACATACATACATACATACATACATCGTCACCCCGGGAACTGGAGTTGTTCCAGCCAACCTATGGTTGCTGAGAATCGAACCTGGATCCTCTTCAAGAGCAGCCAGTGCTCTTACTCTCTAAGCCATCTCTCCAGCCTCCATCTTTCTCTTGAGTAATAAGTAAATAAGTGGAGACTGGTAAATAAAATGTTCCCTAGCAACCTTTGACCCTGGTGACATAGCATTCATTGAGGACAAACTGGGACATTGGTTACTTCTTGGTACAAAGAGTTGACTTGATTCTATCATTCCTTCAAACTTATTGTTAAACTATTATTTATTATTTAATAGTTTTCTATCAAAAATTCAGCTCTTTAACTTTTGAAAATTTTAAGAATTTCTGCCTGGAAGTGGTGGTATACACCTTTCTTTAATCCTAGCACTCCAGAGGCAGAGACAGGCAGATATCTGTGAGTTTGAGGCCAGCTTAGTCTACAGAGCAGGTAACAGAACAACCAAAGCTACACAGAGAAATGCTGTCTCAAAAAACAAAAAAACAAAAAACAAAAAAAAAAAAAAACAGAAACAAAAAAAATATTTCTTAGCCTTCCTACTGCTGTGACCCTCTAACAAAGTCCCTCATGTTGTGGTGACCCCCAACCATAAAATTACTTCATTGCTACCTCATAACTGTAATTTTGCTACTGTTATGAATCGTAATGGGAACCTCTGGTATGCAGAATGTGTGGTTGAGAATCACTGTATGTGTGTTCATTGGGTGGGACACGTGCTGTGATCCATGTGTGGAGATCAGAGAACAACTTTGTGGAGTCAGTTCTGTCTCTCCCTTTATGTGAGTTTCAGGGATTGAACCCAGAAAGCCAGCCAGGCTTACACTACTGACTCATCTTGCCAACCCAAGCCATTTACTTTTATCAGGATGGACCAGTGGGTTTCTTTCTTTCTTTTCGTTTCTTTTCTTTTCTTTACTGACCCTGTGTTGTATGACCTCATATTTGCCCAGTACAGCCCTTTCAAATTGGATCATGGGGCTGGGGGTGCACTCTGTGCCTGTGCATGCTTGTGTGTGGAAACCAGAGGCCAGCATCAGCGGTATTCCCCATCTCTCTTCATTTTGTCATTCCCCAAGTTGGTTTTTGTTTTGTTTTGTAATGAGCTCTTACCAGCATGGACCTTGTGCTAAGTAGACTAGGCTGGTAGGGTTGAGGACACCAGAGATCTATGGTCTCCTGTCTCCCCGCAGCTGGAATTATGAGCAGTTGCCACCAGGCCAGCTTAAAAAAAAAAAAAAAAAAAAAAAAAACTTGTGTTCTAGGGATGAAACTCATGTCCTCCTGCAAGGCGAGCATCTGATCAACTGAGTCACCTTCCCAGCCTAGGAGCTAAGTGATTTTGATAAAAAGCAACAACACAAAACTGCCTGGTCTCTGAAATTAATGTAGCAGGCACTGTCCTCATACTTAACATGTCAGATGGGCCTTCTGTGGCAAAGCAAATTGACACAGCGCAGCTGCGTGACTGCAGAGTTGGTCACATTTAAAGTCCCATTCAAGAAAGTCACACAGAAAGATAGATCATAGGGGAGGGGTGTCTCGGGGGTTAGAGAAGTGGAAGGACACGAAGGTTCTCGGAACACTTCCCTAATGGAAGTGTTACAGCTCAGGAGAAAGGCTTCCCCGGGGGTTGTATTGCTGTGAAGAGACACCATGACCTCAGCAACTCTTATAAAGAAAACATTTAATGAGGTATGGGGGGAGGGGTGCTCCCTTACAGTTTCACAAGTTCAGTCCATTATCATCATGGCAGGGAGCATGGTGGCATGCTGGATCAGAAAGTCAACTGACTGTCACACTCAGTGAAGCTTGAGAAAAAGAGACCTTAGAGCCCGCCCCCCACAGTGACAAGTGACACACTTCCTCCAACAAGGCCATACCTCCTAAGAGTGTCACTCCCTTTGGGTTTGGTCTCCCAAACCACCGCAGAGATGTTGCTTCTCTGAGGGCAAAAGTCTCCCCAGTGGAAGTGTTACAACTCTGCCCTGAGAGGGAAAGTTTCCCTAATGCAGATGTTACGGCGCTGAAGGGAAAATTATCCTGGCAGTCACGCTGCACAATAACCTCACACAACAGATTTATTGGGGTGAGAAGCAGCAAGGAACTGAGCAGGAGACAGGCCTATACAGGGTAACTTGGGGGAGAGTTTTCCAGGATGAGATTCCCAGGGTGGAGATTGATGACATTTCAAGCCAAGCCAGGAACTGGTGGGATTTCATGCTCAGGGTTTGGTGGGGTTTGGTAGCTTTTCAAACCTGAAAATGGCCTTGAACATTTTACCTTACAGGTTCAGTTTGCCTCATTCCAGGCCATCAGAGTTTGTTGTCTGTTGGTTTCCAAAGAAGTGGGCTGTCCTCCTATAGACACAGATCTTCCTTGAGAAGTCCCGGACTCCTGAGAATTGCTTCTGAACTGTTAATGATTGACATGTGCAATCATAGTATAGTGTAAAAAGGTCCAAGTTCCCTTCCTGGTTTTGAAAACCCACCAACCCCTGAGCTTGAAAGCCCACCAGTCCCTGGGATCGCCCCAGGCTCAGGCCTTGAAATCCCACCAATTCTCACCCTGGAAAGCTCCCTCCAGTAAGCAGTGGTCATTTTTGGGCTCTGCTTCAGTTTCTGTCTCAACTCCCCTGCATAACAGATTAGGAGCTATAAGGTGAAGTGAGCCTTTTCCACCCTACCTACTTTGGGTCATGTGTTTATCACAGCGACAGAAAGCAAACCAGACACCACCTTTGGCGGCAGGAACGAGCCTTTCATGATATCAAACGTGGTTAAGAAGGCCATGGAAATGGTCCATGACAAACCAGTGGGGGCGTGGCTCTGCGTTCTGACTTCAGGCTCAGGCGGGCTCCGAGACAACCTCCTTGCGCAAGCGCCACGAGGCGGCCCTAGAGGCGGGACCTCCCCAAAGGAGGATTTGCACCGGCGCGCTGCTGAAGAAAGAGGAGGGGTGTAGCTGTGGAGAGCACAGCAGCGAAGCTTCCAGGAAAAACGCTCTGCGCCGGCGCACTTCTCGTGAGGGAGGCAAAAGCTGGGCTATGAGGAGCGGAGGGGAGGGGCAATGGCGGTCCGAGGGGCGGAGCCGCTACGAAAAACACGCTGCGCAGGCGTAGCCCCAGCAGTCGCGCTGTAGGCTGCTGTGCAGTGTCTGTTCGGCGTCCCAACCCTGGAGCCTGAAAACCAGGATGGGCCGGAAGGTGACCGTGGCTACCTGTGCACTCAACCAATGGGCCCTGGATTTTGAGGGCAATTTCCAGAGGATTTTAAAGAGTGAGTTTGGGGGTGGCAGGGGACAGGAAGAAGCCAAAGCCCACAATGATCAGGGTATGGCACTCAAGTGCACAACTTTGCCCAGGAGAGACTCACAGCGCTAGGCGTGGGAACAGTTAAAGGTAATGACCTGGCCCTTGTGAGCGTTCGGAAGACTTCCCAGTTTGGGGGACACATGGAGTAGCAAGGCAGGAATGGAGATGGGTGTGACCTACCTAGCTAGGCAGACACTGCCCTCAGCCATCTTCTAGGATCTGGTGGTTCTGTAGTGTTTCCTGCAGAGCTGCCCGTCCTTAGAACTGTGATCTGATCTGTGGGTGTTTGCAGAGACTAAAGATCTATGGGCTAGGGTCCCTAAGGACATTCCTGGTAGATGAGCATTGGGAAAATGCATACTGAACTGAGAAAGCAGGTAAAGAGTGAGCTCTCAGCTCAGAGGAGTGTGTCTCCATTGAATATCCCTATATTGTTGACATTCATATCAGCTTACTGTAAAGATAGAACAGTTTCTACCACGCCCAAACTGGGGCTGCTCTAGGCTAGAGCTACAGATTTCCCACTTGAGGTTGTCCGTGCTGAGCTGCCTCTGTAAGAAGACTAAACAGAACAAGAGGTAGCAAGTCAGCTTTAAAAACCCACAAAGCCCTACATTTACCATTATTTATTGCATGTACACATGTTGTCATGATGTGCATGTGGAGATCAGAGGACAGTGTACAGGAGTCATTTGCCTCCTACCATGTGAGTTTCAACCATCAGCAGTTCTCAACCTGTTAGCTGCAAACCCTTTAGGGTTGAACAACCCTTTCCCAGATATTTATTTATTTCCCAGATGAATATCAGATATTTATATTATTATTTGTAGCACAAATAATAAAAAACCAGAGACAGATACTGGGGTTCAAGCTGATGATCAGAAAAGCAAAGCAGCCAACCACTAGAGAGTTCTTACCTCTACCAAGGCTGGGGAAATTCTGTCCTCAGCATGACTGCAGACTGAATACACTGCTCTCCTGTCTCCACCTCCCTTATATTCTTCTCTAGTGCTGGGATTAAAGGAATGCACCACCACCACCCAGCTTCTATGGTTAACTAGTGTGGCTACCAGAATTAAAGGTGTATACTACCAATGCCTGGCCAGTATGGCTGACTAGTGTGGCTAGCTTTGCACTCTGATCTCTAGGCAAGCTTTATTTGTTAGATCATAAACAATGATTCATAATAGTAGCAAATTGCAGTTGTGAAGTAACAATGAAAATAATTTTGCGGTTGGGAGACATACACGAGGAACTGTGATAAAGCATAACAGCATTAGGAAGGTTGAGAACCACTGATCTAAGTAAACTCAGGTTATCAGGTTTTGCAGAAAAGACCTATGCCTACTCAGCCATCTAGCCAGCCCAGATGTTTTTATTTCTTCAAGTATATATTAATAATGAATCTCTGTGTTGTTATTTGTGGCCTAACAGTCCATGAAAGTCTTACAAGAAAGTACTACTACACTACTCTCTCTGTTTCTGATTTTCTGCACGTGTATGCAGTTGTGTGCACCTGTGGCTGCTGTCCTCTGCTGTTAACAGATCTGGCTGCAGTGGGCTGTGGACACCAGAGCCTGCAGCACCCTACCTTTGATTGTGTCCTAGCTGTTGAGTTCTTTTTCCTGCCCCCTCTCTCTCTCTCCATTTAGGTATTCAAATTGCCAAAGCCAAAGGTGCAAGATACAGGCTTGGACCAGAACTGGAAATATGGTATGGCTAAGCACACTGGCATCCCACCCCTGGGAGGGAAGATAATGATATCAAAAGATGGGAAGAAAAGGGGCTGTACTGAGAGCAGAAGAAATACAAACCATTTAGGATGTCAGCAACTTGAGAGTGGGCCTGGATCAGGGGAGGTGGTGGAGGCTAGATAACTCCAGGCTTCTGGTGGGCAAATAGAGGGACAAAATTGGACCAGGCTGGGGCTGAATTCAAAGCCAGGCTACCTCACCTTCCCTGATACTGTGGTTTCAATGTCCTTCCAACATTCTTCTTCAGAAAGCTTGTCCCAGGGTGATGGTGCTGAGAGACAGGGATTGGTAGAGCGGATTAAATCACTATGAGTGACATCTTATACAAAGGCCTCAGGAAGCCTGTTTGCCTACTCCATATGAGGCCACGTGCAAGGTGCCCTCTTTGCAACTACTCTGAGCCAAAATGCTGAGGAGAGATGAAGGTGCCATATTGAAGCAGAGAGCAGTCTATAGCAGACACTAGTCCTACATACGCCTTGATTTTGTATCTGCAGCCCCAAAGCTGTGTGCAGTGGGCTCCTGTGGTATCTTACATGGGAGGTCAGTGCACTGAGACACCTCCCTGGGCTTTCATTTTCTTTCTTTTTTGTTAGAATTTTTAAAATCTATTTACTTTATGTGTGTGGGTGTTTTGCTTGCACATCTCTCTGTGCAGCACTTTTGTGACTGTTGGCCGCAGAGGCAGGAAGAGCATGTTGGATTCCCTGAAATTGATAGTTGTGAGCCAGATGGTTGTGAACCACCACGTGGGCTCAGGAATTGAACCCAGGTCCTCTGCAAGAACAAGTGAGCTATCTCTCCAATCCATTAAAAAAAAAAAAAGTTACTGCATTTATTTGGGAACATGCACATTTTGTGTGTGTAGGGTGTGGGTGTCTGGGGCATCAAACTCAGGCCATTGGACTTTATGGGAAGTGCCTTGACTCACTGAGCCAAGATCTTGCTAATCCCGTGTTTTCATTTACCTATTTGTCCATAAAGAGGTTTCATCCCATCATCTCAGCATCTATTAATGGTTCCTCCCTGGTGCCATTTTTATGAGAATAGAGAAACTGATAACTTGATTTCTTCTGCTCTCTTGCTGGCCACCCCCTTGTGTTCCTCTTTAGTTTGATGTACCTGTCTGTTTTGAGGCTTCTGACCAGCTGTGGGTTCCAGATTGTCCTCTCCTTTTTGTCCCTCTCCCTACTTTGCTCTAATGCAACAGCTCTCAACCTGTGGGTCGAGACCCCTTTGGAGGGTTTGCATACAGATATTTATATTACAATTCATAGCATAACATACAGTTCAATTCATAGTAACAAAAATACAGTTATGAAGTAGCAGTGAAGTAATTTTATGGTTAGGGGTCACCACAACATTAGGAACTGTATTAAAGGGTCACAGCATCAGAAAGGTTGAGAACCACTGCTCTAATATCTGGACATAAGGGAAGCAGACATGTATTTCTCTCCTAAACTTTTGTATTAATCCCAAAGCATCCTCCTCATTATCCTCCTGGATTAACCTGCTTCACTAGTCTAATGTCTCTCCATAGAATCCTGACTCTGTCTCCCATGCCATCCAAGAGAATCTGTGCCCCTCATTGAATTTGTTCTTAACAACTCACACATGTGGGAGGCTCTGGAAAACCTGGTGCCTGACCCAACCATCATGGTAGCCCTGGGCCACTCCTGGCTGGCTGCACCTGGTCCCTCACTGGCCTGCTCCCACTCTCTTTAGCGGCTATGGATGCTGGGATCATTATCACGAGTCAGACACACTCCTGCATTCGCTCCAAGTCCTGGCTGCCCTTCTGGAATCTTCGATCACTCAGGACATCATCTGTGATGTGGGCATGTAAGTGCCAGCGCGAGGGTACAGAAGGGGAAGCTGGGAGGAAAGACAAATTCAAGGTAGTTCTGTACCCAGAACCCCTTTGGTTGGGGCCATGGAGTCCAAGTGGGACACTAAACCCTTTTGTTGAATGTGGATTCTGTTCAGCCCTATAGCCACTTAACCTTTCCAAGGCTACAACTGTTGGAAGCAATTTTTGAGTTCTTCCAAGAGGTTCTGGGCACTCATGAGCACACTCTGCACAAAAAAAGCAAGCAAAATGTTCACTCTGCCACATGGTTTTCTTCATAGTAAATTTAGAGGAGCTGCCACTGGGGATATGCCATCCATGAAGCCTTGAGTGGCATAGGTTCCTCAAGTATGTCTCCACCCAGCGCACTGGCCTAGAACCTTCTGGTGTGTGTCTGACCATGCTGTGCATAGTGGTCCCCGTCTGTGGGCCTCTGCAAGAGCAGCAAGTGCAATCCACCATGGAGCCTCTTTCCCAGTGCTGATTTGCCCTATTGCTGAAGGAGTTCAATGTTTTCCTATGTGGCGGTCAGTGTGTAGTGTTGTGAAGTTGCCTAGACAATTTGTTTGGAGGGTTCTTTGTATATGAATAGTCACACCATGCTCCCACTGAAAAAAATGTTTCCTTGTGTGTTGCCTGCTGTTTAATTTTGCTTCCTGGTTAAATGTCTGTATGGTAATAACTCTGATCATTATGTTGTGGTGTCTGTTTTTGTTTAAATACCTCCTCTAGCTAGAAAACCCCGTTATTTTTGTGTGTTTTTGTTGCGTGGTTTGGTTCAGGGTTTTTGTTTCATTTTTCTAATTTTTTTAAATTTCATCTGTTTGTGTGTGCTTGTATACCACAGCATGCATGTGGGAGTCAGTCTCTCCTCCCACCATGTGGGTCCTGGGGATAGAACTCGGGAGGTCTGCCTCTGCAGCAAGTTCCTTACCCCTTCACCACCACGTGGGAGAGCACAGCCACTTCACCACCAACCAGGTTTGATTTCTTTGAGACAGGGTCTTATATAAGCCAGGTTAACCTTGAACTCTATGTAGCTGAGTATGACATCACACATCTGATCCTCCTGCCTCCACCTCCAGAATACTGGGATGAGATGTGCTGTCTGAGGCCACCATTTTATGTAAATCATGTAGTACTCTGCATGCCCATTGCACAAATGGAAACATGGTGTTCCCATCCTCAAATGTTTTACTTGGCTTAAGAGAGGACTAGAAACCATGATGACACGAGTTGCATACAGTGGTTGTGCATGAGCCATGGCTAGGCTAGGAGGTGTTGACAGATGAAGGACGGGGTGCCCCTGCATGTATCTTACCTCTGATCCTGTTTGGGAGGAAATATTAGGGCAGATGGGCTTCTGGCTAGGGGAGGAGGCAGCGGAGGCAAGCGGTGGTGGAAGCAGTCACCTAAGCTCTGGAACAGTTTAGAAGAGGAGTACTTGTTTCAGAACACTTTTGAGTTTAACTGGAAAGCTGCAAAAAGAGCACTGACTGTCTCTAAAGATCTGAGGAAATCTTATACCAATACAAAGCATCCAGGGACTGGGGGACTGGTCTAAGCATAAAGGTTTACTGTCAAGTCTGAGGACCCGAGTTGAATCTCCAGGACCCATGTAAAAAGCCATATCCATCAGGATGACTTTGAAACCACAGTGCTGGGAGATAGGATAGAAAGGTCCCTAGGGCTGGATCCTTGAGCCCCAAGTTAAGTGAGAGACCCTATCTCAAAAAAACAAAGTGGACGGGCTTGAGAGATGACTTAATAGCTAACAGCACATGCTATGTACACTCTGAGTTCAGTTCCAAGTACTCATGCCCCAACCACCTGTAGCTCCAAGAGATCTGTCACCTCTTGCTTCATGTACTCATATGTGTACACACTGGCATAAGTGTATGTGTGCACACATACACATATGCACACAGATGCATGTATGTAGATGTGTGTCCGAATACATGCATGTATGAACATACACATACAAAATCAAAAGTAAAAGTCAATCCTCAAAGAATAAGATGGAGCTGGGTAAGGGGAACTTCCCATCTTGACTGCCTGTGCATGCATGGGAGTGCACCTGTATATACACAACGAAAGAACACATGACTCTGGATGTTGTTCTTTAGTGACAGTTATAAGAATAAAAGCTGGAGAAGGGGGGTAAGTGGTCCCGGGTAGGGTCCCAAGGTAAGAGATCACGTGGGAGAGCATAGCAGTTTCCATAGCCGGTGAGGGTGACTGAGGCGGGAGGGAATAACACGCCAGGCAGATAGACCTTGAATGAGGAATTTATTTAGGAAGGGGAGTGAAGGAGAAGGGAAGAGACCTAGAGGCACTGGGGAACAGAAGAGGAGAGGGGGGAGGGGGGAGAGAGAAGAAGAAGGGGATAGCTGGTTGCCAACCAAAAGCAGGAGAGAGAGGAAGAGAAAGCAAAAGAGAGTGTAAGTGGGCAGGGGTCTGTCTTTAAAGGGGTCCTTTGCACCTGCCTGCAGACTAGTACTCATGGCACCCTGGGCTGACCAGAGTACTTACTGCCTGAGTGCATTCTGCCAGGTGACAGGGGCAGGCCAGCATAATCCTTACACTGTAGTTAGTGCCACCACTTCTGCTTGCTGTGCTCTTGTGACAAGGCAGGCATGTGTCCTCCCTCCTGTTTACAGGCCTGTAATGCACCGGAATGTTCGCTACAACTGCAGAGTCATCTTTCTCAACCGGTAAGTGAGATGGGAGGAGGGCAGCTGGCATGCCTGTGCCTGACTCTGGTGGGGGGTATCTTGCAGGGTGCCCTTAGTGACTGCAGCACACTGTCCTAGCAACTCCAATGAATCTCCTTCTCTGGGCCTCAGTCACCCTCACTCACGCTAGAGGAGGAGCCCCAAGGTTGGGTTTTGGGACTTTTCATCCTTGTTGCTTCAACAATAAAGATGAGAGTAGTCTTCTGGCCATCCCTCCCCCAGCGCACACACACACACACACACACACACACACACACGCACGCACGCACGCACGCGCACGCACGCACGCACGCACGCACACCGGCTTCCAGCAAAGTGTACTTGCTGACTAATGAAGTCATGGTGACCTTTTTTTTTTTTTTCCAACCAGAAAGCTTAAGCCTAGAGAATGGAAAAAACAAACAAAACAATAGGTTTGCTCAGGGCCCTGTCTTAAACCAGCTCTGAGGCCTCACCTTATCCTAATGGGAAAGTTTCATGGCAGAGGCCTGCTTGTCCCAGGAGGATAGGATAGTGTGATCAGTCTTTTTACCTGCTATAGGAAGATCCTGCTCATCAGACCCAAGATGGCCTTGGCCAATGAAGGCAACTACCGGGAACTGCGCTGGTTCACCCCCTGGTCCAGAAGCCGGTGAGTGGAAAGTGCCTCGGCTGCAGTGTGTTGGGCCCACACACCAAGTGTTGACTAAATGTCCCCAGCACATGCAGCCTCAGTTGGGAGGTAAGCCACAGAACACTGTGGGAGGTGGGAAGACTGTTCCTGCCATTCAGATATGACCGATGCCATGCTGTCAGTTCAAGTCTAAGCCAGAAGACACAGACCTCAGCCATCAGTCAGTGGTCACTGGTCATTCTTAAGTGGAGGGACACTGTGTCTCAAATTGTCCTTAATGGCAAGGACTCTCACCATAGCCCATTTGACCTTTGAGAACAGTTCATTCTTTGAGGGGGGTGCACGTCCTGTGCAGTGTATGGTGGTCAGAAGTACCCCAACCTCTGAGTAGAATTTATTAAAACAAAATTACCCCTAAGCTAGGTAGACATGGTGATGTACACCCGTCATCCCGGTGCTTGGAGGTGAGGCTGAAGAATCAGGACTTCAAAGATATCTTTGACTATAATAATGAGCCCCAGGTCAGCCTGGGGAACATGGACCCTGTCACAGAGCAAAAATCAATCACCCCAGTCTTTACTAAAAGTTTCCTCGGGGGCAAATTCCCCCCAGTTTGGAAGCCTAGTTCTGTGTTTTAGGTTACTGTCTTAGTGTTCTATTGCTGTGAAGAGATGCCCTGCATGGCAATTCATATAAAAGAAAACGTTTAATTGGGGCTTGCTTATAGTTTCAGAGGTTTAGTCCATTCTCATCATGGCAGGGAGCATGGCAGCATGCAGGCAGACATGGTACTGGAGTAGTTGAGAGTTCTACATCCAGATCCACCAGCATCAAGAAGAGAGTCATTGAACCTGGTTTGGGCTTTTGTAATCCCAAAGTGACACACTGCCTCCGCAAGGCCACACCTCCTAATCCTTTCATCTTATGCAACTCCCTAAGCATTCAAATATGTAAACCTATGGGGACATTCTTATTCAAACCACCGCAGTTACCCCCATTTATAATTGGCTATTGCCCTTGTGATCAGGGTCTTTAGCATTATACTTTAAGTGGTTGACCGCTGATAGGAAAACCACTGACTTCTGAGAGTTGCTGTGTGTTTGCTGGCCTTATGAATTCTGGTCCTGTCTTCTAATTGTGTTGACTTCCTTCGCTTTTCCATCAAGTAGAACGTCTATGTGATGTTCACCTGATGTGATTTCTTTCTGTATTTGCATTTCTCAGTCCATCTTCTTCACTTTTGCTGGCCAGCATTTTTACAACATTCTAAAATATTCTTAGGACAGAAGGGTTGGATTTTTGCCTTCCTCCTTAGTTAACCAGAAATCTCCTTGAGGTTCTCCATTTGGCTTCAGACTTACATGTCACCACCTTTTGTTTTCACTGTGAATTAAAAAATAATATATTTGCCAGGTGTTGGTGGCACATGCCTTTAATCCCAGCACTCGGAAGGTAGAGGCAGGCAGATCTCTGTGAGTTCGAGGCCAGCCTGGTTTACAAAGATAGTTCCAGGGCAGGCTCCAAAACAATACAGAGAAACCCTGTCTTGAAAATACAAAACAAGTGTGTGTGTGTGTGTGTGTGTGTGTGTGTGTGTGTGTGTGTGTGTGTATGTGTGTATGATGTATATGTATATATATGTATATATTTTATTTTTATTTATGTGTCTGTGTGAGGTTATATGCATATAAGTGCAGTGCCTACAGAGGCCAGAAGAGAGCAATGGATCCTCTGGAGCTGAAGTTATACCTAGTTGTTAACTGCCATTTACAACTGCTGGGACAAAACTCACTTCTTGACTGCTCAGTCATTTCTCCAGCTGCCTTTTTAAAATGGAGAGTAAATGTTGAATCCCAGTGTGTTTCCCATGTATGTCAAGGTGAATAGAGAGAGTAAACCTCTGTGTCCTTGCTTAAATTCCAAGTGAATATGGGATATTAAAGTTGGATTCATCCAAGTTTAATCCCATCACTCTGGAGGCAGAGGCAGGTAAGTCTCTGAGTTTGAGGCCATTCTGCTCTACAGAGACAGTTCCAGGACAGCCAGGGCTACACAGAGAAATCCTGACTCAAAAAACAAAACAACAAACAAAAATCTTGGATTGAGTTTGTTAAGGTTTATTCAGAAATTGGTTCACTGTCTAGAATTGTGTGCCAGTGTTCTGTTAGAGGTTTTTTGCTTTGTTTTGTTGAGAGGGAATGTATCACTTACGTTTTGTTTTGGTCTTAATATTATGAAGTTGTTTTTTGTTTTTTTTTTTTTTTCCTGTGCTCTAGATGTGTTATGAGAGTGCTGTATTATCCGATTGTAATATGGTTAAAATTTCCTTTGACACTTGAGAATAGGTAGCACATTCCTTTAATCCCAGCATCCAGAAGGCAGGGACAAACTAAAGTCTGTGTATTCAAGGCCAACCTAGTCTGCATGGTTCCAGGCTAACTAGGGCTACACAGTGAGACTCTGTCTAAAAAAATAATAATCAATTAAGAGTGAGGGGCACTGGCTGTTCTTCCTGAGGACTTGGGTTCAGTTTCCAGTACCCACAAGCAGCTCACAACTGTCTGTAACTGCAGTTCCAGGGAATCTGATGCCCTCTTCTGGCCTCTGTGAGCACCTGCCCTCATATGCACATGCCTACACACAGACAGACACACATGTACACGTATGCACATAAATACAAATTTTTAAAATAACCAGAAGGAGCCGACTCCTGAAAATTGTCCTCTAACCTCTGCATGAGCACCATGGCATGTGCGTACCCACATACTTACACACACAATGAATAAATTCATATAAAATAAAATGAAAAGAAGTGGTTTCTCTAGCACTTTCCTGCCCTTCCTGGGACTTGTTTGGTCCATTCTTAAATGACACATAAATAGGGCAGAGTGTAGAGCATGCATTCTCCTATAATGTAGCTTGGTCCATTCACCCATTAGCTTTTTATTTCATATAATTGTAGCGTGTATGTTTCCTCCAGCCCGCCAGTCTGGGCCCTCAGAAGCGCCAGCCCCAAATAACACTCAGAGACTCTGTATTTGATACAATCCTGTTGGCCAGTTACCATTACTGTTTATGGGCTAGCTCTGTCTTAATACTTATCTAAGTATTTCCACGTGGTCGTCTTATGGGGGAGCCGCGGTGGGCGTCTTCCTTCCTTCCCGGGCTACATCTCGACTCCTCCCCCCTACTTCCTCTTTCCTCCTTGTCTCCTAGCCCCGCCTATCTTGCTATCTCATTGGCCCAACGGTGCTTTATTATAAACAAGTATGAGAAACATATATACAGAATAACATCTCCCATCATATAATAATACGGGTATTTTGTTAGTGTTTTGCTTTGTGGTTTGTTGAGATAGGACGTTATACTATATATAGTCCAGCGCTGGGGCAATTGGCCAATATGGAATGGATCTTTGCATGAGTTGATAAAGGTGAGCACACTGGTAGCTCAACAACATTTTGGTTTAGTGACATCGTGTTTCCTGACTTACAGATGGGGACAGAAGACTCCTCTAGGACTGTGTGGCCATGAGGGTCTGTGGGTATCTTGTTCCTGGTCACTGTGTTGTTGGAGGATGGGAGAGGCCTGGTCCACTCAGCTTCATGACTTCTGGCATTATGCTTAAGTAGAAGAATCACTGGCAGTGTGCCCTCAGGCCACGAACTCTAAGAAAGCAAACAGAACAGTCTGTTTTTGGTGTCTAAGCAGTGCACTAGGCAGTGGCTTGAAGTCTGAAGTGTTAGCTTTTTATTTTATGTTTTTTATAATTAAGTCCACTGGAGTAGGTCTTCGAGACTCCCTAGACCAAAGCTGTGTGTGGTAAATACTCTGCCTGTCAAAGGCTGTGGACTGTGACCTTATGGTCTCATTGGTAAGGTAGGTGTGGTCATGTCTGTGGGTGAACATCACAGGACTTTTCCAGGGTTGGGGGAAACCCTGATTTCTCCCTTGGAATGGTGACCTGATTTCAGTCCCCCCTTCCTCAGCCTCTCAGAAAACACTGAGGGGCAGAGACACTCATACATGAGTACTATAGTCTCTGTCATGGGCCTCTATATGAATGGGTGGTATTGCCTCTGAGGACACAACATTCTCAGGAGCCTGACATGGTTAGACTGAGGGCCCCTGCCTGTGCCATGCTTCCTGTTTCCCAGGACCCCATCTCAGCTTTGCCATGCTTTGATTCTTTTCTTTCAGGCAAACTGAGGAATATGTCCTCCCTCGGATGTTACAGGACCTGACAAAGCAGGTGCATCCTTCCCAGGGCTTCCTGCCAGTGCAGGCTGAGGGTGGGCACAGGAGGAGCTCTTGGGTGGACTCAGAGCATAGCTGGGTAGATGGGAAGTACAGAGCAGATCTTCCGTGGTGAGTACAGGAGGGCTGGTTGCAAGCCAGGCTGCAGGAGTCAACCCTGAGCAGAGGCAGACTCTGAATCAGGGATAGTTCTAGGAAACTACAATCAGCTGGTCATGGGCATATCAAAGCTTCATCCCTCCCTCTTGTTGCACTGTGGACCTGGTCCTCCCTCTACTTGGAGCTTTGTTGAATAGTGACACTGCTGGTGGCAGGAAATGGAGTGGAGGAAAGGACCTCTTGCAGCCATAGTAAAGCTATGTGGCTTGTGGTCATGAGTAGGGAAAAGGGGAAGCCCGGAGTCAGCAGAAGTCAAATATGCTTGGGCTGGACACACTCCTGGTGAGGAAAGTCTTAGTGAGGGCCTGGAACAGTATGGTAGCCTTCAAGATGTCGGAGACCAATGTGTAGCCCAGGAAGCAGCTCTGGGATCTAAAGTGGTCTTTTCGCTGCAGAAAACTGTGCCCTTTGGAGATGTGGTACTGGCCACCCGGGACACCTGCATTGGGAGTGAGGTCTGTGAGGAGCTCTGGACACCGCGCAGGTCAGCTGGCTCTCTATGCCCTCCATTCCCCATCCTGTGCCAGCCAGTGGGAGGACCCAGGCTTTGCAGCCTCCTTTTGAGGCCATGGCCTTACTCATGGAGATCCCCTTAGATAGCAGAGGGACCAGGGGAGCCCAGCAGTCACTCCACCTGCCTCTTTCCACAGCCCCCACATCGACATGGGCCTGGATGGTGTGGAGATCATCACTAATGCCTCTGGCAGCCACCACGTGCTACGTAAAGCCCACACCAGGGTGGATCTGGTAACCATGGCCACCTCCAAGGTGGGCATTGGGCAGGGTGGTTAGAGCAGCATTTGATAGACATGCTTGGTCCCTCCCACGGTTCTCTTCCTGGTATGACCAGGCCCTAACTTCCATCATTCAAAGCAGATTCTGTTGACACTGCTGTGACAGAGAACCAAGATGTATTCCAGTCTGTGGTTGTCATGGAGACACATACCACCTTGCATGCACCTGCCGTTGACCTTAGACACAGTGCAGCAGTACTGTTAGTCCTTGGTACAGATAGACATGCCCCAGGTTGAAGATAGGCACAGATAGGAGATAACACCCAGCCCTCACAGAGGTCATCACCAGTGCTTCTAGTGGCCCTGAAGCCCCATGCTGCCCCATCACACTGTTCTAACTGTAGTGACCCTGTCAAATAGAGACAGCAGCATTACACTGAAAGCTGAGGAAAAGTAAAAGTGGATGTTCTATGGGATACCTGACACCTGAGGTCATGTGACATTATTTGGGGAAGACCCAGAGAGGGAACCAGTGAGAGACCAAAATAATATTACCACCAAAATTCAACATGGTAAACCAATGAGTTTATTGGAATTGCCCAGCAGTAGGTGAGGGTTACAGACAGGAGCGGGGATGAGCCAAAGGCAGCTGCATCACCAAAGTCCCATGGACAGCTCATAGAAGCTGGAACCCTGGAGTTCTCTTCACAATTTACAGGCAGTTTGACAGATCTCTCCCAGGCAGCTTGGCTGGTCTGAGAGCCTCTCAGCAGTCCTTATTGCTTATGTGACCTTGAAGAGGAGGGGCCTTGTGCATCTGCTAAGTTTCAGGAACTTCCTGAGACTTGTACATTATTGATTCCTGATGTTTCAATTTTGAGGAAATTGTAGCACATCTGGCAAGGCCACATGAACTGGAGCCATGGGGCTTTGTGTCCCCACCTTCACCTGCTGTCTCTGCCAGAGTTTAGATGCCAGTGGCAACTTGGGACCAGGTGGAGAATGGTAGTCTGGTGCATCTAGGAGTCTCTTCAGGACTAGTGGCAGTCATAGGTTATATAAATCACTGATAGCCCTACTGTCACCTCTGCTTCTTCTAGAATGGTGGCATCTACCTGCTAGCCAACCAGAAGGGCTGTGACGGTGACCGTCTCTACTATGATGGCTGCGCCATGATTGCCATGAATGGGAGCATCTTTGCCCAGGGCACGCAGTTCTCATTGGATGATGTGGTAATGAGCCAAGCATGGGGATAGGGAGTGGCCTTCACACTGCCCAGTTCATCTGTATAGTTCTCTCTCCCATGGTTGTGAGGAGGGAACCCCTTAAGGCAGGTTCTGGCTGAACACAGAGCAGAGGAAAATGTCCATGCTGAGCATGAGCTAGTGGGGAGAACCCCAGGCTGTAGTGAGCACATTAGGGCAGGTTCCATAGTGCCTGGAACATAGGGCCACCTGGCTCATGCAGGGGCTAGTGAGCTTGTTTGGCTCATTTTGGAGGCTGGCAGGATGAAGCCCCACCCCACCCCCAATTTGAGATTAGTAGACACTAGGCCTGGTCCTAGCATAAGGGATGGTGGCTGTCAGTCAGGCTTAACTGGGGACATTATCCTCAGGGGCATCTGGCCTGTCTGTGACCTATCAGTTTCCCCATGGCCTGGACAACACATGTTAAAGGGGGGCTGTATCCTACATTAGTAACTTTTCTGACTCATATGAGAAAACTGTCAGAGTTCTTTAGGGAGGAAGGGTTTACTTTGACTCACAGTTGGATGCTAGCAGTCCATCCTGGTGGGAAGGTGCAGTGGCAGGAATGTGAGCCAGCCAATCACATTCTGTCCACAGTCAGAAGCATAGAGGTGAAGGCTACTGCTCAGCTCATGGTGGGGATTCCAGTCAGGGTTTCTCTGTGTAGCCCTGCCTATCCTGGAACTCACTCTGTAGACCATGCTGGCCTCAAACTCACAGAGATTTACCTGCCTTTGCCTCCAAGTGCTGGGATAAAAGGCCTGTGCCACCACTGCCCTGTTCACTTTCTACTTTTTATTCAGTCTAGGACCCCAGCCCACAGGCTGGTGCCATCCACATTCAGAGTGCATCTATCTCAGTAAACCCAATCTAGATACTCCCTCACAGATATACCCAGAGATTTGTTCATGGTAAGTCTAGATTGTATCGAGCTGACAAAGCTAACCATTACATCCCCACTTGAGCCCTGAGTGAGACACAGATGAAACCCCTTACCTCCTGTAGGGAGGGGCTTTATGAGGCTAGCCAGACAAGGGACAGGTTGGAAGTGTCGTCACAATTCTTTGGTGGGGGGTATGAGGACACAGGGAAGAGACAGGAAAGCAGAGGACAGCCCTACACAAACCCACTGATCCACCTCAGGGGTCACACAGTCCTCAAGGGCTGATGAGCTGTGCGCTCAATGCCTGGAAGATGTGGGTATGGACTGCCATGTTACTCCCCATGCTGTTCTCCTCCTCTGTCTTCCTCTGTGTTGGCTTTATTTTCTGGTCATAGGATGGCTGCAGTGGCTCCAGCCATCCCATCTGTAAGTCACTGTGTTCAGAGTTGGAGAAAGAGTCATTGCTTTCATGAAAGAACCTTTCCTGAAACTTCCCCCTCCCCCCAGTTATGGACAGAGTTGTGTCTCCTGCTATAACTGGCAATATCACTGGGAAATGTCTAAATGTAGTTGAGGTTCTGGTGTCAGCCAGACAGATGCAGCTGGGGAGATAGTTCAGGTCAACAGCATTGATGTCAGGCAGCTCCCAACTACCTGTTACTTCAGCACCAGGAAACCAGCACCCCAATCTGGCCTCTACAGAAACTGCACTCACATGCACATACACATAGACACACATACTCATAATTTAAAATACTTTTTTTTTTTAAGGAAAAAAAGTTCAGGAGGGTAATGGTACCATTCACCCTGCTAGGGGCGGCAGGTGCCCAGCCCCTGCTGTGAAAAGTCTGACCTATTCATGTGGGACAGCAGTCCTGTGCTTTCCCTCTGCTTCCCTGTCCAGGAGGTCCTCACTGCCACCCTGGACCTGGAGGATGTCCGGAGCTACAGGGCAGAGATCTCATCTAGGAACCTAGAGGTGAGTGCCCTGGGAAACACCAGCCTAAGTGCTCAGCCAGGCCTTGATGGTGGCCCTAGGATGTTGTGGTCTTGACTAAGACTGTAGAACCAGAGATGGTGCTGAACTCTGGGTGCTGTTGTGTGCCCGGTTCCTCACTAAGTATAACATCCTTGGGGTCCACCATGTGGAAGCATAATGGAGCTCTGCTCTTTTTCTGGTACAGTAGTACTCTACCCATACCACTGGGCACCCACCCCCTCCTCCCTAGTTTTGAGTAAGTATGGGTTCCTTTTTCCTGGGTGTATCTGAGTAAGGCCTCTGGCTCATATGGGGCCCTCATGTTCAGGCTGCTGAGCTATCAGACTGAGTGGCGCTCCCCTTCCCATTCCCACAGTACCAGGAAAGGTCTGTAATGTCTCTGCCCTTACAAGCACTTGTCAGTCCCTATCACCTTTGATCAGTCCATCCTGTTTCCCCATGGGCTTGTCTGTGTCCCCAATGGCTGCTAGAGTCCTGTTCCTCACCGGGGAAGGTACCCAACTGCAGCTGTCACTGTGTCCTGATGTCCTCCCCTTACAGGCAAGCAGGGTGAGCCCGTACCCCCGGGTGAATGTGGATTTTGCCCTCTCTGTCAGTGAGGACTTGTTGGAATCTGTGTCAGAACCTATAAAGTGGACATACCACAGTCCCGAGGAAGAGATAAGGTGGGTGCTCCCTGGGTGCTCCGGTTGCTTTGTGGCCACCACCGTCCCAGTGGCTGCCAAGGTTTGTCAGGTGTGGGGGCTGCAAGGATTCCCAAAATCTGCCTAGGGTAGACCCTCTGCTTCACTGGAATTAAAGATATAGTGGTTGCTACATAGTGAGAGCCTGTACCAAAAAGTCACGGTGGCCAATCAGGCCAGGCTGCCTGGTTCTTCCCAGGGTGGTCTCCCTGTTCTGTGTCCTTAAGTTCTGAATCCCTGTGTCAGGCCTCAGTGTCACATTTTATGTGGGATATCTCCAGGGTTCCCCCACACACACACACACACTTGTTTCAGAACTGAAAGGCTCAGATTGACATGAAGTGCTTATAGCAGATGGCCCATCGAGAGCCCAGGCTCAGGGCTGTGTGTCTGTGCTGCCTTCTGGGGGCCCCATGCAGAGCCACTGTACAGGTGCCATGAGCCAGGCTAGTGCCTCCAGACTCAACACTGTTATCTCCTGCAGCCTCGGACCTGCCTGCTGGCTCTGGGACTTTCTTCGACGGAGCAAACAGGTAGGGTGTGTCATTCCTAACTACCCCTGTGTGCTCTTCTGGTTGGTGTGTGAGTGGAGGGTGGGATAGTGATGTTCTTTTTGGGGGGAGTGTATCTGAACTGGCCAGGGGCCAGATGGGTAAAGCCCACTTTGAAGCCATGTGGTAGACTATGGAGCAGTTAAAGGTGGAGGAACTCCCATGTCTCCCAGTGGGTGTTTATCTAGGGCCACAAAGGCAGCCTAGGGTCCAGTGGTGCCTTCTGCCCATTAGGAAACCTGTCATACAGTTGGGTCATTTGTCCACCCCAGAGATGGGTGCTGTGCCTGTGTTCCTGCAGGACTCTGGGACTCACACGATGGTGCTAGTCTGGAGAATGGGTAGGACAAAGCCTATCTGCAGCTCAGTTCACACAGTACTTGGTCGGCCCCTTCCAGGCTGGGTTTTTCCTGCCCCTGAGTGGCGGTGTGGATAGTGCAGCCAGCGCCTGTATCGTCTACTCCATGTGCTGCCTGGTCTGTGAGGCTGTGAAAAGCGGAAGTAAGTGACGTGACATCCATTGGTCTGAGGAGGGAGTCGGGTTAGAAACCAGGCACAGAGCAGAGGACAAATCCAGGTCATGCGTGCTGTGGGTGAGAGAGCCTTCATGGCTGGGCACATATGTTGTCTGTCATATTCAAGTCCCAGAACTCAATCCAGTAACAGTTTTTCCTGGGAAGTTAGCAGATGTGGCCTTGTCTGCCTGCCACTGTCTGTCAACAGTGCAAGCCTTGGGGAGGACATAGGTTTTGGGGTCTGCCAATCTATGTGAAGTCCTTATCTCACCATGGGTGCAGTGGCACTAAGAATAGCCTGAGTAGTGTAGGAGCAGAGGGATAGCCCAGGACAGAGCACAGGCTAGCCCAACACAGACCACAGCCTGCAGAGCAGTGGGTTGGTTAGTACAGCGCAGACCATAGGTTGTCTTAAAACAGATCAGTGAGTTAGTACTACTAGCCCTGGGGGCACAGGGGCCAGTATGCAAGCACCTGGGAGAGGGACCTGCTCATTTTTTTTATGACCCTGGGCAATGGACCAGACTAGACTTGTGGTATCTAGGGTGATCAATGGAAGCTAGATGTAAGGGAACTTGGGAGATGGACTGTGGGAACTGAACATCAGATTGGAGGATAGCTAAGTGAGCTCCAGGGGCAGACTGGGACTAATGTGTGGGAGCTTAAGCCAGACCAGGATACCTGGTACCTATATGGGGGGTGGACGGAAGCTGGCACTTGGAATATGTGAGCTGGCTCCATGGACATTTGGGAGGGAAGCCAGGACTTTGTGCACAGTCAGTGAGTGGTTCTCACCCTGCCATGGTGGTTCCAGATCAACAAGTGCTGGCAGACGTCCAAAGCCTAGTGGACGAAAAGAGCTACACCCCACAAGATCCCCAGGAGCTCTGTGGACGCCTGCTCACCACTTGCTACATGGCCAGTGAGAACTCCTCCCAGGAGACCTACAGCAGGGCCACAGAGCTGGCTCAGCAGATTGGAAGGTAGGACTCCATCCTGTGCTGAGCTCAGGCTGGCACCGTGGCAAGGGTCAGAACTGGTGACAAGCCTGTGGCTGCAGTGTCTTTGTGCAGTGTCTGCACAAAGCAGCAGAGTGAAATGCTGTTGTGGGTTTGAGCCCACGCTGTACCGTTCACATGCACATGCATGTACACATATAAACATCCATCACCCAGCCTTGCCCCTAGGTGCAGTTTCAGGTCGCATATTCCTATCAGCTGGATACCATAGAGCTGGTTCAGCAGGCTTTGGATGTAGCTCACAGGTTATGCAAGGATCAAGGAGACTTTTCCAGGAGGCATGACTCTGCCTCATCCAGAATATTCTTTTATTCTGGCTCTTTGGAAAATCAAGAAACTATCTGTTGTCACATTTCTGGGTACAGCCAAAAGCCTCCCTACCAGCAGTTCCATACCTGGGCTTATGCCTACAGGAGTTACCTCTATAGAGGATGTTCCTGGTTGTCAGCTTTGTCACAGTAGTGAGAGGAGGATATGAGCCAAACAACTATTGGCTGATGAATAGCTGAAAAAAGATGTCATCTGCCCACACTGGAGTATTGCTTTGATGTGAGATAGGGTAGAGTGCCTCCAAAACATAAGTGACTCTTGGAACTGTTACAGGTGTAACTGTTTGGTGGTGAGCCACCAAAAGAGTGCGGGCATCAAATCCAGGTCCTCTGGAAGAGCAGTCAGTGCTCTTAATTGCTGAACCATTTTTCCAGCCATCTTTTTTTTTTTTTTTTTTTTTTTTTTTAACAAGTCTCACTCTGTGGCTCTGGCTGACCTGGAGCGCATAGGAATCCACCTGCCTCTGTCTCCCAAGTGCTGGAATTAAAGGCGTGCACCACTATACCCAGGCCCAGGCCCAAGAAATGTTTTTCATAGGTAATTAAGAGCATGTCTTAGCACACCTGTGACCCCTCTCACCCCTGCCCTTCCAGCTACCACATCCGTCTGAGCATTGACCCTGCCGTGAAGGCTGTCCTGGGCATCTTTAACCTGGTGACTGGGAAGTTCCCTCAGTTTTCAGCACATGGAGGGAGCAGCAGGGAGAACCTGGCCTTGCAGAATGTGCAGGTAGGTGTTTGATCCTGGCCCTGCTCCTCACAGGGGTGTGGAGAGGAAAGCAGTGAAAAGACAGGGAACCTAAGAATGTGATGGGCAGTGCTGGGTTAACTGCCTATACGCCTCACCACACAGCCATGCTTTGGGTTGCAGGTCTGTGAGTGTAAATGCCTGGGAAAGTGTGTGTGGAGTGTGTGACCATCTGATCCTTGGTGAGGCTGTATGCTGGAGCATGACCACACCCAGGTGTATGTGGGAATCTGTACATTTCATTCAGCCCTAGCCCACTGGCCCTGCCCTACCCCTGGGCTACTTTGGTTAGCCTATATGCCATGTGTGTCAACAGGGAGAGGAAAGGTCCCAGGGCATGTCTGTTGGTGTGTCAGAATGCCATCTGTGTTTGCCCTTTGTGTTCATGGCCACCTCTCAAATGGTAAATAGTGTAGAGGGCACTGCTGAGCATCTGCCTGGGTGCCCCTATGCAGTGCCTGCCTCGTATCACTCTTGGCACTATGACCCTCCTGTGAACTGGTGCAGGGCAGTGTGGGAGGCTTTTCCCCAGCACAGGACAGCTTGATTCCACTTGTTTGTGTTCTGACTTGGTTGCTCCAGCACTAGGATTTCATTGTAGTATGGCTGCTTCCTGGGTCCTGGCACAGAGTAACTGCCTTCTTCCCTCATCCAGGCTCGGATAAGGATGGTCCTCGCCTACCTGTTTGCGCAGCTGAGCCTCTGGTCCCGGGGTGTTCAAGGGGGCCTTCTTGTGCTTGGATCCGCCAATGTGGATGAGAGGTGTGTGTGGCTGGGGACTTGCCTTGATGACACCCTAAATCTCTGAGGGAAGATTGGTCCTTTCAAAATACAGTTTCTCTGTAATATCAGGATATGCAGAGACTGCAGACCAAGAAACAGCTCCCAGCCCAGCCCACTCTCATCCAGCTCACGCTGCTTCTGTCCCTGACCTGCCTCTAGCTCCTGTCAGCCACACAGGGGCACCCACCTCCTCCTCCTCCTTTCCTGTTCCATGCATCATAGGTCATTTCATTGCAAACCGTTTCCACTCCAAACAAGATAGCTGTTTTTCTATGTGAACTGAAGACAAATCTAGTTTTCCCTTGCTTAAAAAACATCCAGTAATCCTCCTATTTCCAGGTAAAATCCACCCAACCTCAGACCCAGCCGTAGAGACTGGTAGATCCCCTTCCCAGGTTCAGTTTCCCTGCTTCCCTTAGGTGAACCACCACACCTCCTAACTGTTCTCATATGCTCCTCATTAGCTGAAGAATTTTAAAAACATCATGAATTCATCCATTTGTCTTTTCACCAGTCTGACTATCTGTAAGTTGAGTCACCCATCTGTCTATCCATTACTGTGACCACCCAACCATCTACCCGTCTACCTGCCAGTCCATTTGTCCACTCACCCACCCATGCAAACATCCATCCACCTACCCATCCACCCACACATCTGTATATTCACTGACATATTCATCCATCCACCTACTTATACATATGTACATACACCCCCACTCATCTATCTATCCATCCATCCACCCATACATACATACATATACCCCCACCCATCCATGCATACATACATACATCCACCTGTCTATCCACCCAGCCACCCACATATGCATATATCCCTCTCATCTGTAGTTTCATTTGGTTTGATTTTGAGATAGCGTCTTACTCTGAAGCACAAGATAGCTTCAAACTTAACTATGTAACCTAGGCTGCTGTCAAACTGGAAACAATCCTCCTGCCTCTGCCTTCTGAGACTGGGAGTATAGGATTGTGTCACCACATCTAGTGTTTTTTTTTTTTTTTATTTTTATGTGTGTGGGTGCGTGTGTGCGCACGCATAGCCCGCATGTGCCATAACATGTAATGGAGAGCAGAGGACAACTTCCAGTGTCAGTCCTTACCGCCTACCTTTTTGAAGCAGGCTGTACACTCCAGGCTAGCTGTTCTGCAAGGTTCTGGGAATTCTGTCTATCTCTGCATAGGCATGCCAGGATCACAGATGGTACTGTTGTGCCCAGCTATATGTGGGTGGTAGGGATCTGAACTCAGGTTCTGGTCTATAATGAGCCCTTTTTTGTGTGGCCAGCCAGCTCCCAAATAATGAAAGCTCAGCCTTAGCTTAAGCTTGTCCCACTAGCTCTTAAAACTTGATCTATATTTTACCATGTGACTTTTTACCTATGTCCAACTCCCTCCATGTGTCGTTGGCATCTCCCTGGTGCCTCTGTTACCTCCTACACCTGCCTCTCTTTGCCCTGAAGTCCTGCCTATACCTCCTGCCTAGCTATTGGCCATTCAGCTCTTTATTAAACCAATCACAGCAATGTATCTTCACACAGTGTACAAATATCCCACAACACTTGTCCCCAGAGCCCAAGACTGGAGTCCCAGTCATCACTGGGAGTGGGGTCGAGAGGATGAGACAGGGGCACAGTGGTCTTGCCATCCCTCTTCAGCAACACCTAACTACTAGTGCTCATGCAGTCGGGAAATGCTGGGTGAAACAGCTGGAATTTTTGCCAAGAGATGGTGCCAAAAGAAGCAGTGAGAGGAGAGCTTGAGGAGAGATGATCAGATACAGGATGATGGATGGGTTCCTGTGATGTCTTGGGCCCAGTGAGTTATGTAAGACTGTGTTTGATGACTTGCTAAGAGGACTTGGAACTTGGTATTGAGTTGTACTGGGGCTGTTGCCTGTACTGCAAACAGACTGGCAGTGAGGTTGAGTAAGGACAGAGCAGCCTGGCACAGTTTGCCAAGCCTGCTCCCAGGGATGTTACAAGAGATAAATCCAGTTCCATATCCTGGCCAGCTGATCACTCAGTATTTGGGGTACAGGTAAGCCCAGGCTGGCAGGTACCTTCTGTTGATACCTGTCAGAAACCCATCTCCCAGGAGGAATGCAAGGCTTCAGCACCAGCCATGTCATTGATACACACAGCTTAGGCCCAGGGACCTCCAACAGGGAGGGACAGGGAAGCCTACAAGCCTGGGTTCCCAACATCAGGCAAGCTGCTTAGCTGCCTTCTGAAGGAGCACTGTCTTCCCAGGCCTGCGGGTGATACACCGTGAGTGAGGGTAGAGTGGGATGCATGTGTTCTTGCTAATAGAAGGTCAAGGTGAGGCCTTAACTATGGAAAGAGCACACTACAGGCTGATGGTTGATGTCAGCTAGCAGGAGGTAGAGGAAGGAAGGCCAGAGTCCTGCCATGGTCCTTGAGGCCATGGGGAGTGTTCTATCCCGTGGAACAACATGGAGATTAGGATATGTTGTGGGCCCCTCCCCACGGCCGGTGTCTCTGCTGGTGGTAAACCAAGTTCCTGAGCATTTTCACCAGCCTCTGTTCGACCTGAAGACAATTACCTGAGGCTAGTAGCTTCGCCACTACTTGCCAATTTAGCCTGGAACCACTGGGTCAGCAGAAACACCTGTGTGGCCAGGAATGGATGGTCTCACCAGGACACACAGTGACCTGTGGCAGAGCTATGGCAGGTGGGCGGGGTTGGGAGGTGTGTGGGCCCTGAATTGTTTGTTCTCATGGTCACTGCAGGGCAGCTGCTCCAAGCCCTCAAAGTGCTGAGGCTCATGGTCCTCCCCCAGCCCTCTGGAGGCTCCCCATACCCACCACCAACCCAACCCTCCCTGTATCCTCACAGCTATCAGCTTCTTGACAGCAGCCTTTGGCCATGACTATTCTTCCTCCCTGGGGCTGTTTCTCAAACCCACCCTGTAACTCTGGTCCATCTCTGGGTGGAGTCTGTACGTCTGCAGGGTCCTTTTGCCATGTGAAGTCATAGAGCTCTACATCAGAGCTCTGTAGCAGGCCGAGTGTACACCTGTGCAAGGTCCTGTCTCCCCTTCGGAGCCTCTGTCTCTGTGTTCCACCTAGCTGACCCTGGCCTTCTAGATAAGCTTCCCAGTGGGATGATGGTGCTACCCAAGCATTCTGAGCCAAGATAGATGTCTACACAGTGTGCCCAATGTCACCCTGCTGGTCTCTTCCAGGGCCTGGGTTATGCTAGGCTTCCTGGAAGAAGGGAGCCCTTGGCCAGCACTGGTGGACCCCAAAACCCTTAATACCCCAGAAACCATGGGAACACTATGCTTCTTTCCTGGCAGTCTCCTCGGCTACCTGACCAAGTATGACTGCTCCAGTGCGGACATCAACCCCATAGGTGGCATCAGCAAGACAGACCTGAGAGCCTTTGTCCAGTTCTGCGCCGAGCGCTTCCAGCTTCCTGCTCTGCAGACGTGAGTGCTCGTGTGGCTCATGGGCCACCAAGACCACCCTCCTTAGCTCCCTATGCCCCACCCACTCCTGTTCCTACACCAACAGTTCTGTCTTATGTGACCATTCCTCCCAGACTGACTTTTCTCCTGCTGCCATCTCAAGGCAGAGAGACTGGTGCTGGCACCTGACTGGCCTGATCTCCGGGGTGCCTGTTAAGGATACCCACAGCTTATCAGCCTATCAGGCCACTGCAGCATCACTCCTGGTACCAGGAAAACTGTCCTTGCTATCCTTGCAGTCCGTCCTGTCCACAGGGGACCTCTGGCAATATGTGGAGATCCCTTTGGTTGTCACAAAGAGTTTGTTCCTGACAGCTCACAGTCACAGGCTGAGGATCCTCCCAAGTGTCCTGCAGTATGTCTTAACTACTCCACTGTACCCTCTCTGTCAAGTCTCCTGACCCCAACTACTAACAGTCTTGCGGCAGAAGGCCCCTCCCTGAACTCTTCACCTTCTTACCATCCTTGATCCACTGTCTCTGAGTCATGAAGCCCCAGGACCATGCGTCCAGGCATGGGCCGGCCAGTCATGGCCAGTCCCACTGCAGTTGGTCTAGGGACGTCCTGCCAGAGTTCACAAACACATTAGCAGCCCTGGTGACACTGACTCTGTATGTCCTACTGCAGCATCCTGTCAGCACCGGCCACTGCAGAGCTGGAACCCTTAGACAACGGACAGGTGTCTCAGACGGATGAGGTAATGATGGTGGCTTGGTCATGGTGGATGTGTCTCCCCTTCCCAATGGGTCCCTTTACAACCTCCTTCTGCTTCTACCTTGGGACCCTGGCTCTCTCAGGCCATCGGAATCACTAACCTCAGACACTCGACTTAGCTTTCTCATTGTGGTTAGGGCTGAAGAAGAAGGATAACAAGGTAGGGTCAGAGGCAGAGTGAGGATGATAAGCTAGGAAACAGCAGGTTCTCTACCTCATAACAGCCTTGGAGTAGAGTCAGTCACCTCCCCTGCCTTTCAGGGTTTTGGTTGCTTTTCCAAACCTGCATCTCCTGGCACCCAGTGAGTTCTGAGAACCCTGACTGGGAACCCACTTCTGACCCTTGTTGAGCCTCACCTCCCTGGACATTTGGTCCCCAGCTGCAAGAGGCTCTGAGGTCCCTCCTGGCATTATCCCACTGTGCTTTGAACACACTTCCGTCCCCACAGGAAGACATGGGGATGACGTACTCAGAACTCTCCATCTTCGGCAGACTCCGGAAGGTTGCCAAGGCAGGGCCCTACAGCATGTTCTGCAAACTGCTCAACATGTGGAAAGACAGCTGTACACCAAGACAGGTAAAGCCATATATGACAGCAGACCAAGCCACCTGTGGGTGACCCCAAAATGATAAATTCATTTCCTACACATTAACATTTTGCACTGTCATCGTCACCAGCTTGAGATTCCTGGCTGCCTTGAGTTAGAGTGGATCTGAGTGTGGGCCAGTCATGTGCACGTGCTGGTGCATTATAGAGGCTTCAGAATAGTTAGTTCTGCTGGCCAGAGTGCCTACTGGGCCCATAGACCACCTGGAGGCCTCCAGGAGCACAGCACTGGGCTGTCAGAACCAGGCCTCTACAGTTCTGCAGCTCAGACAGACCATGTCAGCCCAGCTGATAGGTCTCCGTGCTGCTCTCCAGAAAAGCCAGGGCAGGGCTGGCACCTGCTGGCCATTTGTGTCCCCCAAGGAGGACTCTTAGCCTCAAGTGTTTCCTGCCTTTCTAACCTGAAGCCCATGTGCCCCTTGCCCATCAGGTGGCTGAGAAGGTGAAGCGATTTTTCTCAAAGTACTCCATGAACAGGCACAAGATGACAACTCTCACGCCAGCATATCACGCTGAAAGCTACAGTCCTGACGACAACAGGTTTGACCTGAGGCCCTTTCTGTACAACACGACGTGGCCCTGGCAATTCCACTACATTGATAACCAGGTGAGCCCTACAGAGGGCTGTGTGTGTCATGCCTGGGAGGACATCCAAGGGGCTTCCCTTGAGGAGAAAAACTTTTTTATATGGAAAATAACATGGCATGCTACTGTCCTTGCTTCAGCAATGGGGTTATTTTATATATATATATATATATATATATATATATTTTTTTTTTTAAATTAATATATACAATGAAAACAATATATAATAATATACATATATAGTGTGTGTGTGTGTGTGTGTGTGTGTGTGTGTGTGTGTGTTGTGTGTGTGTGTTTGGTTGGTTTTGGTTTTGGTTTTGATTTTTCAAGACAGGGTTTCTCTGTGTAACTGTCCTGGAACTCCCTAAGTGCTAGGATTAAAGGCATACACAACCACAGGCTTTTTTTTTTTTTTTTTAATATTTTTGAGATAGGTTCTCTCCTGCTGTGTGAACCAGCTGACCTCAAACTCACAGAGACCCTCCCTCCCACCACTGCCTCTGGAGTGCTGGAGTTGAGGGCACCACACCTTTAATTAAAGCAAGCTTAGCTCTGACCACCCCTGTCCTTTTCTGAAGACCATAGTGGAGACACCCACAGCTGGCAAGTTAGACACAGCTCTTTCCCAGCCAGGCTGTGCTCTGCTGGAGAGGGAGACAGCTGCTTCAGCACAGGGACAGCAATTGAAGGTGGCAAACCATGGACAGTGCTCTGCCCCAGCTGCAGAACCCAAGGTACCAAAGGAGCTGTTAGGAACCTTGGCTACAGCAAGGACCCCTGAGCAACTAGCACACACTTTGAGGGTGTGGGGTGTCCTTGCCACCTCCACATTCTTAGGTGTCCAACAGGGACATCATGACTGGGCTGGAGTCGGTGCTTCTGACATCCAGAAGAGAAAGCAGGGATGGTCCCCTGCCTCTGAGAGAGAGCACTCTGGTCCCTTTGGTCAGCAGTGCCCAGGCCAAAGAAAGCTGGTGTGGGGCTGGAAGATCCTCTGGGCTTCCCCTTGCAAGGAAGTGACCCTATCCAGCTGACTTTGGGACCCACCCCCACCCCATCCCCAGTAACTCAGAAAACTCAGTAGAAGTTAGTGGGAGGTAGAGTGGCCCCTGGGAAGCAGGTGGAGGCCACTAGGAAGCTGAGATGTGGATCAGTTTGCTATTGTCCTGGGCCTCCACTGCCTGGGCAGACCCTGCACCCTGTATAGCTGATACCCACATGCTTTGTCCCTGAATTCTGCTGTCACCAAGCCATAGGGATGGAACAGTCTGGCCACCACGGGCAGAAGGTGGGAGCTGCATCAGCTCTGATGTTTAATTTGTTGTTGTTTTCTGTAACTATGTGTATGTGAATCTATGTGTATGGATATGTACATGTGAATAAAGTACCCGTGGAGGCTGGAGACATTGATTGAATCCTCTGGAGCTGGAGTTCTAAAAAGTTGTGATCCACTGGACATGGGTCCTGGGAACTGAACTCAGGACCCCTGGAAGAGCAGCAAGTGCTCTCAACCGCTAAGTTATCCCTCCAGCACCAAGCTCTGGTTTCATTAGTGGTAACAAGGGCTTGGCCACTCTCCCTCCCCCCAAGACCCACTTGGCAGCAGTTCCTACAGGTAGGCAAGGGATTTTGGTGCTGTGTGGCCTCACCGTGGGCAGAAATAGAAGCCGCCAGGAACTCCCGGGCCAAGCCTTTCCCTCTGCACTCTGTCCTTGGGTGACCCATAACCTTCACAGCTGTCAGCTTCAGCAGCTGGTCCTCTGAAGGTGATAGAGACAGTTCTGATGGACTTCTCTCTCCAGGTTCTGAAGCTCGAGCAGAAAGAACAGCAGGGCCCAGAAGGCGGGATCTAGGAGCGGTTGGAAGAGCCATCATCTATGTGGAAGCACCTCCTCCCTGGGGATCCCTAGTGTGATTCGAATCAGTGGAGGTCAGAAATAGAGACCCTGCCGCTGCCCTCCTGGAGCCAGGTTTTGTTTACCTTTCAAGGAAAAGAGAGAAGTTCAATCTAATACCGTAAAAAAAAAGTCTTAAAAATGTATTTTATTATTTTATATGTATGATGTCTTGCCTACATGTATGTCTGTGTAGCACATGCATGCCTGATGCCCGTGGAGGCCAGAAAAGAGCATCAGGTCCATTGGGACTAGAGTTACAGATGGTTGAACCATGCTGGCTGGGAACTAGACCTGGGTCCTCTGCTTGAGAGCAGCCAGTGTGGTTCACAGACATGCATGCAGGCAAAAATAAGTCATACACATAAAAATAAAATGAATAAAACTCTAAAGACTAAAAAATGCTTCTATGTGTACATACATGTGTTTGTGTGCATGGGTGCCCACAGAGGCCAAAAGAGGTCATCAGATAATCTGGAGCTGCAGTTACAGGCAGCTGTGAGCCACTTGGTGTGTGTAACAAGCATGTACCCACTGAGCATCAGGTGTGCTCCGACATGCTCAATCAGTGATTTCTACCGTGGATATGGCTGTTGTGGGTTAGCAGATGCCCCCATGTGGGAATTGGCCTGTGTAGGCAGAGCCATGATTTGGCTTCTGACCAAGGAGACACAGGAGGAGCTCTCACCCACACCTACCCACCCCCCTCCTGGGTTCTTGGGATCCTAGATGGATCTGCCAAGTTTGCTTATAAGGAGTCTGGGAGCCAGCCATCCTTACTTTGTCCCACAGGGAGCTGCATGCTGTGGGATGGCATCTGGCCCCCTTCCCTGGCTAGAGGACCCTTCAGGGCTTCCCTCTCCCCTGCATCTGTATCTCTGGCCCAAGGGCAGCTGCGTCTCCCTGGCTCATAGGCTTCCCTTCTTCCTGCCAGGTGTGCCCTGGCTGGCTGTCCAAGTGTGTAATAGGGGCTATAGTAGTTAGACAGGAAGATGAACACATTTGTCTTTCCACAGTGTCAGAATTCATTGAATAACAATTCACAAGATATAGCCTTTTTAGTGGCAACATTGTGCTAGATAACCCTGCTTTCCTTGATAGCCTGGCCAAGGCAAACACAGTTTCTTTCATCCCAATCTTAATTACTAATACAAATAACACATCATATAGCAAATGTGTGAATAAGTTAGTGGGTAACCACAAAAGGTTGACAAGGAGTTTCAAAGAGGCATGAAAAGTCAAAACTGGAGAAAACAGTAGAAGGTGCAGGGGTCTCTATTGATAAGATAACAAACGAAAAGCTGGGGACACTGTGACAACCATTGCAGGTGAAAGGGCAGGATTAGGTCTAGGCAAAAGATCCAGCAGATGGGCAGCAGATCCAGACAAAAGGAAGGGACAGACAGACAGCAATTCAGGTAGGCTGCATGCAATGGGGAACAAGCCAAGCAGAGGCCCCTGGGAGAGTCAGGGGTTCTCTGCCTGCCTGCCCTTGATGGGCACACGCTGGCTGATCAGGTGACAGGTCAGTAAGGGCTGTCACCGTCACAGCATCTGGATTTTTGAAGACTGATGGAGACAGTTTTAATGGGCTTCTCTCTGGGCTTCGCAGTTCGAGGGGAAAGCACTATAGAGCCAGGAGGCCAGGGTACAAGACTCGCTTGAGAGCTGACACCTCCAGTGGAAGCACTCCACCCCAGTGGTCCCTACTGTGACTTTTTTTTTTAATTTATAATTGGGGTTTTTTGTTTTGTTTTTTTTTGTTTGTTTGGTTTGGTTTTGTTTGTTTTGGTGTGTATGGGGGTGGGGTGGCTGTGGAGATCTGAAGAGGGGGAAAGGAAGGGCTTCTGGAGCCTGATGTGGGTGTTGGGAATTGAACTCTGGTCCTCTGTAAGAACACTTAATTGCTGATTAATCTCTCCACCTCCCTAGTGTGACTTTTTAGTCACCAGTGGCCAATGTCCTGAGTCCAACATGGGAGAAGCTGTGTGCACTGGTCACGCCAATGGAAGGACCCTGGGGAGTCACAGGCTCTCCTTGCAGACAGGCTGAAGTTGGAGGATTTTGTTTCAGAGGGGACAAGTCCCACTCAGCTGTGGGAACATAGAGGACAGAGAAGAGGAGTTTGGGGAGGAACTGAGCCCTTTTACTGGACTCACGACCTTACCTCTATTTCTTAGGCAGACCTCACCAACCAGGATGGAGGAGGCAGGCAGGAGCATGGCGTAGATTTCATGCTAGGCTAGAGACTTAGACGCTCAGCCTAGACAGTTAGTCACCGTCCTTCTGGGGCAAGCAGGAAAGGGCAGGTGAGGCTTGGAGGTCTTTAGGGGAGGGTTATGAAGTGAGACAGGGAGCTGAGGGAGAGATGTACCATGTCCACTGAGTCCCACTTGAAGGCAGAGGTTAAGGGGACCTTGCTCTGACACCTTGCTCCATATGCGTGGAGTGTCCTCTGTTCCTCTTTGGCATGGTGCCCAACCCCAATTCTATCTAGTTATTTTATCAGACAGGTGCCATTGCCACCCACCTGCAGCCACAGGTCCCTGAGCTGAGCCTTGAGCCTCTGTGTAGAAGCAGCGCCCTCTTATGGCAGGTCTTGGGGGGACCGCATATGGGATCACCTGTAGAAGGGCGAGTCAGTCCCGCTGTGTCCTTTCTACTTAGAATCCTGCAACCTCTTCTGAGGTCCATGGATTGTTTCTCATCTCCTCCCTCTTCCTCTCTTAGGTTTTCCTCTAATTTTTTGGTTTACATCTTTTCAGACATTGATGTAGTTGGCCTGAATCCTCCCCCTCATCTAGAGTCTCGCATGCTTCTGGAAAGACAGTAGAGAAGGAGTTGGAAGGTCGGGGTACAGGGTTAAAGCCAGGGGTTATTCCCAGCAGCCTCTAGATGTCTAGCAGCAATGGACACTGGGCCAGGTGAGGTGAAACATGGGGTCATGTGTGTGATAAACCCAGCTGAGAGCTTCATGATATCCAGGGAAGCAGCCTCAGTGTGATGGGCTCCTGCAGGAAGATGGTCAGTTGTCATAAAAACAAATTTAAAAGCTGGAGACCCTGAATGGAGCCAGTGTGGATCTCCATTATGAACAATTTCAAAAATGTTTCCTCCAGCAAGAGATGACAGGGAAGACCCGCACTACAGGGAGGAGAGTTTCCCTAAGGCTCACCTTCAGAGGTGTCCTGGAACACATGAGAGTTACAATCCAATGCCAGAGGACTGGAGAGAAGGCTCAGCAGTTCAGTGTTTAAGAGTACATACTGTGCTTGCAGAAGACTTCAGTTCAGTCCCTGGAACCCTTGTAAGGTGGCTTACAGCCACCTGTAACTCCAGCTCCAGGAGCTCTAACCTGGCCTTCAGGGGCACCTATACTAACATGTACAAACACACATGTGTATACACATAACTAGTAATTTTTTGAGACAGGGTCTTACTACGTAGCTCTGGCCGACCTGGAAGTAACTCAGTATGTAGACCAGGCTAGCCTCGAACGCATAAAGATCCACCTGCTTCTGCCTCTCAAGTGCAGGGGTTAAAGGTGTGCCACCATGCCAAGCAATTTAAAAATACTTTGGCGCTGTGGAGTTGGCTCAGTGATTAAGAGATGTACTGCTCTCTCAGAGGACCCACATTCAATCTCTACTACCTGTGTCAGGCAGCTCCCAGTCACCTGCAAGTCCAACTCTATGTGATCCAGCGCCCTCTCCAGGCCTCCATGGGTAGCTGCACTCATGTGCACATACCCCAACACAAATACACAGGCATATATGCAGTTTATTTATTTATTCTGGGTCTTTGAGACAGGGCTTTTCTGTATAGCTCTGGCTGTCCTGGAACTCACTCTGTAAACCAGGCTGACCTCAAACTCAGAGATGTGCCTGCCTTTGCCTCCCAGGTGGTGGGATTAAAGGTGTGCATCACTACTACCTGGTTTACATGTAATTTTTAAAAATATTTTTGTATCTTTGTATTTAAAAATCCAGTAGAAGTGCTTGCCACCATGCATGGCCACCTGATTTCCATATTTGGGTTCCATATGGTGGAAAAAAGAGAATAGCTGACTCTCAAGAATTGGCCCCTGATCTCCAGGTGCACACCATGGCACAAACCTACCCACACACATAAATAATAAATGTTAAAAAATAAAAATTATGGACTAGAGAGATGGTTCAGTGTAGGGCCCTGTTAGCTGTTGGCTGGATCTCCTTGCCCCAAACCTGTTGTTGATACTCTTCCCGCTTTGATAACACACACACCTAGTGACAACACATACCTTGTTGGGAGGAGCTAAGCCTACAATTTCTGTAATTTTCCACTGTGCTGTAAGTCAGTATTTAAGCCCGTTCCATCCCCTCAATAATCGGCATTCGGCATCCCGGCATTGCCATTGAACAAATGACCCGCTGTCTTGTCTCTTTATTTCAATCTCTAGGCCTTCACCCTATTCATGGAACAGAGCATAGCGTGGGTGCTACAAGTGGAGGTCCCACCGAGATTGGGAAAGAAAGGATCACCTAAGAGATCGCCCTTGGAGCAAAGTAAGTGAATGAGGGTGCATTGAAGGATGGGTGCCAGTGACTGTAAGGAAATGCTCAGTGGACAATTAGTGGCCCTATTGAAAAGACTGGACAACCAGGACATTTCTAAAGGAACTGCCCCAGAGTGTGCTTTGCCCCCATTGCAGTAAGGGTCACCATTGGAGCAAGGAATGTAGGTCAGAAACAGATGCCCTTGGTAATCCTGTATCGGCTCTGGGAAATGGGAAGCAGGGCCAGCCTCGGGCCCCTCAAGCCCAGGTGTTCCTGGCAATGAACACTTGTAACCTGCCCAATACAGATGATCCCTCAGAGAAACCCCTTTATGTCCAGGACCTTATCAGAAGTACCCCAGAAAGCGCAGGATTGGCCCTCTGTTCTGCCACCCAAGCAATATTAACACCACAAATGGGCACTCAAGCCTTAAGGACAGTAATCTTTGGGCCTCTTTATCCCCCCCGCCCCCAGAGCAATAGGGCTATTGTTAGGACGCAATAGTGCCCTGTTGAAAGGAATTAGAGTTATTGCAGGAGTAGTTATTCCAGTAGTAGTTATTCCAGATTCAGATTTTCAAGGAGAAATAAAAGTCACGGTTAGGGCAGAAATGGGGTATTAATGATACCACAGGGTGCTCGGATAGCACAATTGGTTATTCTCCCTATGTTCAAAACCAACAATCCCTTTTTAAAGGACATCAGGGGATCTGCTGGTTTTGGGTCCACAGGCTGCATGGGTGCCTTTTGGGTATCAAATCTTGAACAGCACCCCATGCTCACCCTTACCATACAAGGTAGACGGTTTTCTGGGCTTGGGAACACCAGCGCTGACTCCTCAGTAATAGCAAAAAAAAAAAAAATATTGGCCACAAGCATGGCCTCTTCAGCCGGCCTCCACTCATTTACAAGGAGTGGGAACTGCTGTGGCTCCAGAATGTAGTACTCAGCTTCTTAAAAGGTCAGATGATGAAGGACATATAGATCTTTTTCAACTTTTTGTGTTAAGTCATATCCCTGTTAATCTTTGGGGAAGAGATGTGCTTCAGGCCATGGGAGCAGCCCTTACTACTGAGCCTGTTGAAAATATGCTGGTTATGTACAAGGAAGAGGACTGGGTAAATTCCTCAAGGTGACCCTCAGTCTGTTGCATCCAAAAATTTAATTATCAAAAGAGCCGGAGATCTCTCTGGGTTAGGAAATTTTCCTTGGGGGCTATTGCTGTGCAGCCTGTTCCCATTCCTATTATCTGGAAAATTGATAACCCAGTATGGGTGGAGCAATGGCCCTTATCTACTGAGAAATTACAGGCTGCACATCAACTTGTAAAGAAACAATTAGAGGCAGAACATATTGTTCCTTCCACTTCCCCATGGAATATGCCAATCTTTGTTATAAAGAAAAAAATCTGGAAAATGGAGACACCTACAAGATCTCCAAGCTGTTAATGATTGTATGCAAATTATGGGAGCCACACAGCTTGGCTTACCTTCCCCTGTAGGTGTTCCTCAAGGCTATCATTTATTAGTTATAGACCTAAAAGATTGCTTTTTTAGCATTCCCTTGCATCCTCAGGATAGTGAGCAATTTGCATTTAGCATTCCTTCTATTAATTTTAAAGAGCCCTATAAGAGATATCAGTGGGTAGTGTTGCCTCAAGGAATGGCCAATAGTCCCACTATTTGTCAAATTTATGTATCTTTGGCCATTGCCCCCATTAGGGATAAATTCAATCCCTGTATATTATACATTATATGGATGATATTCTTTTAGCCAGCCTGGATCCTAAGGAAGTGAATCTGCACATTTAAATTATATTGACTATTATACTCAATAAAAGATACAATGGTTTCAACAGTTTGATGAGGATTGGCACATTTCTTGTGTTCCACACCCTGCCACTTTGATAGTCATTTTCCTTCCAATAAATTAGCTCATTTAAAAAAAAAAATCACCCTGTGTGTTTCCCCAAGATTATTTCCCAAAATCCTTTGAAGGGGGCTCGTAATGTATTTACAGACGGCTCCTCAAATGGTTGTGCAGTAGTTGTTTTGTTAGGATGGAAAAATTTAGCCTAATTCCCCAGAAAACCCAGGAAGCTGGGAGTCTTAAATCCCAAGCTGACGGTCACCTACTTTAATATTTACGGTAGTAAATGAACACCCAGAAGCCTGTGTGAAAGCAGACTTCCTGGGCTAAGGGCGGGGTTGGATACTTTAAAGTAATTGGTCCGCACTGGATGCTACGAGGTGATTGGTTCACGATACATGGGCTTTGTTGTAACCCTATAAAAGCTGTCTCAATTCTGTGCTAGAGGTCCTCAGCCCTCTACCCTGCATGGCATATGGCTGACGGCCCCAGTATACTGGAATATAAAGAACCTTATGTGTTTGCATCAAGACCACTTCTCGTGAGTGATTGGGGGGGGCGCCTTTCCTGAGTGGGAGCACGAGGGACCACGCTCTCGAGGGTCTTACAGTTTCCTTTCCCATTATTAAACGCTCTACACTTAAAGTGAAATCTGCACAATTTACTGAACTAGCTGCAGTACAATTAGCCCTTCAACATTTTCCTGATGAGCCGTTTAACACATATTTACACTGACAGTAAATATGTGTATTATATATTGGCTCACCTTCATCTCAGGCACTTGTATTCTGGTTCCCTTCTTTTTGTTGTAACTAATGCTACTAATTTTGGAGGAAGTTTCAATTGTTCTCAGCAGGTCTGCCGACTGGTTAGCTTCTGGACATATGAAGTAACAGCTGTCGTGGGTCATGTGCCCCAGGTGTGCATCAGAGAGGAAAGAAGATTTCGGGATCATAGCTGCCAGTGAAGCAACAGTTTCTATGATAGCCCTCTCCCAATCTGTAAATACTGCAAGCACAGTGGTTCAACTATCAGGTGATTTGGCTGAAGCCTTAGCCACCCAAAACACACTTGATATCTAGTACAAATTGGCATTTTTAAACTAAATCTACAAACTATCCTCCTATATGAACACTTGAACTTTTTGTGAGAGGCTCACATGGCTTCTTGTTCTGTCTTTCATACATATCTGTGTGAATGCATCATTTTTCTCCTGGGATCCTGGAGTGATCAGTTTTTAAATTATACACATGCTTTAGCCGTGTAGACCATTAACATCGATGAAACCTGAGTACCACCTGCCAGTGCAGAAGACCTTTTACAAGGGCTTCAGCTTGCCGGCAGATTATTTAGAGATTGGGCAAGCTCTCTCTCTCATTGGGGTTCGTAGCCCTTGCACTTGGTGCTACTTCGCCACATCATTAGACAGGCCCAGGCCAACTTTTTGGCTCAAGAGAAAATGCCTCTTCCTACGTATGGCTGACAAACTACCAGAGATGGGTAAGGCAGAGGGAACAAATATCCAACCTAAGACAGAGGGGTTACGGGCCTGGGTGACCTCTCCAATGACGTGTAAGGAATTATGCTGACGTCCTCTGCCACCTAAGACAGGTGTTAGTTTATATTAAAAGAAAGGGGAACCTGTAGGGCCCTGCATGGACCCCCGAGCCACCTTGAGCAAGCCTGAAGCTGTTGGCTGGAACTCCTTGCCCCAAACCTGTTGTTGGTAGTCTTCCTGTTTTGATAACACACACCTCGTAGGGAGGAGCTAAGCCTAAAATTCCTGTGCTATAAGTCAGTATTTAAGCCCATACCATCCCCTCAATAAATGGCATTTGGTGTTCCGACATTGCCATTGAACAAATAACCCACTGTCTTTTCTTTTTATTTCAATCTCTAGGCCTTCGCCCGACTTGTGCAACAGATCGTAGCACACAGTACTTAGAAGTACTGGCTTAGGCCGGGTGGTAGTTGTGAATGTCTTTAATCCCAGCACGTGGGAGGTGTCTGTGAGTTCGAAACCAGCCTAGTATACAAAGCTAGTTCCAGGACAGGCAGAACTACACAGAGAAACTCTGTCTCAAAAAAGAAGGAGAAGGAGGAGAGGAGGAGGAGGTGGTGGTGGTGGTGGTGGTGGTGGTGGTGGTGGTGGTGGTGGTGGTGGTGGTGGTGGTGGTGGTGCTGGCTGTGTTGGCTGCTCTTCCAGAGGATCAGGCTTCAATTCCCAGCACCCACATGGTGGGTTGCAACCATCTGTAATAATAGTCCCAGGAGAGCCAAAGTCCTCTTCTAGCCTCCAAGGCAGGTGAAAATCTGATATACATGCAGGCAAAACACCTATACACATTTAAAAGAAAATTAAAACCCAATTTCCTCCTGTGTAACAATACTGGTGTGATTAAGTGCCCTGGGGGAAGAGGCATCTCAGTGCCACACCCTGCACCAACCCTCGGAGGGTCTTCACTTTGGGAAAACTGCCGCTTCATGCTGAGATTCTGTGCTCATATCCCAAGCTCTTGGAGAAACCACCCCTGGGGCCATGGGTCACTAGGGACTTCCCCCAGTTTCGGGGAACACAGCCAAGTACTTCGAAAGACACTTGATGTTTGTACCTAGAATTTTCTGATATCTTAGAGGTAGGTCTGTCAAAACTATGCAATATACTGTTTTCCAGATGTACAAACAAGGCCACCCTAGCATTTTGGGATGCTTCCAAAATGTTCCTCATGAAGCTCTCTTCAAGTTCTCACCTCCTGTTTATGGCAGACAAGAGGCACATACCATCTTAGGCCACAGCCACAAGCTGTACCTCCCATTTTCTTTGGCTTGCTAAAACAACACAGGGCTAGGAGAAGCAGGGAAAACAAAAGCAAGCCACACCCAAAGTTCAAGGGTGCTGCATCCCAGCACCCACAGGAAACAAGGGCCCTCTAGACCAGGAAACCTGCCATGCTAAGCCTCTTATGGGTCTCCACTACCCATTCCATAGAACCAACTATGTGGGGGAATGCTGTCTCAGCCCAGGAACCTCCTGAAAGCAGATTGACACAAAGATTTGAGAGGGAACGGTTGCCTAGAAGGTCATCCCAAGATGCAGAACTGAAGGACCAGGAGGATCAAACCAAGATGGCCACTCAAGAGAATTGCTCAGTCAGTCTCTGCAGGGGGAAATTGAACCTGAATCTATCCAGAACCTTCTGAGGAGCCTCTGAACAATCCACCAGAGGATAATTAGAAATCTTTATTCATAGGCTCCCTGCACCCATTGCTTTAGGGACCAAAGGTACACTGACCCCTCCACAGTCCTTTCAATATCTAGGGCTTGAGATCAGAGGCACCTCCCAAGGCAGAGCGTCCCCTCTGGTGCACACAGACCTCCAGCCTTCCACCCTTGTCTTCTCCACCTCTCCTGAGTGTGATGGACTGGGCTTTCCCTGCATCTTCCTTGAGCAATCTCATCCTATTTTCTGGGGGCCCTGAAAAGTATGCAAGGATATTCACTCCAATACCTGGTCCCATCTAAGACAGACCTGCACCAGGTCAGGCTTACAGAACCATATCCATGTTATATATCCATAGTATTCTCCATATCTGGGCCTCACTCCCTTGTCTGTACCTCTCTGCCATACCCCAAGTCCCTGTGGTTCAGACTAAGCTCAAATCTTATAATAATCTCTAACTTGGGTCTCAGACACAGAAGCTCCTACACAGAAGCTCGAATTTACTGGTTTTTACCTACAGAGGACTCTGATATGAGGGAGGATGATCTTCCAAGCTGGTGTCTCAGGTAGAGTAGGGAGCTGGGCTTCCAGGTCTGGCCATGACTCCCCTACTCTACCCCACACCAGCCACACCTCCTCCCCTACTGCCCCAACTGGACTTTACCTTCTCATCCCAGAGCCACTAGACCCCCACCAAGAGACTCCCCTACCCCCATCAGCCAGTCTTGGTGGCAGCCCTTCCCTATGTGTTCCTGAGGCCAACTGCCCCTTCAGGCAAAGCCAGACCTGTGAAAACTCAGATCCCAAGAGGATGTGTCCACCCTGGCCTGCCCACTTAAGACCTGAGATCATGGGGCTATTCTGACAACATAGACTTCCCAGAAACAGGTTGTCGCAGCTGGAACAGCCAGCAATCCTGGGACGTTGTCAGCCTGGTCCTGCCCAGGGCCTACAAGCAGCACTGTAGAACCCATCCTGTGTTGGCTGGATGGCACTCCACTGCCTCTTCCACCTGAATCCATGCCTGTGTGCAAACAGTGCCTCTCCTGAGACCCGAGGAGGCCTTGCCTCCTCCTCAGCTATTCCCTTACCTCACTGGTTGGAAAAGTATAGCCAAACCCCAGCCCTTGTTTCCATGGTTGTATCTTTTACAGCCTAGCTCCCTGCCAATCTGACCATGGTCCCAGTGTCCAAATCCCCAGTGCTGCAGAGCCAGCCCCAGAGAGGCTGGTGAGCAGCAGTGATGATGGAAAGCATATGTAGAAGATGTGGATCCAAAGTTTGCTGTGTTCATCATGTGTGTAACCAGCTTAGATATCAGAATACCACTGTCTCTAAAAATGGATTGAAATGTCTCGTTTTGCAAGATTTAAATGGTCCCCCTTCTTTTCTTTCTGTGAGTCGGTGCACTCATGTGTATGCAAGTTCCTGTGTGTACACATGTCCGTGAAGGTCCAAGAGTGTGGGAGAGCAAAGGTCTAACATTAAGTGTCTTTCATGGTTGATCTCCATCTTATTTTTTGAGGTAGAGGCTCTCAGTGAACCTCTAGCTCAATGGTTGTCTAGACTGTCCAGCCAGCAAGCCCCAGAACCTGCCCCTCCTCCCCAATCACTGGGGTTTCAGATAACAAACTCAAGTTCTCCAGCCTATGCAGCAGCATTTACAGATGGAGGTTATCTCCCCAGCCCAGAATGACTCATGAACTCATGGACTTACCAGCTATATCATTGGGGTGGAGAATTATTTGAGGAAAATTATTTAATTAGAATTCTAATTTCTAGCTGAATGGTGGTGGCACATGCCTTTAATCCCAGCACTTGGGAGGCAGAGGCAGGTGGATCTCTGAATTTAAGAGCTCTTAATATTATCATTTTCATCTTTGAGGGAATTATACCATGGCCTCCATCCTGTCGCATGTGTCTGCACATAGCTCTGTGGGAGCTGTCTCTTGGCCATCACATGGGAAGGGCAGGGCATACAGTTGAGTGGTAGAGGGAGTACAAGGCTCAGGGTCCAGCCGCAACTCTGTTGGAGCCAGACATGGTGAATCACTTCTAAAATACCAATACTGGGAGGTTGAGGCAGGAGGATCATTCTATGTTCAATGCCAGCTTTAATTACATAGCAAGTGTCAGGACTGGATTACAAGTCTGTTTCAAAGAGAAATGGGAGAGGCACCCCATTTTAGTAATTTGCAATTTTGCTTTCTAAATTAATCTACATAAAGTTTCTCATTCTATCAATCTTTTGTTTTGTTTTTGAAAACAGGGTTTCTCTGTGTAGCCCTGGCTGTGCTGGAACTCACTTTGTAGACCAGGCTGGCCTTGAACTCACAGAGATCTGCATGCCTTGCTCCCTGAGTACTGGGATTAAAAGTGTGCACCAGGACTGGCAAGATGTCTCTGCATTTAGAACACTGACTGCTCTTCCAGAGGATCTGGGTTCAATTCCCAGCACCCACGTGGCAGCTCACAACTGTCTGTAACTCCAGTTCTTGAGGACCCGACACCCACACATAGACATACATGCAGGCAAACACTAATGTACATAAAATGAAAATAAATTATACTTTTAAAAAGGTGTGCACCACCATGCCTGGCTAGAAATCTATCAATCTTTTAATAATACTATTTTTACTTTACTGACGTTTTTGGTTTTTTGTTGTTGTTGTTATTTTGTTTTGTTTTTTCCTGGTTCGTTTCCTGTGATTCTTAAGTTGCCTTTCTGTCTTCACAATTCCCTGAGGTTTCTTACTGAGGTTCCCCTAGTGAACCCCTGTAGTGCCTTCTCCCAGGCCTCAACTGAAGACCTCTTCCAGATATGAGCAAAGGGCATATGCCTCATCTAGAAGCATTCTCTTGGGGAGCCCTGAGCTTATCTGCCTGGTTGCCCAACTCCTCCACAGCACTATTGCATTTCTGACTTTTATGATGGGGTAGCAGATTCCAGCTGGTATTCTTCCCTTATACTTGGGAGTGAAAGTCACTCTTGGTTCCAGGCCCTCAGAAGACATCACCCCATGCTGTGGTCTTTGAAGTGCTCATGGCTGCCTCACTCAGTGCCTTTTGTTTCATCCACAACCCATCACAAGTGCTCCTCTAATTAACCCTGAGGCCACACATACCCTGGGCTATGCTAGCATTCCTTTTAACCACCACCAACACTGCCAGACCCAGAAAAAGCAGGTTTGTGTGGAACTCACAGGACAATTTCAGCACAAGCAGGGACAGTCAGGTGGCAAGAGCTACATGTCACTAAAGAACACAACCATAGAGAGGGAACCCCAAGACAGTGCAGGAGGCAGCAGCTGCTAGAACCTTCAACCCCAACCCCACCCCTAGGCCTGAGGACTCAAAGGAGTCCTCCACTGTTAACACTGCCACTGTTAACATTCATTCAAAGCCTTGAGGCCACACCATCACAGCTCAGACTTTTGAGGAGGGCAGGCAGCCAGCTGGTGGCTGGTGTCTCTCAAATGTCAGACAAGGAGTGGGTTTTCAAGTTTTACCAAGAGCACAAACTGGAATCAACTGCTACCACCAGGTAGGGAAAATTGTGGACTGTGACAGAAGCAAAAGCAAGAGAGGGTCCAAAATGTCAGGTAGGGCTGGCATGGAGCTCAAGTGGCAGAGCATTAGCCTAGCATGACCAAAGCCCTGGTTCCGTCCCCAGAACACATAGGCAGGGTGTGGTGTCATGTACCTCCAACCTTGGTTTGTAATTCCAGCATTTGGGAGATGGAGTCAGGAGGATCAGAGGTTCCAGGTCATTTTTGGTCACCTAAAGAGTTCAAGGCCAAGATGGGTTAAATGAAACTTTCAAACAAACAAACATGTGCACTCACAAAACTATAGGCCCCTTTTCCTCTCTAGCACCCCCTGCTGGTGAGGCCTCCCAGAACTGTCCAGCAAAGCCAGAGGCAGCTTGCAGAGATGTGGTACCACATCCCAGCACCAGATAAGCATATGGGAATGGAGCCTGGAGACATCCTAACAGCTGGTGCCCTTGGGACTCAGAACCTAGCAGTCATCAGACACCATGAGTTCCTAAGTGTGACTGTCACCCTGTGGTCATGAAGGGCCATGCCAAGGCTTCAGGTTTGCAGGCCAGGTTTCTAAAGGGACACTTCCACAGAAACGTGTTCCCAGCTTGGTTCCACAATGGATAGGAACACAGGAGTCATTGCCATGGGAGCCATTTATACCTGGTGAATTTTGGGTTCTTCTTGAGACTTTCCTATAAGTCTAAGGCTTTCCTCTAATACTAAGGTGAGGAAGAGAGTTGCTAGGTTATCCTAAATCTAAAACATGAACTTGCCCTTCCTCATTGAACACCAGCTGTGATCAGTGACCTGTAGTTTTAAAACAATTAGAGAGTTCTGAATTATTAAGGTTCACCCTTATGAGGCTGTCTCTGGTTCCCTCTCTGCTAGAGACTAAACACTAGCTCTGCCTCTGCCACAACCTGGGCTCTCACAGCCCTGATGCCTGGAGTTGCCAGGGCCAGCAGCCTCCATGCTTTGCTTGTTAAAAAACAAGCTTGTTAGACCTTGCCTGGCACATGGTCACCCCTCTCATCAGTAGAGAGAAGTGGTCTCTAAAAGGCCCCTGGGAGTTTAGACAGGAGAGCCTGTGAGGTCATTGCTAGGCGTGTCGATGCTGCTTAGCAGGCTTCCCTGAGCTATCCCGAATTCCTCTGAGTGCCAGGCTTGCCAGGAAGGCTGCAGGGAGGAGCCGGCTTTCTCTTGCTGTCCATACCTGGGCAGTAACTGAGCCCAGCTTAGGAACAGGGTCCCCAGAGAGGCTCTTTCCTGACCGGCCCTATCCCCTCCAACACCATGTGACACTGAGGAGCCAGCCGGCTGACGCTGAGTGGGAGCGCCAGCCTGCAGCTTGGTAGCTCGGTAGCTCTGGCAGCCGCTAGAGCCTTGGTCTGGGCAGAACAGTTCCCTCCAAGACCCAGGGTGGAGCAGGGAGGACCAGAACGGTGAGCAGCCAGGGGACACTGGTCAAGGAGGAGCTCTGTGGCAGCCCAGTATCTGGGTGTCTTCTGGGCGTTGCGGGGGGGGGGGGGGCAAGCTGGGTGGGTGGGGGAGGGGCAACTACATGACACTGGCTGGCCTGTCCTCCATCCTCTGACTTGGGCTGGGCCATCTGGCTTGCAGGCAGCCCTGGGCTACTCCAGAAGGGCAGCTGGGTTAAATAGCACTTCCCCCACCTGTGGTGAGGCTCCTATCTCATCTGTTCCTGGTGTATGCTAGCTAGCTATTGTGTCCCTTTGAGGGAGAGGAAGATGGGTCATACTCCATGGACAGTACAAGAAATTCAGGAGACAGTCACCTGGACACTTTTCCTCAATCCTCATTGTCCCCAGCAAGAGCAGAGCCAGGGCAGCGAGTGCTCAGTATTAATCTATAGAAAGCAGAGCCACACCTATGCCCTATGCCAACCTTCTGTGTTTCCAAGGGGAACCTCCCCTTTCTCCTCTATTCTCCTCCTCCCTCTCCATCTCCTTCCCACCCACAGAGCACACAATCAGTTCTTCTTGCCACCCAACCCTGAGATCCCCCCCCATAACTGGGCCAGTGAGCCCAAACACATCCCACACACAGGGCTCTAGTGGGAGAGGGACACTGGCCAGGCCTGGCTCAGCCTTGCCTTGCCTATCACCTCTAAATTGTTACTGTTGTTATCATTCTGGTATGGCTATAGCTTTCCTTCTCAGTCCACCTCCCCCTTTCCCTTCCTCTCCCTACCACCTCATTTGCCATGTGCTCTCTTCCCTCTTTTCCAGGCTTTCCCTGGGGTCTGCAGGGCAGTGTCCTCCCCAGCCCTGTCCCCAGCTGGGGACCCCTTCAGGTACAGGGTAAGTGAGGAAGGCAGCCCAGAAAAGGAGAGGAGGGAGGTTGCATAGCCATAGACTATCTGCTCCTTCAGACCCAGAGCCTCCCTGGGGTCCTGGAGGGAGCTCAGGGCATGGCTGTGTGTGTGGGACTGAGTAGCTAAAGGGGTCTTACGTCGGGTGACTCACCTCTAAATGTCCCCCTTTGACCATGGCAAACTGTCCAGGCTTCCTATGTGTAGAAACACTGGCTGGCTCGCGCTATCAGTGTGAGCAGGGAGGCCCCTGGGCCGTGCACAGGGTTTTCCCCTGTGGAGTATGAGCTCAGGGGCCAGCAGCTGGTTTCCACCAGATGATGGTATCCAGCTTCACCACCTAGACTCCACCACCTCATACTCCAATCCATTGCCCCTCAAGTATCCCAATGCCTTAGGACCTAGGATGGAAATGGAGCCCTTAATCTCCACCCAGGGATTGGTACCCCTTCCCTAAAGGAGACCAGAGGGCTAGACACACCAAGGCAGGAAAAAGATTCCAGCCAGTCTCTGGGGAGAGGCAAGGCCCTGCCCTATCCAAAACACAAGGAAAAGCTGGAGATAGTGACTGGGACAGATGACCACAGGTGGAAGGGTGGGAAGGATGACCACAGGTGCTGGGATAAGGCAGGAAACCGCAGGTGATGGAAGGAACAGAGAGCATGTTGGTAGGATGTGGGTGTTTTGCTGAGCTCTGGAGTTTAGCTGCCTCAGTTTCACAGCCCCAGCTATGTTGGGTCAGGGTTGTGCTGCCTCTCCGGCCCCGCCCTCCAGCCCCGCCCTCCAGCCCCGCCCTCCAGCATGCAGTGAGCCACTGTCCCAGGCAAGGAAGGCAGGTAAGGACCCTGCCTAGCATCACCTTCTAACAGGTGCCTCTTCCCCCTCAGGGAAGGAGAGGGACAAGTGAGTGGCATGTGAAAAGGAGGGGCCTCCCTAGTCCCTAAAGGGCTGGAGTACTGTCACAGGCTGTGGGCACATGGCTAAGGAATGGTTGTTGGGTCTACCTTGCCCACAAGGTATGGCTAGAGGGTCCAGAGCCCATTGGCAACACCCTCATGGAATGCTTCAGAAAGGCCTAGAAAACTAAAGCGCTTTCTATGCCGATGACAAACACAAGGGGGCCTACAGGTCCTCAGAGTAATCCTCCATCCCCTTCTCTCCCTACAAAGGGAGCCATTAGGTCTGGGCTTCTCTTCCTCTCCGTGTGTTCCAGACCATCTAGTCCCTCCAGGGAAAGTACAGAGGGAACAGTATTAGTAGGCTCCTGGGACAGAGCTCTTGACAGAAACATTTCCACCTCGTGCCTCAGACAGAGAGGGAGGGTTAGCTCGGGTGATGAGACAGAATTTGGACATGGGCACCTCCTTCAGCGGGTGCCACCATTCCTGCCATCCACTATTCCCTGGCTACCTGAGTTCTCAGAAGTGGGCAGGGCCAGGCTCAGGTCCCTGAGTTGTGTCCTTATGGTTGCAGGGGTGTCTGGAGAGAGAAAACGCAACACAGACTTCTGCAGCCTCCACTGCAACCCACCTCCACCCCACAATGTCACTGAGAGTGCACATGCAGTCTGCCAGAGTCCAGGAAGACATGGCGTTCAACCTGACCATCCTGGCCCTCACCGAGCTCCTAAGTCTGGGTGGGCTGCTGGGCAATGGGGTGGCCCTCTGGCTGCTCAACCAGAATGTGTACCGGAACCCCTTCTCCATCTATCTCTTGGATGTGGCCTGTGCTGACCTCATCTTCCTTGGCTGCCACATGGTGGCCATCATCCCCGAGCTGCTGCCGGACCAGCTGAACTTCCCGGAGTTTGTACACATCAGCCTGCTCATGCTTCGTTTCTTCTGCTACATTGTGGGCCTGAGCCTCCTGGCGGCCATCAGCACCGAGCAGTGCCTGGCCACTCTCTTCCCTGCCTGGTACCTGTGCCGCCGCCCACGATACCTGACCACCTGTGTGTGCGCCCTCATCTGGGTGCTCTGCCTGCTATTGGACCTGCTGCTGAGCGGCACCTGCACCCAGTTCTTTGGAGCACTCAGCTACCACCTGTGTGGGATGCTGTGGCTGGTGGTGGCCGTTCTCCTAGCTGCCCTGTGCTGCACCATGTGTGTGACCAGCCTGCTCCTGTTGCTGCGGGTGGAGCGTGGTCCAGAGAGGCACCAGCCCCGGGGTTTCCCCTCCCTGGTCTTACTGGCCGTCCTCCTTTTCCTTTTCTGCGGCTTGCCCTTTGGCATTTTCTGGCTGTCCAAGAACCTGTCCTGGCATACCCCTCTCTACTTCTACCACTTCAGTTTCTTCATGGCCAGTGTGCACAGTTCAGCCAAGCCTGCTATCTACTTTTTCTTGGGCAGCAAACCTGGCCAGAGGCTTCAGGAACCCCTCCGGCTGGTGCTCCGTCGGGCACTGGGGGATGAGGCTGAGCTGGGGGCTGTGAGAGAGGCTTCCCAAGGGGGACTTGTGGACATGACCGTCTAAGGCCAGTGGGTCACAACAGCAGCTCCGGCCCATGGGGGCCAGGGGAACCGGTAAGAGCTGGGATCAGAATTCAGCAGTAAGACCCTGGAGGGACACCTTTGCTGATGACCCAGTAGGATGTCCCCTGGGAGGATGCTGGGAAAGAGCAGACAGAGAGTGATGTTTCTGCAGAGGGCCTGGGATTGTGCATATATATAAGGCAGAGCTCCAGGACCTCGTGACAGCTATTTCCCCAGCCACCCTTCCCCCATGGCTACAGCAAGGAGAGGGGCAGGCATGGGACAAGTGGCAGGCAACTGTCCCCCCCATCAGCACCCTCCTAGCTATAGAGTGGGGTGGCTTTTCTCAGTGCTCCATGCTCCTCCCTTTAGTGTGGAATAAATGACTTGAAATTGGATGCTTGGTTAGCTATGGGGGAATAAGTGGCTTGGAATTCCTCAGGAGTTGAACTATAGCAGACCCCATACCACAGCCAGAGAGCAAAGCCTGCCTGGCTTCTGTCAGGGACCAAGAGCAGAGCTGGCACAGCGACGTGGCAAGCTGTGGCAGGGGGCTTGTAAAACCAAGTCCTGCCTAGGCTACACCTGTAACTCTAGCCTCAGGGGATCTGTCTCCCTCTTTTGGCTTCTGCAGTCAAAGCATGCATGTGATACACACACACACACACACACACACACACACACACACACACACACACACACACACACGCACACACACTGAAAAGAGAGCAAGGTCAGCTTAAGTTATATGAGATCCATCTCAGAAAACAAAGCACAGAGGGGGATGTAGACAAGAGCAGTGGCTGATGCAAACCTCACCCAACACTTCAGAAAAGCTGGTGGCTCCTGGGTCTCAATCTCAAAGTGAGGTTCTCTGCTTGGGCAGCAAGGCCCCTCTCAGCTCTGTCCATACCCAAAGCACCTCTACCTAGCAGGACAGAGCCTGGAGCTTCAGTATCCGGACAGCCCCAACCCCCCCCCCCACACACACATGCTGGACAGGATCTACCTAGGGGGTTCCTCTGAGGAAGCAGTCTGGCTGCACCCCACAGCAGATGGCTGAGCTCCTGCCTGGCCCTGGCCAGGGGCACAGAGATGAATGGGACCCTATCAACCTAGGCACAAGTGGTTTGTCACCACCCATATGTCATTGCACTAAGTCTACCCTTACAGTCAGCTGATTTACATATACACAGTGGAGTTGTGTTCAGCAAGTCCCAAGAGAATTTTAGTACATCATCAACACTCCAGGCCCACATCCAAGACGTGCTGGCCTCCTAATACATCTGTGTGGATGTAATTCTGACTTGGACCAGGCCCACAGATGGAGGGACATTTGGTCTCTGTCATGTTTAAACTTGTACCCAAGTCTGGACAAGGACAGCAGAACCCTGCCTGGCATCCTGGAATTGACAACTGTCCCTCGCTATCCCACTCAGGATGTGTTGGGATGCATCCTGTGGCATGATGCCTTCACCTCAGATTCTCTGGCAAGTCTAGATGCAGGGATCCCAAGAGGCTAGGAGCTTGGGGGTAGTGCTGGTCCTCGTCCTCCTCTTCCAGAGGAATTCCCTTCCACAGCCCGTGAGGGCCTGCCCTCCTGCACACTGGAGCTTAGGAACCAGTGTGGCTGTCTGTCCACTTCCAGGACAGAAATCTCCACTTCAGTTCCTCAGCTTGGGGAACTGAGAGCATGAAGGGAAGCAACCTGTCCACAAGTCCAAGTTTCGGTCTCTGAACACCCACTTCCTGGGGGGGGGGCGGTGAGGGGGTGGGGGGGAGTCCAAGCTAGCCTTACAAGCATATACTCAACTGTGTATTAGCCCAGAGCCCTGTCAATGATGTTGGAAGACCCTCCCATGGTACAGTGAGAAGTATGACCCCGAGACTTGGAGAACATGAAACAGACCCTCTGCCACTCTCCAAGCTAGCTTCAGCTGTCTACTTGATACAGTCCAGAGGTATCTGAAGAAGTCTCTGTTTTGATCAGGTTGGCCTGTGGGCATTTTCTTGATTGCTACTAGGTGAGGAAGGGCTCAGCCCATTGTGAGCACTCCACCCCTAACTAAGGAGGCCTGGGCTCTATAAAAAGCTAACTAAGCATGGCCTACGGGCAAGTCAGTTCATTAAGCTTGTGCTTCCTACCTCGCTCCTGCTTGAGTTCCTACCCCGATTGCCCACAGTGATGGACTGTGACCTGGATGTATAAGCTGAATAAACCTTTTCCCCCAAAATTGTTTTTGGTCATGGTGTTTATTACAGCAACAAAAGGAAAACTCGTGCATACACTTTCTGCCTTGCTGGGCCAGGGCTGGCTGGAGTGTCATAGCCCACCTTAGGTGCCCATGGCTCTTACCCACTCAGACTCCTTAGCCACCCTGGAGTACAGACAGATCAAGGGCCCTCAGGATACACCCTTCCTCCCAGATAAGTTTGGGACACCTCAAAATTCTTCCCTGGACTTCATGAGTAGAGAACTCTTCTCAAAGATCGAGAAATGCTGTGCATCTTCTCTGAGATCACCATGAAAACAGTCTACTCTACCGCCTCTATGGTGTGTGTGTGTGTGTGTGTGTGTGTGTGTGTGTGTGTGTGTGTGTGTATGGCCTGGACTGGTGGGTTGTTCTCTGAGCTCAGGTCTGCCTGTTCAGTCTTCTTCCAATAGACCATCCTGTCTTTTCAACCAGCCCCCATCCTGACCAAATGTCCCCTTGTGCTCTTAGAGCAACGAAGGCCTCACAAAAGACCCCCAGCCTTCTACAACACCACCCCCACCTAGTGTGACCCTGAAGTCAGGTTCTCCAAGTTCCCCTTCCCCAGGACTCTTCTAGGCAAAGTCAGACCTTGAGAGAGAGACCCAGCCAGGTTCTCGGAGAACTTTCCAGGGAGTCAGGCTAGCACGCTCTGCTCATCTCAGGATCTTGGAACACAGGAGCTCCTTGAGAGTACAAATTTATCAGAAACAAGGATGTCACTGTGATGCCACCACTGGGTCAGCCAAACATTCTTGGGAGCCATTGTAAGCCTGGTACCTCCCATGTCCCACAGGGAGCATGAAGGAGCCCAGCCTATGTCAATAAGAACATAGATTGAGCAGGGACAGCAGCCTAATGGTCAGTGGTGATGGGAGATGTTATTCTGTATATATGTTTCTCATACTGGTTAATAAAGCACTGTGGCCAATAGAAAACTAGATAGGCAGGGCTAGGAGACTAGGAGGAGGAAGAGGAAGTAGTAGGTAGGGGTCGAGATGTAGCCCAGGGAAGACGCAGGACGCCTGCCGCGCGGCTCCCGGATAAGACGACCACGTGGAAATACTTAGATAAGTAGAAATGGGTTAATGATTAAGGCAGAGCTAGCCCATAAACAGTAATGGTAACTGGCCAACAGGATTGTACCAAATACAGAGTCTCTGAGTGTTATTTGGGGCACACGTGGTTGCGGGACCATGGCGGCAGGTCCTTCTGTGGTCTTTGAAGGAATTGAAGACAGATAGTTAAAGTTATAGTTTTCCTTAGTTAGGATTAAAGATAAGTTACATATAGAACTTTAGACTCACAAAGATAGTATAGATGATATTTTCTTTAAGTCTTACAAAATGTTAATGAACTAAATATTGTTAACTGTAATTCTTATTTGATAACTGTTGTATGATATATTTTGCTATGTTAAGGTTAAACCCCTTCTTTTACTTTAGACAGAAAAGAGGAGATGATGGGAGATGTTATTCTGTATATATGTTTCTCATACTGGTTAATAAAGCTCTGTGGCCAATAGGAAACAAGATAGGTGGGGCTAGGAGACTAGGAGGAGGAGGAAGTGAGTAGGAGGAGTCGACATGTAGCCCAGGGAGGAAGGAGGATGCCAGCTGCAGCTCCCCGATAAGACGACCACGTGGAAATACTTAGATAAGTAGAAATGGGTTAATAATTATGGCAGAGCTAGCCCATTAACAATAATGGTAATTGGCCAACAGGATTGTATCAAATACAGAGTCTCTGAGTGTTATTTGGGGCACACGTGGTTGCAGGACAATGGCGGCAGAACCAGCGGCAGCCAGCGTGGAGACCTGCTGTAACATAATGGTGTCAGAATCGGGATTGAGAACTTTCACTTAAAACTTAACAAAAGCTTAAAAAATAGTTTTTAGAAACAAGGGAACAGAGACTAGCAAGACTTCTTGGTAGCAGCATTTTCTCGGTTGGATTTGTTTTGTTGTGGACAGAGATTTGCGCGGCTCCTTTAAGGGAAGTTTCCAAAATTAGCATAAGCGGCAAAAAGCCCCTGGCTTTTAAAGAGCTCTGCTAACAATTCATTGGTTTGTACAAGAGCTGCAATGAAGGTTTACACTGTGTTTTAAAAAATACACTGGCTTGGGAGAGAAAAAGAAACAGGGTACAATGGTTTAAAAAAGAAAAAAGAAAGTAGAATGAATGGGTATAATGGGACATGCCATTAATCCCAGCACTGGGCAGACAGAGGCAAGCAGATCTCTGTGATTTCAAAGTAAACCTGGTATGGAGTGAATTCCAGGACAGATAAAAGTTACACAGAGAAACCCTGTCTCAAAATGTTTAAAATATAAGTAGAATAAATAGAGTAATAAAAAAACCACGTAAAGATGGAAAACACAGAGAAATTTTGGATACTATACATGCTTCTTTTGTCTTTAAATTATTTGCTTGCTGAGAAAATAACAACTACTAATAAAAGAAATGCTGCTAGATTAATTCAATTTATATATTTTAAAAATGCTTTGACTCAAAAATTCAAGCCTAAGGAAAAGTTATTGGGGAAAAGGATTTCTATTTTTGTCGCCACAGAAAATGTAAAGCTGTGGATTTCTTCCAGATTAATATGGTTTGATCAAGCCAGACCCCCTGAAACAACTCCCCAGGTGATCCAACATTCAAAGCAGTTGAGACAAAGCCTTGCAGACTACTGCCAAGATTTCTGCATCTTCTTTGGACCCCTATGACAGCGCCCTCTACCAGCAGGAAGTAGTTTGGAAAGAACAACGCCCAAATTCCCAAATATTGTTTATAAATGTTTGTTTTCATTTAAATGGACTTGGTTATAAATGGCTATAGCCACAAGCAATCTTTTTAAAGGTAAAAAGGGAATTATGGTATAGATATGAATACTTTGCTTTGGAATGGATTTTCATTTATTGATACAATTTAAGGTCAATTGTGTGATATGTATATTTCTCCTCTTGTTTAGGTATTGTGTTTATATAGCTCATTGGAAAATGTAATGTATAATTTAGTACAGATTATAGAGAGTTACCTATGATAGTTAAAACTTAGAGTTAAGTTAGTTTGGATTTCTAGATATGCAGAGATGTATTTGAGATGAATAGGCATTCTTCAAACCTTTCAAAGACCTACAGAATATGGCATTTAAAATGGTTTAGGGATTTTCTTGACAGTGAGGCACAGCTGCTCCTGGTAACACCACCTACAGAAGAAAGGAAGATGAATATTGAATAAACGTGTTATGGAGTTTGCTTCTAATATGGCAAGACTAGCCATTTGGGCAAGGTACTACTCTTCTGTACTGTTTGACTTTATGTTATAGAAATTGGACATGCAGGACCCACAAAAAGGTGACTGCTGTTTCGAGATGGACATTGCTACAGGATTCCTGCTTCATGGAAGAGGCTGCCAGACAGCCAGACAGTCTACAGGACACAGAGAAAAGTTTCCTGCCTTGTTGAGGAGTCTGGACACACACTATGGCCTATGGGCTGAAGATGGAACATTACAGAAGAACTTCGGGTGACTGACCAGGCAATGAGTTGTCTCTGTCATTTCCAGAGTTTATATATTATCCTTCTATGGTCTTTGATGGAGTTGAAGACAGATAGTTATGATTACAGTTTTCCTTAGTAAGGATTAAAGATAAGTTACATATAGGACTTTAGACTCACAAAGATAGTATAGATGATATTTTGTTTAAGTCTTACAAAATGTTAATGGACTAAATATTGTTAATTGTGATTCTTATTTGATAACTGTTGAATGGTATATTTTGCTATGTTAAGGTTAAACCCCTTCTTTTACTTTAGACAGAAAAGAGGAGATGATGGGAGATGTTTTTCTGTATATATGTTTCTTATACTGGTTAATAAAGCCCTGTGGCCAATAGAAAACTAGATAGGCGGGGCTAGGAGACTAGGAGGAAGAAAGAGGAAGTAGAAGGCGGAGTCGACATGTAGCCCAGGGAGGAAGGAGGACGCCAGCCGCGGTTCCCCGATAAGACGACCACGTGGAAATACTTAGATAAGTAGAAATGGGTTAATAATTAAGACAGAGCTAGCCCATAAACAGTAATGGTAACTGGCCGACAGGATTGTACCAAATACAGAGTCTCTGAGTGTTATTTGGGGCTGGCACGGCTGTGGGCCCAGACTGGCGGGCTGGCGGAAACATACACGCTACACAGTGGCCTAAGATGACACTGTACTGTCCATTCCACCCTGTTGCACGCTAATGAAAACAGTGTTTCTCCCAAGATCTGTGGATTGCCTCACCTACCTCTTCATCTCAGAGGCCAGAAGGTACTGTCAGACACCAGCCTTCCCCTGGGCCCTGTCTCCGGTTGTCTCCAGGGTTGCATATGTCACAGCTCCTTGTTGCTCTGATCCTGGATTCTAGTCTCCAGCCCCTTTGGTGGGCCAGCCCCAGAGAGGTCACCTGAGATAGTGGGGTCCCACTTGCCTTCATGCATGCTTCCATACCACTTAGTGACCTGGTGCAGTCACTAAGACACACCAGGCCTGGCTCTTTTAATGAGTTAGTATTAAAATTCAGGGCTCATTTGTGACATCCTCAGGTGTGGAGTCTAGGGGCTAGGGATCACTTGTTGACAGGTTCGATGTCACATAACCTTCATGGGATTGCAGAGATGGAGCAGACCAAATAGGAGTCACAGCTAATGGGACTGTGCACCTGGTAGTGAGAAGAAGCAAGCCCCTCTCTGCATGCCATGTGGGGCCCCAGCCCAGGGAAAGGAGGACAGGAAGACCTCTACCCCAGCCACTTCCTTCACCTCAGCAACTCAGCAGTCCCTGTGTCCCTGGTCCTGCTGTTTTCATGCTTCCCTGGTGTCTGTGGCCTCTCCAATGCTGAAAGACGCCCCTCCCAGAACAGGATGACTCATGTATGGATTCATGGTTCCAAGTACACGCCTGGAGGCAGAGCCCACACCCCTCCTTTATAGGATGCTTATCCTTCTGTGACCATCTCTTCCTTCAACCCCCAGGGCAGGAGCCAACCAGTCGGGGACAGCCCTTGTTCCCAAGGCCCTGACATTGTTCCACCTGGCTCAATCTTTCCCATGAAGATGGAAGTCCCATCTCTCACACATACTTTCCACTTCCTTCTCCTGTCCCCTGACTCACTCTGGAGCGTAAAGGTTGGAGCTGAAGCTGCAGTTTCTAGGGTCCCAAGATACCCTGGAGGCATCAGACCCCCTCTGGCCAGAGACAGGGAAAGTAGTCTGGAGATGACATCACACAAGCTGATGGGATAAAGTCTGGAGGTACCTGCCCTGGTACCACGACAATGGCAGGACACTGGCGTGGACTATGGTGTCACAGAGCTGCCTGAGATTCAAGCTACACACACTTTGCATTTGAAAGTCAAATCAAAGGTCTGGAGGGAATACTCAGTGGCTAAGAGCACTGATTGCTCTTCTAGAGGACTCAGGTTTGATCCCTAGCACCCACACAGCTTATAATCATCTGCAACTCCAGTTCCAGGGGATCTACTTTCTTCTGAGCTACCAGGGCATCAGGCACATGTGAGGTACACAGACACACATACAAACAAAACATACATAAAATGGAAAAAAAATAAAGAAAGTCAAGTACACTGAGGACAGAGCTGACCAAGTGAGGTCACTCCCGTGAGATGGGCAGGGAGGTTAGGTCACTCTCTCAAGGTCACAAAGCCAGAAAGGGTTTGGCCAGTAGCCACTTCCTGGCTTGTGCAGAGAAATTCCAGACTCATGTGTACCACTTGCATTTCCAAGGTCACCAGGAGCCTCCCACACCCATGCAGCAGCTATGAGGTATGGTCCAGCCCTTGCTGGACACAGCACCTCCAGGCTGACCCAAAGCAAAGGGATCCAACTCGTCTTGCTGGAGTGCTTGCAGGCCCTCACTTCCAACGGCTCTCCCAATAAACTGTGTGCTGAGTGGTTCTGGGTCCATCTGCCTCTTTCTAGGGTCTCACAGCATCTCAGGACAGTCCTCAGCAACTAGGATTGGGCTGGTCCACAAAACATTGAAGAACCAGCAAGGAATCTGAGGAAGGAGCCAGAGAGTGGAAGCAGAGTGGGTAAAATCCTTGGCAGGCCAACCCCAAGTGAGGAAAGCTGGGCTCCATGCTTAATGCCTCTAGCCAGCTGTGCAGATGCCCCAACCCACCAGGTTTGGGCACCCCCATGGCAGTAAGGAAAGCAAGAAGCCTCAGAAGTGGGGAGGCCATTGTTGTCAGCTGTTCAGTGGCCATTGATGTCCAGCTGTCTAAGAATGAGGGTGAAGAGCTAAAGGAGTTATAGCCTGAAACAGATAAACATCTTTATATCCCTCTTATCCTCAGAGCTACCTGAGGTGGAACCATAGCTCCAAGTTAACAACCCAAGCTTATAACTTTAGAGAAGGAGGATGGGAAGGTAAGACAGGTGCCAGCTATTGTTGTGGAAATTACTTTAACTATGTAAAGATGTGTAACATTTGTTTATGCTGCAGAATATTACTTCAACTGTGCAAAGGCTGGTTACATTTGTTTATGTTGCATTTGTCTAATTACATAAAGACGTGTTGCTGTTTCACCTTGCCTGCCTAAGGCACCTGATTGAGCTAATAAAAAGCTGAATGGCCAATAGCTAAGCAGGAAAGGGATAGGCAGGGCCAACAGGCAGAGAAAATGAATAGGAGGGGAAATATAGGAGACTGGGAAGAAAAAGGAGAGAGAGACATCTGGGGCCAGAAGACAGGCAGCTGTGGAGACAGCAGGAAAGCAAGATATACAGAAAGAGAGGTCAAAAGCCCAGAGGCAAAGCATAGATAAAGAGAAACAGATTAAAATAAGAGCTAGGATAATGCTGAACATTCATAACTAATAAGAAGTCTCTGTGTCATGATTTAGGAGCTGGTTTGTGGCCTTAAAGAAAGCCTACTACATTTGGTGTTCTAATGTGAGACCCTAATTTTCACATAGGGCCTGATATAGCTGGCTGTGGGGGAGGGGAGGGCCAGCACATTAAGTAGAAACAGTGTGCTGGGTAGGGCCACCTGCCACAGCTCGGATACTAACATCCCAGAGCTGGGGTGATTGAATACATTCCCCAGTTTAAAAACGTGGCTCTCGGCCAGTCCCATCGTTTGCCTTTCACCACCTGAGGAGTAGGCAGAGCCAGTCACCAGACCTGCCAGCAGAGGGCCTAGCCGCTGCCCCTTAATAGTTTAAAATTTGGCTCACACAGTTATTAAAGGAAGAGATACATAGTAAAGACAGATCCAGACAAGAAAAACAAACAGACAAAACCCCCAGGTTACAGTGTATTTTAAAATGTGTGTAAGCTTAAGAAAAAAGAAAATGGCTATAGACAGTCATAGAAAAAAATAGCTTAAAAATTAAACTCCTTAAAGGAAGAGTAAAGTAATATATAAAAGATAAGTCACATAGACAGGAAATGCATAGGGAGTCTGGATCCTGTATGGTGTGTTGATTTTCAAGTTTTTAAATTCCGGTGAGCCAACAACAGCTGCTGAGAGACGTGGGATTGTAAGAGGGATTGCTGAATTAAACCACCCAGATACTTTTGGAATGCCTTAACTTAAAATGGAAGTTTAAAAAAAAAAAGTATTGCATTGGGGAAGTGGTTAAGCTTTTGTTTCCACAGGAAACAAAAGACTAAGGATTCATTCAACATTAATAGAGATCAGGTTTGGTCAGGGGAGACACTCCCCCCCCCCCAAAATTTGGCTGGCTGGCTTATGTATAAGCTATAGATATGTTAATGCAGTTATGTATTTTACCTTTGAAAGTTTGTATTTTCAAAGCAAGGGGACTGAAAATGGGTGGCCCAGGCGATCTAGCCTCTCAACGTGTCTCTGTTGCAGTTTCCTCAGAGTTCTGCATTCAGAACAGCTTCAAAGCTGCTGGCTGAGAGTCCAGCCTCACAGGCTGTTCTAGTCAGGACTTCAGATAAGCCTTGCATTTTCCCATTATACAGTGACTAGACAACAAATGTTATAGCTAGTTTTCTTGGAACTTGACAATTATTTCAATTTTCTCAGGGTTCCCTAAAGACGCCTTTGCTCCCAGACAGGAAGCAGTCTAGAGAATATAACACCTACATGCCCAAGAAGTGGGGTAGGTGGTTTTTGGTTATTCAGTGGGTTATGAATGTTTGTCATCATTTAGGAGGATATAGGAATGTAGGATAAAAAGACAACTATTAACTGTAAATATTTTACATTGGTATGGATTTTGGTATATTGATACAAATTTAAAGTTATTTTTGTTATACTGCATGTATATTTCTACTCTTGTTTGGGGTATTGTTCCTATGCAGCTCATTTTAAAATGTAACATCTAATTAAGAAATTCAGGTTAGTAGTTAATCATCTATAATAATCAAACTTGTAGTCATATTAGGTATGTTCAAGGTTAAAGAGATATATTTTAGATAGATATGATCTTCAAAAATTTCAATGACCTACAGAATATGGCATTTAAGGTGTTTAATAACCTGTGGGTTTTCATGCTAGTGAGACTGGGACAGAATCCATTTACTTCAGATAAGCTCGTGGGCATCAAAGAAACGCCATATGGAGTTTACTTTCATTGTGGCAAAGTTAGCCAACTGCTTTGCCTTGACTGCTGACAGTATGCTCTGTAGAGCAGAACTCTAAGGGAAAAACTGCTGAATTTTGCCAGAACACGGCAGGACAGTCCTTCCAAATTCCTGATTAATAGAAGTCTGCCAAATATTCTAGGCCTGTAAGCTGAAGATGGATGCCCCAACATTACCAAGTCAACCTTGGGTGATTGTCCAGGCAGCCAGATGTCTCCGTCATTTTGGAAGTGGCATGCACTGTACTTTCTGTTTACTCAGATAATATATCCTCTGGGGTGTTTGATGAAGTTAAATACTGGATAGTTATAGTTATAATTTTCCTTAGTTATGATAGAAGGTAAATTAGGTACAAAATTTTGGACTCACCAAGATAGGATAAATAATGGTATATTTTCTTTCAATTTGCCAAATATAAATGAACTAGACATTGTGAATGTAATCCTTACTTAATAATTGCTCTTATTGCACAAAGTCTTACTATATTAAAGTTAAAACTTTTCTTTTTATTTAGGCAAAAGGGGGAAATGTTGTGGAAATTATTTTAACTATGTGATGATGTGTTACATTTGTTTGTGTTGCATTTGTTTAATTATGTAAAGATAATGTTGCTGTCTAATAAAAATGATGAACAACCAAGAGCTAGGCAGAAGAGGGATAGGTGAGAGAAAATAAGTAGTAGGAGGAATCTAGGCAAGAGGGAAGAAGGAGAAAAGAATGAGGGAGAAAGACAGGGGCACACCCAGAGCCAGAAGCCAGGCAGCCACCAGCCAACCATGAGACAGCAGGACAGTAAGATATACATAATAAAGGCAAAAAAGTCTCAAGCAAAATATAGATGAAGGGAAACTGTTACAGCAGGTCTCCCCGCCGGCCTCCCGGTCCTGCCGCCACGGTCCCACAACCACGTGTGCCCCAAATAACACTCAGAGACTCTGTATTTGATACAATCCTGTTGGCCAATTACCATTACTGTTTATGGGCTAGCTCTGCCTTAATTATTAACCCATTTCTACTTATCTAAGTATTTCCACGTGGTCGTCTTATCGGGGAGCCGAGCGGCAGGCGTCCTGCTCCTTCCCCGGGCTACATCTTGACCCTACCTACTACTTCCTCTTCCTCCTCCTGGGCGCCTAGCCCCGCCTATCTTGTTTCCTATTGGCCACAGGGCTTTATTAACCAGTATGAGAAACATATACAGAATAACATCTCCCATCATCTCCTCTTTTCTGTCTAAAGTAAAAGAAGGGGTTTAACCTTAACATAGCAAAATGTACGATACAACAGTTATCAAATAAGAATCACAGTAAACAATATTTAGTCCATTAACATTTTGTAAGACTTAAACAAAATATCATCTATCCTATCTTTGTGAGTTTAAAGTCCTATATGTAACTTATCTTTAATCCTAACTAAGGAAAACTACAATCATAACTACCTGTCTTCAATTCCTTCAAAGACCACACAAGGATAATGTATAAACTCTAGAAATGACAGAGACAACTCATTGCCTGGTCAGTCACCAGAAGTTCTTCTGTAATGTTCCATCTTTAGCCCATAGGCCATAGTGTGTGTCCAGACTCCTCAACAAGGCAGGAAACTTTTCTCTGTGTCCTGTAGACTGTCTGGTTGTCTGGCAGCCTCTTCCAAGAAGCAGGAATCCTGTAGCAATGTCCATCTTGCATCAGCAGTCACCTTTTTGTGGGTCCTGCATGTCCAGTTTCTACAACATAAAGTCAAACAGTCCAGAAGAGCAGTACCTTGCCCAAATGGCTAGTCTTGCCATATTAGAAGCAAACTCCATAATGTGTTTCTTCAATGTCCATCTTCCTTTCTTCTGTAGGTGGTGTTACCAGGAGCAGCTGTGCCTCACTGTCAAGAAAAACCCTAAACCATTTTAAAGGCCATATTCTGTAGGTCTTTGAAAGGTTTGAAGAATGCCTATTCATCTCAAATACATCTCTGCATTTCTAGAAATCCTAATTAACTTAACTCCAAGTTTTGACTCTCATAGGTAACTCTCTATAATCTGTACTAAATTATACATTACATTTCCCAATGAGTTATATAAACACAATAACTAAACAAGAGGAGAAATATACATTTTACAAAATTGACCTTAAATTGTATCAATAAAAGAAAATCCATTTCAAAGAAAAGTATTCATATCTATACCATAATTCCCTTTTTACCTTTAAAAAGATTGCTTGTGGTTATAGCCATTTATAACCAAGCCCATTTAAATGAAAACAAACATTTATAAACAATATTTGGGAATTTGGGGGTCGTTCTTTCCAAACTACTTCCTGCTGGTAGAGGGCGCTGTCATAGGGGTCCAAAGAAGATGCAGAAATCTTGGCTGTGGTCTCCAAGGCTTTGTCTCAATTGCTTTGAATGTTGTTATCACCTGGGGCACTGTTTCAGGGGGTCTGGCTTGATCAAACCACATAAGTCTGGAAAGAATCCATAGCTTTTCATTTTCTGTGGAAACAAAAATAAAAATCCTTTTCCCCAGTAACTTGTCCTTAGGCTTAAAATTTTGAGTCAAAGCATTTTTAAAATATATAAATTGAATTAATCCAGCAGCATTTCTTTTATTAGTAGTTGTTATTTTCTCAGCAATCAAATGATTTAAAGACAACAGAATTGCGTATAGTATCCAAAATTTTTCTGTGCTTTCCATGTTTACGTGGCTTTTTTATATCCTCTGGGGTGTTTGATGAAGTTAAATACTGGATAGTTATAGTTATAATTTTCCTTAGTTATGATAGAAGGTAAATTAGGTACAAAATTTTGGACTCACCAAGATAGGATAAATAATGGTATATTTTCTTTCAATTTGCCAAATATAAATGAACTAGACATTGTGAATGTAATCCTTACTTAATAATTGCTCTTATTGCACAAAGTCTTACTATATTAAAGTTAAAACCTTTCTTTTTATTTAGGCAAAAGGGGGAAATGTTGTGGAAATTATTTTAACTATGTGATGATGTGTTACATTTGTTTGTGCTGCATTTGTTTAATTATGTAAAGATAATGTTGCTGTCTAATAAAAATGATGAACAGCCAAGAGCTAGGCAGAAGAGGGATAGGTGAGAGAAAATAAGTAGTAGGAGGAATCTAGGCAAGAGGGAAGAAGGAGAAAAGAATGAGGGAGAAAGACAGGAGCACACCCAGAGCCAGAAGCCAGGTAACCACCAGCCAACCATGAGACAGCAGGACAGTAAGATATACATAATAAGGGCAAAAAAGTCTCAAGCAAAATATAGATGAAGGGAAACAGATTAAAATAAGAGCTAGGATAATGCTGAGCATTTATAACTAATAAGAAGTCTCTCTGTCATGATTTTTGGAGTTTGTAGAAAGCCTGCTATTATCTCAGGGATGAAATGGGATGGAATGATCTGGGAAGCTGGGAAAAGGGTAGAAGGCAATTTGAGACTGAAGGCTTAGTGGAAGGGCAGCAGCCTGTGAGCCGCATTCCTCCTTCCATGGTTACACCATGGGGAGCAGACTGGGAGGGGGAGCACTCTACAGAGGAGACTGCTCAGGACCACAGCACTGTCAGATGGTCCAATACAATAACCAAGGGGCAAGCTTCACCAATGTGAGTTTCAGGCAGTAAAGTGGGTGGTATTTCTCTAGCAGGAAACAGCACCAGGAAGGAGTAACGTCACTACTGGCCCTTGAGGATTTGTGCTTTGTTTGCTTTGTTTTGTTTTTGCATCCTTTAGTATCTCAAGTGAAGGAAGGATTCATGAACCCTGATAGCATCATGTTATAGTGTCAAAAGGCTGGACACATCTGATACATTCTACCTGTCAGATTTGAAGAATTCAGGCCCCTATAGACTGAAGGATCATGGCCTTGAGAGCGGCATCTGCCAGACAGTCTAGCCAAAGCAGTGAACTCCAAGTTTGGTCAGTGATCTGTCTCAAAAGAATAAGGTGGACTGGCTGGGCATTGGTGGTGCACACCTTTAATCCCAGCACTTGGGAGGCAGAGGCATGTGGGATCTCTATGTTCAAAGCCAGCCTGGTCTACAGAGAGCAAGTTCCAGGACAGGCTCCAAAGCTACAGAGAAACCCTGTCTCAAAAAAAAAAAAAAAAAAAAAAAAAAGGGAAGAAAAGGAAAGGTACGGAAAAGAGAAGAATAAGGTGGAGTAACTGAGGGTGACACCCAACATTGGCCTCTGGCCTTCACACGTGTGCATATGCACACATTCACATGGTGCATATGTATGGTGCACATACCAACCAACAATGACAGGCTTCACCAGTAGCCTGCCGGCCTGGCATGCCACTTCATCACTGATCTTAGGACTCATTCATGAGCATGTTCTGCTGGCTAGCAGATGTGGCATGCTCCATCATGCCAGCCTCGCTGCAGTCACTCTGTTGTCCAGATGACTGTCACCATCATCATCATCATCTTCAAGTCCTGATAAGTCCTCAATGTCTCTTAACACTTGTAGTTTGGCACTCTGGTGGATCCTGCCATCTCCTTCCCTGAAGGCTGCCTGTGGCACCAGCGTTCCCTGCAGTGCATACATCTCTGCACACAAGTATGTGAACAGGTCCTTCTTTCCAGATGACTGGACCACCTCATTGGATGTTTCCTCTCTGTGGACAAGATTGGAAAATTCTAGATAAATAAATGTGTCAGAAGCTCTGCAGAAACAAAACACTCTGAGCACTAAGTCAGTTGTTGGAATAAACCTTGAATAAACTCTGCCAGACCCTGACGAAGGCCCTGTGTTGAAACTCCAGCACCTTCCCCTCTCACTGCCATTGCCAAGCTCACTCACCATGACCCTCATCTTGACAGCCAGGACAAGGCAGTTTCTAAAGATATAACAACCTTGTCTGGACAAACAACTTCAGGAGGGAGAAACTACAGGCTCACATGTAGTCCCAGCCACTGTATTCCTCAAATCTCCAATATAAACCCCAAGTACCCCTTCCCCTTTAGTAGACACCCCTCTCCCATTGTGTCTTCCCCTTGATGTTTGAGATAAAACACTCCCATCTGCTGAGATCAAACTGGTCTCTTTTCTTCTGCCTCATAAATCTAACATTTGGTCCAGAAACCCAGGAGGACACCTGGGGTCCCCCAAGCCCTCTTTCTAGGACCTTTGACTTTCTTACTGTCCTTGCCTACTCTTGTGAACCGTTCTCTTGTGAGCACAGATACCTGTAGTGAGATAGTCACTTTGTCTGCATCTGTGGCACTGACCACGCCCATTTCTGGTGGAGACAGGGGCGAAAGTTATCTGAGGGAACTAGGTCTGAGGAGGGGCCTGGAGTTCTGCTCTCCTGGTCCTACATTTTTAATCTCCCCCCTTCCTTCTTCCTCAGTCCTCTTTGTCTCCTAGTCCTGCCTATCTTGTTTTCCTATTGGCCAACAGTACTTTATTCATTAACCAATAAGAGAAACATATTTACAGAATGACATCTCCTATCAAATGCCACCCAAACTCAATATATAAGCTAAATATCTACCAGTCTACCTGGAGCCTCTGGTCTTTGGCCTCTGCCTCCATGAGCAGTGCAGGTCCTATTGATGGGCCTCTGTTTCTGGGAGTTTTATTGGTACTCTATGTAAAGCCAGTTTGGGGTCCCAAGTAAGCCTGATGGGACCATCTGCCTCTTTCAGGCAGTCATTCTATCACCTAACCTTTCTCTGTCCTCCCACTTTCCCCCATCTTGTTTAGACCTTGGGCTCTTCCAGCGACCCTGACTTCCCGAAGGCCACTGACAGCCCTGGCTCTGGTGAAATCATCATCTGACACCTTGGCTGAGTCTTCTCAAGGCCACCTGACAGGTAGACCCACCTATCCATCACTCTCAAGAACTTCTCAATCATCTCTCCTTTCCTCATAAACATCAAACATTTCTCTCCTCCCATGCCTCTCTGCTTCATTTTGACCCCTAGATAAGAGGCAAGTCTCCATTTGACCATACAGAAGCCTTCTTCTGTGTTAGGACTCCCTTGATTGAAATTCGGGAGCTTTATGTGTCCCCCATGAGCCTTACTCACTCAAGAGTCCTGGGAACTCCTCACTGGCCAGTAAGGCTCATTGGGGGCAGGGGGGCTTCTAGGAGCTTTCCACTGGCCCCATTGTTTCTTGGCTCCTGGAAAGTAATAAGTCTGGGGACACCCCTCTTACCTTCCAGGCACATTTGGGCAATCTAATACTTGGGGGATGCTCAAACTGGCTGTATCTGGCCCATGTTTTACCTTGGTTCCACAACCACCATGAATTCCAAATTGTCTTTGTCAAAGGACACACCAGTTTGCAGGTTAATCTTAAAAAGCTCCATTTGGGAGACCTCAGACCAGCCACACTTGTTCAGCAGTTCCTCTGTGGAGGTGTGAAAGGAAATGGCCCCCACAGGGAGTGGCACTATTAGGAGATATGGCTCTGTTGGAGTAGGTGTGGCCTTGTTGGAGAAAGCCTGTCACTGCTGGGGTGGGCTTTAGGTCTCCTTTGCTCAAGCTATACTTGGTGTGAGACACAGTTGCTTCTGATGCCTTTGGATCAAGACGTAGAACTCTAAGCTCCTTCTCTGTCACCATGTCTGCCTGCATGCCACTTGCCATGATCAAGGACTAAACCTCTGAAGCTATAAGCCAGCTCCAGTTAAATGTTCTGCTTTATAAGAGTTGCCATGGTCATGGTGTCTCTCCACAGCAATAGAACACCAGGTAAGATACCTCCCTACTTGCCTACCCCTCCCCTAAACCCCAGGCATCCCAGCAGCCTTGCCTGCCAGCGAGTTCAGGACCCCACCTCAGAATGGCCACAGGATGCAGGGCAAGTTTTTCTGTGCAGAAAAACTTTGGTTGCAAGGCTTGGAAGGGAAACTGCTCTTGGGACTCCTTTGCCTTTGGCCCTTGGTCTGCCTTTGTTTGTGCCCCACCAAGCTTGGATACTCTTGCTCATATTTTTAGAGTTTTCTGTTTGATGGCCTCCAGGTTACCTTATATTATTGGCAATTTGATTGATGTCTTCATAAGAGAAAAATACTTGTTACACTTTTCAGGTTGTCTGCCTCCATCTACAGACATACATTAAACCAGATCTGAGCAAAAAAAAAAAAAAAAAAAAAGTCCTTCTGTCTAAAATCTCTCCATAACTCCAGATGTGCCTGTGCCTGTATGATATAATCACAGCTGGAATTTAAATTAGATATGGTGGTTTGAATGAAAATGGTCCCCACAGGCTCATAGATTTGAATGTTTGGTTACCAAGGAGTGGCACTATTTGAAAAGATTAGGTGGTGAGGCCTTGTTGAAGGAAGTGTGTCACTGGTGGTGGCTTTTGAGGTTTGAAAAGTTCATGCTAAGTCCAAGGTCTCTCTTCCTGCCGCCTGGGGATCCAGATGTAGAATTCCCAGCAACTTCACCAGCACGATGTCTGCCTGTAGGCTGCCATTCTCTCTGCCATGATAATGAACTAGACCTCTGAAACTGTAAGCAAGCCCCAACTGATTGCTTTCTTTTTTTCTAAGAGTTGTCATTGTCATGGTGTCTCTTCACAGCAATAAGCATCAGTCTGTAGACATGGTCATCAGATCATCACCTGAGTATCTAGTCGCTCCTCTCAGCTACTTGTATGCAATTAGGCCCTAATTGTGTGAGGCCTCAAGAAAAAGATGGGATATATAGGCTAAGGACTAAAAATAGGGAGACAGTCCACCTAGAAAACAATGGAAAAGCTATTAAATAAACTGAGCAAGATGTTGCTAACACCTCCCCTTAGGGGAAATTTCTTCAAACAAATGATAAGCTTATTGGTTAGTGGTCTGTCTTGTGGCATTTGAATTTTTTAATCAAGTGAGACTCATATATAAAAGTTAAAATGACTAAATGTAATTATAGATGTCTGGCTTTCTGAATACTTTCCCCCTTATTGGTTCTTGTTTAAAAAAAAAAAAAAAAAAAAAAAAACCCAAAAAACTGTTCCCCCATTCAAGGTCATGGATACCTTTGATGCTGAAATGTAAACTTTCTTTGTCTCAAGATCTGTAAGACCACTGGGGATGGGCTTTAAAAAGCTTTAAAATTCCAAGCAGAGAAAAGTTAGCTTAAAACTTATAACAAAAGAGGCTACTCCTTAAAGGTTTGCACACAGGTGATCTTAATTTGCTACAGCTTGCCTTGTATATAACTTGGATACAACTCTTGTTTAAAAGCTAGAAAGAAACAGTAAGTAGGAAAAAAGTTTAAACAAATGTAAAATATAAAGTTATAAAGTCAAGTCACAGAAGGTGTGAGTAAGTTACAGGGCTTATGGAGAAGGGAACTTAAGGGTGATATATATATATATATATATATATATATATATGTATATATATATATATATATGCCTGATGATTAAGATTTTGAAATTAGTTGGATGTTAGTGACACACACCTTTAATTCCAGCATTCAGGAGGCAGAGGCAGGTGGATCTCTATGATTTGGAGGCCAGCCTGGTCTACAGAGCAAGTTCCAAAACAATACAGAGAAACCCTGTCTCAAAAAAACAAAACAAAACAAAAAAACAAAACAAAACAAAAAAGCCAAACCCTAAAAAACTATGATATTTTCTAAAAGCACTCTAAAAAACCATCAGGAAAACCATGTTCCCAGTTGCTCCATGGGCTGCATCTATCGTTTAAACTATTTTGATACCAAAAGAGCTTCAATTAAAAAAAAAATTGAGGCTCAACAATCTTAATAGGAATATGAAAAATTGGCTCCTTCAGTAGAATGGGGTAACATTACAGGACATCCACAGGCGCAAGCAGTGCCCTTTTCTACCAGAGAAAGTTGTCACATCCTTATTACAAACAATGCTGATTAAACATAGCTAAAACTTTTGTCTCTTTTATAAATGCATGCGGAATAAGGCCTGCCGGGAATCTGCTGCTCCTGTCTCCAGCTGTGTAGGCCTCAGCAGGAAAATCTCCTCCTTATCTATACAAAAATGAATTACTCTTTGTATCTCACATGACAGGGACATGGAGAGTCTCTTGTCCAGAGGAGGATCTTAGAGTCAGCACCCACATCCTAAATGTCTAAACAACACAGAGGCAAATAGCAATTACGCTACCCTCAATGTCTCCCTAACTGACTTGTGAGGATGCTGTCAACAGGGGACCTTGTACGTAAGGTGCCAATAGGTATGAGACCTGCATGCTAGTTCAATGGTCTTGCCCTTTGCCCTAACATTCAAGTCTTTCCCTAAGCAAAAGCTAATTCCAGGGTCCACACCCTGACTACCCATGTTCCCTGATTAAATGAGGCTGTCAGACATTTTGTCATCAAACTCAGTTTGGGGTATCTTTGAAAACTTGCTAAAAAATGACTCAAATGGATCCTATTTCTCTTTTAATTTGTCAATTAGATACTCACTTTAACTGACATCCTTTACAAAGCTTCCAGGTGCTTGTTCCTCATGCAGGAGTCTGATGTAACAAATAGATAATTACAGCTATCTTATCCTTCTGCAGAACCAGTACATGGTCCCTCCAGTTGGACAATTGCATTTCACCTTACTAAACAAAATTTATGTTAATTATGATGTTAAACTCTTAATGTTTCCCACAATGTTGAAATGCAGAAAACTCAATAGATGATTCTGAACTTATGCTGGCCAATGAAATACACCTCAGGTTCCTCCACCCAAAGAAATGACCTAAATATTATAATCAACAGCAATGACAAAAATCACCAGTCTTGCTAAAACCTATGACAAAGCCTGACAAAGATTCTCTAGAGGGGCCTGTTCTCCTCCAATGAGGACAAAACTGCCCTATTTTCTCAGCTATACCCTCAGTAAATTTATTTTTATTTTATTTTACATGTATGGGTGTTTTGTTTGATGCATGTCTGTGAATCATATGCATACAGTGCCTGCAGAGGCCAGAAGAGTGCGTAGGATCCCTTGGGACTGGTGTAGCAGACAATTGTGAGCTACTATGTGGGTGCTGGGAATTGAACCCAGGACTTCCTAAGGAGCAGCCAGTGCTCAAACCAGGGACAAATGACTAACTGACATATCAACATATGCCCATCAACATATCAAAGTAGGTGTTAGCCTCCAGGTTTTCCCAGCATCCTTCAGTCCCTATCTGTTACATGGTCCTCCTGGCTGGCATATCCCACCCTACCCTAAACTTCTTCAGCCCAGGGGCTGGGCTGCCCTATAATCCAGGTATATTTGGTCACCTGGCCTTTTTTTGTCTACCCTCTTGGTTAGCAGCTCCTTTCCCCTCTCAATATTCCTCATTCGGCCTGGCTCAACCTGGTCATGTTCACTCTGAACTCTCCCAGATGTTCCTGTCTCTGATTATGCTCTAAAATAAACCATTTATCTATAATAAACCTCCTTCTCCCCCATATTTGATTTGGCATCATCTGATGCCAAAAACTGGAAGTGCCATGAGTTCCCTCAAAGCTTCTATATAAAAGATTCGGATTTCTTTTCTTGTCTGTGCTATTGTTATTATTAAGACTTCAAAAGTTCAGAGTTTTAACATTAATCAATAGAATTCTGATAAACTATTAATCTAGGCCTGATAAACACTGACTACCATTATCATAGTCACAAGCTCAAGGGTTTAAATTTCCTTTGATGGTTTTCAAAGAATAGGTTCAGAGTGCTTCCCAGTCATGCTAAGAACACCTTGGTCCAATCTCTATATCCACTCTTCTGGAAAGAGTGCTACTCCTTGTAACCCCCAAGTCATTTTGGGGTTCCCATGCTTTTATTATAATCTGAAGCATGAGTCTACTGCCTCTTCTACAGTGTAGATTTCAGTATAGATTACAAACAATGCTGATTAAACATAGCTAAAACTTTTGTCTCTTTTATAAACTTAGGAAATCATGTAAGTTGCAGGGAGTCGGCCTGGATCCACCTCCCACAAGTCCAATGGACCCCAGACAGTACTGTCAGCCAACAGCCTATTTGCCCATCCGCCTATTCCTGAGGGTGGGATTTATCTCTCTCTCCCCTGGTCTTACTCTCCCCTAGTCTTAAGACTTCTCTAGCTTCCAGGACCATGGATGGGCCTGGAAGTTTCAAATGTACACACTGGATTAAAAAAAAAATTCCCCTAAAGTCCTTAACTTTACCTTCTGCCCCAAATAAGTAGCTATTCCAGCAGATTTCCAATCAACTAAAGACTAAAAATCCGCTCCAAACTCACCAGTCCTAGGTGCTTCTGAGGGAATTTCCTACCTATAGGAGCCTTGGCATCCTGTACCACTTCAAGCAGCTAGCCCCAGGTGATCCAGCATCACAAAGGGCCCCAAAGAGGCCTGCACTTCCCTAGCCCCAGATGGTCCTGCAAATCCTCTACCATCAGTGAAACAGCTTGCTTTTCCCAGTTTTGGGCAACATTCCAGCTTTTTTGTGGGGATCCCCAACAATGATGCCCCAATGTCAACAGGAAGTAGTCATGGAAAAAGATTGTGTTGCTCCTTAACATTTATTTGTTTGTTTGTTTGTTTGTTTTTATCAGCAGAAAGAAAGGCTGGAATGTTAAGTCTCAAAACTGGGACAGATGGCTAACTGAAGTGCCTATGATGCTGTCTTCAGGTGGCTGTCGTCAGTGGTGTGTCATCCCTGTTCCCCCCTTTCCCCCATCCTTCAGTCTTTACCTGTTGTTACAGGGCCCTCCTGGCCAGCATATCTGCCTCCTACCCTAAACTTCTCCAGCTCTGCCCTTCCCTATATAACCCAGCCAGCATGTTTACCTGGCCCTTTTGGTCTCCCCTTTACTGTGTCTTGGCTCAGACCACCCCTCTAGATTGACAGCTCCTCTCTCCCTGTCCCCCTCCCCACTCCTCACATGGCCCAGCTCAGTCTATGTTCACTCAGACTCTCTCAAATGTCCCTTCCTCTGGCTATGTCTCCCTTTTATCTACAATAGACCCCCTTCTCCATACCTAGGAGCAGTCATGTCCTTCCTTTTTGATTTGTCACTCAGTAACCACTGAGCCATCTCTCCAGCACAAACCTTGATAAAAATTTAACAGTATTAACAGTCTCACTTGTTTGGTTTTGCTTTGCTTTTTAAGACAGTTTCTTTGTGTGATCCTGACTGTCCTGGTCTTACCTTGAAGACCTCAAACTCTCAAATGCTGGCATCAAAGGCTAGCGAGTGCCACCCCTGCCAGGCCAGTGTCACTTTTTTATATATGTTACAGGCTAGTGAGTGCCACCACTGCCTGGCCAGTGTCACTTTTTTATATATGTTACAGGCACTACTTCCCTCTCAAAGCATGCTCCCAGAATACACATTATCACCAAATGGTTCTCTTGTGTTCTGGGTCTTTGCCATCTGCTAAGTTTTGTCATGACCTCTTGGACTGACCCTCCTCTGGGGCACCCTAACTGCTGCCCCTTCAACATAGCCCATTTTGTCAGCTGGAAGCAGTTACAGAGAGATTGGCACTCCCAAACCCCTGAAAGCAGTTTGAGCTAACCTCTGAAAGGGGGACTAATTGCCATGGGCCATCCAACCTTTCCCTCTTGCCACTCAAGGCATTGTGTTCAGGACTCAGAACTAAAACTGAAACCTTTTCTACATCAATTAACCTCTTGATATCACCAGCTCTCAAAAACCGTGGGAAATTTTCAGATCATCTTAACACCCTTCAGGACCAATTGGAATCTTTGGCTATTGCTGTGCTCCAAGACTAGATCTGACCATGCTGACGATGCTGGGACCTGTGCCCTCCTCTATAGATGATGCTGCTTCTGCACAAACAAACCCTAGCTGCTTTGAGAGGAAGCCTAAACACACAGGGACTGTGGGAAACTGAGGTAGAGAAACAGATGGACTTGATCTCAGCAAGCTAGAGTGCTTTATTGGAACAGTGAGGGGCCCCAACCCTTCTGATAATCGGAGTACATTTAGAGGGGCAGGGGGACATGTACATGTACATATACACATTTGTAAGTAGCTACCAGGAAGTTACAGCTATTTTTTCTGTGCTTTGACTGGGAACAGGGTGGGTTGTTTCTGATACCCAGCATGTTTCTGCAGGTGAAGCAGAATGGTCAGACTAGGGCTACACCATTACTTATGGCTAAGGGCTGTTGCCTGTTACCGCAGGCTTTTCCTACCCGCCTGCCAGTGCCATCCTGCTTGCTGCCAGTCTGGGCCCACAGCCGCACCAGCCCCAAATAACACTCAAAGACTCTGTATTTGATACAATCCTGTTGGCCAGTTACCATTATTGTTTATGGGCTAGCTCTGCCTTAATTATTAACCCATTTCTATTTATCTAAGTATTTTCACGTGATCGGGGAGCCGCGGGCGTCTTCCTTCCTCCCCGGGCTACATCTCGACCCCTCCCCACTACTTCCTCTTTCCTCCTTGTCTCCTAGCCCCGCCTATCTTGCTATCTCATTGGCCCAACGGTGCTTTATTAACAAGTATGAGAAACATATTTACAGGATAACATCTCCCATCAGTTGCCCAGTACAGCCTGACTCAATTCCTCATGCCCTGAGGCTATTGCTCAACAGGGATGGCCAAAACAATTCAGCCACAAGCCTCCTCCTATGTGTGGGCTTTTGGTTTCCTCCCTCTCTGGCTCCTCTCCTGGACCACTTCTTTGCTCCTTGTTATCCCTGTACTTAACGTTTTCACCCTGTCTTTTAAAAGCTTACTTACTGACATCACCCTCTACCCAAACAAAATGACACATGTAAGTTCTCTTAATGGGCCTCACCCTACACCAGCTCCATCTGATGCTGATGTATCTGCAAAAACACCTTTCAGATGCTACAAAGGAACTCTGGCTGCAACATCATCCCTTTGACTTCAGGCCAGAAACAATTGTTTTCATTGGTCCTCTAGCTTCTCCTTTAACACTCTGTGGCTCTCTGTTGCTTCTGCCAGCTCATTTCAGTACAGTACTCCTGGCAGTGGGACAAGGCCCAGTCACTCTGTACCTACTTCCTCTCACCGGCTTACTTCACACACACACACACACACACACACACACACACACACACACACACACACACACACACCACCACCACCACTACCACCCCCACCCCACCACCCCACCCCCACCCCCGCACACACACACCTCCCAGCCACTCTCCCTCCCTCCCTCTACCTTCCTGGGCAATCTGTCCATTTCACTCTATAACCAAATCATCTGTTTCCAGCTCTCTACTGATTATGTCTCAGAAGTTTCTTCCGGAAGGCATGACGGCAACCATATGATCAAGTTAAAACTCTCCTCCTGCAAAGTGACCAGAGGAACCCCTCGTCCACAAACTCTGAATTAGACTGTGCCTGTAGATTCCCCACAAAAACCCAGTCCTATTACTGGAACTCCTATCCTCTCTGGCCCATTTCTTCTCTCTTAAGAGCTGGAAAGAATATGTTGGAACAAACTTTGAACAAACTCAGCCAGACCCTGACCAAGGAAGGCCCTATGTTGAAACTCCAAGTCCTTCCTCCTCATGGTCATTGCCAAACTCAGTTGTCTACTATGACATGCAAGCTGATAGCCAAGACAAGGCAGTTTCTAAAGATATAACAACCTTGTCTGAACAAACAGTTCCAGGAGGGAGGAACTGCAGGCTCGCACGTAGCCCCAGCATTCCTCTGAACCCCAAGTACCCCTTCCCCTTTCCCATTATGTCTGTCCCTTGATGTTTGAAATAAACACTCTTGTCTGCTGAGGGAGGTCAAACTGGTCTCTGCCTCAGAAATCTGACATCAGTATTATTAGAATTAGGTCTGGGGACCCAAGGAAATGACCCCTGCAGCCAAAGCACTTCAGCAAGACAAAGGTTCTACTCCTGCTGGAGCAGGCAAGCACACCCACTGTTGGTGGTCAGCGTTGATGGACAGCTGACTGGAGCAACCGGGTGGGGAAGCAGAAAGAAGTTCTGAACAGAGCACAACCTTGAGCTCAGGAAGGGCTCACGCTGGAAGAATCTGGATTTTTGACGAGTGGTTTCTTTACGACGGTTTAAAGGAAATGTTGTCTCCTGTGACCCTTTGATAGAAACACACAGTACACTTTGTTTACATTTCCCACAGTATTACCCAATGTCGATGACAAGGCCAGCCACAGATCACCAGTCACTGCAACAAGCCACATGAATAATACTGAACCAAAATAAACAAACAAAACAACAACAATAACAATGAGAACCCCGCCAGGGCTGACTTGGAATAATGAAAAAGTTGGAGAGATGTGGGGCAGTCTCAAGAATTTTCTGTTTGTGGAAGGAACTAAGAAACATCTACCCCCATCCTTCTAATGTCCCAGTGGCAATCAAATTTAATGGGGGAACAAACAAGTTTGTTTGGCTTATGTACTGCACACATGCTGCAAGGTCTGCACCCAGCATGGATAATAGCTGTGTAGAGAGCCATCCCCGATTATATACTCACCTCGGGCAGAACTGCATACAAATGGCTAGTAGAGGGATGTCAGATACTCAGGTAAGGTTCTCAAGACCCTTCCCAGCTCCTCCTTCTATGATTGAACCTCTAAACTCATCAGGTCCATTTGGGATGGGCACAGCTGAGCTCACGAAGATGGCAGCAGTAGGTTCAAAGTATGGGAGGACAGTGACTGCTATTCTACAGGGTCTGATAATATGGTTCAGTGGGTACAGGCACTCGCCACCAAACCTGACAACCAGAACCCATATGGTGGAAGGAGTGAACTGACCTCAATACATGCACACATATAAGTAAACAAATGTAATTTAAAATTGAGTTGGGAGGAATGAAGGAAAAATAGAGAGATTTGGGGCAGATGACTTATGGATGACCCCGGGAATGGGTACCCTGGTCAGCAGGCAGCACTGTGACAGGGCTGGGAATTAGGGGATCTGGTTTAATCACATGAGGACACTGACCTTAGCTTCTTTGGGCCTAGTGGCTCTTGAGGACCAGATGTGTGGTCTCAGACACTTGGCAGTTTGCTACTCAGGCTAAACAGGATCCAGTGGTCTCATAGAATGGACAGGTGGCCTGCTGACTTCATAATACTTGGGATAGGACACATCCCAAGGGAAGATTATCCGCATTCTACAAGCCATGATGAGTCTGCTCACCCTTTAATTGGTACAATCACTGAACTCCAGTGCTAGGAATTGGGCTCAGGTCCTACAGAAGAATAATGACTGCTCTTTTTTTTTTTTAAACTTCTGAGCCATCTGTCTAGCCTGGGGCTCAAGGTGTTAAATCACACATTACACTTTTGATCACATTCACACAGCAGCTGTTAGTGACAGCCCACAGGCCATACATAACTCATCAACATAGAATATCAATTCCACATCCAGATGCCATCCCATGTCACATGTGAAAACCCAGATCAATACTCTTATCCAATCCCACACTTACATAGGAGAGATGCTAAGGCCTCTGTTTCATTCATGCACAAGGCTCTTCTGCTGCTGTGGACTCCTTTAAAAAGCCAGGCAGACTCCCTCACAGAACCAGCATGCCATGTGAATTATGTTAATCCTCTAGGGCAACACCATGAAGAAGAAAAACAACTAAAACCCCACCAGGAAAACAAAAAGTTGGAGAGATGTGAGGCTGCACAGGACCCATCCCACACGGGAGAGTACGGAAGTGGCTTGACATGATGGCAGCCACTCTGAGCTACAGCTGGCATGACTGTCTGAATCGTCACAGTTGGTGTTCCTGTACATTTTGTTAGCAACAGAGCTGTGAAAGCACATGTGCTCTGGATGATCTGGAGAAATGTGCCTGGGTCTTGATGGAATCTGAAGATAAACCAGAGACATTCTGGCCAGAGAACATGCTGTGTCCTAACCCATAACAACACTGTCTTCTGTCCCGAATCCATGTGGATCCCTGGAATTGAATTTAGGTTAGTGTTGGTGGCAAGTACCTTTACCCACTGAGACGTCTCACTGGCCCAATACCTTATTTTTTAAAGGTAAGATCTTATACCAAACATACTGACTGGCATGACTGGCTGGATAGCAGGTCCCAGGGGTCCCCTGTCCTCCACCTCCCAGTAGTGGGGTTACAAGCGAGCACCACCATGCCCAGCTTTTATCCCAGGGACTAGGAATCCTAACTCAGGTCCTCAAACTTGCACAGCAAACCCTTTACTGACTGGGCCATCTCTACAATGGCATTTCTTTCTTTGGTCCTGAGCACTGGGCCAGGGATTATTCCAGAATGGGTGTTGTGAAGGCTCTCTGGTTTCTCTCCCAGATGAGGAGGAGGAGCCACCCCCCACTGACAGTTCTGTTTGAGCTCATTCCTTTGGTTCCTATGAAAAGGTGACACACCCTTCCACTTCTAGGGAACTGGCAGGAGACAGCCCCAGAGGACAGGAGGGGATTTAGGGACCAGGAGGAGCTCAAGACAAGTGTGGGTTGAACCTGAGCAAGCTGGGGACAGCCACTGTCAGCAGGCAGTCGGTCAACAGGTGAGAAGGTTAGTATGCCCCTCTGCCTGCTCCCCCACGCAAGGAACATCCTTTCTCTGGCCCTCTATGGCACCCTGCTCCCTGCCTGGCTCTCACAGGGGTGCTGGTGGCTCTGAGAATGTCCTCTGGCAGGTACCTTCCCTCTGAAAGAGAAGGCAGTTAAGGGAAACTTGGAGGCTGGGGCTGCAGGCTTGGAGTTCACAGCTCTGGGTCCATTGGAGAATGAGGATGAGGAAGATGCTGAACCCACCTTGCGTATCCTCTTTCAGAACTAGTCTGGCCTCCACCAGCTAGAATCCACACAGGAGTAGGAGTCTGGATTCAACACCCGTGGTGTGCCATGGGGCACTAAGGCCATGGAAGGGGGTCCTGTCTCTGTCACCACCATGATGCATGAGAATCCAGACAAAGTCTCTAATGTTAAGGTCCTGAGGACATGCAATCTGACTCTGACAGCTGGGCTTATAGGTTGAGCCTCCATCCCCTGGAAGTGCCAGGAAGCATCCTTGGTGACTTATCAGGACACCACAGAAGGTTTGGGACCATGAGAGGAAGTAGGGCCTAAAGGGGGGTGGGCCTCTGTTGAGTGGAGAGATAGTTAAGGTGGTCTCCTGGGCAGAAGGCACAGGAATGAGGGTGAAACACAAAGTCCTCTTTGTCACTGTCACCTGTCTCTCTTTCCATCTCTGACTTTGTCCCCTCTCTGTTTCTCTGTCCCTGTCTCCTCGTCTGTGTCTTCCCATTTCTCTCTCTCCCTCTCTCTCTCCCTCTCCCTCTCCCTCTCCCTCCCCCCCTCCCCCTCTCCCTCTCCCCCCCCCCCTCTCTCTCTCATTTCCAATAGCTGTTCCTCCCTGGCAGTCCCTGGCCTCAGAACTGGATCTGGGTCCTCATACCTGGAACATGCCCCGAGCTAGGACAAGGTCCACTATGGGCCCTGTAGAAAGAGAGGTACTGCTCTGAGATTCCCCTCCACTGAGCACTAGGAACTCTCCTGTTGCTTAATCACTCCCAAGAAGACTCAGGGCCCTGATATAACACTTCAGAGTAGCTACAGTCCTTCAGGACCCTGGGGGTTTAGTGTCCTGCTCCAGGTGGAGTGGAGCCTCACCCAGCACAGAATAGAGTGTTCTGGGGTCACACCAGGAACCATCAGAGAACCTGGGTGTGATCAGGGCCTTGGAGGAAGAGACCTCACGCTAGTACCATGATGGAAAAGAAAAAGGAATCCCTCCACCCGTGGCCCCTTTGCCTCAATGTTGTAGGCCTCTGCAAGGGGGGGCCTCAGGAAGGGTTGGCCAGCCAGGATAAGGGCAGAGAATGCTGCCTCAGAGTGCAGCAGAGGTTGGGGCCTGGGGGGAGGGGATATCACATAGAGCTAGGAAGGCAGCCAGGACAACTCTAACTCCTGAAGTGGTAGACTCATGATATCTTGTCTTCCACACTCATGGAGTACAGCATCTGGATAGTGAGCATTGTCACCCTTTGCAGGGTCCTCCCAGAGCACCTACGGAAGCCAGCCAGGATGTTCTCCATATTCAACATCTGGGGCCCGTTCAACAATGTGCTCTTCTACCTGAGCCTCGCCGTCAGCCTGGCTGGGCTGGGGGGCAATGCCCTGGTGCTCTGGCACCTCGGTCTGCACATCAAGAAGGGCCCCTTCAACGTCTACCTGCTACACCTGGCTGCTGCAGATTTCCTCTTCCTCTCCTGCCAGGTGGGATTCTCTGTCGCCACGATCGCAGTGGGCTATGAGGACACACTCCACTTCCCGCTCATCTTCCTGTGGTTTGCTGTGGGGCTCTGGCTGCTGGCTGCCTTCACTGTGGACTGCTGCCTCGCCTACATGCTCCCTTCCTATTGTAGCCCCTCCTGCCGCCCCAAGTACACCTCAGTTGTGCTCTGCCTCCTGATCTGGGCATTGACCATGCCAGCCGTGCTCCTGCCGGCCAATGCCTGTGGACTGCTGTACAACAGAATGAGTCTGCTGGTCTGCTTCAAGTACCACTGGGTCAGTGTCGTCTGGCTGGTGATGCTGGTGAGCATGGCCTGCGTGGGGAGCAAGATTCTCTTAATCTGTGGGAACTGCTGCTCTTTGCAGCCAACCCCCAAGTTCTGCAAAGTGGCCCAGTGCTCTGGGGTCCTGCTGTTCTTCTGTCGCCTGCCCATGGTTGTCTACTGGTGCCTGCGGCCAGTCGTAGCATTCCTGTTCCCCTTCTTCTTGCCATTGGCCACCCTCCTAGCCTGCATCGACAGCAGCGCAAAGCCTGTTTTGTACTACATGAAAGGCAGGCAGCTCAGGAAGAAGGAACCACTGCAGGTAGTCTTAAACAGGGCTCTAGGGGAGGAGTCCCAGTCAAGACTTGGGGGGCTGCCCCTGCCTATGAGCCAAGTATAGAGTGGCCCATGCTACACCCAGCTGTCCTGCCCTCATAGCTGCCAGGAGGTCCCAGTCTTGCTCAAACCCTTGCCATGTCCCAGCTCTGGTTCTAGGAACTTCAGGGCTCCCTCTCATAAGCAGGGACAAGGGAAAGAGGCCAGGCTGCATGTTGAACATGCATGGGACATGGTGAGGAGGTCAGGGACAGACAGAGGGGCAGGGGTAGGAAGGAGAACCCCAGAGCTACAGTGAATGCATGTGCCCTGCATCCTTCTGCCCCTATGGCATCCCAGGTGAGAAAACTGCCCCTCAGCCCCCATGGTCCAGGCAACAGGAGCTTTGCCTCCTCCTGTCAGGTGACTGGAGGCTCAGCTTCAGCTCCTGGGGAGCATTCGCTGCTCTTGGAACCACTGGCCCTTCATCTCTGTCCGCAAAGGCCTTTTGTTGAATGCATCCACGACAAGGTCTCATCTAAATTGCCATTTCTCCCTCCCTCGCCCCAACATTCCCCAGGAAACTTCACAGTCCAGGTGACTACACCAGGCCACCTCCCCAATTCTCCAGCCTGGCGTTACCCATGGAGGCCACGCGGTGGCACTGTTTTACCCCTAAACAGACCCAGTCTGTCCTGTCCCCAGGGCCACCCCAAAGAGTTACATTCTGGCTACTTCTGCTCTCAGGTGCCCCAAAAGGCCTTCACAGTGCCAACAGGGCACCCCTGGCTCCTATCCAGATTCCATCCCCACCCCTCCACTCTTCCAAGATTGTGCTCAGACAAGCTGTTTTTGCAGATGCCACCCTGACCTACCAACCAGTTTCACTTATAGTTGGAGAAAAGAAAAAAAGAGCTAAGCTTCCAAAGTGCGCATTGTTTTTATATGTTTTATGATGGTTCTTTAAAAATTAAAAAAAAAAAACTACTCTCATTGTCATTCTTAAAGCACTCAAGCCCTGGGCCTAGAGAGATGGCTCAGCAGTTAAGAGCACTGGCTGCTCCTCCAAAAGACCTGGGTCTGGTTCCCAAGACCCACATGGTAGCTCAACCATCCGTCCCAGGGGTTCTGGCATCCTCTTATGGCCTCTGTAGGCACTGCACACACATGGTGCACAGACAAAACACCCAGACACATAAAACAGAAATGTAAAGAACAGCATTCAAACCTTGCCAAGAACACCAGGAAAAGAAGTCACCACCACACTTTCCAGCCAGATGGAAACATCTGGTATGAAAAACAACACTCCACCCATGTACCTTTCTGATAGACACCCTCAGAAAACTCCTCCCTTTTGTGAGTGTTTGGGGAGGGCATATGTATAGATGCCCATGTGGGTGTGAGTGTAGTTACACACACATGCGCATGGAGGCCAGAGGTCAACCTCAGGCTGTTGTGCTTAGGAGCCATTTGTGTTTGTTGAGCCAGTCTCTCCCTGGGCTTTGGGGCTTGCTGATTAAGCTAGGTTAGCTGGCCAGCAAGTGCCTAGGATCCACTTGTCTCATTCCCTCAGCACCGAGATTCCAAGCATGCATCACCTCACCTGGGCTCTGGGGACAGGGTTCAGGTCCTTAGGCTAACACAGCACACACTTTACCCACTGAGCTGTTTATTTTGATACTTTAATTCAGAGTAAAGATGTTCTTTCCATGCTATGTGAGACGCAAGTACAGTAGCATGATGACTGCTAGGTAAAGTTGTGTTTCCCCATTTGAAAGGCAATCTGCTACTCATTCTGGGGACTTTGGAGAATGTTCTGAAAATGAAAAGAAAACCCTGCTTGTAGCCCCAACCAAGAGGAAACACCTCTGCAGGGTTTCATTCCTCCCCAGGATGCAACTGTAGCCTTCCTGTGTTCTCAGTCTTCCTTGAGACAGAGACCCCAGGGCTGAAGTGGCTTCAACAGGGAAGTTGGGAGACATGAGACCCTTAGACTAAAGGCCAGCACGAGTTTGGAAAGGGTGGGTGGAAGGCCCAATGCATGAGGCTGCCTTGGGGAGGCAGAGAGGGGAAGAACTGCCTATTCTTCATGCATTTCACACCAGACCCCAAGAAACAGAGTGCTCCCTTCCCAGAAGGCTTGCCATTGGGATAAGGGCAAATAAACTGAAGTCAGCTGCATCCTCCTTGCCCAAGGACACAGATGTGGAACCCTGTGGGGCATCCATCTGTGTGCCAGAGGCGACAGGTAAAGATCACAGCAGCTGTCAGCCTTGGGGCATATGATAAATGGCTTTGTCTAGAGGGAGGGCACAGGGCCTCTGCTCCTCAGGCCATTACTGGGTATGAGGATGCCAGTGAAACCCAGAGACAGCTGCTGTGCCTATCCTAAACCTAGTGGGGCTCACACAGAGTATCAGGCTGCCCTTGGGCTAGCTTAAGTTGAGGCAGGACAGTCCTGACTCCATTACAGAGTTGTTAAGGCTCCTGCACCTCTGGCACCTCTGTAGCTGGATGTCTTTTAGGGCTCACCTCGCAGCTCAGAACCAGGTCTGCAGGGGAGATTGAAGTCTGCCAGGACAATTGAGCCAGGCTTTAGCAGCAGATAGCCTGCCCTAATAAACTCCAAGGCCCCGTGCATCCTGCCCACCTGATCTCTCACCTCCACTTTGCTTGCCTCTGTCCCTGCCTAGGGTGCTATCTGTTTGGTCTGTGATGCTGTAGTTCCTGGCAGCAGGAATCTGTTCTCAGCTCTTCTCACCTCTCTGGGTACCACACATGCACACGGCCGCAGCAAGCCTAATGTGGGGCTCCTTCCCCTACAGTAGCTAGTGTGTTGTTTGCCTGCTTGATTCTGCATCTCCCACTAGCAGGTGCATTCCTGAGGGCTCTGAGCCAGCAAGCAGCAGTCAGCAATCCCTGTATGGGAGGAGGAGCCAAGAAGCATTCATCCAATGAATGGATGGATTGGTTGGTGCTCAGTGGAGAATAAGTCAAATGAATAAATGATAAAACGGATGCAAGCTGACTGTGCTGGGCATGAATTTTAGAAGCTTCTGGGCTAACTCAACCTGATAACTGATATCAGACTTAGGCTCAGGCTTGCTCACTATGGAGCCAGATTCCCAGGGCTCCCTGATTCTAGCAACTTCATTCTGGGCCCTGGGTGTGGTGCTGGAGTGTGGGCCTGCCACAATGGCTCCCGTCCCAAGGAATTTCTTTCTATATTACCCTACATCTTATTCTTAACTTTGGAGCTCACTGATTTGGCTAAAGTAGAACTGGTGACTGAGCCTCAGGGATCCTTCTGTGTCCACTTGTCCTGTACTCGAGTCACACGTCATCACACTTGGCTTCTTTTGTGGGTGCTGGGGATTCTGAACTCGGGTCCTTATGCTGCATAACAAGTGCTCTGCTGACAGAATCATCTCCCCAGCCCCAAACTCACATTCCAACAGCAGTGTTTTCTGATTTAGGAATGAGATCTAGCCCCCTGCCTCCCTGGAGCCCCTGTGCTCCTTCAAGCTGTCCCTTGTGGCTTTCCATACAGGTGTGTGCACACATCTGTGGTTCCTGCATGCTGTGTAAACACTGTCTCTTCATTATTGCTTTCCAGTTGTTAGCACTGACCTGATTTAGTCTGTTGACCTGACGGCTATCCTTTCAATCTACTGCATTCACTTATATCATCCAAGATCTTTGTGAAAACGTCTGAGATTAGCAAACAATTGTGATCTCTCCATCTCTGCCTTTCATGCTTGCTTCATCACAGAGGCCTTCTTTCTGATGGAACCACAAAGGTAGGCCTCGATGTCTTATCCCCAATCTCACAGGGAAAATATTTTTCCTTCACCACTAAACACAATTCAGGGGCTCAGCCATTAAGAGCACTTACAGCTCTTGCAAAGAACCAGGATTTGTTTCCTAACAGCCACAGGGCAGCTCACAATTACCTCTAACTCCAGTTTCAGGGGGTCTGCTTCTGGCAAATGTGAGTACTGCATGCATGTGTATACATGTATGTCTATACACACTAGCAAGCAAACTCTCATATATAGAGAAAATAAAAATAAATATTAAAGAACTGATCCAGCTGTAGGCATATTGCTTATTTGAATATTCCCACCATGCCGGTAAGGTAAGATCCACATACAGTTTTCCAAGAGTGTTTCAAACATACATGCATATTGGGTGCTACCAACAGTTCTTTCCTTCCTCTGTTAAAATGATCACATAGCATTTCCTCCTTTGTCTGTTAATAGGGTGATTTGCATTAATTTTTTGTTGATGTTGTTTTTGTGTTTTGAAACAGGGTTTCTCTGTGTACACCAGGCTGGCCTCAAACTCAGAGATCTGCCTGCCTCTGTTTCCTCAATGCTGGGATTAAAGGTGTGCATCACCACCACCCAGCTATATTGATTTTTTTAAAAAAATACTTTGTATTCCTTTTAATTACATGTACACATGAGAATGCAGCTGCTCACAGAGGCCCCAAAAGGAAGTCAGATCCCTGGAGCTGGTGTGATAAGCAGTTGTGATCCTCTGACATCAGTGCTGGGAACCAAACTCTGACCTTCTGCAAGACCAGTAGTGCATGCTCTCATCTGCCAAACCATCTCTCCAGCCCCTGCACTGAGGTTTTTACAGTGCTGACAATCAAGGCCTTTGCTCACGCCAGGTGGGCACTCTACCAACAAGCCCCACCCCAGCCCAGCCCAAATGACACTGATTCATCTCCCCACACTGACCCAGTGCTTCTTGGGTAGCCCTCACTGGATCATGATACATTCTCCGTCTGGCAGATGCACAGGTGGAGCCTGCCCATGTTCTGACAAGGGTGCTTGCATGTGTGTTCACAAGGGAGGCTGGCACTGGTCCACTGTTGTGTGAACTGTTCCCAGGGAGTTATGATCAAACATCTACTCACCTCAGAGAATGCATCCATAGACTAACAGTTTCAGCCTTATGAACCAATGAGATTATTGGGGTTATTTCCAGGATTGTGGGTGACTGCTATCCAAGCAGCTGTGTCACCGAAATGTCCCACCACAGCAGAGATGATTGCTTCCCTGTAGCAACATAGATGGAGGCCCTACCTTCATTAACCTTCTACTCTGTATCCTAATGCCTGCTGGGACCACATGCAGCTGGGACTGAATTCGCACAGCTAAGAGGGAAGTGTGGGTAGGAGTGGCTGGAATCTCAGGGCAGGGTCTGTGGCCATCCCTACCCACCCCTCTTTCTATGGGAGCATCTACAGCCTGTACCTTGAGTCTCTTGTAGGTCATCACAGCTGCTCTGATGAAGATGTAATACTACTACGCTCGGAGACCAGGTCTCCAGGATCCCTCAGAGGCCAGTGCTCCAGGACCCTTCCCAGAGGCCAGTGCTCCAGGATCCCTCAGAGGTCAGTGCTCCAGGACCCCTCAGAGGCCAGTGCTCCAGGACCCCTCAGAGGCCAGTGCTCCAGGACCCTTCTTTCCTAGGAAAGTCCTTGAAGAGGTTTGAGTGTCAGCATTGCTCTTTCTCCCTTCACTGTGAATTTGTATAAAACCAGTTATTTTTTGAAGCGAGAGGGCTTCAAAGTTCAGCTTCCATTTCTTTTCTACCTGTTTATTTTTGCATTTAAAAAATTAATTTTACCTGTGTGTGGTGGCACAAACTTTTAATCCCAGCACTGGGGAGGCAGAGGCAGGCAGATCTCTCTGAGTTCGAGACCAGCCTGGTCTTCAGAGTGAGCTCCAGGACAGCCACAGCTACATAGTGAGGCACTGTCTTGGAAAAAAAAAAAAAAAAAAGCAAAGCAAAAATAATTTTAAAGACGATTGATTTTATTTTATTTATATGTGTGTGCATGCTTATATCTGTGTGAGTATATGTGCACACCAGTGTGCAGCACCCAAAGGGGCCAGGAGAGGATGTCAGATCCCTTGCAGGTGGATTTACGCGTGTTTGTGAGCTGCCCGTTTGTGGGTTATGGCTCCAGGTTCTTACCCTCATGATTGAGCAGCAGGCGTTCTTAACTGCTCAGCTCCTGTATCTGCTCAATTATATATATATGTATATATATATATATATATATATATATATATATATATATATATATATATATATATAACTTGCTGCAGCCAGTGCAGCAAATGCTAAAATTTGGAGTTCTCGGGAGGGAAGAGCAATGGCACAAAGATGCACAGACTGTTCGCATTCCTTTATGTGGGAAAGAGATGGTTATTTTACAGTTTGTTATATTAAAGGGCTGAATGGGGTTACCGGGTTACCGGGATCTTCAGGCCTTATCTGGAGGTCATAAGGGCTCAGAGCTACTTGTGAACATACTTCTCCAAGGCACACCTGAAGGCATTTCCACCTGACTATCAGATTGTCCTGCGGTATTGCAGAGACATGTGAAGTCAAGGTGAAGATTAGTTACAAGCAGTCCTCAAATTTAGGTTTGACCTTGATGAAAGCTTTACAGGCCACCTGCATAGTAACTAATATAGTCTTCTATGTAACCCTGGTTAGCCCTGAATTCCCTGTGTAGATTAGAATGGCCTCTGACTTGTGGTATTCCTCCTGCCTCAGCCTCCAAAGTGCTGGGATTACAGGTGTGTCTCACCACACCCTGTCCTTCATGCTTAACAAGTAACTAACTGTCCACAATGAATTCCCTGCCAGGTTGGGAATCTACCTCATCCTAGCCTCATAGCTCATCAGGAGAAGAAAGGCTGAGGCCTAGCCAGGGTCACTGATGTAACCAATACTCAGCAGTGATGGGGCCAGGACCTCTGCTTTGGCGTCTGCCATGCTCAGAGCCCTGGCTCTGCTGAGCACTTGCTATGTGAGGCTCAGGCCTGGAGACAGCCCCAGACCTCCAAACAAGCATATAGTCCCCCCCAGCAAGGGCAGCAGGTGGCTAGGCAGAGTTAATGGCCTGGAAGAGGCTGACTGCAGGAGGTGCCTAAGAGACGCTGAGTAAGGATGCTTGGCAGCTTCCTGTGGGGAGGTAGGTAACCCATCTTCACCAAAGGTAGGAGAGCCAAGCAGACAGATGGCACCTCCCCTTGGAACCAGCAGGGCCTGGCAGGGTGCCAGATTCATTAGTGCCTTATTATATGATGGGAGGCTGCTTAGAATATGTACAGAGAAGGGGGCCAACTTCTCATTCAGCACAGGACAGCCACTCTGGAGTACAGCTGGGGAGCTGTTCCCCACCCCAAATATTGCCTCCTTGTTCACACAGGCTCCAAAATCCTATTGGTGCTACATTTTAGTAGGGTAAAGTTAGATAAACTGACCCACCAAAATAGGAAAGGAAAACGACACAGGAGATTTTTTTTCTCACATAAGGGCTGGTCTGGCGCTGGCCACAAGCAAAAGGCAGACGAGCTGCAGCATCGCCCAGACACTGTGGTGAGAAATGTGGGGGCCCTGAGCATACAGGAGAGCTCTGGAACTGGGATGTGGCCTCATGCAAGGTGCATCCATTTATTACACATCATCACTGCTGCTATTCAACCTCGATCACTGTCACCATCACCACGAACACCAGTGTCATCACCACCATCATCGCTACCATCATCATCACTTTCATCACCACAATTAATTGTTCTTTATCACCATCATCACCCTCCTCCCCTAAGGCATCCACACTGTCTGCCAAGGACAAATGCCAGCTCAAGTGATCATGGGGTCAGGGGCTATGCCTCTAACTTGATATTATCATGATTGGGCATAGCCTGCAAGGTGCCTAGTTGATGCTGAATAGAGGAAAGAAAAGGAAGGGAGGGGGGAAGGGGAGGGGAAGGAAGAAGAAGGGAGGGGGAAAGGGGAGAGGAGGGGAAGGGAAGTAGTGAAGAGAGGGAGGGAGTAGAGATGATAACCAAGGAAGAAGGAAAGGAAGGAGTAGAGGAAGATGCAAGTGGGACATCAGAGTGGGATTCAGGGAGGGGGGAGGTGGAAAGATAGCAGGGACAGGTGTCAGACAAAGGAGGACTCCAGCAGGTTTTCTCTTTGGGCCAACAACTAGCTCCCAAACAAAGACATGGAGACTTATTATTAGTAGTTATGAATGCTTGCCTTAGCTTAGGCTTGTTTCTCACTACATCTTATAACTTAATTTAACCTGTTTTTCTTCATCTATGTTTTGCCTGGGGTCTTCTTGTCTTTCTTTCATTCTGTATGTCCTACTTTTCTGCTTTCCTCTGTGTCTGGCTGGCTGGCAGCTGCCTGGCTGGCTGGCCCTGGGCATTTCCCTCTCTCCCTCATTCTCTTTCTTTCTCCTCCTGGGCCTAGATCCTCCTCCTACTTATTCCCTTCCTATTCCTCTACTGCCTAGCTATTGGCCATTCAGCTTTGTATTAGACCAATCAGGTGCTTTAAGCAGGCAAGGTAAAACAAATGTAACACATCTGTACATAGTTAAACAAATGCAGCATACACAAAGGTATCACAACTTTACAGAGGACCTGCAGGGATCTGCAGTTGTCCTTTTGGTCAGTGTTAGGAATCCCAGCCCCAGCTGCTGGGTTCAGGATGCCCTAGAAAGCTAAGAGCACCCAGGATGAACAAAGTGAACACCTCAAACCTAGTTCCCATGTCCTGCAGCCTCCTTCTGCCATTATGCCCCCCTAAGTACACACGGATGCTAAGCTCCCCATCTCATGAAGCCCCCACACCCCAGTGGCAGGGACAAGCTGGGAAGCCTCTGAAAGAGTCACCTAAATCTATGTTCTGGGCAACAGGTCACCTTCTAGGAGGAGCATCTGAGAGTCATGTGAGGGAAAGAATGCATCCTTGTGTGTTTACTAAGCACTTTTGTGCCATAATCTTTACTCATCTCTTTACAAAGGTCACTTGTCTTTACCCTCACAAGGTGGGTAAACTGAGGCACAGAGAGAGCCTGTGTTCTGCCAGCAGGTAGCCTCTAAGACCTCCTGTTTCCTCTTTGAGGTGTAGGGTGACCTGCCAGACTCCACTCTGAGCAACCTCCGTTGCCCAAATCCTGTGGCTCTGGTCACTGTCTCCTGCACTTTGAGGTTCACTGCCCAGGAGTCTTGCCAGGGGTGGAGCTAAGTGTAAGCAAGCTGGACCTTGCCACATCCCAACACACAGAGGTGGATACCCACAGTGGGGGGCAAGGACAGTTTTGCTGACATCCTAAGTACAGCAGAGAGACACTAAGGTTGTCTGTCCGACTGCCCCCATCCCCCACAACCACCCCCGAGGAGCCCTTCTGGAGCAGGCATGGTGCTTCTTCCTAAAGAGGTCTCCTGGGAGCTACAGGGGAGAAAGGACAGCTGGACAGGAGAGGGGAGGAAAGCGCAAGGGGGAGGAAGGAAAGAGCCAGGGAAAGATTGGGCAACGTGCTGGGAGAAGCTGGTGCCCACACAATACAGACAGCACTAGAATACGATGGACCACACACACCCTCTCCGTGCTTTGTCCTTGGAGTAGAAAGACTATCGAGGGGTTAGGGTGCCAGGCAGTGGGGTCTTTGGTGTTTGTTATAGAGCCATCTCTCCTTCTGCATCCCCTACCCAAATCAGCTGCAGAAGAGACAGCCCTAGTGTTAGGTAAGCCCAGCTTTCACTGAGGCAGCTCCTGCTGCATCCAGGTCGGGCTGGATGCCCAGAGGGAGGCTGCAGAGGACCATGCTGGAGAGGATAGCTGTCCCTGAACACCACACACGGAACCATTGTGGGTCACTATTTGTAAGTCTCTGGGGGTACATCCCTGCAGTGAGCCCCTCAGTTCTAGGTCGCATGCCTCACGCACCCTCTGCACAGACAGATCCACACTTGCCTGTGGCTGCTGCCATCCCGCCAGGAAGAGCCCTCACTGGAGGCGGGGCGGTCGGGTCTGATTGCCATTGGCTCTGAGAGGCTAGCTGGAGGCGGGACTAGCCTACTTGGGGGTCCAACCCACTGGAGATAGCAGAGCAGAGCGTGGCGAACTGAGGATCAGCCTGGAGGAGAATCTGCCCTGTGTCCTCATGCCGTGCTGCACGGTGAGTATGCAACACCCCCTACCTGACCCGGCGAAGCCTTGTCCCATCCTTGAGGCTGCACTGCTGGAATCTGAGGGTCTGGAGCCTTGCGGGGAGGAGACTGGGGACCCTATAGGGTTTTCTTCTGACCTCAAAGTTTCCTGGAGTTGCACCTGGTCATGTGAACCAGACGTCGGAGGGGTCTGCTCAGGTCTGCTGTCTCCCAGCATTCGTCAGCCTCACAGGCCGATAGCAGGGGTGATGGGAGCAGAGAGCAGGTTCCAGCAGCCCTGGGGTGCCTTGGGCAGGATGCTGCATTGCACCCACACACCAGGGCCCTGCTCCCTTGTCAGGATGGCTCCTCCCATCACCCACTGCTGGCACTACTGCCAAGAGTGGTGAGGGGACTGCATACACTTCCTGGGCAGGGAAGCCCAAAAGGCTCAAGCCCTATGCCTCTTCCTGCAGAGCCCTCTCCCAGGCTGTCTGAGACTTACAGCTTAGCTCACTCTTTAAGAAGAAAGGGGCTGTTTCTAAATTCCTAACTTAATATTGCATTGGTGAGACTTGGGACAATACTGAGGTGCTCTTTGGACGTATCTCCCCATGGTAGGAATAGGCAAGAACTTGGCTAGGTCCATGCTGGGTACAGACAGGGTCCTGGGGCCAACTGGGAGCCAGCAGGCTGACTTTCCCTGGCTGAGGCTAGCTGAGGCCTTTGAGCATAGCTGGGATCCCAGGATACTGACTGGTGCAGACTCCCTAGAGCAATGGTTCTCAACCTGTGGGTTACAACCCCTTGAAATCACATATAAGCTATCCTGCATATCAGATATTCATAACAGTAGCAAAATTACAATTATGAAGTAGCAATGGAATAATTTTATGTTTTAATACAGTACTACAGCGTGAGGTACTGTATTAAAGGGTCACAGCATTAGAAAGGTTGAGAACCGCTGCCCTAAGAGGAAGTTTTGTGGCTTTGTGGCTGATATGAAGGGACACACTGCTCCCACTACCCATATGATGTCTAAGTGCCCATCAGTGTGTGGGAGAGGCAGTATCAGCTCTTGGGATGGCTCCTGAGAAAGGAGGTGCTCTGCCCCGGCTCTAGATGTTTCCAAGAGCACATTGTGGAGAGCAAGACTGACCCATCCCGGCCCCTCAGTGCCGGTCAATGTGGGGAGGCTGGGGTCACAGGAGAGCTGCCAGGGGAAGAACAGGTGCCATGACTCTTGCTCCTCACTGCGGCTGCAAAGAAACAGGACGCCTCTGCAGTTCTAGACTCAAAGGGGCTCTGGACTCTGGGTGGTGGTTCTGGTTAAAGAGAACCTTCAGGGCCTCATGCTCCCCAGGTACTAGTCAAGTTGGGGTTACCACTCTCCATGGCCAAAGCCCAGGAGGAACGAGGGTGACGGCTGCTGTTCGCTCGCTCGCTCACTGCCAGCCTTTATGTAACACACCTTGCAAGAGGCAGCCACAGACTGCTCTCCTGCCTACCAGGGAGCCCTGCCCCCTGAAGGCTCTTCAGACTCACCAGGCTTTCCACCCTTGTCATCATTTCCATATGCCAGCCAAGGGCCCCACCCATCAGTGACCACTGTGCTCTGGAGCCTTTGGAGCACCGCGCCACCCCACCGACACCCTGTTTCTAGGCAAATATGGCAGCTGAGCACCTGAGGTAGGGGACCTGAAGTTGGGGACAATCCTGCCTCTGTGGCCTTGGAGGACCACGAAGCCATTCTGAGCCTCAGTCTCCCCATCTGCATGTGAGAGATGTGCCTGCATAGGACAATCACAGGCAGGAGGACAGCAGGCTCTCTGCAAAGGCTTGAGCACCATGCCTTGCAAAACTCACAGCACCAAACCACCTAACACTGCAGGTCAATTCCATGACATAGTCCAGGGCCCAGGGCTGCCACGCATCCTCGTAAGATAGAACTGACTGAGATGGGTGAGTTAGGTGTGGCCAAGAGTCTGAAGTTGGGGTCACAGGATTCTGTGAGTTCTAGCTGTCTGCTGCTCTGAAGGTCTTAACAGGACATAGGATGCTATGGCCCTCATTACCATAGTGCCCTTTTCCCTTTGCATGGCCCCTCTGGGTAGCCCCTGTCTAGCTGATGGAGTCATTACTGTTTTCCAACTCTGTGATCCTCTCTGCCGCTGGGGTAGAGTCTACTCCCAGACCTGCATCGCTAGGCTGGCATGGCAAGATCCTCCCCTTGGACAGGGCAGAAACGAGTCCTCAACTCCCACTAGCTGCTGTTCTACCCATTTCTATGAGGAACACAAGCAAGGCAACAAAGGGCCAATCAGGGCCTGTGCAGGGCAGTGGAAGCCGAGAAGATAACTGCCTTGCTCTCCTGGTCTGTCCCTACCCCTCCCTGCCTGCCTCTTTGACTGTTGTTGGGTGCCCCAGGTAGCAGGCCACATTCCTGCAAGATGGCCGCAGGTCCAGGTCTCAATGTGTACTGTGGCTAGTGGTCCAGTGAGTGTACCTGCCAGACAGCCTCTGCAGTGGGCTCTTCACCCTGTTCCCAGATGGATTAGGTAGTGAGCATTCAGAATGTCCAGGATTTTTGAGACATCTGTTGAATGCAGACCCCTCTGCCCGAGAAACCCTGAGCTGGCCTGACACCTGGTGACCAGCCCAGGACCCAAGGAAGCCCTAGGGAGAAGCCCCCAGGCTGAATGAGCTGAGCTTGCCCTAATCAGTAGCTGATATGGAACGGGGTCAGCCCCGGGTAAATGAAGACTGAGACATGGGAGGTCTCCGTAGAGGCGGTTCTGACCCTTGTCATTGGCCCTGCATAAAGCCCATCAAGCAACAAATGTAGAGTAGGTGGCTGGAACCCAAGCAGGGTCAGCCGGATGGCAGCAGACTCTTGGCAGCATATGGGGTAAGGTTGTGTTCCCTTGTAGTTTTAGATGTCAGCCTTGATGCTTCTACACTGGAGTGAGCACTTGCAGCCTTCTCTGCTTTGCTTTTCCCGTCTGGGAATGATGGCCACCATTGTCTGAATGCTTGCAGGTTGTTTGCTGTGTGTGTAATGAGATAGACCTTTTGTGTGATGACTGTGGTGATGGTCAGGCCACTAGAGCATCACTAATTTTAATGTGACATTGTAGCTGAAGAAATTGGAAGTTTGGATTTTTTGTTCACTTGTTTGTTTTTAAGAGAGTTTACTGTAGCCTAGGCTAGTCTCAAAATGCCTATATATAGTCTAGGCTGACTTTGAACTCCTGATCCCCTTGCTTCTACCTCCCAGTTTCTGGGACTTCAGGCATGCAACACCACACCCAGCTGAGGACTGAGGGGTTTTGTTTGCTTTCAACACAGCATGTAGACCCCAGGCACAGCCCACAGGACCCACCAGCAAACTGTTCTTGAGCCGCAGCAGGGCCAATCCTTTCACAAGAAGATACCTCACAAACTAGGGCTGCATGAAAGATCCTGCTAGAGCCTGTGTGCTAGGCTCTGCCTCAGGGGCTACTGTCCCTGAGAGGTGGGACCTGCTGTGCCCTGTAGACACCAGACCTGGGTCTGAGCCTCTAACTTTAGTCTGGGTCCCATCTAGATACTTGGTACCTGGGAGGCTGGGCCCCATGCGCTGTCCCTCGGGGATCTCAGTTCTCAGTTCCTCGACATCCTCTTTGTCTCTGGCCAGCTCCTGGCCTTGGCGGGCAGGAGGACGTGAAGACAAGAATAGCAATTGGGCTGAAAAAAGTCTCTAGAACTTCTTGTGTGTTTCCAGCCAAGAAGGAGAGGGAAATAGCAGGGTGGGAAGTGAGGCCAGCAGGTGCTCATGTGAGAAGATATGCCTGCTGCCCTGAGCGTCCTTGGGCTGATGAGGGCCAATTCAAGGCTGCCTGCTCTACTGAGGCCACAGAAGCTAGGAGCAGGGATGACTACAGGGGGTACGGTTGGGTTGGTGGCTGCTGGGTTGGGGCAGATCTCATCTGAATGAGGGAGGGACAGGAAGGGCTTGACAATCCCTACCTCCTAATATTGGCCTTGTTGTTCCTCTTCAGCCAGAGCCCCACCCCCAGGCCTCATGCACCCCAAGCCTGTACAGTCCATTTGGATCCTCACTGCCTCTGGAGCCCCACTGCATGAGCCAGACGGGTCACTCCGGCCCACTTCCTCCTCACAATCTTCAGGGTGAAGCTGGGGCAGGGACAAGGATACTCAAGGCCTGCCAGCCCGAGAAACCTGCAGGGCACCTAGTGCCAGGGTGACCTGTGACTCTGTCCCCGTCTTTCACCTCCATCTGGTGACAGTCACATCTTGGCTGAGTCAGGAACTGCCCTTTTGAGGGCAGCAGTACTGGCTGGCCCATCATTTGTCCTTGTCACACCAGTGTCTGTTTCTCCAGACCCTGCCGCTCTAGGAGTGGGTGGCTGCCACGTCTTTTTGGCTCTGTCTCCAGACCCAGGGACTGTCCAGGATTACCTCAGACTGGGGCTCCCTGGTATCACAAGAGGCAGGAGACATAGGTACTGTAGCTGCTGGAGAGCTAGCAGGCAAGGAGGGGCTGCAAGGAGGGATCTCCAGTTAGGCTGCCCACCTATCTTTCTGTGTTTAACCGTATGGTCCCCCAGACAGCAACCAGGAAGATGGGACTCAGCCTCACTTGCCACCAGGTGAGTTCCCCAGGGACATACTGTGCCTGACCCTTGCCAAATTTGCACCACACCTGGGCACTGGCCAGCTGTGAGAGTGCTGCTCATTGCCCATCTGGGCACCAAACTGGCCTCCCTGGACTTCTGAGCCAAAGGTTTATGACAGGCAAACTCTGCATTTCTCCAGACCTGGGACTTGTCCTTGGTATTGGCGCCCCACAGCTCTCAGCACCAAGACTCACCTCAGCTGTCCTTGTCAAGTGTGCAGGAAAAAGCAAGGACACCACAGGTCTCCAGCACAGGCAGGCAGGCCTGTCTAGCTGGCTTAAGTTATAGCTCACCCCACCTCTCTAAGGAGAGAAGAGGGAGGCCCAACAGCAGGACAGTTTCCAGCCCGTTAACAAAGCCCCACGGCCAGAGTCAGAGTGCTCTCTGCCTTCTTCTGTCGCCCCTCACCAGGCATTGTGGGTACCTGGTCAGAGCCCAGGTATCTATGTCTGCAGTCAGTCCACACAAACATGCTACATACGTGTTCTCAAAGCCCAGTGGGCCTAGAAGCCAGCAGCATTGCTTAGTGACAGACACAGCTTCTTTGATGGCTCTGTGGAAAGACCAATCAAAGAAGGGCTGTGGGCCACCCCGCCCATCACACTCAGCCCCAGGAACAGTTCATTTAAACAGTTCTTACATTTACTTTGTTTTTATTTATGTGTGGCATGTAGAATGGGTGGCACCCCTCAGCATGTGGCCAGCCACCGTGCCTCTCTATCTAGGAGGAGATTGCTTCACTCCCAGAGACATTTTGACACCATTATCAAAAGTCAATTGGCTGTGCTTGCCAGGGCTGGTTTTCCATGCATCTGTGTGCCAGCAGGTTCTGCCTGGGTACTAGAGTGGCTTTTTCTAGTTCTGGGAAAATTCACAAATCTTAACAAGGATCCATCAAATTTACCTGTAGCTTTGGGAAATGGGACATCCTCAGGGACAACTCTGGAACATTCCCACCTATAGCCCATGTGAGCCCAATGTCCCAGCCACAAAGCAAAGTGTGCCTTGGCAGCCACAAGCCACCTAAGGCTCTTTAATTGACATTAAACTTACTAAAGTAAATTCCTGGATTGCCTACTACACCCTCCTTGTTCATGTGTGGCTGGTGGCAGCCACACCAGGCCACTTTGCTTATAAATATTTCCAACATTCCAGAAGTATCTGCTATATATAACACTTTTTGGTTAGAGTTGTAAGAAGCTGAAGGAGTAAGAACCCTAAGTTCTGGGCTGGGGAGGTGGTGGCTCAGTTTGTAAAGTCCTTGCTGTGAAAGCATATAGGGACCTGGATCTGAGTCAGAGAACCTAAATTTTTTTTTTATTTTTATTTATTTATTTTTTTTTTTGTGGGGAGGTTAAGACAGGGCTTAGGGCTTCTCTGTGGCTTTGGAGGCTGTCCTGGAACTAGCTCTTGTAGACCAGGCTGGTCTCAAACTCAGAGATCCGCCTGCCTCTGTCTCCCAAGTGCTGAAATTAAAGGCGTGTGCCACCACCCAGCCCAGAACCTAACTTTTAAAAGCTGCACACACTTGTAATTCCAGTGCTGGGAGGTAGAGTCAAGTGGATCCCTGGGACTCATGAGTGATCCAGCCTAGCCTAGCCTAGCCTAATTGGAAAGGTCTAGGCTAGTAAGAGATTTGATAAAACAAGATGAACACTGCCTAAGGAACAACACTTGAGGGTGATCTCAGACACACACACACACACACACACACACACACACACACACACACACACACACACACACACACACCGGGGATAGAAAGAGAGCAAACATCCCACTGTGAGCAGATGGAGGATGGGTCCCCATTGGAGACCTGCATACAGCCAGGAAGGATATGCTTACCCCACCTTTGCTTTGTCCTCTGCCTCATAAATGATCTTTTCACATGTACCCACTTGTCCCCTCTACCTCAAGAATGAAGTGGATCCTCCATGAGGCTAGAGAGATGGGCTCAGAGAGGCTCAGGGAGGGTCTTTGTCATTCCCCATCCTACTTCTGAGCCTCACAGTCCCATCCACATCACTCCAGGTCACCCTTGTGTCCCTTTCTCTCTGGCCAGCATGATGAGACATCAAGGGCTGAGCATGGGCTGCCAGCCTGTCATGGAGTTACACAGCCTCCAATGTTGCAGGATACAACCCATCCCCTTTTAGGGCACCTGGGCCTGGGATTGGGCCAGGAGGCCCTGAGCCAAGAGTTGCTCTGCCCAGAACAGAGGACCCCAGTCACCTACTGCCCATCTGTTCCTATGTTGCTGGCAGGTCCCTAACCCCGCCAGGATGACACTTACTTGAGGCCCCAGTAAATGCCAAGTGGCCACATCTACTCTCTCCTTCCCATACCCTGTCCCATGAGGACCTAAGACACCACAGACATGCCTGCCAGTTCCCCAATGTCTATCTATGGTCCCTTCCCACATCCAGAGAGCCACTCCTTCAAGGGGTATAAGTCCCAAGCTGTGCCCTGATGACTACACACAAGACCGACCATGATGGGATTTGCTCTCGACAAGGCCAGGTCTGACTTGGGACAGCGTGGTCTCCAGGGCCTTCCTCGTGCCAGCTGTTCAGCTTGTACCCATCCCATGGCCCCTCTGCATATGTGTCCATGTCCCACAGCCCTTCTGTGTATGTGTGTACATGCTTCTGGATGACTTCCCCATCGCTGGCATTTATTTCCATCGTTTAATCAGTGTGACTTTCTAGGCTGTTCTAGTTCCATTTCTGTTGTGGTGATAGCATGCCTCAACAGAAGCAATTTAGGGGAGAGAAGGTTTATTTCAACTTACAATTCTAGCTTTTTCCACGACACCTGGGAAGTCAAGGCAGCAACTTCAAAGGATTAGTCACAGCCAGCACATCCATAGTCAAGAGCAGGGGGGAATGAATTCAGACGTCCTCGCTTGCTTGCTAATCTCAGCTCCATGTCTCCTCTATTACACAGTTCAGGAGCTCCTGCCTAGGGGATGGTGACATCTACAGTGTGGCACCAATTAGCTTAATTAAGACAACCCCCCACAGATATGGTCACAGCCGACACCTGTCTTCCCTCCTCCACACTGCCGGCCTGTAGTCAATTAATCTCTCATTGGGATTCTCTTTTCCTGGGTGATTTAAGATTGTAGCAAATTGACTTAAAACTAACTGTCACCCGGGGTACCATTGTAGTCCCACAGATCATCTTGATAGTGTGTGGGGAGCTGTGTGTCCACAGTGGTGTAACTGCCACCACTGTCAAACTGCAGAGCAGTCTGCACACTTGTTTTTTGGTTTTTCCAGACAGGGTTTCTCTGTGGCTTTGGAGGCTGCTCTGAAACTCTCGCTCTGTAAACCAGGCTGGTCTCAAACACACAGAGATCTGCCTGCCTCTGCCCCCGGAGTGCTGGGATTAAAGGTGTGAGCCACCACCCACCTTATCCTCTGCCTCTCAGCCCTGGCAAACTTGATCTCTCTCCTGTCCCTACACTTTTGCCTTTTCCAGAAAATTGTATGAACAATTGGTGGGTAGACATTTGGGATTCTATGCTGCAGAGAATTTAGGAGATCCTGCGTGCTACTGAGTGGATGAAGGGGTTTTCGGGGAGGGGGGATGTCTGCTCTGCCCAGTGCCCTGTTGCTCCTATGTCGCGTACCAACTTGCTTATGTCTTGGGCATCTGTGAATGAAGCCATAAACAATACACACATTTCTTTGCAAATGTCACTTTTCTTGGGTGGGGCTGTAGTGCAATGAAGTCGATGAGTCTTCTTGAAGTGTATAAACAAAACTGCCAATCTGCCTTCCAAAGGCCAGAGCCACTTGGCATTCATTTCAGTGACACGTAGGGGCGCTGTTGTTCCATGGTCGCCCACACCATCTGTTGGGATCTGATTTGCCAGTAACCCCTTCAAGGGCACATCCTAGCCCTTCCTCCTCAGGGTCTCACCACCCCCCAGTAGCGACACAGGTTGGACACAAATCCTCCTTACATGGTTTTGGCAGACACTTCTCTAAAAGGCGGTATGGATCAAGGTTTGTCTATGTGCAGAGAAAAGGCCAGTTGTCACACTGCCTTTTGTTTGGCAGCCTGCCTTTTCTCCACTGATCTGCCTTTTCTATCTTTGTGTCAGTGTCAAAAACCAACGGTCCATGGATTCCTGGACTCTGCTCCATTCTGTTAATCTGTGTCTTTCTTTTGCCAACTCTAATGCGGCACGGAATTGATTCCTGTGTGTTTACAATGAGTCCCTAAGCCAAGTGGCAAGAGCCCTCCCACCACACTGTTTCAAAACTGTATTAGCAATTCTACTTTTAAATAGTATTTATTTTCATCTTTATTATGTGTTTGAGTGTGTGCCTGTGTAGAGGCATTTGCACTTGAGTGCAGGTGCTGTAGAGGCCAGAGGCATTAGCTGCCCTGAAAGTGCAGTTACAGGCTGTTGTGAGCTACCCAGTAACCAAATTCAGATCCTCTGCATAAGTAGTCCCCGACCTTAACCCCTGCGGCATCTCTCCAGCCCCAGCTACTCTAAAAAATGTTTTTTTTGTTGTTGTTGTTTTAATCGTTAGGCAGTTAAAACAGTTTAACAGGAAAAGGTGCTTGCCCACTTCTTGTGCAAACCTGACAGCCTGAGTTCAATCCCTGGGACCCACATAAAGGTGGGAACAGAGAACAGGCTCTGGGAAGTTGACCTCTGACTCCCACACACATGCTGCAGCACAGCATCCCCTTACACCCCACACGCACGACAGCACTGATTATAACAAGTTTCCAAAAACATGAATATATATGACTTCCACAAAAGAATGGGTTTCTTTTGGGTTTTGTTTGATTGCTTGGGTCCTGAGAATGGTTTTCATTAATATTATGTTTATATGTCATACTTCCCACACTTCCCTTGACACCCTTCTTCTTTTATGTCTTCTTATAAAGTTTTTAATTTATGTATGTATTTTTGTTTTCAAGACAGGTTTTCTCTGTAGCTTTGGAGCCTGTCCTGGAACTCACTCTGTAGACCAGGCTGGCCTTGAACTCACATAGATCCACCTGCCTCTGCCTCAGGAGTGCTGGGATTAAAGGTGTGCACCACCACTACCCAGTGTAAAATATTTTTAAATGTTTACAAATAAATATGTTTTCATTGATAGTAGATAAAACACAACTTGATACATTTTGTAATAAACAAACCCATAATCCAGGTAAGAAAAACTGAGAACACCTTCAGCCTCAGTCAGCACCCAGAGGTCACAGCATGTTGGCTTTTATCACAGAGGTTACCTCTGCCTGTGTCCAAACTTCATATGAACAATATTGCACAGTAATGGCCTTTAGTCAGGCTTCTTGTATACTTTTAATGTGTTGAGTATCCACCTGTGCTGTGAAATACTACAGTCTATTCACTGAACTGCTAATGAACACTGGATTGTCTTTGGGTTTTGCCTGTGTGAATGAGCTGCTTAAGTTTTATTCTTGTTATTTGTTAATTATGTGTGGGTCTGTGCACATGAATGCACTGCCCAAGGGAGCCTGGAAAGGGCATCAGAACCCTGGAACTAGAGTTCTGTACCATTGTGAGCATGCTGATGGTTATGCTGGGAAGTAAACTTGGATCCTCTGAGTCTGGCTTATTTTGCTTAACATGATCTCCATTTCTACCTGCTTTCTTATAAATGCCAAACTACAACTCCACTGTAAAATTCATCTGTTGACCCTGAACATGCCTCATTTTCTTCACCATTCATCTGTGGATACACTGCTAGACTGTCCCAATAACATCCTTATGAATGCTGCCTTTTTGTGTGAACTTTAGAATTGCCCTGCTGGGCTCACTCCTTACAACAACAGAACTTTATGATTGTTTTGTCCATAGCTAAATCCTTGGTATATTAAGCAGTTAAAAGCTGCATGGTTAGATTGGACCTGAGTACTTCCCACACTTAACTGTATGTGAATGCTGTTTGAATAACAGTACTGGGGTTTCCTTTGTGTCTTCTTTCCCAATACTTACACACACACTCACACTTGAGCTTTACCATATAGTGTAAGACCTTGTTCAAGCCATTACTGGGTTTGGCACTTAGTCTATTCTGTAGGATACCCACATAGATAATTAAAATGCTTTCAAACAGAGACAATGTCATTTCTCCCTTCCCAGTGTGCCTAGCTGCTCCCCCTGCCCCATTTCTCTTCTTCTGTGCTGGGATAGATGCCTGATGTGATGGTTAGGTTTTGTTTTGGTTTTTGTCAAATTGACACAAGCTGCTGTCACCTTATAAGAGGGAATCTCAATTGAGGGACTGCCTCTCTCATATTGGCTGTGGGCTAGTCTGTGGGGGCATTTTCATGATTAATGATTGATGTGGGAGGGTCCAGCCACTCTGTGTGGTACCACAATGGCCAGGTGATCTTGGGCTGTATGAGAAAGCAGGCTGAGCAAGCTAGGAAAAGCAAGACAGTAATTATATGGCTCCATAGTCTCTGCTTTAGTTCCTGCCTCTGGATTCCTGCCTGAAAGTTCTGTTCTGGCTTCCCTTCATGAGCAACTGTGACCTGTAAGCCAAACAAACCCTTTTCCTCCCTAAGCTGTTTCTGGTCATGGTGTTTATCCCAGCAGCAGAGAAACAAACCAAGACACCAGGGCTTTTTAAGCTGGGCCTTTGAGCCTCTGCCCCATGAACTTTTGGGTGTTGTGTTTAGTTCCACAGCAATGGGGATGTGCACTGAATATACCTTTTTCTTGTCCCACTGAGCAGCTCAGGACCTACAAGTACTGTTGAATAGCAGTGAGACCCTGGACAGCTTCGCTCTATTCCTGGCACAAAGAGAAAGTTGGTGTTTCTCTGCCACCTGTGGTATCCATAGTGGGTTTTCTCCAATGCCCAGAGTTGCAAGTGGTTGTGAGCTGCCCGGTATGAATGCTGAGAACTTAATCTAGGTCCTCTGCAGGAACACTATGCACCCTTAAAACAAACAAACAAACAAACAAATAACAAACAAACAAAAAGGTTTTGGAAACCAGAAGATTTTTTAAACATTTTATTTTATTATTTGTATTTATTTAGGTTCCCCACCCCCCAAAAACAGGGTTTCTCTGTGTAACAGTCCTGGAACTTACTTTGTAGTCCTGTCTGTCCTAGAACTCACTTTGTAGACCAGGCTGGCCTCAAACTCCCGAGTGCTGGGATCAAGGGTGTGCGCCACCACTGCCTGGCCAGAACTTTATGATTGATTGTTGAAATCCTTAGGATGAACTGGATGCTTCAACAACTGCCCCTTTGGATTTAGGTCTTGTTCCTTCACAGAATCGTGCCTTAATCCGTGATAGACACTTTTAGGTTTCGCCTCTTGGCCTTGGCTCTCCAGTGACACTTTCTCCTGCACTTGGTGGGGCAGCCACATTTGCTACAGGTAACTTCTGAAGGTGGTGGGCCTCAGAGCCTCAGCAGCGGCACCAGTGTGTATGTCTCCAAAGGATGACTCTGCTTCCGTTACCCTGCTTCTGCCACCACGCTCAAATAGTCTTAACCATTGAGCCCTCTCTTCAATCCCAGTTCTGCTGAGTCCTTACTCTGTTTCTGTCAAAAGGGAGGACCATCTGGCATTTCTTCCTCAGTGTGCTGTGATGATGCATGGCATTGACAGTGGGAGACTCTCTCTGTGTGTGAGAAATCCCACATGGGCATGGTATTTACACAGGATTGGACTTGGTTAGCTTCTTCTGCTTGTTCCTACTTTCCTTCTTATTGTTTTAGAAACATGTTCTCCCTCTGTAGCCAGGCTGGCCTCTGCGGTGCTGGGAGCACGGGGAGCATCAGCAGGTCTGGCGGTCACTGCCTATGATCTGAGAACAATGTGGCCTTTAAAAAAAAAAAAAAACCTCTGTGTTGTGACACCCTCAGTCATTCTCAGCACATCTGCGGTGAATACAGTCTGGGGAGGGAGCTCCTGGAGAGAAGGAAGCAGGCTCTGACCTCCAGGAGATTGTGGTTGGCAGATAAGGTCATACATACTGCATGCCCTCATGGCAGAAGACAAATGTTAGAATCTAGACCAGTGGAAATGATGTAAATACAGTATTTATGCATGAAGTCCTCAAAAAAATGTTTTTAATTAAAAACAAAAAAGAATCCAGACAAGACTGCTGCTCAGGCCACACCCACCCACAGCAGCCTCTTTCTTTTGTAAAGAAGATGGTAAGCTCCACATAGAGACTGTGACTCCTTACCCCTTAAGATACCTCAAGTGCAGGATTCCGGGAGAGAAAGGCAGGCACCAGTGCCCGTGGACATTTCCAGGCTCAGGTTGCCAGACTCCAGGACCTCAGAGGGATATGGGGTAGGTGGCACATCCCCCACACATACAGTGGGTACATCTCAGCTAAATGTGCCTCTCCTCTCTGCCCCACATCCCTCTTCCTGGCAATACAGGACTCCCTTCTCCTCCCATGCCAGCTCACCAAGAACCAGAGACATCCTGATGCCGTGAAACCTTCCTCTTCCTCCAAGAGCTACAAGAAGGGACATCTATCTCCCTTGCAGGTCTGAACCCTTGTCAGAAACCCCACTATGCTGTTTATCTATGATGTTGGGGCTTTAATGCTCCTCAGAGCCCTCACCATGCTGCTGTCTGTCTGCCTATGGTGTTAATGACTCTTTGAATAAATCTCTTACCAAAAGAACAATCTACCTCAGTGTCCCCACGAGCCTCAAACCCAAAATCTTTCAACAAGCTGCTTTTGCCATAGAAAACATGTGCCCCTCAGTTACCCCAATGGAGACTTTAGCACTCTTCAAGTCCATATTTGTATTTATTACCTTCAAAGGATAGTGAGGAAACGGAGACATTAACAGATCAAAGTCAGCTGGCTGGGGTGAGGAGCCACCTAGAGCCCTGACCCATGCTGGACACTACAGCTTTCCCCTCTTTAGACTGGGAACCTCCCTTCCTAGCCTGAAGGTCACAGGCTGGGTGCATGTCAACCTCAGTCTCTCCTTTGGGAAGATTTTCTTACTTTTAATAGTTCTGTGTGCACGTGTGCGTGTGTGCCTGTGTGCGTGCCCCCCCCCCAAGTGAGTACAGTTGCATGAGGAGACCAGAAGATCCTGTGGAGCTGAAGTTACAGGAGTTTTTGAGCCCCTCAATGTGAACTGAACTCAGGAATTTAACTTGGATTCTCTGTCAGAGCAACAAGTGCTTTTACCCACCGAGCCATCTCTCCAGCCTCCTGACCTCCTTAAACACACCTGGACAGGGTTCCATCCTTTCATGGGACTCTTGCTCACCAATGCCAGGCAGGTGACCACTACAGAGCCACATCCCAGCCTTCTACTGCCATACCTGGTCCTCTACATCAGTGGTTCTCAACCTGTGTGTCTCAACCCTCTCAGGATGCTCAAACAACCCTTACACAGGGATCTCATATTAGATATCCTGCATACCATATATTTACATTACGATTTATAACAGCAGCAAAATTGCAGTTATGAAGCAGCAACAAACCAGTGTTGTTTTTTTTGGGGGGGGGTCACTACAACATGAGGATCTGTATTAAAGGGTCACAGCATTAGGAAGGTTGGAACCACTGCTCTACAGTGTAGCTGGTTTTTCTTGTTCTGCTTAGGTCCCATCACCTGTTCAGCCCCAAATAAGCACACAGACGCTATATTAATTATAAAACTGTTGGCTGATGGCTAGGGCTTCTTATTGGCTAGCTCTGTCTTAATTATGAACCCAAAACTACTAATCTATATATTTCTACAAGGCCTTACCTTACCAGAGAAAGCCTGGTGCATCCTCTTTCCAGTCTTTATATTGCTTCTCCTCATGGTCTCTCTTTCTCCCTACCTTTCCCAGAATTCTCCTTGTCTCCTAGTCCCACCTATCTTTCTGCCTCTATTGGCCAAACAGTGTTTTATTCATAAACCAATAAGAGAAGCATATATACAGAAGGACATCCCCCATCACTACAGGGATGGATTTTTTTTTTTTCCAATCAAAAATAAGATCAATGGGCTGGAGAAACAGCTAGCTCAGTTGGTAAAATGGTTACCTTGCAAGTAGATCCCCAGGACTCAAGTTAAAAAAAAAGTTCAGGCCTGGTGGCACAGGCCTTTAATACCAGCACTTGAGAGGCAGAGTCAAGCAGATCTCTGAGTTCACAGCCAGCCTGGTCTACAGAGAGAGTTCCAGGATAGCCAGGGCTATACAGAGAAACCCAGTCTTGAAAAACAAGACAAGCCAGGTGGTAATGTCGAATACCTTTAATCCCAGTACTCAGGAGGCAGAGGTAGGTGGATCTCTGTGAATTCTAGGCCAACATGGTCTATAGAGTGAGTTCTGGGATAGCCTCCAAAGCTACAGAGAAACCCTGTCTTGACAAAGAAAAAGAAAAGAAGGGATAAAGGAATGAAGGAAGGAAAGGGGGAGGGACAGAGGGAGGAAAGAAAAGAAGAAAGACAAAACACAAAAACAAAAACTTTTTAAAAATGCAGGCATGGTGGCACACACTTGTAATTAAGGTTAAAGCAGAAAGAGAGCTTTCTGGTGTTTGCTGGCCAACCAGCCTAGCCTCATTGGTAAATTCAAGTCCCAATGAGAGACTGGCCCAAAAAGCCAAGTGGACAGCATCTGAGGAAGCACACTGGGGTAGACCTGTGGCTTCTACTCACACATGCACAAGACCATGCATTTTTTCCTTTTCAGAAACTCTATCTGAATCTACTATAATCAAAATAAAACCAAAATCTACACATCTTCTAAGAAGCCCTGGACTAAACAAACCTTCCAGGCTCCTTGACCTCACCTCCTGCCCTTCTCCCCACTTGGCCGTCCTGGCCTTCCCAGCCTCTGGCCACTCTGTGAACAACAGGAGCATAGCCTCCTCATTCCTGGCACCTGCTGCTTCCTCTGCCTGGGCTGCACTGAGTTCTGGATGCTACACATGCTCTCTGCAGCAGCTGGAAGTGGAAACTGCTCTCTTTATCACTTGCTTACACGGGGAAACTGAGGCACAGAGAGTTACACAACTTGCTCAAGGCTTTCCTAGGTATTGAAACTCAACAGTGTGCCTTTGCCCAACCTGCTTCTGCATAGTCCAACTCCAAGACATTTTGCTCTTGTCTCCCACCACAGACATGCTGTTCATTTGATAGTCAAGGAAAAGGAGGTCCACCCAGAAGGACAACTCAGGCTGGGGATGGGGCTCAGTTGGTAGAGTGTTTGCCTGGAATATACAAAACCATGGTTTCTATCCCCAATAGCAAAGTCTTAGTTAGGGTTTTTCTATCGCTGTGAAGAGACACCATGGCCAAAGCAACTCTTACAAGGAAAAGATTTAATTGGGGAGACTCACAGTTTCTGAGGATCAGTCCATTATCATCAAAGCAGGGAACATCATGGCAGGCAGACACAGTGTTGGTTACATCTTGATCAGAAGGTAACAGGAAGTCAACTGAGACACTGGGAAGTACTCTGAGCATAGGAAACTTCAAACCCACTTTCACAGCGACACACTTCCTCTAATAAGGTAATGCCCTCTCCAACAAAGCCACACCTCTTAGCATCACTTCCTTTGGGGCTATTTTCTTTCAAACCACCACATTACAGGGAAACCAGGTATGGTGGCACACACCTGTAATCCCAGCACTTGGGAGGTGGAGGCATGAATATCAGAAGTTCAGGCTTATCTTCAATTACACAGTGAGTTTGAGGCCAGCATGGGCCACATGAGACTCTAAAAGAAAGCAGACTAGAACCCAGAAGGAATGAGATGCTGCATGGTGACAGAGCCAAGCTCAGTAGCAGCAGCAGCAGCAGCAGCAAGGTTAGAGCCTACCTCTGTTCACATCACTACCTTTCCCAGCCAAGCAGGGAGCAGGATGGGGACTTCCCGTAAACCTAGCTCCCGCTATGCACCTGTCCCTGAGACAAGCAGGTAGCAAGTTCCTCATCCCCACTTGGCCATCTGGCTCTGGGGAACCTTGTTCAGACTGTATTCCCCAGCCTGCTCTTCCCGATATCCTGCAAAGCCCTCCCACATTTTGCCAGTAATCTGGCCCTTCTAGTCCACATTCAAGAAACAAGTGAAGACAGTTTTGCTGAGACCTTGCCCCAGGGACAGGGGCCTTGTTTTCTTCTTTGATTCCCCTGAGGACTGGCCCTAGCAACTGCTGGCTCACTGGTTCAATAGCAGCCACACCCAACTTGCTGTTTGAACTTGGAGCAGACCTAGCAGACAGGCTGGTCTCTGCCTGTGAGGTGTCCTACACTACACACAACCCTGCTGTAAGGCGAGAGCCATCCCTCAGATCTCAAGAAGGCGGTTTCGCCATGGCCCTGAGCATCTTGTCTGAGCAGTTCTGCATCCGAAGGCCTCGCCAGGTGACTGGGGTTGGGCAGGGATGGTCCCGGATGAACTGAGAATGAGTAAGTCTAAGTAGCCCACCCGCCCTGCTCATCTGAACTCAGAGGCTGGCATTTGTCCACCAGGTGGACCCCACCACTTATTCTAGCAAGGTAGCATGCTGAGGCTGAGTGGGCAAGGGATCAATAGAGCCTGGGAGTTGGCTATCCCAGGTTTGTATCCCACAGCCCTGCCCAGTGGCTTTTAGCATCAGCGGCTTTCCACAGCCTGGAAGCAAGTCTGCCAGCGGCAGCACCCACTACCAAAGTGGGAATCAGGTGGGGATTTTCTCACACTCATGCCTGTATTCCTAAGGTTGAAGGTTCTGTTGGAAAAAAAGCCTCCACACCTGGGTCCTACCTGATTCCAGGGGTCCGGAGGAGGCAGGCCTATCTCCCTGCTTCCCTTGGGAAGGACCCTTCCATTCACCCAGACACCTCATGCTGAGGACTGAGGCTGAAGACCCCCAGATCAGCCCCTCTCTCTATGGGCTTCTAAATACAGGAGGAATGAGGAGTCTGGAAAGTTCTTGGGGGGGGGATGGTAGATACATAGGACTAAATTCTCACCAAAATTGGGTCATTTAATTATTATTATTTCTATTTGTACATGTGTCACATGGGTGCAGGTACCAGTAGAAGCTTGTCAGATCCCCTAGTGCTGAAGTTACAGGTGGCTAGGAGCAGCCTACCTGGGTGCTGAGACCGGAACTCTGGTCCTCTGAAGAGCAGCACGTGCTATCAACCCCTGAGCTGTCTCTCCAGTCAGAGTCTCAGCCAAGGAGTGCAGTGGGAATCATAGATGGTGGCCGAGGGGTCCTCTTGACCCCTATATAGAACAAGAGCAGTGGGTTTGGTTTCTGTGGGTCTTCTTGTGTTTTGGGAAGGGAGGAGGTGCCGCACACAGGTATATCCCTCAAATAGAAGACCCTCCCCCAAGACTAGCCCTGCTTACCGCCACTCTCCCCTCCTCTGACTATTTGTGGGGTGGTGTTCCCCAACCCTGGCACGCAGATGCCACCCACTTCTCTATACTTAAGGATTCCTATGTTCCCAGCGCACACCGGGGAGGAGGAGCAGGCTCCAGGCAGGGACTGGATCCCCAGAGTGTCTCCCCAGCAGCCGATCCGCCCTCCGTCCACCCGGGGTTTTGCGTCCGCCGCTCCCTCCTCCCTCCTCCGCCCTCCGCTCCCTCGCTCCGCCTCGCCTGGATCAGCCCTCTGGTATTTCCTGCTGCTCGGCGACAGCTGAGCCCCTCGCGGGCCCAGCGCGGCCCGGCCCGGCCCGAGTACTGAGCGCGACCGGCACGGTAGGAGCTGCGCTGCTGGGGACCAGGAGGGATAGGGATGGTAGACAGGCCCGGAAAGGCCGGAGGGGACTTAGCAGGCCTGAGAGGCTGCAGGGCCACCGAGCCGGCGTGGGGGTCAGGGAACCCTCACGGGCTGATCTGGGAGCCCCTTGGATGCAATCGGGTAGACTCTGGCAGCAGCCGGTACCGGGAATAGCGCCTGGCTGGGGAGCCCGGGTGTGTGGGGACTTCTGGGTGGCGGGTGAGGCCCGCGTGTGGGTGCGGCATGCCCAGCCCCGCTTCACACTTGGTGGGGCTTAAAGGAGTCAGGACCAACCGAGTGGTTGGGAAGGTCTGGCTGCTTCCCACCCTGGGAGTGGAGGGGTCCGACCCCAGCCCTGCAGGGAATAATTGGTGTCTTAGAGGTCTGAGATCTCAGGTCTCTGCCTGGCTTGATTCCCAGGTTGGTTCGTCAGGGTCCGCAGAGCAAGTGGCTGCTGACCCCACCTTGCCCTTGGACTCTGTCCACCCATGGCCTCCATCCGTAGGACTGGGCCCCTAAAGAAAGCGAGGCAGCCTGGCATTGTGGAGGTGACTTGAGGCTGCACTTGAGGATTTCTGGGACTGCGGTGTGGTAGGACGTGAGACTCTCCCAGCCAGTCCAGCCTAGCTTTGCCTCCCAACCCAGACAGCCTGGCTCTTTAGGTCCAAGTCTCTGGAGTCCCAGTTGTGAGTGGCTCCAGGGGTGTGGGTAGACACCCCCTCCAGAGCCAAGGGGGCTGCTTCACCACTCACCCACCCTGGGCCAGGCTGGGCTTGTAGCTGGGAGGAGCTTACTTACTAGAACCTGGGTTTGAATTTCTTGTTTTTTTGCAATCTCAGGGTCTCCCCCAGAGACTTAGAGATTCCTATTATGTGTCTGCCTTTGGCTCCAGCCCCTGCAAAATACCTTTGTCAGGTCACAGGAGCTAGAGTTCTGCCATCAGGGCCTTGAGAAGTAGACAAGACCCTTGGGGTAGATATTGCAATTTTGAGTTTGTTTATCCTGAGTGAGTCTTGCAGCCACCCCCACCCCACCCCTCATCCGCAAATGCACACCCTGCTAATAACAGCCAAGTGACTGTCCTTATTACCTTTTTGCCCCTCTTTGCTCAAGTGGGGGCTGGGGTGGATGTAGGGGTGCTTGCTGATGGGGTTCCAGAGGAGCCCAGAGAGATTTGCAGGTGTCAGACAAGTCAGGGTGACCTGGGTTGCAAGTGGTGACATCTGGCTGCCCCCTTCAGGCTCCTGACTGCGGATCTATTGTCTGCCTGCACGTGGATGGGGCAGCATAGTGGGGCCTTTTAACACCAGGCTGGGGTGCCAGGGAAGCAAGTGCTTGTGCCTGTCTGGTCCGCCTTGCCAGGCAGTGTTTAGGGAAGGGTGAAGCAGCTGGGTGAGGCTCCTCCCCCACAGTACTGTGCCTAGTCTCAGCTGAGGCCCAACCCCAGCAGCACACATCCTGGATGTCAGAGGGGTTCTCTTTCCCAGCCAAGGGTCTGAGTCCTTCAGAGCTTGGCTCTGGGTTCTTTGCAGATGCCTGGAGCATCCCTTCCCCCACAGCCCAATTGTGTCTGCCATGCTGAGCCATCCAGGGTCAGTTTCTTCTGGCACCAGGCTTCTTCCAAGAAGCTCCCTGAGCTACAATAGAGATCTGACATGCCACAAGGGGGGGGGGGTGGACAGAAATGGCACGTGCTGGGGAGTGTTGTGTCTGGTAGCTGTATTGGGGACTTGTGCCATCTGTGTGTTGTGTGTTGTGTTCAGCCACAAGCAAGTAGACACACACCACTCCTGAGACACAGGTGCTGCTTGCTCAAGGAGGTAGGGGTGTGTCCCACCTTCATTCCCATTTATTGTTCAAGAGGAGGGTAGGTCTGAGCATGCGGCTGCTTTTGGAAACACATGGGTCTCCCAATGAGGCCCAGGAACTTGAAATCTTAACTCCAAGTAGTGGTGCAAATGACCCCAAGCACAGGGGACTGTTGGGGTTCAGATTCCTCCCCGGAGCCACTGTAGGCTGTTTGCAGGGTTGGCTAGACAGCCCTGCTGAGCACCTTCAGGGTTGGGTGGGACAAGGCCGTGAAGTTGGCCTTTCCACAGGCTGTGCCCTGAAAGCCATACTGCCTGTCACTGTTGAAGGCTGTCCTGTTGGAAGAATTTGGTTCCCTGTGTACTGCACCTTCAGCTCAAAGACAAAGAATTCCTCAGGTCCCTGAGGGTTTAGCAGCCATTCATTTGAGATGTGTGCTTCGATAGGGACTTTTGAGCCTGGGGACAAGTACAAAGGCCTTGGACTTGGGATCACATCTTTGCATTGCAGTTCCCAAGCCAAGACTCGGGGACAAGCACACATGGTAACAGGTTGCCTCAGCATCTAAGCTAAGGGGACTGGCACCAGTCATGGACAGGGGTTAGGATGCCACTGGGGCAAAATAGAGGCTCCGACTTGGAGTTCTTTGTCCATAGAACTAGTTGGGAATCCTTATAGAAGAGAAGCCATGATGCGAAGCGCGTGTGAAGAGGACCTAGCTGGTTTGGGGACCCAGAGAGGACATCCTTGCAAAGGTGATATCAGACCTATGGGAAGAGGTGGAGGACTTGAAAACCATTGAGAAAGAGCCCTAGGGTGATCCTGGCCAACACAGCCTTACTAAGATCACCCAGGTCATCAAGATATAAAAGAATGCCTTTGTAGTTCAAGACAGGAGCCTGGCCAGCCAGTGCAGACTGGCAAGTGTAGATGGGCCTAGAATGCACAATACCCTGATCAAGGCTCAGAGCCACCCAGGCTCTAAGCTCAAGCTTTATAGGACTTGCACAGCCTCCCACCTGCCCAGCTCCTGTGGGGAGCATCCTTGTTCCCCAGCTCACAAGCTCTGCCTTCCTATCACACCTAGTCATCCAGCCAGAAACAGTGTGCTCTTTCTAAGCTGGACTTAGAATCAGAGCACTTACTCAGTGTGATGCTTTGGATTTCATTCTCAGTACTGCCAAGGTGCAAAGGTGTGTGTGTGTGTGTGTGTGTGTGTGTTTTCATGTAAGTTGACCCCTCAGAGCCTTCTCTGGGCAAGTCCATGATCACAGGGACCTACCCCAGGTCCCTGCCCTCTGCCTTCACCTTGCCCCATCCCTCACTCCCAGGGACTCACCCGCTTGCCTGGTTTTCTTACCCAATGGCCTTGTGCTGACTGTACTCTGTGGTCAGCTTTCTCACAGATCTAAATGTGGTGAGCTCCATCTTATCCAGGTTCTACTAAGGTGTCACTTCTCCAAGACACCCTTTGTCCTTGTCCTAAAGTGCCTGTTTTAGATTCACTAGCTCTCATGTTTTCTTCTTAACAGCATGTAGTTTTATCTGAAGTTATCTTGATTTATTTAATTGGGAGAACATTTGGGCCAGAGGCAGCCTGAGACAGGATACTGTCACCTCTCATCATTCTTTGCTGTCTAAATGTGAGTTCCAGCTCATTTCCCAGGGCCTGGCACACAGTAAGTCTCCTGTGCTTGTGTGAGGTGGAAGCTTGTTGGAAGGGAACCCCCTGGAAGTTGGAGGTCTGAGGCCAGCTGCCCATCTTGCCTCTCCCACCCCTGCCTCCCCAGCATCAGGAGATACCAGTCTCTGAATTAGGACCAACTTCTGAAGATTAGCCTTGTAGCACAGGACACCTGTATTCTTATGTGCGGTGTACAGGTGGCTGTTGCCCTGCCTCAAAGCCAGACAGAAGAGAGTTAACTCTTTGGGGTTCTTAAGTAGAGACATAGAGATGTCCTGCCCGCAGGCTGCTGGCCTGGTGTGTGATCACCATCCCTGGACAAATGCCTGGAGAGTTTGGAAACCCATCCTGGCCACACTGTGTAGGTATAGCAGAAACATTGTCTCTCCAGGGGTATGTGAACACTCAGGGAGAAGCCAGGCCTCCAGGACCTGATGGGAACAGTGCAGAGAGTGTTATGTGGTTCCACTAAGGTACAGGCTCTCAAACCCAACCTGGGGAACAAGCAGTGGCACCTGGACAGTGATGGCAGTGAGATTCCGGCACACTCCCTGGGTGAGTGCAATGTGGAGAATTCAGGTCCCTTTAGACAGAGGATCAGGCCTGGGAAGTGGTCTCCACTCACAGGCTCAAGGTGGTTCCTGTGTGAACTCTGCCTTCCTTCTACCTTCTTTTTCAGCATAGGAGGGAGGCCAGGCACCTCCGACATAGCCAGGGTCGTTTCCCTAGGAGTGCAGAGGACCCTGGAACTGACCACAAGCACAGGGCAGGGGGAAGGAGGAAGAACAGGTTTTCAGTTTACATGGCAAACTTTATGCTCAGCTACACCAGAAAATCGTATTCTTTTGGGGAGCTCAGGCCTGTGGGACAGGGATCAGAGCAAGGCTTGTGTTCCTTGTTCTGCAGGAGTGAGCCCGGGCAGTGAGGGGCTGCTCAGCTCTGGACCTCCGTTGGCCCTTCCACCCAGCCACAATCTCAAATGCAGTGATCGCTGGTACAGTTCCTGCACTCTGGGACTCATGGGGGCTCAAGCGGAATGAGTGGATGGAGAGGCCTAGCCATGGGGACCTTACAGAAATGCTGCAACCCAAGTGTTCTGCCATGTTGTTCTTTTTGTCTCCAAGTTGTTTGCCTTTGTATGTATCACGGGGCTCACATGAAGTCCTCAGTACTGGGTAACATCAGCCATTATGTGATGACTGACTTGTATATTCCTTAAAGTCTCAGTCCACCCTCCAGCCATCATCTCTCTTAGCACTCCCACTTGCTGTCACCATGGCCCTTCTTCTGCAACTGGAATCCCAAGTGGATCCTGCTTCTACACAGGACCTTCCATCCCCCCTCTTCACATCTCCCTCTCTGCTCATGACCTTAGCCTCCATCCCAGCTGTCCTGAGCTGTCTCTGTGGGGAGGTGGACACCCAACCTGTGAAGAGGCAGTGATTCCGTGGGAGGGGTTTGTTCTGGCCCCAGCTTCTAAAGTATGCCTGTCATCACCCACAGAACTGGGGTCCCAGCACACAGAATCCTCACAGGTCCAGTGAGACTCCCTGACCCAAAGCCTGGAGAACTGGGGTGTCTTATCTCTGACGCACACTTGTCTAGCAATCAGCACTTCACTTAGGAACCAGATTGTTCATTAGCCCAAACCTGGGTACCAGAGCTGGGCAGGGATGGTGACAATTCCCAGGCCATGGGAAGGGGCTGGCAGCTCTGAGTCCTTAGGTGCCACCCTCTTGCTCCAGAGCTCCACATACCTGATCCTGAGCTCTGTTTCCCCATCCCTTCCCAGGCTTCCCTGGGTAAATGCAGGCTGCCAGTGCTCTGGCTTTCATTTGATGGGTATCCCAGAAATGCAAGGTTACCCTTTACCCAGCCTCAATTTCCCCATTCTTAAGGCTCCCTCTCCATGATACCGCCCCTAACCAGCAGACCCAGGGACTCCTGTGAGCACATAATGTTTAAGCAGGAGCTTAGAGTGCAGCTGGACACCTCTAAAGCAGGGACTCTTCACAGAACACCACCCGCAGTGCTCCATGAGTCATTTTCTATCATTAGAGTCACATCAGTTTTATGCACAGAAGTTTCCATTCATTCTAGAGAGTTTGAAAGATGTTCCTTACTGCTTACTCTCTCCAGCTCTCACACACTGCCACAGACAGATGTGTTTTCAGTGTCGGTCAGCATCCTTGAGTCTACTGCACATGCAGCCTTGTGTGGCCTCTCCATGGCTGATGTACCTGCCGTCAGAGGCAAAGCCCCATTTCCCATAGCCATGCCCTACTGTCCTGCAGTCACTGGACCAGGACAGAGTGGAAAGGACAAAGGCAGATGTGAAAAGCAGGTACCAGCATGAGCAGCAAACCTTTACCTGATGCCCTGTGGCATCCTTTGACTTCTGCGGGCAGAGGGACAGAGCAGCCAGCTTTGAAGAGAGCCCTCACCCACTATGGTGCAATGCTGGGTTTCCACTTTGGGCCTGGCACCTGCAGGAACGCGTGGGCCCCAGCCGCTGAGAGGCCTAGATTCTGCCTCTGAATAGCAACAGAATGACAAGTCCCTGGAAAGCAGGTCTCCAAAGGGCAGGGGAGGCTGCTGGGAAGAGGAGAGCACTTGGATATATACTGATGGGGAGTTTGGTAGGTAAAGAAACTGTTGCTTTAACCTAGAAATTCAGCCCCAGTGTGTTAACCCAAGGGTGTGAGGCTACTTGGGGCAGGACTTGGTTGCTGGTCCCATGCTGGTGGCCACTGTTGATCAGCCCTGCTGGCCAGACAGGTAAGTTGTTATAGAGGGTCTTTCAGGGAAAGGGCACAGGCTAACTGTGCCCTGTTGATGACTGACACCTAAGGGGTGGTATTAGTGTGCACAACCCGGATGGGCTGCTTAAGAGTGCCTGCCAACTGGTCCAGGCTCCATGAATTCTGACTGATGGAACCCACATCCTTGTTGTCCTCCTTCCCCTGAGTGTATCCCAGCATGCTCTTTCCCAGTACAAGACCTCTTTGATGGTGCCCATTATAACCAGTGCCCACCAGGAAAACTTGAGCTGGGCACCCTGGGAAACTTTTTTTTAATAATCTCATTTAGAAGGTAGAGGAGTGAGGCATGTGATCCCTATGACCAGGGGCACAGTCACCCTCACTCTACCTGTCTGACTCAGGACAGCTGGTGCTGGTAGCCAAGTGGCCACTCCACAGGACTAAGTACAGGCCTGTCCCTGTGGACTTTCCCTGACCATGGTACTGGCTTAGCTGGGCCTCTTGCTGACTGCATCTCTCTGTCCTCACAGATGTCCTTCCCTGGCTAAAAAACCTGTTCCTGTCTCTGTCTCTGTCCAGGACACTGACCCAGTGTCCCTAGCAGGTACAGTGCAGTAGATACAAGATGTTTAGGGCAAGCTCAGCACCTAATACCTGGCTCACATCTCTCATGTCTTCTGGGCACCCACATCACTGAAGGCTAACCCCTTTTCTAAGGTGGCCTTTAGTTTAACTCCATCCATTTCTCTTTCCTTCCTTATGTTTGTTTTGTTTTTTGAGACAGGGTCTCACTACTTCATGTCCTGGCTGTAAAATGTACGTTTGGGGTGATGTATGAGTTTGGGTTGTGTTGCTGTTATTTTGTAATTCAATTGTGTGGTTCTCCAGTGTGAACTTTGTAGATGACAATGTCCTATCCCAATGTCAAAGGTCAGACACACTTGAATGGGCCATGATTTCCTTGATGCTGGCCTCAAATTCCTTTTTTCCAGGCTTAGTGGGGTCCTCTCTCTCTCTCTCTCTCTCTCTCTCTCTCTCTCTCTCTCTCTCTCTCTCTCTCTCTCTCTCTCTGTCTCCCTCCAGGTCTTTCCAGACAGGGTATCTCTGTGTAGCTTTGGAGCCTGTCCTGGAACTACCTCTATAGACCAGGCTGGCCTCAGGAGTGCTCAGATCAAAGGTGTGAGCCACCAACACCCGGCCCATTCTTCTCTCTCTAGCCAGCAAGTGTCACATGGTTGTTGTGTGACATGTCTGTGTGGTTCAGGTGTCTTCTTGGGTATGGAGGCATATAGAATCTGGACCGTTAGCCGTGAAGCCATGTGCCCAGAACGCTGTGACACTTGTCTGACTCATGAATTCTGAGTGACAGTCTTACGTCATGGATCCCAAGTGCCAAGCAGTTAGAACATGGATCCAGTAAACTTCATGGGAGCTCCTTCCCTGAGTGGCCCTGACTGTCCAGACCTCAGTTTCCTCACTTGCCTGTGAAATGGGCCATCATGTTGCCACATTTGTTGGGATGCTGAAAGGACTTGGCAAGAGTGTAGACTAGGTTGCATGCAGGGTCCAGCCAGGTTACAATTCTGTTTGAAGATGGCAGGGGTTCCCAGAATGGAGAGAAACATTTCCTTTCATTAATAAAAACATCGATTAATAATCAAACATCTTGAAAGCTTTAAACACAGACCACATAAATTAACAGAAGCCATGCCAGCCTCATGAGTAATAGAGTACCAGCTATATAAAGGCAGCTATGTTTGTCTGTGTTTGCTTCAGGTTGTTTCTGAGAGATTAGAGTCAGGCTGTTGAGAGAGATAGGAAAGACCCTGTGTAGTCTTCCATTGTCCAAGTGGCCATTTCCAGGTATGGTTTTACTGCCTTGGCTGTTAGATGATGGACCTTCATGAGCGAACACCATTCTCTACCTTCATTTATACGGGGTCCATTTTCGATCTGTTGTTTGCTTTGTTGTTTGCTTTGTTTTGATTTTTTGAGACAGGTTCTCTGTAGCCCAGGCTGGCTTTGAACTTACAACAGTTCTCCTGCCTCAGCCTCTAGAGCATTGCGATTTCATTTTGCTTATCCTTCCTTCTTGCATCTCAGAACCTACAGAAAGTGTGCATAGCCTGGGCAGCTGGCCTCTGCTCTGTGGTTATAGAACCTGCTGTTTCCCTCGCTTTGTGTGCAAATGTCTTGTTTGCTTCCATTCTCTGTTCTTGGCTGTGTCTGTAAAGATCTTCTAAGGAATGGGTGGTTAAGGGTTCCCATCAACAGCCCATTGGGATGTGGTTACATTCCAGCTAAGGGCATTCCTGACTATCCTGGCCCTGGGAGCTCCACTTACCACATCCAGCTATCTATTGTTCAAGAAGACTCCTGATTTCTCTTATCTTTAGAGAGAGGATTTTAGAGGGAGAATGCCCCCCCCACCAGCTTACAGAATAAAAACTTGCTCCCACAGATGCTTGTGAGGCCCTCCAGCATTTCTAATTGACCAATACATTTTGTTAATTAAAAACCAAAAAATGGGCCTGACCTTCCCCGAGGCCCTGAGAATCCAGAAGGGTAGAGTCTGGCTGATGGGCTACAGGGTCTGCATGAAGCCAGTGATAGCACAGGGCCCACTGTTGCCATCTCCTGTTGCCTTGCGCATGTACCCATAAACACATAACATAAGTTTTCTCAGCACTTACCTGTTTAGAATGTGTCCGTTTTATGTCTGGCCATGAAACAAGCTTTAGGTGAACATGATGACCCAAGTAGTAACCACTCAGGGCTCACTCACACTGGAAGAGCTAGCAAGAAGTGTGTTGGACAGGTTGTCCCATGGACATAGCCAGCAAGGCTTCACTGTCTTGTCCTGTCACTCACTGATCATGTCTAGCATAGGGCTGTTCTCCCCCTGTCAATCACTGATTCCCAGGCCAGGATCCACAGGCTAGAGGTCATTAGTGTTATGCCTTTCCTAGGTACTCCCTGCCTCCACTGTATCAGGAGATCACATACCCCTAATGCCCACCTCCTGCCCTTCACTGGCAGTGAGGGGTCTGGGGACTTCCCTGGGTTCCCCGTATTTCCCTTATCAGGCACTGGTTGTAGTCCCTGGGAGAGTGCCCTCAGCACCCTGGGCAGTTGAGGCTCCCAGAGCCCTTGGCACTCCTATGGATGTTGCATATGACAGAGGAAGGAGATACCCCAGGGCTTCCTGCTGCCAGAGCCTGTGCTCTCAGATGCTGAGAACTCCAGTACAGTGTAAGGGGAAGGCTGGAGGCTCCTCCCAGGCAGCTATGGTGGATAACTGTCCAGCCCTTGTGGCTTAGCCACGTGGGTCATTCGGGAATTTTCCCAACTTGGGTCTCTGTCACCCAGCAGCCTGTTGGTGTAAACTGTAGTTTAATGAATGACTACACACAAATAACCACCCTTACCCAGAGCGTTATTTTTAACCTCTGTCTGTTCTCCCATTTATTTGCAAACCTTGTCTGTGTGGGGAACAAGCTGTGTATCTCCAGCAGGCGCCTGTACGCACTGAGAGTGGTCATTCGTCATCGTCCTGGGAGCTCATCCGAGTGAGGATGCTGGTGCTTGTCATCAGTCACTGTGGAACCTAGGAACTTTCGGGGCACTGGGGTTCTTTTCCCAGATCACACTGCTAGCCCTGCTGGGATCCAAGTCTTGAACTCTTTTGCATGCTCGGTGGAAGTAGACTGATATAAAGGTACCATGGACTCAGTTCTTTGTAACCTTAAAGTGCACATGAAGAACAACCCTCTTCTGCTGGCTGTGGTGGCACAAGCCTTTGATCCCAGTACTCAGGAGGCAGAGAGAGGCAAGGAGATCTTTGTGAGCTCAAGGCTAGCCTGCTCTACATACAAAGTTCCAGGCCATCCAGGACTAGCTACATAATAAGAAAATTAAAGAAATAACCCACTTCCTGTGACTAGAGTAATTTTTTTAGGTCCTTTGGCATTTTTAAAAAGTACTTACTTTAAAAAAAATGTTTTGAAACGGGGTCCCGGGTAGTCCAGGTTAGCCTCAAACTTACTATAAAGCTGAAGATAACTATTAGCTGCTGATCTCCTGTTCCCACCTCCTGGGTGCTGAGATTGCCAGCATGCACCACCTCATTTGTTTAGGAGGTGCTGGGGATGGAACTCAGGATTTCATGCCTGCCAGGTAAACACTCTGCCAACAGCCACATTCCCAGCCTTGTAGGCCTTTTAGTGACTAATCTCTGCTCACGCTTAAAAAACTCTAAGCAATAGACACTGCTGTCATCTCCTTTTACAGATGGGGACACTGAGGCTCAGAGGTGACAAGAGCTTCCCCAGGTCAGCACACCATACAAGGCTGGGGTTGGAACCGGCACAGTGTATTGTCTCATACACAGAGATACCATAGACTCTAGAGGAGCTGCCATAGTACTCCACAATTGTGCCTGTGCTCCAAACTCCTTCAACTTCCTGTGGGAGGGGCTAAGTTGCCCAAGAAACCAGATAAATGGTGATGTTAGAAATGTGAGCAAGCCTTGAGAGATTGTTTGGAAGTTCTAGCAGGGAAGCCTTGGACGCAGCCTTCTCTATTCAGGGAAGGTCTCCCTCTCGGACTGAGCACTGACTGCAGCATCCAGAGGGACACACATGGAACCATGAGAGAGGAAGGGGACACCTGCCTCGCCACAGCATTGAGGTGGGCTCTTAGAGACCTGTCTAAAGTAAGGAAGCCAGGGAAGAGTGTCACTGAATAGTATGTGTTAACCTGGTTGCTCCTGAGTCCGAGTCCTGCTCATGAAGGGATGGTTCAACCACTTAGGTCTAATGATCTAGCCCAGGCTAGTCTCACACTCTGGCTCCTCATCCCTCAGCTTCCCAAGTACAAGTATGTGCCCTTGCACTTGGCTTGTATCTCATATACCAACCACATGGCTAATTAAAGCACATTCAGGAACAGAATGCCTATCTATACTATAGCCACTGAGTGCTTTACTATCTTTTTTTGGTTTTGTAGTTTTTGAGAGTTGTTTAATATTTTTTTTTTTTTTATCATGTAGTCCAGTCTGGCCCCAAACACTTCTAGGTGCTGGAATGACCTCCTGAACATCTACCATGGGCTTTGCTAGGACTGCAGTCTCTAACAGATAGAGGGGGGAGCGGGGCTGGAGGCATGGGAGCCAGACCCTTTTTCATTAACATCATCAAGAGACTAAAAGAACATTAAGGACAGGTCTCATGCTTCCCTGACTGGGCTGGGTGAGACCACCCAAGCTGCCAGTGTTGTCGGGAAATGCAGGTGACAGGGACACATCTAGTCTGGCAGGGAGGAAAGAGGTGCTTTGAGGGCTGGTTCTGGGAGCTCTGAGTGTGAGCCTATCCCCGGGAGTAGGCAGGGACCAGGAGCTGACCAGGCCAGGGGCCTGCACGTGGGACTGGGAGAGAACAGTTTACATATGACTGCTAGGAATCCAGCCATCTCAGTGCCATGCCGCCTGAGACCCACCCCCACTCCTGGGCATGGGATGGCACCTGCAGCACTGACAACAGCTCTCAGGCATCTTGGTGTCCCTCTGGGTTGTGCCAGGCAGGTGTCCAGCAGTGGATCAAAGAGGAGCAGCAGATCCCGGCTAGTACTGCGTAGGGAATCAGGATGGGAACTCAGCTCCAGCCCTCCTTTCTGTGAGGGGAGAGGATAGGGGCTGTTGGGGAGCCCCTGAGATGGGACAGGCCACACAGCCAGGGTTGAGTGCAGCAGTTGGTCACCTTGCACAGCAGTGGCTCTTCTAAGGCCTTTGTGTTGCTGGAAGCAGATACTTCTAATGCCATGTATTGAAGGTAGGGAGTGTCCGTTCCCTTCAGCCAGGGTTCCCCCACCTGGTAGGTTTTCACACTGGATGGCAAGATATTAGAAATCTAGCCGTGTTGGTGGCACACGCCTTTAATCCCAGCTTGGGAGGCAGAGACAGGCAGATCTCTGTGAGTTTGAGGCCAGCCTAGTCTAGAGCTAGTTCCAGGACAGGCTCCAAAGCTACACAGAGAAACCCTGTCTTGGGTGGGGATAAGGGCAAGCAGGCTACCTCTGTGGACCATCATGGAGGGACCATCCTACTTCCTTAGCTTCTGGGGACCTGGAGTCACCACACCGTGGCCACTGCCCTCCCAGCCCTTCTGCATCTTCACATCAGTCTGTGTCTCTGTTCTGTCACTAATAGGACACCAGGTCTTCTAGTGACCTCTTAACTGGTTACCTCTCCAGGCACCCTCTTCCCAAAGTCACCATACTCTTTGATTAGGACTTAGATGTGTGCTTTGGAGGGACAAAGGCCACTTTCTATGCCCTTAGGCAGTGTTCAAGAGCTGCTGAGACTCTGAGGGAGATGAGCTAAGAGCCAGCTGATGTGGGGCAGGGACATAGAACAGTGCTGCAGAAGTGACCACTCATAGCAGCTGGGCTGGGCACTAGGATTGGAAAGTGCTATCTTATTTACTGATAAGTTCGGTGAAGACTCAAAGGAGCAAGACCTTGGCTTCCCAGGCAGTGGGTGAGGAGCTGGGGAGGACTGGTGTGGCTGACGGGGAGATGCCCCTAGGAGGAAAGGTCACCTAAGGGCTCTTGTACTTCGCCTTGGTGGGCACATGCCTTGAGCCTCTGCATTCCACACTGTCTTGTCACAGGGAGATTAGAGCTGGTCCCTCCTGGCCCACACTCCTGTGGTAAGTGGCCATGTTGGATGTGCTCTGGGGGCCTGGATCACTTCTTAACCACCAAGGGCCTCCCGGGCCCCTCCTAAGCTCTGAGACACTTGGTCTGGTCCTGTGCCCCAGAGGATCAACCTGGGAGGGAACAGCAGCCATTGCATCAGCATGTTGACTTGGGAACGGAAAACAGTCTTCCAAAAGCCCTCATCCAAACAAGGAAAATCAAACAGCAGTATCTGCTCCCTGGGGACCCAGGACTCTACTCCTGAGACCAGGTCTTCACTGGCTTTCTGTGGAGGAAGCTGCCTCGATTGCCTCTCACAGACACCCAGCTCCCCTGTCATGACCACAGACAGCAGCAGAGCCCTCTAGCAGGGGACTGCCACCCAGATGTGGCACCTCTGATGTGGTGCTCACACACATTACGTGTGTGTGTGTGTGTGTGTGTGTGTGTGTGTGTGTGTAGAAAAAGGGTCATGAGTGGTCAGTATGGGTGAGAGAAAGCAGGAAGCGAGGATCTTGTAATACCATACAGAGCTCATCAGTAGTGACCACAGCTGACCCTTAGGCTCCCAGCTGCCTGGCACCAGAGTGAGGTTGTGGCCACCTGCTGATGGTCCTCGGGAGATAGACTGTTTGATCAAGAGGCAGATAGACCAGGTACAGGAGGCTATTCATCTGGAGTATACCTGTGTGCAGGACCTCCAGAACTCTAGACAGTCCACAGCCTTACCGCTTTATGTTTATACAATGGGCATCTTGGCAGCACCTGTTTCTCATGAGCCCAGAGCCAAATGACACTGGAGCCTAAGCTAGCCTTTCACCTTTAATGGAAAAGTCCCCATGCTGCAGATGCTGCGGCCGTGGCTGCTTCTGCGCTGCTGGGGCCATTGTGGCTGCTGTGGCTGCTTGCTACTTGTTCCCTGGGCTGGCCCTAAGCTATGAATGGCCTCCATCTGAGGGAATGTGGAGGTTGAAAGAGTGGAGCTGTGGTGGTATCATGTCAGGGTACAGGCTACATCTAGGCCACAGAGCATGGCCCAGGCTTGGCAATAGGAACCCGGGCTACATCTAGGCCACAGAGCATGGCCCAGGCTTGGCAATAGGAACCCGGGCTGTGTCTCCCCTCGCATCCCTAGCCTTGAGCTCTTCCTTTCCTCTCCTCCTACAGCTCCTGCACTCCTACTCTTCACAGGACTTGGTCCTGGCTCTACAAAGGCATTTTTTTCTAGGCTTACTCCCAGCTGGCCTCCCTTCCAAGGGTGTGGGACACTGATGAGCTGACCCCTCACCTCAAGGCTTCCAGCAAGTCCCATGTCCCAGCAGTTCCTTGTACGGTGTGAGGTAATAACCCTCAAATATGCCCAAATCCTCATCCAGGGGTCTGTGAAGGTGATCTCACTTGGCATGGGGTCTTTGCATGCGGAAATGAGGATCTCAGTGGAGATCGGCCTGGATTTGGGGGAGAATGGAGAAGATGCACAGAGAGCCTTGGCAGATGCAGCTAGAAGCTCTGAGATGCCTGGGATGCCCGGAAGGGGCAAAGGCAGGCAGGCCCCTTCCCTGGGGTCTTTAGGGTACCGTGATTCAGCTGACAACTTGATTTTAGAGTTGGGGCCTCCAGAGCCACGAGCAAATAAACTTTAAGTCATTGTCTATGGTCTTTTGTCAAAGTTGCCCCTGGGAGGAATTCACCCCATCTTGGGGGAGCTGGTGTCTGTCAAGGCAGGGGTAGTGAACTACAGCATCAGACTTCAGACTGCTGGGGGGTGGGAGGGGCTGGGAGTGTGGTGTGACCAGGGACCCATCATGTACCCAGGTCTCCAACACAATCTGCAAGTGTCTCTCTTTTCACCTGTCACCTGCTGCTCACGGGGGCTGTGGCTATGCTTCTGGTTTACAAGTTGTCATTTCAGAGTGTGACCAGTATGTCTGCACAGATCCAAATTTAGGCCTGGGAATGTTAAGGACGAGACATGCTTTCTCACTTTTCCTCTGGAACTATTTCTTAGCCCTAATAGCTCTGGGGACTTAGGGCCACCGTGGGGTGGAGTGTCTCTGGACCCCTCTATGTCTCCGTGCTGGTAAACTGGCCAAGCAATTGGCTGGTCATGGCAGAGGACTGGGTGTCTCTTGTGGTTCCCTGTACAAATGGTCTGTCTTTCTGCCCCTCCAGGGAAGAGTCAGGCCATGGTTCCTGGGATGGGTAATGGGATGACCAATGCTGTGTCCTTGTGGTGAGGAGGGAGTAATCTTTGCCTGATCCATTTGAGTAACAGGGGAGCTTCTTCGGGAGGGGCTGTCTTAGGACTTCCGGTGATTCTGACGAGGAAGACAAGGAGAGGGCACATCTGGGCTGAGATGGAGGAAGAGCTGCTGCACAGTGGTTGCTAGGACCCCTGCCAGGGAGCATGCCGAGCCCTCCATGGATAGTCCAGAGTGGACAGGGCAGGCCCTGTGGTTAGTCCATTCTTCCACCTGAAAAGCCGTGTACCCACTTGTGGGCCTTTGGGGCTGGGGAATGGATCAGGGTCCTTTGAATAGAGAAACCAGAACAAGGCCCACAGACTGGTCTCCCCTCATACAAACACCATCCCTGTCTTGGTGGGGTGTGGTGGAGAGTTGGCACCTGGCAGTGCTGGGCCCCACCCAGCTGTCAGAGCTGCCTGTAGCTCTCACTGTAGCTTTCACCTGACTGCCAGAACCAGTTTTCCTACAAAGCACAGGGAGGGGCCAGCTAAGGTTATAACCCACAGCATAGGGTAAGGCGACCAGGACTGTCATAGCTGCTTATCTGCAAGGGTCCCTGAGGAAGTCACCCTACTGCACCTATCTGTCACCCTCGCTTGCTTGGGTCCCAGCAGCAGCCCCGCTGGGCTGCCATCCAGTAACTGAGGTGATTACAAGAGGCTCAGACCCTGGATTCAGGTGAGTACAGGAGGTGAGGCTGGCAGAGCAGGGGTGCTTCAGCCCTGAATCAAACTGTAGAAACCAGTTGACTGATCTTTTCCTGTGCCTCAGTTTCCCTAAATGAAAGAATGGAAAGGAGCTAACCACCTATTGTGAAGCCTAAGGGGAAGGGTCGTGGGTGGGGTTCCCTAAGCATCAAGTGGAGAGGGCTCCTGGATTCTTGGAGGGAGCAGAGCAGGGCAAGGAGGGAGGTGGGCTCCCAGCTGTCTGCATCCAAAGCCCTTCTCTTGGGCCAGCCTGGTCTGGTGGTCCCTACAGACGCTGGCAGTCACCATAGAAGGTGTCTGAGTCAGTGATGCCAGCCACATGAGCCTGTGTGATCCAGTGCTTGTTTGTGCCTAAGTTACCTCATCTGTCAAATGGGAGAAGGCAGAAGAGAGAACGAGACGCCTCTGGGCCTTTTCCCCCTTTCTTCTTCTTTCCCTATTGTATGTTTGTTGTGCATGTATGTTTTTTCATATGTGTGGGTACATGTAAATATGTGTACATGTGTGTTTATGTGGAAGCCTGAGGTTGATGTCAGGACTCACCTCGCTTACTCTTCCACCTGCTGTTTTGTTTTGTTTTAGGGAAGGTCTCAGTCGAACCCAGAGCTAGTGGGTGTGGCTAATCTTACTTGAGCCTGTTTGCCCTGGGAATCCCCTGTCTCTGCCTTCTGAAGCTGGAGTTACAGATGGCTTTTACACGGGTTTCTGGGGACCCAACCTCGAGTTCTCTTGCTTGCACGGTGAATACCTTAACTCCTGAGCCATCTCTAAATCTTCAGGGTCTCTATTGCTTCAAGTACCCAGAATCCTGCCTGGGCAATGGGGAGGTAGAGAAGAAGGGGAGTGGCCTGCTGCCCTCCTGGCATCTGCCATATGCAGCAAGCAGGGACAGGAGTGCAGGGGTGGTTCCCGAAAGAGCTGTTGATGAAACTGAGCTTGCCAAACCTAGGTGCACAGTGGCAGCTTTGCCCTGTGGGCATTTCATCTTCCACGGTGTAACCCAAGCTGCGGTGAAGCTCCTTGGTCTTGTGTCCACTCCATGCCTCTGGTAAGAATGACCAGGCCCTTCTGGAAGCCTCTCATGGGGTGAACAACAGAGGGGTTGTGTGGCTGGCCCCACAAACTAAGGCAGAAGGACATGTGGGGGTCGGAAGCATTTTGTGGAGGAAGCCAGAACTCTGACCACCCCCAGGTGAGAGAGGGCCCAGGTGGGCAGGGCTCTCTCAGATAGGTAGTCACACTCCAGTTTGGCTTTGGCTCAGAGGCATGGATGCAAGGGTTATAGCTCATGGGATTGTGTGCTCAGTTTACCCCTCTGGCAAGTGAGGAAGCCATTACTTATTACATCTGGGAGAGAGGCTCCTCACTCCCCAGGTCTAGAACCTCATCTAGAAGAGGAGAGTGTCTAGGGGAAGTGGAGAGGGCAGTTTGACCTAAGTGAGGACCAGGCTCACATGAAGCACCTGTAACCAGGTGGGTACAAGGGAGGGAGCTGATGCATGGTGGGACCCAGAGAGGTGTGTCCTTGGGAGATCACCTCATGCCTTTTGAACAACTGGTTCTTGGTTCCACTGCAGCCCAGATGCACAGCTACATGTCCTCAGCCCTCTCAGAGAACCAGAGGACAAGGGAACATGGGAGATAACCTTGGAATATCCTGTAGTATATGCTATAAGCCTCCCTGGCCTGACCCAGAGCTAGGCTGGGACAGCACTAGAACTTAGTTACCTCCTGGTATCCACCGACCCTGCTCTCTAAGTATCACTAGGGCCTGAGTGGCCACCTCTGGTGTGGGTGTTGCCCTGTGTTGGATTAGCATCCTCACAGCACTTCCAGGATGCCAGGTCTGTGACTTTGACATTCAGCAGGTAGAGCTGAAGAAGTAACTGTGGGATGTCTGTTTCCAGTAGTCACTTATCTAGGGCTTTCTGGCAGGTGCCACATCCCAAGGTCTGTACAGTTTGTGGACCTGCCACAGGACCAGCTATGGCCATGCTTGGAAGTGTGACAAGATCTGCACCCCACCTTGCTTCCTGGTACTGGACCAGTCCAGCTTTATTACACCCCACAGATGGTAGCTCCTAGACACATGGGGCAGCCACTCACCCACAGATCACATGGTAGGGCTGGTATGGGGGTAACAGGCAGCAGAGGGCCCTCTGGCCATCCCTTTGCGTATCTGGGCAGTGTACAGGCCTCTCAGAACCAGCACTGGCATTTGCTGCCCTTTGGACCTTGGGTCTCTGGTGCTACTAGGGAGAAAGCAAGAGAGACTGTGGCCGCCTTGTCTCCTCCAGTCTTCTTGTGGTCTGTCCAGGTAGTACATCCAACATGGAGAAAGTGAGTGGCTAGGCCAGGTAAGCAAACAATTCCTGGCAGCACTTACCCAGCTTACCTGCTGGGTGACCTACTGGCAGCTGTCACTCCATCAGTCCCCACCCAGGGTAGAGGGTGACCTGCAGAGCATCCCACTGGGGATGGCATGCCGGGCACTAGAGTGGGAGAGCTAAACTAAGGGTGTCTCTGTAGCACCAACCCCCTCTGAGAGCCACTCAGGTATGTCCAGTTGCACAGGGCTGCCCATGACTCTGCACTGGAGTTTTCTCAGAAGTCTGTCTGTCTGTCCCTGGGAAGCCTGGTCCTCCTCCTTCCATCTGTTTTGTATCGGGTGTGAGGGCTCGTGGTGAGCCTGCCCTGAAAGTGGGGCAGAGTTCTTTGACACCCCTGGTAGGTCCCTCTCCCTGGCTGCACTATCCCCTGTCCTTCCTCTCATCCTCCATAGTCCCCCATGCCAGCTTGCATGACTACGGAGAGCATCACCCCTATTGCAGTTATGTCCAAAGTCAAAGTCTTCTCTCAGCAAGGACTGGGCAGGACATGGTGGGGACAGGCCTTTTAAGTGGTAGCTGCTATCATTCTATAGAGGCTGCTTGTTCTCCAGTGAGCGTGCAGAGAGCTAGGTTTGTAGGCCACATTTCTTCATCCCTGAGTTGGTTTCAAGGACTTGACCTCCCCCCCCCCCAATAGCCTTTAACGAGACAGAAACATCAGCGCATACACAGAGATGGAGGAGAGCCCAAGCAGCCGGAGCCTCACCTCTCCCCAGGGACCCTGGCCTGCCTTCCTCCAGCAGCTCCCCGGGGGCTGTGGGTGAAAAGGAAGCAACCCAAAGACCACAGTGCCAGCCCTGGGAGAGCACATGGCCATTGCAGGTACCCTGAGGCCCCACTCAGAGAAAAACTCTCTATACATAGCAGTAAATGAATGTGGCTAGCTGGAGCCACACAACCATGACCTTGGGTCCTTCTCGTGGTTCCCAGGCCTCTGCAAGATGACAGAGAGGACTCAGCTCAGAACCGCCCCAACCACTTGAGTGTGTGCAGGTGGAATGTGAAGGGAATCTGGGAATGGAAGACTTCCTTGATTCTTTCTCTGAGGCCCAGGCGAGCCTGGGCCTAGACTCCAGATCTGTGCCTTGACCTTTCTCCACAAAGATCCCATTGTTTTGGCTGAAGGTGGGCGTCTGTCAGCCATGGAGGGAGTGGTGCATTGGTGGCCAGATCCCTGCTTGGAAGGCCGCTGGAGGGCAGTGAGCTGGCTCTTTTTGGTGGGGTGACCCAGCTGGGAGGGATGTCTTCATTGGGGACTGAGTGTCTCAGATGGAGGAGTAGCCTCATTCAGTGGATGACTTAGGTGGTGGTGTCCCCACTGTATGTGGTGTTCCAGCTGGCAGGTAAAGTGGGAAATAAGATTCACTTGACTCAGATATTGGATAAAGCGGGGTTTATTCAGGGAGAACTCACATACACATGAAACAGATGACCACCTCGTGTTCCCACTGCATGGATGCCACCCAGATGCTCTCTGTGACCTCAGACCTAGCCTTCCCTGTCCTGTCTGCATCTGTCCCTCGCACAAATGGGCATGGTCAGTGCAACAGGTGCCAGCAGGGTGCATATCTCATTACAGACAGGGGTCCTTGTCTACTTTCCAGTCCTTTGTCCACAGGGACATGGGATTGATGGAGCAAGGACAGTAATGACCCCCTCCTTGTCTGTTCTGGGAGGCAACATCACTCCTGATACCATGGCAAGCGTCTATGCTCTAGATGGGAAACTGAGTCTGAGGAGCCCATCTGGATCCACGTGGAAGGCAGGCTAAGAGCTAAGAGTTGGAGCTGCCTCCTACCTGCCACCTTGCTGACTCCTAGGTGACTCATGACCCTCAGCTGAGCAGGAGAGTGAAAGCCCTGAGAAAAGGGATAAGTAGGACCTGCAGTCAAGGGAAGATAGCCACATAGTGACTTTTTTTTTTTTTTTTTTTTTTTTTTGGTTCTCTGTATTGCTTTGGAAGTTGTCCTGGAACTAGCTCTGTAGACCAGAGATCTCAAACTCACAGAGATCCTCCTGCCTCTGTCTCCCCTGTGCTGGGATTAAAGGTGTGAGCCACCAATGTTCAGCCTACATAGTAACTCTTAGGCATGAGTGGTAGCCACAAGTCAGCTGTTGGAGCCCCTGCTCCTCCCAGGCCCAGCTACATGGATGAACCTTGGCTGTGGCCCCAGCAGCACAGTAGGAGCTATGGACACTGTTACGACACCAAGAGCCCCAGACCACCATCCCCATCAGCCGTGGGTACCAATAGGGAGGGATCCAGACATGGTCTGAAACAGGAAGTCAGGGTCTCAGGAGGGGTGTATCTCTTACTACTTTAGCTAGGCAGCCACTGCTACCCAGAAGAGCTAGTTGCAACAGAGGTCACTTTGCACAGCCACAGGGATGGGTCTGTCCACTTGTTACAGCCCTTGCAGGATCCTTTCATAGAGTTAGCAACTCTAGCTTCTCCTGAGCCTGTTTCTGTCCATGAGCTAAAGTCTCTGCAGAAGGACTATGTTAGCCATGTGTATACCTAGCCCACAGAGCACAGCAGGGCTTATGGGATCAGCTGGGGATAAGCTCTGTACACAAGGCCAGTATGGCATAGCCCAGATTCCATATGGACTGTAGGGAAACATCAGTGCCTGAACTGCAGCCTGAGGAAGCCTATGGAATAGCTAATTCTCTAAGGAAGGAGAAGAGCTCCACAGAAGGCCCTGTGGAGGCAGGGGCATTCCTCGGCTACCTGGCGGAGAGAACAAAGGCCACAGGACCTACTGGATGGACATGGAGGCTTCCCTTTCTCCTCTCCTAGTCTAGTAATTCTCAGAGCACAGCCTGCAGGCCTACCCTCACCCCCATTTCCATGAGCTCTGCCAGCAAGCCGGACCCCTGCCTGGGCCTCATGGCACCCACACTGTCCCTGACTTGACACTCAACATTGGCTCCCTGTGGATCAGGAGTCTACTTCTGCCCACACACACTTCTCCCATACTCCCATCAAACCTCAGAGTTCCAGGCATGCCCAGCCCATCCTCTGCATGGAACATTGTCTTCTAAGAGTCATATGTCTCTGCCCTGAAGCCAACTTCAAAATGCCCTTTTCTGAAGGCTGTGTCCCTACCTTCTAACTACAGGCAGAGCAAAGAGAAAGTTAGCTGGATGACCAGGCCAGGTGGCCATGTGAGTATGGCCAGGGCAGAGCCACTCTGCCAGAATCAACATGAGGAAGATAGGTGGTGGGTGTCCGTGCTTCACCTGTGGCCTTTGTAGCCTAAGGAGTGGGTCTGGCTAACACTGAATAGGAAGGCAGTCTGTTGTAGTCACAAGGTCTACTCCAAGCTGCATTCAAACTTTTGCTCCCAAAGCAGGGATGCTGGATGGTAGGTTCCAATCCTGCCAGCCTGATAGGCCTTCCAGGACTACACCTTACTGCATAGTGAGGGGTTATGGCTTTAACTCAGGAGGTGACTGGCTTAAAAAAGGGGAGTCCTGGCTTCCCAGCCTATCCTTGATCTGTTGGGATTTCCTCAGTTCTTGTCTTGCAAAAACTTCTCTTCCAAGGCCTGGGCCAGAACTGGGCTGGTTATATATGCCTAACACCCCATTTCCTAGCCACTGCTCTGTCCTCTGCCTAATAGCCTGGCCTTTTGTGTGATCCCACCTCAGGGGATCAGGGTCTCTAGGCTAGGTCCCTCCTGGGCAGAAATAGCAGCACCAGCCTAGACTTCCACCCATGAACCCAAGCACATGCCAGTGTGTCATATGCTTGCCTTGGGCTCTTCTCAGGTCCCACAGGGCCCCTCTGCACCTGGACTTCAGAATCATGAGGGCAAGAGGAAGATACCAGTTAACATAGAAATGGCATCATCTGCAGCAGGGAGGGGCTTTTGCAACTGTGAGCAAGGACCAGCTGTGTTCAGGTGACACAGAGTAACTGAGGTCTGAAAGGTGGCATTGCTGACTTTAGTCACAGAGAATAGTTGGAGTAAGCACCCTTTGGCTTCTAGTGGCCTTGGGCGGCTAGAATTCAGGATCCAGAGAGTCTGGCTAGATCTTGGTATCTAGAGTCGGAGTACAGAAAACCTCTTAGCAGGCCATATGGGTCAGAGGTGGGCAACACAGCCCTCCTGAGTCACCCAGAGGACCCAAGACTCTGCTGCTGTGGCCAGCATTCCATTTCCTCATTCATTTTCTTCCTTCTCCCCTTCCTTCTACATCCTCTCTTCTTTCTAGGCCCCCTTGTCCCTTGAAGCTCTCATAGGTGGACATATAAGGAGGAGAGCTCCCAGGACCTGTCAACCTAGAGCTTCTATTAGGGGAAGGAAAACCTTGGCCCAGTGTGGACTGACAGCCCCCCACTTGGCCCTCTGTACGTAGGATGGTCTCTGCTGCCCACCCCATTCTTCAGCCATTCCAAGCACTCTACAAATACTGCCCTATACCTAGCCACTAGCTAGAAACAGTGACTTCAATTGTACTATGGACAGCAGGTTTTACCTTGGTCACCTGTCTGAAGCTCCTCCCTGAGCTGGAGACTTGGTGGGCCCAGTGTAGGAAGCCCACTGTTCAGGGAGCCCTGCTTTACTCCAGCACTATCAGCCAGCATCATCTATAGCTGCAAATTCCTAGGTCCCCACCCAGAACCCTCCTCACTTGTTAATGACCTGGGTGGTGGGATCATGTGGTGGGCAAGACATATAATCAGAAAGAGCACACACGAGCACAGGATACACATGTCTGCATATGTGTATACTCCTCAGGTGCAATTCCTCAGACCTACCCACCTTGATTTTGAGACAGGATCCCTCACTATCTTAGGGCCTTATAGCTCTGGCTGGCCAGCCAGCCCCAGGGATATATGTGCCTTTGCCTCCCCAGCACTGGGATTACAGGTTCTGAGGACTGAGCTCGGCCCCTCATGCTTGTCTTGCAAACATTTTATGAAATGAGCCATCTCCTGCCCAAGAGTTTTAACAAAGAGTAAAGAACTGCCAGGAAGGGAGTCTAGGAGCCTCCAGTGCTATGCAGAGAATGCACATAGTCCAGCCAAAGAGTGGTCACCCAGAGGACACTCTTCCTGAGTGGAATGTGACAAAACCCAGCCTGCGCAATAGGGGTGGGGACACAGAGAGCAGAGCAGAGCAGAGCAGACTTGGGCTCAGCATTTGTCAGGACTGTGAAGAGGCCCACTGTGGCTGAAGCCCAGTAGGCGAAAAGAGTGGAGAGCAAGGGCCAGCGGCACAAGGTGGGCAGAGCTTGGGATCAGGAGATCTGGCTGTCCTGTGAGATGCTAAGAGTGTGACAGTGGCCTTCAGACAGCAGGCGCCTCTAAAGGGCAGGGCAGGGCAGGGCACAAAGAAGGATAGGGGAGTCAGGCTTTCAGGATAGCTCTGCAGAGCTGAAGCCTCCTGCTGAGCAGATTGAGGGAAGCTGCTGGACCACCACTGGCCTGTAGGCATCAGCTATAGAACCCTTGGCTCCTGGTGTACACCTGGATTGTAGTGGGGCTGCAGGGACAGGGTGTCTGTTCATAGTGGTAGGGTAGTCACTGCCCTTCCCACCTCGTGTGTCTGAGTGGAGGGTGAATGAGAAGGAAGTTGAAACCAGACTTCTCAGCTGACTGGGAAGATTTAGGGAGGGAAGAAGAGAGAGTAAGAGGGTGGATGGATGATAGATAAGTGGATGAGATAATGGATGAATACATGGATACATGGCTATATGGATGGATGGATGGATGGATGGATGGATGGATGGATGGATGGATGGTGCATGAACACATTAAATGGATGAATGTACATGGATATGTAGATGAGTAATGGTTGTTTGGAGGGAGAGAAGGGTGATGGACAGACGGGTAAGTGAGTGATTAGGTAGATGGAGGGAAGTGAGTGGGTACATGAGTGAACAATAGGGTATACTTTCTGATGAGTCCCTCGAGTCACTTACATACACCCTCCCCTGACCATACTTACTGCAAGTGGGCAGATGGCATGATGCGACAGCTGAGAGCAAGCTGTTAACCCTGCCCCAAGTCTGTGTTACATAATCCCTAAGGAAAGTGAAGCACCAGGTAGGGCAAACTAACCATGTCAATACCCTTTGTCATGCTGCCAGGGATGGCCCTCTTGCCCCCTGTGGGTCTTTAAGGGCCCGATTTTCCCTGGGCACAACCCAGATGTCTGGGAATCTTAGCTGAATAAAGAAGTGGGCAGGGGCCACAGACCGGCTTTGGGCTATGGACAGAAACCTCTGGGACCATTGACACCCCAGGTACCCTACCCATTCCTGAAGCCCCACCTGGTCCCCAAGTCCAGCATGAAAGCTATGTGTATTTGAGACCGGGCCATTAGAAAAAGAGAGGCTAAAGTTGGCCCTTTGGGAAGCCATTGGCCACCTAAGGAGGCTCAGGCCATGTCCCTAGAAAGCTGGACAGGGGAGAAAGCTGTCCAATGGGCTGAAACCTGGTCAGGTGGCTCCAGAGCCAGGTCTTTGTGATTTTTCTCTTTTTTAAGAGTAGCTGAGATTGGATGGGTTCTGTCCAGTCAACAGGGAGAGACTCGGGAGGTGGCTGATCAGCTGTTCTCAACTGGCAGGCCATGTTTAGGGTGAGGCCGTGGGGGCCTGTGGCCTGCTGAAGACATAGCAGTGGCTGAGAGTGTGGGAGTGGCTGGCTGTAGTCCCTCCCCTGTGGCCTCTCCTGTTCCCAGGGCTGTTTCTAGCAGGTAGGTGATGTCATGGGCTGGTGTGAACCTGTCAAAGCACACCTGCACCTTCTCACCTTGTTCAGGACTTTTGAGTCCAGGGACCCACACAAGACCGGAGACACTCAGGTGGGGCCATGGATCTCGTGTGCTAAAATTGAACAAGCAGGCCCCAGCCTCCTTCTAGCGCCTCCTGTGCTAGACACTCTGGGGGCACCTCGTCTGTCCTCTCTTGATTTCTGTGTGGCCTCAGGGTGAGGCCTGATCACATGCCCCACTCTTCTTCATTTCAGAAGCCCCCCAGTACCCACGCCATGAAGGAGGAAGCCTTTCTCCGCCGCCGCTTCTCGCTGTGTCCGCCAGCTTCTACTCCACAGAAGACTGACCCCCGGAAAGTCCCACGGAACCTGCTTCTGGGCTGCGAAAATGAGCTGGGTCCCATCACCCCAGGTTGGTGCAGGCCACGGGCAGCTGGGGTCCTCCTGACTCTGCGGTTGTGAGAGCTCATTCAGTCTCCCACACGAAGGAAACTAAGGGTTTAGTAGGTAAAGGGTTCACAGCACACTGAAGACCAAGTTTGCTGACAAGGGACTAAACTTAGGGATGGCAGAGGGCAGTTATAGCAAACAGTGGCTGTGGGGACAGTCACCTGACCCCAGTCCTGCTGTCCTGGCTGGGTGCCCACAGACCAGTTATTGGGATTCAGTTTAGTCATTTATAAAATAGAGACATCAGTACCTATGTCCCACTTCCAAGAAGTCCTGAACCCTGGAAGGGAACAGGTCAGTCCATGCTACCTCCATGCCACTTGTGGATAAAGTTCCGGGTCCTGGAATGTAGGCCCCACCACAAAGAAGGTCCTCACGGCTGCTGGACTAATGGCTTCCATATATGTCCACCCATAGCCGAATCCTCTCTACCCTGTAGATGACAGCTAGCCTTAGAGAGCCTAGCTCTTCCCTTCAGGAGTCCCTAAGGAGAGGGAGGTGGGATTGCACTGCTCCTGAGGACTCCAGCCCTGCCCACCCCTCTTCCCTCTCCTACCCTCCCCCGCACCCCCCCCTCACTGCCAGATGCAGAGTGAGGAAGAAACAGTGGTCCTTTCTTGGGGTCAGCATTCATCACAGGGAAGGAGAGCTAAGAGTCATACCATCAACAGTGTCATTCACCAGAAGGGGAACTGAGGTCCAGAGTCGGGGATGGGGAAGGGCGGGTGTCTGGACAGTTACTCGCATACAAGGAAGGTCGATGCCTAGGTTGTAACCTGTAACCTGTAGCCCCCCCTTCACCTGTGCTGCAGGAACAGGGGGAGGAGAGGGGAGGAAGAGAGAGCCCCATGGGGAAGAGGGAAGGAGAGGGCCTAGTGGCAAGCCTTAGTCAGTTTCTGGAGATGAGCTGTGGAGCAACTGATTGGGCATGGTAGGACTGGGAGGCGCCAGGCCCTCTTCAAGGAATGCAAGAAGTGACAGGTCTCAGGAGCTGGGGTGTGGACAGGATATGCTTGGTGGCAAAGAGCCAGTGCTGGGCTGTCTGCACTGACATGATGTGACACTTCTGTCTTCTTGGGTGCTTAGGGCAGAACCCCTCCCCACCCAGGATGCATCTTCCCACATGTGGTTTCTGAGAGTGGACAGCTGCCTCCCTGTCACCAGGGCCTGACTCAGGGACTGTATGGGCAGAAAGTAGGAGCTCCTGAGGCCTGGTCACATGGAGGGCAGTCACCATGGCAGACTGGGATATTAGGTGACATCAACTGACTACTACTGCTCTCTGACCAGTGGGTAGAACTACTTCCTCAGGTCACTGTCCTGGCTTTTCTGGAGACAATGTCCCCATTGCCCACCAGTTCTTCCCAGAGTTCCTGGGAGTTGGTCTGCCTAGCACCCAGCCTCCTAACTGTCCCATCATACCCATCTCTGGTCTGTGGCTTCAGGAACAGTTTCACCCACCACTGACTCATGGCATCTGTTATAACCACAGGCCCACCTCCCCCAGGCAGTGGGTGACAGTAGCCAAATCACACCTTCAGTCCACCCTACCATCATCTCTCTCCTTCAAGCTGCAGAGAACAGGGAGGCAAGGCAGGGTTCCTGGTGCCAAGCCTCTCCTCCCACCTCTTCAGCTAATCTGGAGCAAGACTATGGGACTACCAGGGTCCTGTATTTTGAACCTGTGTGCCTCTGAACCTGGGTGCCATATTTCTTTGGTGATCCAAGGGCCCCACTGGCTGGGCTGCCCTCATTTCTGCCAGCTCCTCCCCTGTTTCCTCTCTGTGGTTGTGAGGGGTTGGCCAGAGCCTCTGAGACCCTTTACTGAAGCTCACTCTACCTCTCAGGGCCACAACACTCTAGTGGCTTCCTGCCACTCCCAGGCAGCCTTCAGAGCACTCTCTGAGGAGTCCTGCCTTCCCACTGTCTTTCAGGGAGGGACATGGAGTCCAATGGCCCATCACCACCCAGAGATGAAGAGCCTCTGACCCCAGGCTCTGCCACGAAGGTGCCACCGGTAAGACCCTGCCTGTGGGAGGACTGGGAAACAGGGAGTCTAACTCAAGGGGCAGCTGGGTGCTGGCTGAGCCTGCGGTCTCCATGCTTACTGGGAAAAAAGCCTCAACTCTCAGGCTACACCCTTGCTAAATGGAGTTTAGTCATCTGTCTCTTTTGTTTTCTTAGGAGTTTAGCATAGCCCAGGGCGCCTGAGAAGGGATGTGTGCTGGCCAGGACTATTTGGGGAGTAGAAAGTACCCATGAAAGGAAGCCCCTCTGCTTAGGGAGACCCTCCATACTATTAGGCATGCTCCATTCCTCCTTCGACATCATCTGTTCTGTTCCCTCTGCAGCCACTTCCTAGTGGTTTCCATTCTTCAGCTGTAGTAAACAGCTATTGTGGGTACCCATGTGTGTCTGGGCCATGGCCCTCCGTGAACTTGCCAGGGGCTAAGGTAACTATGGACTTCTAAAACATTCTCTGTTTAATTTTTTGAAGAACTGCCAGACTCCTGTGCACTTGGTGAACACCAGCATGTCACGGTTGCCCTCCCCAGCCAACACCGATGGTTTCTATTCTGTTTCTGACTGTGGCCTTCCTGATTGGCATCTCAGTACAGTTTGGGTTTCTGTGTTGACTCAGATCTGCATGTGCGTCCTCCTGGGGGATGTCTGCTGAGTCTTTCACCTCTCTTCTGATTGGGTTGTTTGTCTTTTTCTTGTTGAATTGAAAGCATCTGTATGTGTATTTATTCTGAATCCTCCACCCTTCTCAGATGTGTGATTTATAAATACTTCCTTTCATTTGGAGGTTGTTCCAAATTACACTTTATCTTACTTTATTACACACACACACACACACGTGTGTGTGTGTGTGTGTGTGTGTGTGTGTGTGTGTGTGTGTGTGCTGTGTGAAGTTTGCATGGTATATGTGGTACGTAGAGACCTGACGTGTGTGTGTGTGTGTGTGTGTGTGTGTGTGTGTGTGTGTGTGTGTGTGTGTGCTGTGTGAAGTTTGCATGGTATATGTGGTACGTAGAGACCTGACGTGTGTGTGTGTGTGTGTGTGTGTGTGTGTGTGTGTGTGTGCTGTGTGAAGTTTGCATGGTATATGTGGTACGTAGAGACCTGACGTGTGTGTGTGTGTGTGTGTGTGTGTGTGTGTGTGTGTGTGTGTGTGCTGTGTGAAGTTTGCATGGTATATGTGGTACATAGAGACCTGACGTGTGTGTGTGTGTGTGTGTGTGTGTGTGTGTGTGTGTGTGCTGTGTGAAGTTTGCATGGTATATGTGGTACGTAGAGACCTGACGTGTGTGTGTGTGTGTGTGTGTGTGTGTGTGTGTGTGAAGTTTGCATGGTATATGTGGTACGTAGAGACCTGACATGTGTGTGTGTGTGTGTGTGTGTGTGTGTGTGTGTGTGTGTGTGTGTGTGAAGTTTGCATGGTATATGTGGTACGTAGAGACCTGACGTTGGTATCAGCTGTCTTGCTCTATTCTCCACTTTATTTACTGAGGCTCGGTCTCTCCCTGACCCAGAGCTCACCAGCTTGCCCCAGAAGCCCCTGTCTCTATCTCTCAATTGTCAGGATTACAGGTGGTTACAACACCTGTCCTACTGTCAGATGGCTTGTTTCTAGGAATCCAAACTCTAGCCTGCATGCTTGTGTGGCATGTGCCACCTCCCCCAAAGCCTCAGATTCCATTTTTCAAGTCATTTTTAATAGGCCACAGAGTGCCAGGAAGATTTTAGAATCCAGTTCTGAGGGGCCTTCCCATTTCCTAGGAGTTCCTGTGAGGACATAAAAGTGACTTGGGAACTCTGGTGTGCAGGTGCTTCACCCCAGACCCCCAGCTGGGCCCCCTTCTTTCTCTGTGGCCTAGATCAAGTTTACCGTTCAGTTCAGTCTGGCAGAAGGCTGGGTGGTAGAGATCATCCACAGGGCTGTAAATAGTGGGGTTTTTAGATGCATTTCTCTTTACTTTGTGTGAGGACACTTTGCCTGCATGCACATGTGTCCTAGGATCCTAGAAGGGCCCTGGAACTACAGTTACAGATGTTTGCTAGCCACCACATAGATGCTGGGAATTGAACCTTCTGCCTCTTAGCCACTGAGCATCTCTCTGTAAATAGTGTTTTAATTAAACCATTGGTTGATTTGTCCATCTCTTCATAGTTCTTGACAAAGGCCAGCTGTTAGTCTGAGCAGGGGCTGAATTAGCTGAGTGCCCTGTGGGACACTCTGACAAACAGCTAACCGCAGTCCCTGCAGGGCTGGGACTGTCTAAGCCCTGGACAAGTGGAGGGAGCATGTCACCACCAGTGTGGTCAGAGCTGTCCTCCTTCTATGCAGGCTGCTCAGGGATGAGGAAGAGAAGCAAATACCCAACCATGTGGAGGAGCAGGCCAGGCTGGGGAGCCTTCTGCAGAGTCCCCACAGGGCCCGCCCCTAGAGGCCTGCTACCTGGCATATGCCTTGTCATTCACCACCAGCTCAAAGACTGCTTCTGAGCAGAGCCCTTGGCACTTCCTCTGGTGATCTAGAATGTTCTTATGGGGCTAACAGGGCATAGCATGTGGGGTTCAGGACACAGTTTGCTATCCCCAAACCTGTGGTCTTAAACAAAGTTCTGGCTCTATGCCCCAGACTTCAGTGTCTCCATCTGTGGGACTGTGGCTCTTTCCAGCTGTATGATGCATAAATTACTGCTCTGGGTTCAGGAAGTGAATGAGCTGTGGCCCCAGGTTCAAATGTTGGCTCCTGCCTATGACCTCAAGCAAGGCCTAGGCACAGACATACCTCCCCAGAGCCAGTGGGCATCCCTACCCCAAAGTCTCCTTGTTGCCCCACTCAGAGATAAACCCCTGCTGGTGGCCAAGGAGTGACCACTCTGGGTGTCATGGAAGATAGGGCCCTGTCCTTAGGGCTGACACACCCTGGCAGCTTGTCACCACCACACCCTAACTGCCACCAAAACCCTCTTTTGCAAACCCCACCATATTCCTTTCTCATTGCTGAGACAAGATGCCTGTTGAGGTCACCTTAAGGGAAGAAGGACTGATCTGGGCTCACAGTTCAAGGACACGGTCCATCGTGGTGGGGTGGGGAGGACGTGGCTGCAGGAACTGAGGCAGTCCATCTCATCACAGCTACAGTCGGGAAGCAGAGACAACTGCTACTGTTCAACTCACTTTCTCATTTTTGTTTACTCAGGGACCCCTGCCTTCTGCTGCCCCAGCCTTGGCAGCACCATCTAGACCCTGACACCCCCTAGCACCCCATCCTCTCTCTTACAGGCTGAGTACAGGCTATGCAATGGATCTGACAAGGAATGTACCTCCCCAACGACCAGGGTCTCCAAGAAGGACACTCTCAAGGTGGGCCTGGCCCAGGGTGAGGAAGGAGGGGACACCCATACTCTCTGTGGTTCTCAACCTTCCTAACAAACACTATGGCCCTTTAGTACATCCTCATCTTGTGGTGACAGCCCCCCCCCAACCATAGACTTATTTCGTTGCTACCTCATAACTATAGTTTTGCTACTGTTATGAATTGTGATGTAAATGTCTGATATGCAGGAGATCTGATATGCTACCCCTGTGTAAGTGTTGTGTGACTCTCCCCGAAGGGGTCACGGCCCACAGGCTGAGAGCCACTGCTCTCCACCCTCCTTTCCCGGTGCCCTGCTGACAGTGGGAGGAGCTGGGATGGTCCCTGCTCTCCATGACCCACTTCTGTTGTGGTGGCAGGCACAGAAGGAGAACTACCGGCAGGAGAAGAAGAGAGCCACAAAGCAGCTGTTCAGCGCCCTGACTGATCCCAGTGTGGTCATCATGGCTGACAGCCTGAAGGTAGGCAGGTGCCACTCACAGGGGCTCCTATAGGTTAGCACATCTGTGGCACTTGGGAAATGCATCTAAACGTCTGTCACTACAAAGCTGTTTGAGTGGCCCTGCACTGAAGCCAACTCTTCATAGGTCTGAAGGCCAGAGTCCAAAGTCAAGGTGCTGTGAGGACCACACTCCCCACAGAGCCCTGGGACACTCCTCCTAGCTTTTGGAACCTCCAGAAGTCCATCACCCCAGTCCCTGCCTCTGGTCACCCCCCCACACCCACACACACCAAGCTGTGTAGATGACTCGGGGTGCAGCCTCCATGGATGACCCTGACCGTGAAGTCCTCTGCAGATCCGAGGGACCCTGAAGAGCTGGACCAAGCTGTGGTGTGTGCTGAAGCCAGGCGTACTCCTAATCTATAAGACGCCCAAGGTGGGACATTGGGTGGGCACGGTGCTACTGCACTGCTGCGAGCTTATCGAGCGTCCCTCCAAGAAGGATGGCTTCTGTTTCAAACTCTTCCACCCGCTGGACCAGTCCGTGTGGGCTGTAAAGGTGAGCTGATCAACAGGGCACCTAGGGGGCTCCTCCCAGGACCACAATTCCAAAAGGGGAGCTCTAGCAAGGGATCCCTGGGGGGAGGGGATGGGGGCAGATCCAGGCTTTACATTAGCTCCCTGGTCCAGTGCTGTCTGGAGGGGAGGAAGGACCTGTCTCTGGCTCAGCCTTGTCCCTCATCACCAGGACTACTCAGTCAGGACTGATCAGGACAGGCATGGGTTTTCCCAGGGAAAACCTGGTTACATTTGGGTTTCAGAGAGACAAAGTTTATGTTTTGTTTGGATTTGGGAGTTGGGGGGCACAAGATATCACTATGTAACTTTGGCAGGCCTGGAACTAACTCACTATGGAGGCTGGCCTCAAACTCATAGAGAACTGCCTGCCTTTACCTCCTGAGTGCTGGGGATTGAAGGAGTGTGCTACCTTACCCAGCTTGGTTTCGCTTTTTGAGGCAGGGTTTCTCTTACTCCATGGCCCACACTAAGGTAGAACCACTCTATGGCTCAGGTTAGCCTAGAACTTGTGGCAGTCCTCCTGCTTCATTCTCTCAAATACTGAGATTAAGGGGTAAACTACCATGCCTGACTTCTGTTAGTTTTAAAAGTAATATTCTTTCCACTTTTGGTGAAATTATAGCTGAGTAAACCCATTGTAGATTAAAAATACTGCACCTCAAAAATGTATTGACCTGCCTGAGATAGTATAACACAGCCCCCTTCAGCACACTGAAGACACTTCATTGTCCAAAGGTGCACAGCACTTGGGAGGTGGAGGCAGGAGGATCAGAGGTTCAAAGCCATCTTCAGCTACATAGAAAGTTCTAGGCTTGCCTGGGCTGCAGAGTGGGAGTGGCCCTATCTCAAAGCAAAGAAGCAACAACAACAAAGACAAAAACTGTCTGAAAAAACAAAAAGGAGGAAAAAATAAAACCATTTATATGAAAATGCTGACTTATAAATGTATTGCAGCCTGGCCTGCTAGGTCACACCTGTAATCCCAGTACTCTGGAGGCAGAGGCAGGCTAGTCTCTATGAGTTTGAGGCCAAACTGGCTCTACACTGCAAGTTACAGGCTGCCAGAGCTACATAGTGAAACCTTGTCCCCAAAGCAAAATGAAACAAAATATACATTTATTACAAATACAGGACAGGCTTCCTTATACTGAACAGCCTTCCACTGTCCCTCTGAAGTTCTAATTCAACTGCAAGTCCAGAATTTGCCTTAGCTGGGTCTGACTACCATAATCAGGGAGCTGAACCAAAGGAGGGACCTCTGCTAAGCAGATGAGGAGAGCCTCACCCCCTTCCTCATAGCCTGACACTGCAGGTCTTTGTCTCTCCAGGGCCCCAAAGGTGAGAGTGTGGGCTCCATCACCCAGCCCCTTCCCAGCAGCTACCTGATCTTCAGGGCGGCCTCTGAATCAGATGGTGAGTGCAATACCCCTCTCTCAACTGAGTCTCATTTTCCTCATGGATTAAATGGAACTAGCTGTACCTGTCACTCCAATGCTATGGGAATTGTATGGAAGCAATCAGGTGACATTTCTGAGTGCCACCAACCAGTTCTACTGTGACACTTCATGTTTGGCAGATGGGGAAGCAAAGTAACAAGTGGCCCAGAGGTAGTCTAGCAATAGGTTTCAGGTGTTAATGTGGGCTTCCCTGAGTCCAGACTCCCTGAACTAGATTCTAAGCAGCAGCCCATATCTCTGTAACTAGGAGTCCTTCAGGTGATGGCCTCTAGCCAGTGCCATAAGACCTTATCAAAACCTCAGAGCTGATGCCTCCTGTTGGAGGTTCAAGGCCCTAACAACTAGGGTTCAGCCGTCCAAGCCCAGAATCCCACACATAGCTTAACTGCTGGTGCTATGGTTCCCCCTGGTGGTGACATATTATATCCACACTCCCTCCCAGGCTATCTTGAATGCTTTTAATATTATTGTTCACCCTCTCAGTCATTGGTCCTGCTGGACTCTGGGGTGGGCAGACAAACTGTGCCCTAACAGGATCTATACACCTGAGGGTCTTTGAGCAGTGAGCCGGCCACCAGATGACAAGCCTGAGCTGAAGCCCTAATTGTCAGGGGCCACAGTTAAGAAAGATTATCGGCAGCTCTATGTGTATCAGGACGGGCTTCCTACAGGAGGAACCAGAGGCTTTCAGATGGGTTTCAAAGACTGTGGAGCATTCAGGATGTCTAGTTTTTTGTGGCATCCAAAAATGCACGTTTGGACCCTAAGTCCAATTCCACAGTGATCCCCCCGGCTCTCAACCCGGGTTATATAACCTCCCATGATCCTCTCACTGTCCCCACAAATGCCCAGTGTTGCTGGTGGTAGTACTGTGCTCAGAGCAAGTCTACAGTGAGCGCAGCAGGATCCCAGACACCCTTCAGCAAGAGGGCAGTTCCAGGGCACCAGGAGGTCTCATCCAGGTCCCCCTGCGTTTCCCAGTGTAGCCCCAGGGACACTCTAACAAGAGGCTGTGTAGCTTTGAGTTAGGGAAAGTCCACCAGTACTCAGGGACACGCAGCATGGAAACTTAGGAATCAAAATCTTCCTTCATACTGCCTTAAGCCAGGGCCTCACACATGAGTCCCTTGGACACGGTGTGGAACCATTTATAGGCGACTCTGAGGCATGGAGTGGAGGAAGCACTGCTGTTAGTAATTTTGCAGGGACACGGGTGTCACCTGTGTGGGTGCCTCTCCCTATAACTCTTAACAGCACCTTCCTATCTATCACCCCGCCCTACTCCCAGGGACAGTGGTGTGAATCAGGTCTAACCCATGCACGCTGCATGTACACACGCACACACTGTCATGAAGAAAGTGGGACCTCAGGAGGCCCTGCCCTGCTTTCCCACAGCCCTTGGCTGTCTTTTGTTGCCTCTTGAAGCCTGGTCACTGGCTCCTCCCTGGCATACCATCCCCTCAGTCACACAGGATCCCTCTGTCATTCCCATGGGCACACATGTTCCCAGAGCTGTTTGCAGCCCCAACAAGCTGGACTCAGCCACCCATTCTCAGTAATCAATTAAACAGACAAACAGCAGTGAAAAGCAGAGGGAGATTTATTCAGTGTGGACACACTGTGAAGAGAAACAAAGATCCTCAAATCCATCTTTGGTTTCCTGATGTGAAATTTGGGGTTAAACAGAGGACAGGAGGTGTGCTTAGCTAAGCAGTCCTGGCCAAGGTGTGGCCCTGCCCATCACTGACCATCACTGTCAGCTCCAGTCTCTCCTGCAAGGTGGTCTGACAAGATCTCAGAACTCTGTGAGATCTCTCTGGGAGACAAGCTCCCCCTCTGGCTGGCACCAGGCTTCAGCCTTTCCCTTCCCCAGCGTGGGACTCCTGGGGTCCATTGTTTCAATATTCTGATGGCTGAAGGGAGGGGCACACCTGTCTCTTTGGTTTATATTTATTCCTGCCAGAATGGCTACAACCAAGGCTGAGGTCTGTGGGGAAGGCAGGTCTTTAACTAGTCCCTAGTGGGGTGGAGTGAGGTGTGGGACCAGAAGTTTCAGGACTAAAAGACAGGATACCTTAGCAAGAGATTGCTTTCTGAAGTCTTCTTCCCAAAAATAGGCAGATCAAGTTCCTTGATGGGTGTCTTAGAGTTTCTATTGCTGTGAAGAGACACCATAGCCACAGCAACTCTTATAAAGAAAGCATTTCATTATGGTGGTTCACAGTTTCAGAAGTTCAGTCCATTATCATCATAGCGGGGAGCATGGTAGTGTGCAGACAGACATGGTGCTGGAGAAGTAGCTGAGAATTCTATTCCTTGTAGGCAACTAGGAGTCAGACAGTGGGCTGCTGTACCCTGAGCATAGAAGACCTCAAAGCCTACCCACGCTTCCTCCAACAAGACTATACCCACTCCAACAAAGCCATACCTCCTAATAATGTAACTCCCTATGAGATTATGAGGGTCAATTATATTCAAACTACCTCAGTGGGGAAGTACAGAGAAAGCTGCCCCATCAGACTCACTCTGTGTCCCCCAGGCCGCTGCTGGCTAGATGCCCTGGAGCTGGCCCTGCGCTGCTCCAGCCTGCTGCGACTGAGCACATGCAAGCAGGGCCGAGATGGAGAGCAGGGGTCCTCGCCCGATGCCTCACCCTCTTCTCTGTATGGATTGCCCACTTCAACCACCATCCCAGACCAAGACCTGTTCCCGTGAGTGAGCTGGGTGAGAGGGGGTCTGCCTGGTTTCCCCATAAGCAGCAGGAAGGAGGTCAGCTGGGGTGGCGGGCATGTTCTCTACCATGGGTACCAGTCTTTGCATCGTTACTAATAAAGCAGGAGCAACAGTGCAAATGCAGGTCACAGTATAAGGCAGAATGTGAAGTGAAAGAGGCCAAGTGCCAGGATGGGTGTCAGGGGTCCTAGGCGTCACCTGGAGCTGGGGGCCCACGGGCACTTCCCCTCTCCAGGTTGAATGGGTCTGCCTTGGGGAACCACCTGGAGAATGATGCGTTCTCAGACAAGTCAGAACGGGAGAATGCTGAAGACTCAGATGCTGACACCCAAGATCACAGCCGCAAGACCAATGAGAGTGGGAGCGACCCGTTGGACAGCCCTGGTGGTCCACGGAGGGGAACTACCTATGTGGAGCAGGTCCAGGAGGAGCTGGGAGAGGTGAGAGAGCAGCAGGGCTAGGCTGGAATTTGCACCCTCTTGTCACTCAGTGTATGGCCAGCAGCTGTGTCTCTGAGTGGACACCTCTGGATGATGTCTCTTCAACTCTGAGCTGCCCACCTAGCATGAGATGTAGGGGGGATGTGAGGGTCCATCCCCAAATGAACAGCTTCCCTGCTCCGGGGTGGACTGTGGCCAGAGGACAGGAAGCTCAAGAAAGATCCCAGCCCTTCCTACTGGGCAGGTGACAAACTCCTGTACACTCTAGGGACCCGCACACACCTAGCATGACCCTGTCCCTGGGAGACCTATGGGTCAGACAACCTTGGGCCCCTCACCCCAATCAGGAACCTGTATTGTCCTCTACTGTTGTCATCTGCAAGTTGAGTGTCTTCCAAAGGCCAGGTGTGGAAAACTTGTCACAGCTGGGAGGTGGTAAAACCTTGAGGAGCTGGGACCTAGGGGGAGGAAGTTAGGTCACTGGGGGCGTCGCCTCAGAGGCGTCTTCTAGTTTCCTCCTCTTTTGCATCCTGACCGTGAGCGCTTGTGCCACCATCTACTTCCTCTATGACGTACCACCTCTCCAGAGGCCCAAAGCAATGGTGATTACCAATACTCCACCAAGTCCCCCTACACTGAAGATAAACCTTTTGTTTCATTTGCCACTGGGCAGTGTAGCCCTGATGGGCCCAGAATTCACTCTGTAGCCCAGGCTGGCCACAAATAGCAATCCTCATTGTCAGCCTCCTTAGTGCTGAGATTAGCTCAGACCTTTCTTTTAAAAGTGACTGCCTCAGTTATTTCTTACAGTAGCAGAAAGCTGCCTGTCGGGCCCATAAGCGTAGAAGGCCAGGGAAACCAGATTTCTACACTGGAACTTCTAGAGAAGAGGGGCCAGACATACATGACCAGGCAGCCCTGGGGGTTTGGCGTCTGGTGAGGGTCTTGGGATGCCCCTTGTGGGGACAGGCACCACGCAGCTGTACATGTGAGGAGAGCCACGATACCAGAGATAGAGAAGAGTTTGTCTTGTTCTCAGACCTGCAGAAGAGCCCACTCACTCCTAGCTCAGACTGGCCGGTGGCACCCATTCACACAGAGTGGACATGTATTGGGTGGGCAAGGACCAAATGTGCTGTTTTGGCTTCCTGTCCCTCGGCTCCTTTGGGCAACCCAGAGCAGGAACTCCACGTCCCAGCCCACAGGGCTTGACTGTGTGCCTCTGCTGCAGCTGGACGAGACATCCCAGGTGGAGACAGTGTCAGAGGAAAACAAGAGCCTGATGTGGGTGCTGCTGCGACAGCTGCGGCCGGGCATGGACCTGTCACGCGTGGTGCTGCCCACCTTTGTGCTGGAGCCTCGCTCCTTCCTCAGCAAGCTCTCGGATTACTACTATCATGGGGACCTGCTCTCCAGGTGCATCCCCAACAGAAGGGGGCCCACAGCCCCTGTGGGCTTCAGAGGCAGGGGATGGGGTAGAAGCAGGAAGAGGGAAGTGAAGGCATGAGCATCAAGGGTTCTTCTTAGAGGTAAGGGTATTCCAATAACCCAGAGCATGCAGAGGCCTCTCCACCCCAGTGTGGAGCTGGCCACAGCGCTTTCTGGCTATGTGCTAAACCCACTTGACCTGTTTCTGGTTTACCTGGAAGGATGGAGCAGAGTGCTGGGGTCCTCTGGGATGAGGCTGCCTCTTTTGCTCAAGTGGGTGGAGGCTAGAATGGTTAGAAAAAGGGGTGAGTGCTATGGAGGGTAGCTGGGGACCCCAACCTGAGTCACAGCTCTCAACTCCATCACAGGGCAGCTGCAGAGGAAGACCCCTACTGCCGCATGAAGCTTGTGCTACGATGGTATCTATCTGGCTTTTACAAGAAGCCCAAGGTAAGAGGAGCCTATGGGAAGGGCAGGGCCTCAGACCACCATGAGTGGAACCAACACTCTCCTCTATGGCCTGTAAGAAATCCAGCTATCAGTGGGCTGTTGATGGTGCATGCCTTTAACCTCAGCACTCGGGAGGCAGAGGCAGTCGGATCTCTGTGAATTTGAGGCCAGACTGGTCTACAGAGCTAGTTCTAGGATAGGCTCCAAAGCAATACAGAGAAACCCTATGAAAAACCAAAAAAAGAAAAAAGAAAAAAAAAAGAAGGGAGGAAGGGAGAGAGAGAGAGATAGAGAGAGAGAGAGAGAGAGAGAGAGAGAGAGAGAGAGAGAGAGAGAGAGAGAGAGAAGGAGAGAGAGAGGGGGAGAGAGAGAGAGAGAGAGAGAGAGAGAGAGAGAGAGAGAGAGAGAGAGAGAGAGAGAGAGAGAGAGAGAGAGAAAGAAACCCAGCTATCCCCACCATGACCCCAGGTCCTGAGAGGTGGGGGACAGTCCTCTGACTTTTAAGTCCTAGCTCCCATTAGCGTTAGGAAAGGAACATTTGATCCTGAGTTACAAGGTACTTCTGGGATCTGTAGTTATCTATCACATTTTGTCAGGGAACCCCTTTTGAGAATCCCCAGCCCAGGACTCTGCTGGTAGCAGCCACTCTGGTTATGGAGTGACCTGCAGGCCTACCTGGAGCTGGGGTTCCATAGTACAAAAACTTGACAACCCAGATTCTGACCAGCCATGGTGGTGCACACCAGTAATCTCAGCACTAGTGAAACACAAACAGGATTTCCTGGGGTTCAAGGCCAGCCTGAGCTATACACAAGAGAAGCCATCTTAAAAAGGGAAGGGAAGATTGGGGAGAGCTCAGTCAGTAAAATGCAGGCGTGAAGACTGGGTTTTATTACTTAGATTACTGGGACTGGTCATGGTAGTGCATGTTTGTAATCCTACTGCCAAGGAGGCAGAGACAGGAGGATCCCCACAGCTCACTGGCCAACCAGGCTAGCCTGCTTGGCAAGTTCTAGCTTAGTGAGGGGTCCCATCTCAAAGACAAGGTGGATAACTTCAAGGTTGACTGCTAGTCTCCACAGGCATGTAGACTCATACACCTCCTTGCACACGCACACACTCAACACGCATGCACACACAAGTGCACACACACAGGTTGTGGTGGCTCACACCCATAATACTAGCACTCAGGAGGCAACAGCAGGAAGATTAAAGTGAGTTTGATTCCAGTTCTGCCTCTTATTGTGTAGATGTGAGCCTGAGGCCCGGAGAGAAGAAAACAACCCAGAGTCATACAGTAGACTGAGATAATAGACCTAGGTCTCCTGGAAGCCCAGCACCTCCCAAGCTTGACTTTGACCCAGTTATGTATGGGCTGTCCCTAGTCTTGGGACAATCAGATGTTCTTGGGGTCTTGAGGCCCCCCTGAGCTTAACAGAAGCCAGGGATTCCTGAGACAGTCTCCACAAATGTAAGCCACCAGCAAAAAGTTGTCCCCTCAAAGCAGAAGCTGGGTGCTAATGGCAAGTCAAAATCCCTTCTAGAGGCAGGAGCATCCCCTACACCCCTACCATCCCCACCTCACCCCATGTGAACCCCCAGAAGTGGCTTTCTCCTCCTGGTTCCTCCAGCATGTCTTTGTGCTTCCCACAGGGCATCAAGAAACCCTATAACCCCATTCTGGGGGAGACCTTCCGCTGCCGCTGGCTGCACCCTCAGACCAACAGCCACACCTTCTACATAGCAGAGCAGGCAAGACCCAGCTGTCCATCTTAGCCTTCTTCTAGCGCGGTGTGGGCAGTGGGCAAGGGTTTGTGGGGCTGAGGGTGGTGTTTTCAGTGGTCCATACCCTGCCATGGGAGGAGCTGCACTGTCCATGACGATTCTCCATGAAGGGCAGGCTTGATGCTATGACAGAGCATTGCCTGAAGGGGGTCAAGCAGCCTGACTTCCCAGCAAAGAGCATCCTTAGATGACTCAGAAATGTGAATAGGTTCCCAAATATCAGGGTTCAGGCCCTGACCTGGTACTTTTAGGGATGTGCCCCTCACCCCATACTTCCTCTTGGGACCCAGAGGTATGTCATTTCTGGGATTGCCCTCTCTGGAGCCATCTCCACAGCTACCTCTCTTTATACAGGTGTCCCACCATCCTCCCGTGTCTGCCTTCTATATCAGCAACCGGAAGGATGGCTTCTGCATGAGCGGCAGCATCACAGCCAAGTCGAAGTTCTACGGTGAGGAGGCTCCCAGGGGCGGGGTTCGGGGTGTTGTCCAAGTGGGAAGAGAACGTCACTCCAGAAGCCAGTGAACCCCAGAACCACAATGGTGGGATGATGTGGGTGGCCCCAATTCTCCTGAGAGAGAACATCTTCTGCAGGGAAGCAAGGGAACAAAGGAGAAGAAGCCTATGGAGAAGGACTTGCTCCAACAAAGCCACCTGATTCCAAAGCCATCAGCTCCACGTAGCTCTTTGTACTGATTAAAAGGGGGGCTGGGCTGCAGATCACTGGGAAGTGCACACCTAGTGTGCAGAGGCCCTGGGTTCCATCCCCAGAACTGCAAATGGACGATGGAGATATCTCTCTAGACAGATAGACAGACAGAAGGTAGGTAGGTAGATGGGTAGAGAGATAGATAGAAAGTTAGACTACAGATGACAGATAAATAATTAGACAGATAGTAGGGAGATGGACAGAAAGTATAGATATGTAATAGGTAGATAGAAGGTAGATGGGTAGATATATAGATAGAAGGTAGGTAGATGATAGATAGACAGTCAGATAGAAGTACACATGTGGGTATCAGATATATAGGTAATAGGTAGATAGAAGGAAGGTAGGTGTATAGATGTGAAATCAGAGTGAAAACACAGTGTTCCATTGCATGGGTCCCATCAGATGTTTTGATAGTCCACACCTGGCTGGTGACAGGCACTTGCATGTTCCAAGCAGGCCAGAGCAGCCTGGAATCACAGAACATGCTATGTGTCTCTGCTGCTCTGAACCTGAGAGTGGCAGTGCCCAGGAGCCTCACCAACACCTTTCCCCATCAGGCGCCTCTTTACTTTCATGGCTGTGTGTAGGAGTGTGCTCAGGGCCTCTGTGATTCCCCTTTGCCACCTATGCTCTGGGCACAGGCTGGCTCCAGGTTTACAGTCTCCACCCTGAAGCTCCCCGGTGCAGTGACTGAGATAGATCACTAACATGCTGCAAGGCAGATGGTTGCTCAGAATTCACAATGGATACAAACTAGAGTTTCTATGATCTCCAAGGACCAGAGGTTGTGTGTCTCTCCCTCCGTGCTCCAGCGGGAGGCACTAGAACCTCTGGGATATGTTGAAAGAGCACTCAGACCTTGGTGTCCAGCAGCAGCCAGATGCTAAGGTTCTGTGCCCACAATGGCCCCTGCCCTGTCCTTGCAGGGAACTCACTGTCAGCGCTTCTGGATGGCAAGGCTAAACTCACCTTCCTGAACCGCAAGGAGGAGTATACCCTCACCATGCCCTATGCCCACTGCCGAGGTGAGTGACTTTGCCATGCCCCAACAGCCCATGCTAGCCCTCAGTCATGGCATAGGGGGCTGTATTAGTTACTTTTCTTCACACAATGATATGGTAAAAACAAAGAAAGGAAGAGCTTGTTTTGGATCCCAGTTTGAGGGCACAGTTCACTATGGAGAGGTAGGTGACACAGCTGGCCATATTGAACCCAAAGTCAGGTGCTCGGCCAATTTCTCCTTTTTATTCAGCCAAGGACCTCAGAGATGAGCCATTCATATCTAGGGCAGGTCTTCCTTCCTCTGCTAATCTCCTCGAAAACACCCAGAGGTGTGTCTCCCAGGTGATTTCAAATTCAGGTGGAGTTGGCAATTTGAGATCAGCCATAGCAGATGCTAAGCACTCAGGTGTTTGCTAGTTTGAAGTGTCCTGACGTTGTGACTTTTCAGAACTGGGTGTGTAACTCTGGGTAGACTGATAGTTTCCACTCTTTGATTTTGCCTCTGGCTCCTGTTGTGTTAGTGATCAGTCCCAGCTCTTGAGGCGGCTGAGGCAGGAGGATTGAAACACCAGAGCCTGCTTGAGTTGTAGAGTGACTTCAAGGTCAGCCTGGATAATTTAGTAAAGCAATGTCTCAAAAATTAAAAGGTAGGCCAGGCATTGGGGGCGCACACCTTTAATCCCAGCACTTAGGAGGCAGAGACAGGCGAATCTCCAAGCTCGAGACCAGCCCTGATCTACAGAGTGAGTTCCAGGACAGGCTCCAAAGCTATGGAGAAACCCTGTCTTGAAAAACTAAAACCAAAAAAAAAAAAAAAAAGTTAAGATAGGAAGGGAACTGGGCTCACTGCTCAGTGATGCACACTTGCTAGTGTCTATGAAGCCTTTATGTTCTTTCCTCCCTATCTGTTCACCCAGTCACTTAAAAGAGCTGGCTATGATGGTACAAGCCCACAGCCCCAACTGTCAAGAGACTGAGGTAGCCCCAGGCCAACATAGTCTACATCGAAATAATGTCAAAAAATATATTTTTAAATACCAGGTTCACATTTGCACTTCCTGCCAGATGTGGGGCAGCAGTTGTGGCTTACCTCTCCAGTGTTCCAGCCACAAGAATCTAGGCTGATGGCCTGACCTTGGTTCTTCTCCCATCTAGCTTTGTGACACAGGAAGCAGTGTTAGGATAATGGGGCTCTTGGTGCTATGAGTTTGCTTTCTGTAGCCAGCTTTGTGTTAAGCATATCTTCCAGGAACTTTCAGAGTCCCATGGAGTAAAAAGGTCCCATCCAAGATTATACCACCACTCACACCAGGCTGAGTTTGGGAGTTTCAGTTACTTCAAGGAATTCGTTCATTTTATTTTTCATTCATTTTTCAAGACAGGATTTCTCTGTGTAGTCCTGATTGTCCTGGAACTCACTTTGTAGACCAGGCTGGCCTCCAATTCACTGATATCCACCTGCCTCTGCCTCCCAAGTGCTGAGATTAAAGGCATGGGCCACCACTGTCCAGCAAAGATTTATTTATTATGTATATAATGTTCTGTCTGCCTACATGCCAGAAGACAGCACCAGATCTCATTCTAGATGGTTGTGAGTCACCATGTGGTTGCTGGGAATTGAACTCAGGACCTCTGGAAGAACAGTCAGTACTCTTAACCTCTGAGCCATCTCTGCAGCCCCAAAATTCATTTGTCTATTTATTTATTGATTGTTGCTTGTTTTGTTTTTTGAGATGGGGTTTCTCTGTGTAATAGCTCTAGTTGTCCTGGAACTCACTTTGTAGATCAGGCTGGTCTTGGACTCAGAGATCCACCTGCCTCTGCCTCCTGAGTGCTGAGATTAAAGGCATGTGCCACCACACACATGTGGCTTAGTTTGTTTTTAATTACATTTATTTATTTAGTTATTTAGTTGTTTGGAGTGAGTGTGTGTGCCACTGCATACATGTGGAGGTCAGAGAGCAGCTTGAACGAATTGGTTCGCTGCTTTCACCATGTGGGACCTGAGGATCAAACTCAAGTCCTCAGGCTTAATGGTAAGCATATTGCAGCTTATGAAATAAAGATTTTATTTGGGCTTATGGTTCCAAAGAGATAATCATCCATCATGTTGGGGAGGCATGCATGATAGCAAGCAGCAAGCATGACAGCTGGACAGGGAGCTTTGTGTTCATATCTTGAACCTCAAGCCAGAAGTAGAGAGAACAAAGGGAAGAATTGAGACTTTAAACTTTCAAAGTGGCCTCCACTGACATATGTCCTCCAACAAGGCCACACGTCCTAAACCTCTCCAAGTGAGCTTCTGGGGACATTCTCATTCAAACCATCAATCTCTTCATGTAACCCAGGCTGGCCTGATATTCACTCTTTAGTGCAGGCTGACCTCCAGCACATAACCCTCACGCCTTAGCCTCCAAGAGTGGTGGCTACACAAAGCTGACTTTTCTCACCTTGTAATACAGCCCAGAGACCCCCTGGAGCAACGTGAAGATCCTGCCTTCCTCTAAGCTGCATAGGTCACTGTGGCGCTTGCTGTGTATATAGCCAGTCCCCTTGGAAAAATGTAGGGGTAGCCTTTTGCTGTGATAAATGGCTCTTCCTTTTTCTTCTTCTTCTTCTTCTTCTTCTTCTTCTTCTTCTTCTTCTTCTTCTTCTTCTTCTTCTTCTTCTTCTTCTCCTTCTCCTTCTCCTTCTCCTTCTCCTTCTCCTTCTCCTTCTCCTTCTCCTTCTCCTTCTCCTTCTTCTTCTTCTTCTTCTTCTTCCTCTTCCTCTTCTTCTTCTTCTTCTTCTTCTTCTTCTTCTTCTTCTTCTTCTTCTTCTTCTTCTTTTCATTTCTGAAAATGAAAGATTTTATTTCACATTTCTGAGTTTTCATAGAAATGTTTGAATGTTTTGTTTCATCATTGTCTTAGTCAGTGTCCTGTTGCTGTGAAGAGATACAATGACCATGACGACTTACTGCGGTTTAATAAGGGTCAGGATAAACAAATAGGCCGAATAGATGTTTATTAAGGGAGAAACAACTCACAACACAGACAGATGAACACAGAAGTTGGAACTGGATGCTCCTCTCTCCGTGTCCCGCCAGAAAAAGCGTTCCTGGCCTCCTTTGGAGCCCAAGTCCCACAGGTCACTCCCGCCCCGGCTCCACCCCTCAATGGGTGTGGTCAGTGCCACAGAAGCAGACACAGTGAATATCCCACTACAACGACTCTTATAAAGGAAAGCATTTATTTGGAGCTGACTTACAGTTCAGAGGTTTAGTCCATTGTCATCATGGCAGGCAGCATGACAGCATGCAGCAGCACTGGAGAAGGAGCTGAGAGTTCTACATCTGGATTGGCAGGCAGCAGGGAAAGCCACTGGGCCTGGCTTGGGCATTTGAAATCCCAAAGCCCACCCCCAGTGACACATTTCCTCAAATAAGGCCTCACCTACTCCAGCAAGGCCACACCTCCTAATCCTTGTCAAGTAGTGCCACTCCCTAATGACCACGTTTTCAAATATATGAGCGTATGTACCTATTCAAACTACTGCAATCATGGTAGTGATTTCTTAAATTGGGTTATGTTTTCCATATGACCAGAAGCGGACTGAGAAAAAGACATACCGGATTTTCAGATGCACATGACACAGTCGTGGGGGACAGCTGAGAAAAGGCACACTGTCTAGTCCCGGGGTCACTGGTTTAGTTCTGGTGTAGAACATACCACAGGTGTGACTGCTCAGACACTGGGATCAGGGCTTCTGAAGGAGCTGACCCAGAGAAGGGTGTGGCATCTCCAGACCAGGGCAGAGGCTCCTTCCTGGGTCACAGTACTGAAGGACAGACAGGCTTCTGGCTCCATCTCAACAACCCCCTTCACACACCCTCCCCACCCTCCTTGCCTGCCTCCTGACACAGGCTTTCAAGGATGAATCCCAACACCAATTGCATTTCAGGGATCCTGTATGGCACCATGACCATGGAGCTAGGGGGCAAAGTGACCATCGAGTGTGAGAAGAACAACCTCCAAGCTGAACTGGACTTCAAGCTCAAGGTAATGTATGCAGCTTATGGGAGACAGTGCATGGAGCTCAGGAAGGGAGGGAGGGTTGATCCCCTCCTTCCACACCAGGCAACGTGCTCCAAACAAGCACACCTTTGCATCCCCATAGAACAGACAGGGCCCAGAGAGAGAAGAGGGTCACCCACAGGCCACACAGCAGAGCCTGCAGGCCCAAGTTCCATTGCCCTAATGGCGGAAGGCCTAAGGCAGTGGGGTGAGGGCATATTTTTCTAGTAATGAGCCTCCATCTGAGCCATAGTCATGAGAATGACCATTCCGCTCCTCTGAGGACATGCCTCTAAGCAGGCCACTCCTCCCCACTCATCGGGTGTTGCCCTGGTCTTGCAGCCTTTCTTTGGGAGCAGCACCAGCATCAACCAGATCTCTGGGAAGATCACATCAGGAGAGGAGGTCCTGGCTTGCCTCACTGGACACTGGGTAAGACATCATTCCTCAGGAACCTGGCTGAGCCCTAGGGTGGTCACCAACCAGGCCAGCAGCTCTGATGCTGCCATGCTATCTGGGGCAGGACAGAGATGTGTTTATCAAGGAAGAGGGAGGTGGAGGTACCGAGGTCTTCTGGACTCCAAGTGAGGAGGTCCGCAGGCAGCGGCTGAAGCGGCACACGGTACTATTGGAAGAACAGGCTGAACTGGAGTCGGAGAGGTGAGGCCCTATGCCTGGGAGCCCTGATGACCACAGACTATGGTGCCCAGGGGAGGGTTGTTAAGGTCACCATTCTGGGAGAACATTCCAGGATGTCCTTTGTCAAGGACAGCCACAGAATAAACCCCTCAACTGTCCCACTGGGGACAGCTGGAGGAGGGGGCCTCATCTTAGCCAGCAAAGAGATCCCTCAGGTAGCAGGGGGGAGTCCCACTTAGGAAAAATACAGTTCATGGTGTATAATCAAAACCTGGGAGACACAGGCTTCCTGCAAGATAGTCAGCCCCAGACCTCTATCACTGAAGGCAACCAAGCAGATAGCTTTCTAAGCCCTCTTCTGATGTGGAGGAGACGGATTCTGGGCTGCCTATTAATGGAGCCGCCCACTCTGAGTTCCTAATGGGTTGGTCCTCTGGCCTGTAGGCTCTGGCAGCACGTCACCAGGGCCATCCGTGAGGGTGACCAGCACAAAGCCACACAGGAGAAGTCTGTGCTGGAGGAGGCACAGCGGCAGCGTGCCCGTGAACATCAGCAGAGCCTCACTCCATGGAAGCCACGGTTGTTCCACCTGGACCCACTCACCCAAGAATGGCGCTACCATTATGAGAAGTGAGTAGCACGTAGCCCTGGGGCCTTGTAGTGGGACCAGAGCTTGCAGCCTGACTCCACTGTGCCTGTTTTGACTTGGGGAAGTCATGGAGTCTCTAATCTCCTCTCTCGGTCTTCAGCAGTATCTTAAGGATAAGGGATACAGAGGGATGGTCAGATAACCCCCCCCCAGCCTTCCCTGTAGACCCTGAACAATGGTCATCCCCTGGGTCACCATGAGAGGCTGAAGTCTAGGTTAGGAGAGTACTTTCTCCCATGAGGGATCATCACCTCTACTGATGGACACCATCTGGACCCTCCAGCCACAGCCCCTGGGACCCCCTGAAGGACATCGCTGAATATGAGCAAGATGGGATTCTTCACACACTACAGAGGGAGACTATGTCTGGCCAGACAGCCTTCCTTGGGAGTCCAGTGTCCAGGCACAAGGTCAGTACCCTTCACCATGGCTCCAGCCCAGGCTTAATCTCAATGGCTACCACTGAGACCCAAACTCCTTCCACCTGGCCACCTGCCCCCCTCCCTCAGCACCCATGCCTGTGATATCTTTAACCTTACCTGGCAGGGGGCCTTCACTGACCCCAGGCTCCTCATTGCTCCTTCCTTTCCAGTGGGGGACCCAAGATGCAGAATTCTTGATTCATGGGCACCCTGGGCCTCACAATGGAAGGTTTTATGCAGGAGTCAGTTGGCTGCCAGACTATTTACCACCTGAAGCCACTTTGTCCCATGTTGCATTCTATAGCTAAAGAAACCCATGCTCAGGGTAGCACAAGGAGGAAAAGAAGCCAGCATCCATACATGTCTAGGGCCTGGGAAAGAGTCAAAGGGTGGGATGGGGCTCCAGGAAAAAGAAGGATGGAGATGCCCTTGCGTAAGGTGGAATTATGAATGACCCCACCTGTGTAGCTTTTCTGTCAGTCCCATAGCTGCTAATAAAATAATCACTCAGAGGCTTAGTATTAATTATAATTGTTTGGCTGATGGCTCAGGCTTATTGCAAGCTAGCTCTTACATTTAAATAAATCCATTTCTGTTAATCTATGTATTGCCCCATGGCCATGGCACTACCTCATTTTCTACATGTCCTGCTTCCTCGGTGGCTGCTGGCATCTTCTCTCGACTTTGCCTTCTTTCTCCCTGTCTCTCTACTTGGATTTGCCACCTAGCTATATGCTGCCCTGCCATAGGCCAAAGCAGCTTTATTCATCAACCAATAAAAACAACACATATTCGAAGCATACAGAAGGACATCTGACATCATCCACCAGGTGGGCCTAGCCATATGCTCTGGGTTCCAGGTGTGAACAGCACCAACCATGTGCCAACCTGGTGGCCAGACCATGCAGAGCTGGCTGGTCCTCATTCCTGAAGAGGGGGATCAACGGTTTTATGTTCCTGACAGGAAACTGAGGCCCCAGAGAGGAAATGGCTGCAGTTCATTCCAGGTGATTTAAACCACCTGTGTCCAACTGCAAAGTCATTGGATCTGTCCTCTGCACACTGCCCTACTCTAGTGTATCCTGACATTAACGAGACACCATGTCCCCAAAGGGCCCATGGAGGGGACTCAAGATTTAGTAAGTCCATCTCTTTACAGAGGCCTGGCCCTGACCGGCGGCTCCGCAAGGCTAGTGACCAGCCCTCTGGCCATAGCCAGGTCACCGAGAGTAGCGGCTCCACACCTGAGTCCTGCCCAGACCTCTCTGATGAGGACTTTGTTCCTGGTAAGTAGCTCCCAGGGTCTCATGCATGCTAAGCAGGCCCTGGGCCTGGCTGGTAGAAGTCTTGGACTTTGACTAAGAGAGAGGGCAGGAGAGGGCTGGTCCCTGCCTGCAGCCCCTCTGCAGGATGGTAAGGGCCAGGAAGCACCTTCCAGAGATGAGGATACAGGAGCAGGTATCCTCATAGTACATCTTTGCTGTCTTGCCCTGCCTTCTCCCTAAGAGATCTGCCTTCTCAGAGTCTGGGGACAGTCAAGTTTGATGAGGGCTGTAGCCAGGACATGGAGAAGAAAAGAGAATATCAGATATGTAGCTTCATGGTAGAATACCTGCCTGTCATACATGAAGCCCTAGGTTCAGTTCCAGCACAGCATAAACCCAGGGTGATGATGCACACTTATAACCCAGCTCTCCAGAAGTAACACAAGAGATCAAGAGTTAAGTCATCTTCAGCTACATAGTGAGTTCAAGGCCAGCCTAGGATACATGAAACCTACTCTCAAAAATGAGGATTGGCCAGGCCTTTAATCCCAGCACTCAGGAGGCAGAGGCAGCAGGATCTCTGGGAGTTCGAGACCAGTCCTGTCTACAAGAGCTAGTTCCAGGACAGCCTCCAAAGCCACAGAGAGACCCTGTCTTAAAAAACAACGACAACAAAGAAGAAGAGGAGGAGGAGGGGGAGGGGGAGGGGGAGGGGGAAGAGGAGGGGAAGGGGGAGAAGGAGGAGGGGGAAGGGGGGAGGGGGAGGAGGAGGAGGAGGGGGAGGAGGGGGGAGGGGAAGGAAAAAGAAAAGAATTGGAGGGAGGATGTGGGTGTGTGTGGATGTGGTCCCAGGCTAGGATTTTCCTGAGCTAGTCACTCATCTCTAAGGCTTGCAGGCTACCTGAGCCTGAGCCTATATCTCATCCTCACCTTTCCCTGTCTCTCTGTGTCTGTGTCTGGCTCCTGAGGGTTTCTCAGGTGGTAGATCAGGATCTGGGTCTGCCAGGACATTCCCAGATCACCCTGGTTTCTTTCTCCCTGCTCTCTCCATTCTGGACATCCAGGTAACGAGAGCCCGTGTCCTCGGTGCAGACGAGAGGCACACCGGCTTCGGATGCTACAAGAGGCTGTGCTGTCTATTCGGGAAGCTCAACAAGAGCTGCATAGGTAAGAACACGGGAGGTGGAAGGACCTGCCAGGGTAGGAGAGTGCAACCCTCATGGAGGAGCCAGTGGGCACAGGCAAGGGGCTCAGAAGAAAGGCAGAGCCAGGGAAGCCCCCTCAGGGCCAGGGGAGCCCCCAGTCCCAGGTGTGTGAAAGCAGGTCACAGCCCTCCTGGACACCTCAGGCTCCCTGCAGCTTGCCAGCACCACTCACTGTACAGACTGTCCTCAATACTGTGTGACCTCAGTGGGTCTGAGCCAGGGCCACACAGTTCCTTCCTATCAGCACACAATATCATGTGAGGGAACCACATGCCTTCACACTTAGTTCTCTGTAAAATGGGTTAATAGCAGAGCCAATCAGGGGTGGGGGAAGAATGAAGAGGGTGTGGAGAGCAAGGGTTGTGCCATAAGTGATTGGCATAGTACTTGATTCTGGGATTCCTTTCCAGCTCCTGCCAAGAGAACTGGTTTGTAGGTGGGACATGGGGCTGAAGAGAAATGAGTCAGAATTGGGATACTGAGGAGGATGGGGACAGGATGGGATGGGATGGGATGAGATGGGATGAGTACCTCCTGAGTCAGGCAGGCTCCCACAGCACCACTTAGACAGAAATCTAAATACCGGACTGTGGATTGGCTGGTCAACTGCTGTAGTTTTGGAAGTTGAGAAATTTGCTGGCTAGAAGCCCTTGGGTACCTGCAGTAGCCTGAAGGGAAGGGTGGAAATGGCTTACAACCCTAGGGCCATGCTGGGTGGTGGTGTTGTACACCATTAATCCTAGAACTCGGGAGGCAGAGGCAGGCAGATCTCTCCAGTTCAAGGCCAGCCTGGTGTACAGAGTGAGTTCTAGGACAGCTAGGGCTACACAGAGAAACCCTGTCTGGGAAAACGAGACAAACAACAACAACAAAAACACCCTAGAACCTCAGAGGCAGAGAGCTTGGAGTGATTGTATCTTGGCCCCAGAAAAAAACTGATACTCTGCCAACCAGCAGCACTCCCAATGCCAAGTGCCATTTTTTTTTCCTGCTTTCTCATATCAGTGTCCTCTAGCGGTCTAAAAAAGCACAGAAGAGTGTGAGGAAAATTGGCTTGCCGTCAGAGGCAAGGAGTGGTGGGTGGTGAGTCAAACATGGCGTCTCTCTTGTTCTGTGGACTGTATGTGTCATATGGTTTGCCTGCAGGTGGCCATCAGCAAAGCCACAAGTCTCAATGCTTGCTGGCCTTGTCAGTCACATAAATACACACCAGCTAATGAGAAGGGTGATTCCTAGGGCCTCTGGGGTTCTTCTAATGTCACAGAGGGAAAAGAGGGATGAAGAGGTGTGAAGTGAACTGTGCACATCCCACTGAGGACAGGGTCTCCCTGGAGAAGCTTGCCCAGGTCCCTAGGTACCCTGGAGTCAATCTAGGTTGACACCTCCAGCCAACCCAGCCACATGTCTCTCAATCTACTCCTTACCCAAGCCGTGTGGGCAAAGAAAGGGAAATCTAGTACCCCCAAAATGATTGCTGCCAGCCAGAGGAAACAGAGAGCCCAGATACCAGAGTCCAAAGTTGGTGGGTTTGTTCCGATGTCCCTGGCTGACAGACAGCCTGGTATGGCAATGAACGAGACACTGAGTATTTCATTCTTCCTTCCTTCCTTCCTTCCTTCCTTCCTTCCTTCCTTCCTTCCTTCCTTTCTTTCTTTGGTTTTTCGAGACAGGGTTTCTCTGTGGTCTCAAATTCACAGAGATCCACCTGCCTCTGCCTCCCAAGAGCCGGGATTAAAGGCATGCACCATCACCGCCCGGCAGTATTTCACATTCTAATGGCTAAAGTCCAAGATGAAAGTTTCAGGTTTAGCCCTTCTCAGTGCCCTGTCCTTGGCTTGATGTATGTATGTATGCCTCTGTCTGGATCCCCTCTTAGGATCCCAGTCCAGATTAAAGACACACCCTAGTGAACCTTTTAATGTAGCCACCTCTTCAGAGATCTTATCTCCAAACAGCTCAGGGGACTTCAACACAGGTTTGAGGAGGACACCATTCAGCCACTACCCCAAGGGTGGCAGGAAGGATACAAGAGGCCTATTCCCCAAGCCCAGACCCTCCTGTTCCACAATTGATACCCAGGTTCCTGCCCTGGGACTGCTCTCCCTAATGAGCCCCCATCTACGCTTGTAGCCATGTTCCCAGCAGATAGACATGCCATCCTGTTTCAGACTCCCCTGTAGGCTGGCAGGGTGGCCATGCTGGTGTTGACACAGCCTCTACCCTTATCGTTGCAGGCACCTCTCAGCCATGTTGAGCTCCACAGTGCGTGCCGGGCAGCCGTCGGCCCCTAGCCTCCTGCAGAACCCCCGCTCCTGGTTTCTGCTCTGCATCTTCCTGACATGTCAGCTATTCATTAACTATATCCTCAAATAAGAGCCCTTGGGATCTGCAGGCACAGCCTGCAGGGCTCCCTCCTAGGCACCCAGCACTTTATACCAGCCCATAGAGGCAGTGAGGCCCATAGGCATAGCCACTGGGACAGAATGGTCCTTGTATAAAAGGATGACAAGTGGGGCCTGGGGGCTATGAGAGTGCTGTGACCTCAGCTGTAGGACCCTCCACGAAGCACTGGCCTCTCCTACGGGGCCCTCCACCTAGCACCGGCCTTAATGCTAAAGCCAAATGTGGTTTCTGCTCTGCAGTGTGCCCCTGGTGCCACTCTCAAGCCAGCCCCCACTTGCCACAAGGCATCAGATCTGGGGGTCAGGAGGGCCTGTGCAGGCTCTGGAAAGCCACCCATTGCAACGCAGGAGAAATGGAGGTTTCCAGGAGCAGCAGGAAGGAAGCCTCCAGGGTTTCCCAGGGCTCTTCCGGTGGTGACGTTGACTTTTGGGCAGTCTGCCCGCTCAAGCACCAACAGGCTGTAGCTGCTCTGGAGAGGACATTGGGACTTTTATCCTGTTATTAAGCCGTTTGGACAGGAGCCTGTTTAGGGACTTACTGTACTCACATTAGCCCCATAACCAGAGGGGCCCACAAATGCCCTGGCCAATGCCAATGTGAGCTTATAAGTAAGAAAAAGTGCCCAGGGGGTGTCCCCAAAGGCCACGGAGACTCAAGCTTGCCACATGCCCTAACCAACACAGTCTTCCCATTCTGTTGACATTCTGAATACATATAGTTGCAATATTCCAGGCAGCTGTGTGCAGTGACCAGCCTCTGCATCTGGCCCCCAACCCTGTGTGGATGGCCCTCTGTGGGTGCGTCTGCATATGCACGGGCACCTACACGTACTCACATTCAGAGCCTTAATACCTTGTTGGTGCCATCTCCACTGCAACTGATCCTTTCAAGTTTTGTATCCATTTGTCTTTCTCCTTCCCCCGCCTGGGGGAGTGTCTGCTCCATGCCTTGAAATAAATGGAAATACATATATGTTCTCTTCTTGGGTGTCCTTGAGAACAAGGAAGAACTTCTGGGGAAATGGAAATCCAGTGTAACAGGGCTGTCTTGAGCTACCAAGGGAGGGGTCCAGAAGGTGGGATGTAGGTTCACAGTGTGGAGTGAGAAGGCAGCCCGGCTGGAGCCCTTGGGAACTGGAGTTCCAGCCATCGGCCAGTGAGCAACTATGGACATGGGAAGGATGCTGCCTGCCAAGGGAAGCTTATCAGGACTGGGAAAGTGAGGGACAGGATGGGAGCCTATTTCTTTTAAGTCATAAAGGAGAAGCTCAGGCTGAGCAGCCTGCTGTCGCCAGCATGGCCTTGCTGAGAGGATCCTGTATGCTCAGATAGCTTGGAGGCATCCAGAGTAGCCCTAGGCGTTTGACGACACCCCACACCATCTCAAAGGCAAGCTGTAGCTCCTTTAACAACACAAGGAAGATAATGGAGACCAGAGGGAATAAGGTGGCCAGGCAGCACCCATAAGAGTGGACACCAAGGATGCCTCCCCACCTCAGGACCCAGGAGAGGGTGAGGCAAAGAAGAGTCAAGTGGGACTGCCTTCACCCATTTCAGGATTCCACAAGCGGGTGCTGCTGGTGGAGCCTCCTTGAGGCGGTCAGCCAATCATCCTGGAGCATGGGTGCCTGCAGGTGGCCAGCTTATACCACAGACATCTGTTTCTGGTATGGACAGGAAGCCCTGAACCCCTCTCCTTGTCTTCTGCACCTTGGACCCATGCAGAACTAGATCCTGTCTCTCATCACCATCGTACACCCTGGAATTTCGGAATGCCCTCCCTGAACTCTATTCTTTTTTTCTTTATAAATTTAATAAACTGGTTCAGTAGAGGAGCTGTGATACAGGCTTAAGGCCTTTTATAAAAACATACACACCGTATTGGAGAGCTAGCTCCACAGTTAAGAGTACTTGCTACTCTTACAGAGGACCTCGGTTCTATTCCCAGTTACCCACATGATGGCTCACAGCCATCTCTAACTCAGTTCCAGGGGATCTAGTCAATGCCCTCTTCAGGACTCCATGGTGCACTTACATATATGCAAGCAAAACAGTCATCCACATAAAAATAAAAATAGCCTTAAAAACATATGCAAAGAAAAAAATTATTTCTATATTTTTAAATTTTAGATCTTTATTCATTTTTATTATGGATGTTATTGCCTCAAGTGTATGTCTGTTCATATGTGTGTCTGGTCCTGTGGAGGTCAGAAGAGGGCATCAGATCCCCTAGAACAGGAGTTAAAAGTGACCGAGTGCTCTTAACCACGGAGCCATCTCTCCAGTCTCCTTCTGTTTTTATTAATAGACCCTTGAACAGGCAGCCTCTTTAATAAATGACTCAGTGTGAAAGAGTGAAGCTGGACCCTTCTCAATTCAAGTCCAGCAAATGGTAAATGTCTGTCATCCCTGCTCTGTAGAGGTAGAAGAGGGAAGTTAAAGGTTATTTGGAACTATATACTGAGTTTGAGGTAATCTTAGACTAGGTGAGTCCCTCTCTTGGCCTCTCAAATGCTAGGACTACAAGCATACACCTCCATGTCCAGTCAAAAGATCCACAAGAGAACACAGCATGCGCTCAACGTTGCTCATCGTGGGAAAATGAAACCACATGAGACACTTCACATCCATGAAGATAGTTACTAATTTAAAACCCAAGCTAGGAAAACTAGAAATGTTTGGATGTGGAGTAATTGTAACCTTACACACTACTGGTGAGCACAGGAGTTGTACAGACATGGTGGAAAGTTGCATGGATATTCCTCAGAATATTACAAATAGTATCAATGGATCAAGCCAGCTCACCTCTGGGTATATCTCAGAAGGGTCATTTTCTCAACATCCCAGAGGTGAGAGCAGCCAAAGGTCCACAGGTAGATGAATGAACTAACAAATACAGCCTGTATGTTCAATGGAATAGCATTCACTCTTGGAAAGTACAGATGTTCTGACATAGCAGTATAATAAGCCTTAAAGACAGTGTGCTAAGTGAATAATAAGCCTGGCCCTAAGGGCAAGTGTTTCTATACTCATGGGTGGTCCTGGAGCAACAAAATGACAGAGGTGAAATAGAGAACATTGGGGACCACAGTCTGGGAACAAGGCTGGGAAGTTAAATGTCCACTGGGGGGGGGCAGAGATAAGTGAGGGAAGATGAGAAAATTTGGTACAGTAAAGGAAAGAACGAAATGTGTGAGGGCCAATTCTCTCTCTCTCTCTCTCTCTCTCTCTCCTCTCTCTCTCTCTCTCTCTCTCTCTCTCTTTCTCCCTCCCTCCCTCCCTCCCTCCCTCCCTCCCTCCCTCCCTCCTCTCTCTCTCTCTCTCTCTCTCTCTCTCTCTCTCTCTCTCTCTCTCTCTCTCTCTCTCTCACACACACACACACACACACACACACACACACCCTGCATACACAAAGATAGGCACACCCAGCCCTGAGGGTTGAGTTCAGGCAGGACACCCAGCAAAGCTTAAAAAGCCTGTGTGCTAACTGGGTGCAGCTCTTTTACATACCCAGGACATGTCTCTCCACTCTGCTGTTAGCTGTGGCAGTTCTGCTGTTAGGGCAGGTAGGCTGGGGCTAGCAGAAAGGGTCAGGGCTGGAACTCCTGGAGGAGAGCTTTGGGAGGAAGGACTCTGAACTCCCTATAATAAAGAACAATATAATAAATGTAATAAAAATATAGCAGAGAACCTAACTCTACTGCTTGCAACAATATGATTCTGTTAATCGCCCCTCCAGCGAGCAGAGCATGAAGCTGGCAGAGGGTGTCGGGATTGAAGCACTTAACAAGAAGTACAGAAGAAGTAATGGGCGTATATACCCAAGCCAGGGGATGGGCTAAGTAGAGGAGGAAATCATGCGCCACCCACACCTGGGGGTCAAGGTACCACTGCCCACGGGAAAAATTCTGAGATCAACCTTGTTTGTTCAACCTTGAGAGCACCGGAACTCTTGAGAGCACCAGAGTTCTACAGCTGGGTGGGGGGGGGAAGAGAGCTGTAAGGGACAAGTACTTAAAATTTCCAACAGTTAATAACTTCACTGGTGTTTAAAATTACATCTGCATTTGTAGAAAATTAGCTATTACTTGAATGTGGCCTAAAGGAAGGCGCTGTCCAGCCCGCCCAGATATTGGGAAACCATACAGGAAGCAATGGGCGGAGGAGAGGCGGTGCCCCATCCTGGGTATTTAAGGCGATGTAAGCCGAGCAGAGCGGAACGTTGTGGCAAAGTTATGATCTCTGATTCTGTGTCGGTCTCCAACCTGGGTCGTTGTTTACAGTTGTATCTGCTGGTACAGGTAAGTAGACGCCGTCACGGGGACCGGAACTGAAACCCCAATCCTGGCACCGGGACTGTGGGCTGCAGCGGAAGGCTATGGCTGGCGGTGGACGGGTCTCGAGCTGTGTGGCGCGCCTCGATCAGCGTCGGGAGGGTTCCCTACTCTTTCGCAGTCCGAAGTCGGGGATGGAGCGGGCAATCGGGGCAGAGGTAGGGAAGTGACCTAGTACACAGCCTAGAGAAGGGTATCCCTGATACTGGGACAAGCCGAGTATTCCACTCCGCCTTTTCCCTGAAACGCCACCAAAGGCACAAGAATTGCTTCACCGCCGGGCTTTTCTTTTCCGCAGGTGCAGTTGCAGGCTCGCAAGCCTTTAGTCTTCTGTTCGTCGGGTGGGTCCAGCCAGGCTGGTCCAGAAATATGCTAACTACTACTAAAGGAGCAAGCGTGTTGAAGGAATGTCTCTGCCTACTGCCTTTCGTGGGCCTTCCTAATCTCTGTCCCAGAATTGCTCATTGTCACTTTAATAGTGAAGTGCATCTAAATTTAAGTTAGTGAGCAGCCTGGGTCTACATATCGAGCTTCAGGCCAGTCCGAGCTACATAGTAAGACTCTGGAAAAAAAAAAAAAAAAAAACACACACAAAAAAAAAACAAAAAACAAAAAACAAAAAACTGGAAACCCTGTAAATAACCTTTCTGTTATAACCAACTTAATTTTCTCTTAAGTCTGGTTTGGTGTCACACACCAGTAATCTCAGTACTCAGGAGGCAGGAGGATTGCCGCAATTTTGAGTTCAGCCTGGTCTCTGAAATAACATTCCAACCCAGCTGATTCCAACATTGTGATATTCTGTTTTAAAAATCAAAAGAGCAGGGTGGTGGTGGCACGTGCCTTTAATCCCAGCACTAGGGAGGCCAAGACAGGCATATTCCTGTGAGTTCAGGGCCAGCCTGGTCGACAGAGTAAGTTTCAGGACAGCCACAGTCAAAACTCACAAAGAAACCCTGTCAAGCAGAAAAAGATGTATGTTTTATAAACCTGTTAGGATATAGCGTTTGTGGGACACATTTAGATATTTAGTTGCAACACGAACAAAAAAATAATCCTTAGGTTGTTCTAAGATAGTTATTTGAGCAGTCAGAGACCTTTTACATACATCAGCACATTTCAAAATCACAGGGAGCATAGGTGGTGGCACACACCTTCAATCCCAGCACTCCGGAGGCAGAGGCAGGTGGATCTCTGTGAATTTGAGTGGCCAATTCCAGGACAGGCTCCAAAGCTAGAGAGAGAACCCTGTCGGGGGCGGGGGTGGGAAGTGGGGGTGGGAAACAGGACACAAAACAAAGAAACAAACAAAAACCCGGGGAGGGGGGAGAGAGCTGGAGAAGCACTTCGTTGGTTAAGAGTACTTTTTTAGCTGTCTGTTACTAGGCAGCTCCTTTGGCAACAACCAATCAGACACTCTTGGGGATTTTCCACATGCTGCCCAGCGGATGGGGAGCCTTGACTCAGCGGTGGCTCATAGTGGTTTGAGAATACTTCCTGAACTTCCCCAGCAGGGCCCAGACCTCTCACTGATTGGGGCTCTGGAGTTCATGCCTGCATCTCCAGAGAAGTCTTGGCTCAGCATTTTTTATTCCAGTAATCCCAAGAAACAACCTAGACAATGTTGTAAAGTAGAAGTGTTGATTTTCAGATACTGTCACAAAAAAGAAGGTACTTCAAAGAAAGATTGAAGATGAGCAGGTGGTAGTGTGGCACAAATTTAACTGCACCACTGGGGAGACAGGCAGATTCCTGTCAGTCTGAGGCCAGCCTAGTCTATGTAGTGAGACCGTCTTGTAAAAGTCAAAAATAAAAATAATAGACTAAATACAAAAATACAGACTATCCTCAAAGAGTACTCAAAAGGTTTTTTTGTTGTTGTTGTTTTTTTGGGGGTTTTTTTGTTTTGTTTTTTTGTTTGTTTTGGTTTTGTTTTTGGTTTTTTTTTTTTTTTTTTTTTGAGACTGGGTTTTTCAATATAGACCTGGTTGTCTGGGAACTCTCTTGTTAGACCAGGCTGGCCATGAACTCACAGAGATCCACCTGCCTCTGCCTCCAGAGAGCTGGGATTAAAGGTTTGTACCACCTCCCTGGGCTGAAAATAAAGACATCTTAACAAATCCAGTCTGACCTGTGGTCATTGTCCTTCCTAAAAGAAATTACTGGAGAAGCAGGCAAGCATTCAGTCCTTGCAAGGCAGGGGGAAATAGTGAGTATTGCCTTCAGGGCATTGATGAAAAGTTGTCAGGTACAAAAGATGACAGTGAAGATGACACCAAGAAAAGATAATGACACTGGTAACCCTAAAAAGAATTAATGACAGAATTCCTGACAGAATTCCTGACAGAATTCCTGACAGAATAAGTGGGCCAAGACTACCAGAAGGCAAAAAGAAAAATTGTCAGATGATCCTAAAATATGAACCAGGAAATCCTGCAGTTAAGGAGTTTCTCTTGCTTATTGAAGAAACCTTGCTGAAGGAGGGAGAGCTGAACCACAGGAAGTTGAAGATTGTGAGGTGGATGTTAGCAGTGCGATCAGAGCAGAGAACAGTGGGGGGGGTGAGATAGGACAGCTTCCAGAATTTCCAAGAGTGTGCATGCAAATGCTGACATGAAGAGGGCCGAGGCTTGATGATTTCTTTGGTACGGTGTTCCGAGTGATCTATATTCTTAGTTTGAGACTCTTATGTTTAGGCTGTAGATCAAGGCAGGTCACTTAGTGCTGGGAACATACCACCTGTTCTACATGCATTATTTAATCTCATAACCCTAAATAAGTATGTTACTATCCTCATTTTACAGATGAGAAAAGTCAGACATGACAAGGGTAAACAGTTTTTCCAGTGTGAGTCACCTATTAATTTACAGGCTCTGGGTTTGCCTGTGTGATACCATGGCTCTACTGATATTGTCCTTTCAATCCCTATCACTGACCACCACATCAAGCCTTTTTGTTTGTTAGTTGGTTTGTTTTTCAAGACAGGGTTTCTTTGTGGCTTTGGAGGCTGTCCTGGAACTAGCTCTTGTAGACCAGACTGGTCTTGAACTCACAGAGATCCACCGGCCTCTGCCTCTGGAGTGCTGGGCCTAAAGGCATGCACCACCAAGGCCCAGCTTGTTTGGTTTTCAAGACAGGGTTTCTTTGTGTAACAGCCCTAGCTGTCCTGGAACTAGCTCTGTAGACCACCTGGCCTCTAACTCACAGTGATCCAGACAATGGCAGGCTCCAGCCTTCTACAGCACAGCCTCAGATAGTCCCTGCCCTGCTGCCTGTATGCTTTCCACAAGGGGGCTCCTTTTTTTTTTTTTTTTTTTCTTTTTTTTTTGGTACTTCTGTTTCCACCATCATCCAACCATCCTTTGCAGTTACAATAAATATAAGCTGCTCCTTGTCCTTTTCCAGCTACAGTTAACTCCTTTGGCTGAACAACTCTCCGGACAGAGTGGGAAACTCTCCAATTGCAGCACCGATGAGCACTGGTCTGGGAGCCTCTGCTGTAAGAACTGTAGTGCAGGTGAGTTTTGCGATGGCACCCAGAGCCAGAGCATAGGCATGTGTGGCATTTGTAGCACACCAGAGGCTGTACGGGATGACGAGGGTAAGAGTGTGGGCCAGGGAGCTCAACTCAACCACTAACTACTTGCTCACACTCTAGGAAGTGGCTCCTAACCCAGGTACACAGACACCCCACCACCACCACCCCACCCCAGCCCCCACCCCTGTCCAAGGAGCCTCTGTGTGTTCAAAAGAGTTAACTGGTGTGACCACTTCTACCAAGGCCTCACTGGTGGAAGGTCACCCACCTATCCACCCTTCAAGGCATGAGCTGTGGTCACAGGTGAGAGGAAAGTTCAACAAAGGGAGCTGGGAGGGTTAATATCACCTACATCTGTCAGGTGCCAGGAGCCAGTCCCCCCTCCCTGCCATCTTCTTTCAGTGGACACTAGGCAGGACAGCTCACCACACCATGGTTCATAGGGTCTTCATGACTCATGTAGGCACACATAGTAGGCTGCAGAAACTTGGAGTGGCCCAAGATCCTAGTCTGTCAACACAAATGCACCAGAAATCACACCACAGCATGGTGAGTGGAGGCACTCTTAGCAGGCCCTCCGGGGAACTCCCAAGCCCATTGAAGTAAACCTGCCCTGGACCAATGTCCCACCAATTCCCTGCTCTGTCACCCCGATAAATCATTTAGTTTCCTGTTCCTTGGGCCCCTTAGTCCTTGCTAAGTCCAGGTCCCAGCTGTTGAGAGAACTGAGAAATTTTGTGTTCAGTGTAGGCACAACCATGTAGGGCCAGAGTGAAGCTGCTTACTCAGTTTCCCCCTCCTAACCCCAGCCCTGGAGTGGAGCAGAGGGACTCTTCTAGAGACAGAACACAGATGAGTGCTAAAGGTGTACACCAGCCCTTCCCAGACAGTGTCAGCCTGGCCCCTGCTACCTCCTGGCATTCCCTCAGCAGAAAGTCATCCCCTAATACCGGTAGACAATTAGTTTTGAAGCCAATGCTGCAGAGAGTGGCAGGCATGACAGGGGCACTGTACTCTGTCCCCCAAACTGGCCACTCATGTCAGCCTCAATCCCAAAATTTAGAGCTTGACTTTAACATTCTTCTTTATGGTCACTCACTTTCCCATTCCAAGTTGGTTTGTTTCAAAAAGAAAACCCAGCTGGAGGTCTAACTCAGCAGCTGAGAGAGCTTATTGTTCTGGCAGGGGATACAAGTTTGTTTCCCAATACCAACATCAGGCAATTCACAACCAGTTCCAGAGGATCTGATTCCCTCTTTACTCTCTATGGCCAATACACACTAAAATAGACACAAGAGCCAAACACCAAGACTCAGCCAACTGTCCTCCAGGCTTGACTCGCTTCACGCCTAGCTGAAGGCCTGACCCACACTGCCACAGCCCATCCAGTGCACCTTTGACCCCATCATGTCTTGGTCTCATTCTACTAGTCTCTCTTCTACAGTGGACTCTGCATGTCTGTCTCCTGGTCCTGTCTGAAGCTGTCCTTTGGGGAACAGATGAGAGAAACATGCTTTCTGGACTTGATTGTTTTCCATATAATCAGTTGTTTATAGTTTCCTCTACAAATAATAGGAAAGGAGATCCCCAGGTTCACCTGAACACTTCTAAGGTGGCATCAGAGAGCCTGAACCAAGAGGTAGAAAATAGTCTTAGGAATATCTGCTAGGACAAAGAACTGCCCTGCATTTTAGGAAAGGCCTAAGAAGTTGAATATGGTGGTTCACACCTGTAATCCCAGCGTTGAGATACTGAGGCAATGGGTTTGCCATGAGTTCCAGGCCAGCCAGGACTATTGACTGATCTTTGTCTCAAAAAAAAAAAAAAAAAAAAAAAATAGAAAGAAAAAAAGGAAAGATAAGTACAGGTACTGTAGCTCAAGCCTATAATCCCAGCAAGAGGGAGGAGGAGAGTTGTATGAATTCCTGGCTATCTTGAGCCATACTGTGAGACCCTGTATCAACACCAGAAATAACAACAAATAGAGGTCTGAGAAAGAAAGTTCTTGTTAGGTGACATGTTTATAAGGCAGTAAATGAAAGTGACCTGACTCCACCCAGGTCTCAAATGCCCCTCAGAACATTGGGACTGCCACTCAAAGAGGGGGAAGGGGGGACATAGGGCTTGAAGGACAGTAGTCAGTTACTTAGAAGCTGAGCCTTGCAGGGTGTTCCAGGAGCCCATTGTACTCCTGGTTCTCTCGAAGGGTCAGATAACCACAGAAATGTGTGCAGTTCAGGGAGCCAGCAGTCCTTACAGATCCTCAAGCAGTTTGTGACAGCCCAAAGATTATAGAACTTGTGCTAAAGACATAAGCTCACCCAAAGCAACGTGGTCCTTACCCATGTGTGCCTGGAGCAAGCTGATCCCTGTCTGTCCTATCCACAGGTGAGTTTGTTCAGGAGCCCTGCACAATCTCCCACACCCTAGGACAATGTGAGAAGTGTCCCCCAGAGACATTCACAGAGGCTAGTAATGGCCTAGACTCTTGCAGATCTTGCTCCAGATGTGGAGATGGTAAGTGTCTGACTGATCAGAGACTGGACTAGGAATGACATAAACTGTCTGTCTGTAAAAACTGACACTAGAATCAGAATCACATTAGTCCAGCACTGGGATAGAGTAGCCATGACTGATGGATGCCTGGATCCAGCTGTAGAGTCCCCACTAAAATTTGTTTCTTACATCTGGGCATGGTTGTGCAACATTTAACCCTAGTACACAGGAGGCAGAAGCAGCTGATCTCTGAGTTCAAGGCCAGTCTGTTACCATAGAGAGTTCCAGGGCAGCAAAGGCTACACAGTGAGATCCAGTCTCAAAACCAAACCAAACCAAAAAGTATTCCTTATGAGTGAGAGGGACTTAGAGTAAGAACAACTTCAGGAAACTCACAGTCACAAAGACAGCCTTCTGCCATTAGTTACATATTTTCTCTTCATTGTTAATTGAATGCAGAGCCTAGTAAAACACATGCAGGTAATGAGAAAAATTGTCCATTCCATGTGTGCAAATCCCCATACTTGTAGAAGACCTTAAAGAGCAGGGAAGCAGGCATGTGAATCTGGGGAGGCAGCTGAGAGAAGAGGCACATGCCTGCAGGAGTCACTGGGAGGATACGGAAATGTATGTAATAAAAGTAGTTTTCCGAAATTACTAAAAGCAGGCCTATGCTTTTAATCCTAGCACTCTAGAAACAGAGCTCTGTGTGTTCAAGACCAGCCTGGCCTACATAGTGAGTTTAAAAACAGCCAGAGCTACATAGTGAGACTCTGATTCAAAGAAACAAAACAAACAAACATGAAGCATTTGCTGGGGCAGTGGAGGCAGCTCAGTGAGATTGCTTGCCTGGTATGCAAAAGACCTGTATTTTTCCCTGGCATTATGGGAAAAAATTCTTTATTGTGTGTGCATGCATGTGTGTATGTGTACACACTCCTGTGTCACTGCATCATATTAAATTAAATGACAAAAACCACAATATCCCATGCCTCAGTACTGTCATATGCATCTCCTAACCGTAAAGAGGGAAGCAGGCCGAGTATGGTGGCACACATCTCTGATCCCAGCTCTCAGGAGGCAGAGATTGAAGGAAAGATCACTTCAGTGTGTGGCCAGCCTGATCTATGTTGTGAGTTCTAGGCCAGCCAGGACTACATAGAGAAGTATTATCTCAGACAAACAAACAAGCAAACAAAACAACAACAACAAAACCAGAACCACATTCCACAGTCACAGATTGTGAAATGTGCTATAAAACATCTACAGAGAGCTGGGCTGAGAGTCCTCCCTGCCTGTACCCACTGCTGTACTCCTAGAAGGGACACTGCCTAACTTTGGAGCACTGTGAGATGACAGAAATTGAATGCTTGTGGGGCACTGAACTATAGACACAGGGTTTAAATGGAACACCCCAAGTGGGAAACCCATCTTCTTTCATAAGCCACTGAATCAGTCTCAATTAAGACAGGGTGTACCCAGAGCCCAAGGACCCAACAGGGGTCTGGTCACATGATCACTAGGAGCTCTTCAGCAAAGAATGAGGTTAATTAAATAAGAAAATATCAGAGATGTCTGAATGAGTTGATGGTCTTGGAGTGGGGGGTGAGGGGGCTTGGTGGGGTCTATGTGCATATTAGAGGATACTCACCTTGACCTAACCCTACTTTTTCTGGATTGCAGACCAGGAAATAGTGGCGGAGTGCTCTGCCACCAGTGACCGGAAATGCCAGTGCAAAACGGGTCTTTTCTATTCTGACTCAGGATCCAGTGAATTCTGCCACCTGTGTACTAAGTAAGGACACTGTGGCATGGGTCTGTGGTGGCTTTATACACTGTTTGAGTAGCATTTAATGTCCAGAGAAGGGGACAGTCTGTGTCATTCCTTGTCAGGGGGTACTGTTGGGTGTGGACTCTGTGGCCTGGGTAGTGCAGGACTTATTGCTAGCCATCCCCAAGGCTAATGTCTCTTGAAAGAAAGTAGATATCACCTTCCAAAGGACTCAGTTTTTCTGAGTGATGCTTCCCAGGGTTCTTCAGTGTATCAGGCTTTGGGAGGGCTATGGAAAGCCTCATTCATTCCCAGGAAGATAGTTCTGGGTTAAACTGTATGGGCAAATGTGCCACGCCTGACCCTCGCCAGCAAGGAAGACGCGACTCAGGGAAGATCTTCTTCATGTCGTTTTAATCAGGATCCTTGAAACATGTTCTTCTGACCCGTGGGGGAGTGGGGGACCCCTGCACAGGCTTAAATACCCTTGCGCTAACCAACCCCAGTGAGCTACGTGGACCCTGCAGATAGGCTACTCTAACGCGGAAGCAGATAGGATGAACAGACTTAACCAAATAAGTCTTGTTTACACCAGAGAGTGCTCACCCTTGGGGAGGTGGAAGGCAGAAGCCAGCGCCATCTTTAAGGCGTGGCACTTCCCAGCTCTCTACAGGCAAAGACTTCAGGGCAGGGTTTTAGGAAAATTCTATAGGTTTTACCCTCAATAAGAGGCACTCACTCCAGTCAGATGGAGTTGTTATTGTGTCTTTGAACCACTAGGGGTGCTAGCACAAGCCACAGTCCTGGGGAGTGTTGTTGCCTGGGGAACCTGAACTTGAATGAATCTTCACTCCAAGGCCACCAAAGAGACTATGGACATCTGGGGAGAAGGGAAGTGTAAATTTTGTGTATTTAGTGAGAATCATGTGATACTGAGATGCAGGTTGTGCTGGTGACAGCTGTGTGGCCAGAGCCCTATTTCAGATCTTGGATCATGATGCTGCGTGACGTGGTTTGGAGCTGGCATCAAGCCTTTCTGGGCATCTTCTGCTGTTGATTGGCAGGAAGAACTGAGGGTATCTCTTTACAGGTGTCCCCAAGGAGTCCCTGTTCTCCACAAATGCAACTCCACATCGAACACAGTGTGCGATCTGGCGGCTACAAGTAAGACAGATTTATTTTTAGTCACTATGATTATTTTCTTATTGAATAAAAATTTTCACACCACAACACTGTTTCAAAGTAGACATCAAAATAACATTGAATACCAGCCTTCCATCTGTTGCAAAATACATGTCCCCTGAAAGGAACCTCTGTCTCTGTCAGACGCTGACCCTCCCAGGTCAATCTGCATTAGTCTCCTGGCCTGTCTAGATTGTTCAGAGAGGTAGAGGCACCATGTGTAACTTCTGTGCCTGGGTCCCTGAGCATCATGTTTTCTTGTAAAATATTTTACGTGTATGAATGTTTTTGCTGCATGTGTGTCTGTGCACCATATATGTATACGAGGTGACAGATTCCCTGGGATTGGAGTTACAGATGGTTGAGAACCACCATGCACATGGTGGGAACTGAGCCAAGTCCTCTGCAAGAGCAGCCAGTGCTCTGACAACTAAATGAACCATCTCTCCAGCCACCTGAGCATCATGTTTAAGGCTGACGTAGGTTGATGCTATCAGGGCCTCATTCCTTTTCATGAGTGAATCATCATGTATACACACATTGTCTTCATTCATGTGTTAATGGAATTTTAATAATTCTTTACAATAAGTAGACACTTAAGCTGAACATTCAGTAGGGAAAAGGCATCCTCTTCAATAAATAGTGTTGACAAAAAGAATATACACGTGTGAAAGAATAAAGCTGGACCTTTATTTAACAATGTATGCAAAAATTAGGGCTCAGCTAAAGCTCAGTGGTAGAGTATTTTCCCCAGCATGCATGAAGCCCTAAATTCAATTCCCAGGACTCCAACAAATACAGTAAAATTCAACTAGGACACACTGGCCCTGGCCTATAATCCCAGCACCACACACCTGTGAGTGTCAACAGCCCGAGGATGGAAAGCAACCCAGAGTCTGCAGGTAGATAAATGAAACTAACAAATGCAGCCTGTATATTCAATGGAATAGCATTCACTCTTGAAAAGTAAAAAAGTTCTGACACAGCAGTGAAATAAGCCTTAAAGACAGTGTGCTAAGTGAAATAAGCCTGGCCCTAAGGGCAAGTGTTGCTGTACTCCTGGGTAGTCCTGGGGTAACAAAATGACAGAGGTGAACATTGGGAATCATAGCTTGGGGATAAGGCTGGGAAGTTAGTGTCCATTGAGGACAGAGGTCAGTAAGGGAAGATAAGGAAGTTCTGGTGTGGAGATGGCTGCATAGCCTTGTAAAGACACCTGAATGTGGGTGAGATTCTAAGTTTTGTGTGATTTTTTTTTCTACCAAATTGTATAGTAGTCAATAAATTCTTAGGAACGAGATGTCTCCTTTCTAATTGGAACGAACACAAGACCAGTCCCTTCTCTTCTCAGCAGTGCCAGCATGGTGGTCTTCTTTCTTGCCTGTGTTAGTCTGCTTTACATCACTGTGATAAAATGCTGGCCAAAACCAACTTAGTGAGGAAAGGACATATTTTCTTTGCTTATATGATGGACTGATTATAGTCAGTCCCATCATGGAAGGATGTGGCAGGAACTCAAGCAGGCATCTGGAGGCAGGAACTGAAGCAGAGGCTGTGAAGAAATGCCCCATGGCTTGCTCCTCGTGGCTTGCTGAGTTTGCTTTCTTAGACTACTCAGGATTGGCACTACCTTCAGTGGTCCTCATCTCTTGAGCAATGAAGAAAATGCCCCACAGACTTGCCTACAGGCAATCGGATATAGGCATTTTCTCATCTGAGCTTCCCTCTTCCCAGGTCACCATAACTTGGCCTATTCATCAGGCCTCTTCCATGCCAGGAAGAAGACTGTTGACTTCTCCATTTGTCCTTTTCATAGACTGACATAAAAAAAAAAAAAAGTTTGTTCTTGACCAAAATATTTCTTGATTTTTCTCACTTTTAGATCACAGAAACCGGCCATACCTACTAATTGTTCTGATCTTGCTTGGTATTGCTGTGCTCTGGTATTATTATCTGCAAAAAGAAAGGCCCTTTAGGAGACATTGCTGTATCCAGTTCTCTGGTGGAGTCTCTCCTTGGAGACGAGTGACAGGTTAACTGAAGACAAGTCCTGCAAGTCTTACTCCAAATGAAACTCAGAACATACGGCTACCCATGGTGTCTACGAGCATACCAAAGAGCATGCTGTCCTCCGGACCCACTCAGTACCTGTGACTCCTCAGCTCTTCTCACCGGGCCCCTACCCTGAATGCCTCCAGCTCTTGGGTTCCTCTTTGCCCAGTTTCTCATTCCTATATTACCTTGCTGTTTCAGTCTTGTGCGTTCTTAGTTCTCCCTCTCGGCATTCTCTTGCCCCCTCTTTCTTGGTCCTTTCTTCCTCTTCCTCTCCCCACCTTTTTCTCAAGGACCAGTTAAGTCTGCTGGCCATATTTAGTCTGCTATTTCCTCTCTCTGCTCTGAACTCTTCCAGAAGCCTCTGGCTGTACTCTCCCTCATATCTACAATAAAAACCTTTCCCCAACCATAATTGGAGTGGACATATCCTGACTTTATATGCCTGTTGCCCAAACCCAGGAGGAACATATATGAGCCCCTCTGTCAGGGCTCATAAAAATGGCTTGTAAGGATGGAAAAATACAGCCTAACTCTCCAATGACCCAGGAAGCTAGAAGCTTAAAAATACTAAACACCTTAAATTCCAGACCCTGCCCTCAGCCAGACACTCCTTGCCGCTTACCTGACTTTGTAAACTGCTTGTGAAACCCCCGCCCCAGTGACCTAACCTAACTACCATTTGTCACCCCACCCAAGAGTCCACACACATGCAGACCTCCAGGGCTATAGGCAACTGATTGGTCTATAAAACATGGGTTTGGATGGTTTAAATTGATTGGTCCGCACCATGTGGGCTCTGGATGCTATGAGATGATTAGTTTACAATGCATGGGCTTTGTTGTAACTCTATAAAAGCTGTCTCAATTCTGTACTCAGGGTCCTCAGTCCTCAACGCTCTGTAGATATTTCAGGCTTTGCTTCATCTTAAAGTCAGAGAGTTCAAAACTGTCTTTATTCTTCCAAGGTTAAAGTCATAAAACGTAAAGGCCTAAGGTGTGGTTACTGTAGGATGTTTGATCTTGGTTGTGGTTGTAATATCTAAATAACCAGAGACTTGGTCTGAGGTGTGGTTACCCTTAACCCTCAAGGCCAGATAATGAGAAATTTAAGGTATGGTTACCAAATGTTTGGAGAATTAAGGAAGAAGGTCTGTTTCCTCCATGTATCTTGATTAAAAAAAAATTTTTTTTTTTGCCATTTTCACTGGATTGAGCTCCTAACTCTATCCCGTGTCCCTGTCTTTTTCTTAATGTCTTTATCTGGCTTTTCTCAATCCACACTCCCCCTCTCAGGCCCAGACACAGGATAATACAAACTGGCTCTGCAAAGTGGGGCTACTACAGATGGCTACTATGCCCTTCCAAGGGTCTTGGTCTCTCCTAACCAAACCAAGCTTTCCTAAGACATGTGTGTATGGATCCTTTGTTTCTGCTGGCTCCTGTCACCCTCCATAGTTAGCTTAAATTTTAGGGGTCACCCCCAGGCACTTCTTCTACTGAAAGACCTGGAGAGCCTGGACCTTCATGCTCCCACTCAGGAAAGGCACCCCCTCCCCCCTCCAAATCACTCACAAGAAGCAGTTTTGATGCAAAAGTATGAGGTCTTTTATATTCCAAGTACACTGGGGTCAACAGCCATACGCCACGCAGGCAGGGGTAGAGGGCTGAGGACCCTGGGTACAGAATTGAGACAGCTTTTATAGGGTTACAACAAAGCCCACATATCATAAATCAATCATCTCATAGCATCCGTGCGGACCAATCAATTTAAACTATCCAAGCCCATGCTTAGTTCTTGAAGTCTGCATTTGCGCAGGCTTCTGGGTGGGGTGACAAGGCTCATTTCCTGTGTTCACTCACTCACAGGTGCTGTCATAAACAGCCCTGTTGTAAACTGTGGCGTGCCCTGTCTGCCAGCAGAAAAGATGACCACAACAGGATTCTTCTCAGCACACACTTTATTGGAGCACACTTCTTTGAAGAGTTGAAGCAGAAGGACCCAGACCCCAGGCTCGAAGTGCTTATAAACAGTGCCAAACAAAAGCCATGTTGTATCCATGTCTGATTAGTCCAGGCCTCTCCTGAGCAAATGGGTCAAAACATAATAGGCCAAGGCTGGATCTCGCCCCTCAGGAGGGCATGTGAAACAGCGCTGAGCAAGGCAGAGGCGGGATCGCCAAATGGTGGCAGCAAACTAGTAAACAACATGATGGCGGCAGGGCGGCGCCCTACAGTAAACAGTCCTGTCGTGAACAGCAAAGAATGTGACCTTTTGCCTACTCACTGCCAGGGGACAGGGTCTGGGATTTAAACTTCTAGCTTCCTGGGGTCAGTGGAGAGTTAGGCTAAATTTCTCCATCCTTACACTACCTTCTCTAAACATTTGTCTTCCCCTGCCTGCTCAATTAGTTTCTTCTCAGTCTCTCTGGCTCCTAGGGCCTGCTATGCCCTCTTGGGTACTGAACCCATGGGCATCTCTCTGCTAAGAGAGTTGTTCCTCTTTTCCTGTCTCTCCCTGTTGCCCCCTTCAGCTGCTTTCTTCCTTAACTGCTCCACCAACTCATCTCTCCCTTTCTACTGGGTGTCTCCCTGGAGCTGCCTGATAAGTTAAAACATAACAAAAGGCTGATTGTCTAAAAAATCTATGCACAGGTAATGTTAATTTGCTACAGCATTTTATATATGGGATTCAACGCTTATTTAGAAAAGTAGGTCTGCTATAGCATACTGTATCTGAATATGTAACTTGAATTCAACTCTTATTTAGGAAAATAGCAGTTTTTAAATAGCACCTATGGCTGAGTGGTGGTGGTGCATACTTTTAGTCCCAGTACTTGGGAGGCAGGTGGATCTCTGAATTTGAGACCAGCCTGGTCTGTAGAGCCAGGGCGAAACAGGGAAACCCTGTCTTGAAAAACAAAAACAAAACAAAGCATCAACTATGTGTCTTCCCTCCATCTTTGACTGATGATCTCTTCAGAATGGAAGTGATAATGGATGGTAGCCATCTTTACTAAGGTTAAAGAATGCAAGTAATGTAACTTGACCACCATCTTGATTAAGGTGATCATATGGTATAAACCAACTAAGGCAACAAGTACAAAACTTCTTAGTCCTTTAGAGCCCTCTGCTTACCATTATGTCTCCTTTTTAGACTCAGAAGGCAACAGCACAGCTCTCAGTGCTGGTGCTAAATGTACCCTCGCCATCTTGGATAGACCGTGGCTAATACAGTTGTGGCTTTAATCTTAACAATGTTGTTTAGCATATAAAAGACTCCTAGTCAGAAAAAGATAAATATTTACAGTAAAGACAGATTCAAATTAAAAAAAAAACCTCTAAAGGTTTACAGTGTGTTTTAAAAAATATGTACCCTTGGGAGAGAAAAAGAATAAAGTGGTTTAAAAAAAAAATAGAAGAGAGTAGCTGGGGCATTGGTGGCACACGCCTTTAATTCCAACACTGGGGAGGCAGAGGCAAGCGGATCTCTGTGATTTCATAGTAAACCTGGTATATGGAATGAATTACAGGGCAGCCAAAGTTACACAGAAAAACCCCCGTCTCAATAAATAAAAAAATAAATAAAAATTGAAGTAAAAAAAATAGAGTAATAAAAAAGCCACATAAAAATGGAAAATACACAGAGAGTCTGGATACTGTATGCTATTGTGTTGTCTTTGAATTGCTCAATTGCTAAGGAAGGAATAACAATTACTACAATATACTTGATTATCAATGTTTCCAAATTAATCCAATTTATATATTTTTTAAAATGCTTTGACTTCAAAATTTAAGGACAGGTTACTGGGGAAAAGAATTTCTATTTTTGTTTCCACAGAAAATGAAAAGCTATGGATTCCTTCCAGACTAACATGGTTTGATCAAGCAAGATCCCCCAGGTGATCCAAAATTCAAAACAGCTGGGACAGGCAACCTTACAGAATACCACAGCCAGGATTTCTGTGTCTTCTTAGGATCCCCATGACAGCGCCTCCTACCAGCAGGAAGCAGTTTGAAAAGAACGACGCCCAAATTCCCAAATATTTTTTATAAATGTTTGTTTTCATTTAAATGGGGTTGGTTATAAATGGTTAATGATCACAACCAATCTCTTTTTAAAGGTAAAAAAGGGGATTATAGCATAGAAATAAATATTTTATTTATTTAGAATGAATTTTCATTTATTGATACAAATTTAAGGTCAATTTTGTGATATGTATATTTCTCCTCTTGTTTAGGTATTGTGTTTATAAAGCTCATTTAAAATTTAATGTATAATTTAGTACAGATTATAGATAGTTATCTATTAATGTCAAAACTTATAGATAGTGTTAGTTAGGTTTTCTAGATATACAGAGATGTATTTGAGATGAATAGGCATTCTTCAAACCTTTCAAAGACCTACAGAATATGGCATTTAAAATGGTTTAGGGTTTTTCTTGACAGTGAGGCACAACTGCTCCTGGTAACACCACCTGTGTCAGAAAAAAAGGTGGACATCGAAGAAACTCATTATGGTGTTTCCATAATGGCAAAACTAGCCATTTGGGCAAGATACTGCTCTTGTCTGGACTGTTTGACTTTATGCGTATAAACTGGACATGCAGGACCCACAGGAAAGTGACTGCTGATACAAGATGGACGTTGCTACAGGGTTCCTACTCTATGGAAGAGTCTGCCAAACACAGAGAAAAGTGACTGACAAACTGCCAACACAGGTGGGACAGTTTGAAATTTCATGCTTTGCTGAAAAGTCTGCCAGACACACTATGACCCATAGGCTAAAGATGGAACATTACAGAAGAATTTCAGGTGACGGACCAGGTAGCAAGATGTCTTTTTCATTTCTAGAGTTTATATTATCCTTCTGTGGTCTTTGAGGGAGTTGAAGACAGATAGTTATAGATTGCCTTCGTTATGATTAAAGATAAGTTACATAGAAGACTAACAATAGTTCTTATTTGATAACTTTTTTGTTATATATAATTTTACTTTGTTAAAGTTAAAACCCTTCTTTTTATTTAGATAGAAAAGAGGAGATGATGGGAGATGTCATTCTGTAAATATGTTTCTCTTATTGGTTAATGAATAAAGCCCTATTGGTTAATAGGAAAGCAAGATAGACTAGGAGATAAGGAGAATTCTGGGAGATGTAGTAAAGAGATGCAAGATATAGAGACTTGAGAGAGAAGAGGTCTGGATCCTCTCTCCGGTAAGATAAGACCACATGGAAACACTTAGATTAATAAAAATGGGTTAATAGTTAAGACAGAGCTAGCCAATAAGAAATGCTAGTAACAGGCCAACAGCTTTATAACTAATACAGCATCTCTGTGTGTTATTTGGGGCTGATGGGGCTGTGGGACCAGGCTGGTGGGAAAACTGCTCGTAACAACAAAGTTGATTAAAATTAGATATACTTAATAGATGGTCTGCAAACTCCTCAGAGAGCTGCTGAATATGGCATTTAATATGTTTAATGAAAAAATTTGCCATGGGAGCCAGGTAGTGTTGATGCATGTCTTTTAATTCCAGCACTTGGTTGAAGAGGCAGGCAGATCTTTGTGAGTTTGAGGCCAGCCTGGTCTACAGAGCAAGTTCTAGGACAGCTAGGGCTATTACACAGAGAAACACTGTCTCGGGGAGTGGGGGGGGGTTACTATGATAGATAGAAATGCCAGTTATTAGTGTTGACCCTAAGGTCTCCAAAGAAGATGGGGTACAGATGACTACCTGGATTGTAGTAACACTGATCACTGGGCAAAGAAATGTTCCATGCCTCACATACCATCAGAGCCCTGCCTAAACTGTGCCCAGTATTAGGTTGACAACCTTTCTCTGTGTCACCAAGATAGGTCAGTTTTCCCAAGTTCCCCTCCACCGGAAAAAAACCTCTCAGACCTATAGGTTTGGCAACTGAGGAGTTAATACTGTCCTGTGTGCCACAGGAGACCCTAGAGAAACTGTCCAGATAGTGAGCAAGTGGCTGTCTTTTTAATTGATACAGAGGCCATTTGGATTATAGTTCCTGTGCTAATTTATCCTTCTTAGATCTCTAATGATGTAGATGGCTAACAGTAGTTTTATCTGTTTAACGGCAGCAAGCACCCATCTCTTCTCACAATGCTGCAGCTGCCTGGTACATCTATTTCATATGTAAAAATCAGACTCATGGGCAGTTTAGCTTCCTTGCTGACTTCACACTGAAAGAGACAAAGTTAAAAGAACACGTTTTAACGTAACGTTTTACTATTCCTTTACTTAAAGGAACTTGCTTTGCAATGACTGCTCTCACTAATCACTGTTAATTATTGAATAGAAAAAGAAAATCTTTGTTGATGTAAGTTGTGAGGGTCTAAGAATGTAATTTAAGGTATGTAAATGCAAATTGTAAAGGTCTGAGGATGTAAAGGCTTAAGTAAGTTATGAGGGTCTAAGAAAGTGACTTAGGACACAAATGCAAGTTAGAAAGATCTAAGGAGGTGGTTCAAGGTATGTGAAAAATAGCAATGTTTCAGATTTCTTTCCATGTTGCTATGCTATTATTATACTAACACTTCAAATTTTTAGAGTTTTAACATTAATCAGTAGAGTTCTGATAAACTACTAATCTATCCCCGGTAAGCTCAAAATATTATTTATTATTATTATTATTATTATTATTATTATTATTATTATTATTATTATTATTTGGTTTTTTGAGACAGGGTTTCTCTATTGCTTGGGAGATTGTCCTGAAACTCACTCTGTAGACCAGGTTGGCCTTAAACTCACAGAGATCCGCCTGCCTCTGCCTCCCCATCCGGCAAGCTCAAAATTTTAAAAGCATGGGTCTGCTGCATTTTCTACAATGTAGATTTCAGTATAGATTACAAATAGTGGTAATGTGGATATATCTAAAACTTTTATCTCTTTTATAAACTTAAAAATAATTCATGTCAGCTTCAGGAAGTCCTGACTTGGCTGTACTTGTCATAGGTTGAACAGGTTCTAAATAAATACTCCTGCCAACCAAGAGTCTAAGCTTCCCACCTACTACCTATTCTTGAGAGTGGGCTCCTCTCTGTCTCTCTCCCTCCCTCCCTCCCTCCCTCCCTCCTTCCCTCCCTCCCTCCCTTCCTCCCTCCCTCCCTCTCTGCTTCTCCTAGTCTTAGGACTACTTTCACACACTCAACTACCAAGATCTGGAAGTTTCAAGTGTATAGCCGAGATAAATATTTTCCCCCAAGGTCCTTAACTTTACCTTCTGACACTAGTCTATATCTGTACAAATAGATTTCCAATCAACTGAAGACTTCAATTTGCCCCAAACCAAAACCAGCTAGCCCTGGGTTTGCTGAAAACTGATGACTAGACGCTTCTGAGCCCTTGGCTTGAACCAGAACTTCCAGACTACTCCATAGTAGCCTGCTCTTCCTAGCCCCAGGTGGTCCCACAGAACCTGGGAGTGAAACAGATGTTTGCCAGCCTGCACTCCTCTCCATTCCTGGCCTTTGACCAGCATTCCAGCCTTCCTGGGCCCTGACAATCATACCCTAATTACAGCTAAGAAGCAGTCACAGGAGAGATTGTATTGCCCTTATCATTAACAAAAAAGCTGGAATGCCGGGGCTAAAAGGAACTCAGAATAAATGACTACCATGGTGTCTATGAGCATACCAAAGAGCATGCTGGCCTCTGGGCTCGCTCAGTATCCCCCTTCTCAACTCTTCTCACCCACCCTGCTGCTGACCCTAAACTTATCCAGCTCATGAGCTTTCCTTCCTCCAGTTTCTCATTCCTACATAACCCTGTCATTTCAACTATGTATCTTTTTAGTCCCCTCTCTCTTGGTGTTCCATTAACCCCCACTCTCATGGTCATCCTCTCTTGCTACTCCCTCCTCATAGCCTGGTTCAGTCTACTAGCCATGTTCAGTCTATTACTTTCTCTCCCTGCTCTGGACTCTTCCAGATGCCTCTGTCTGTACTCTCCCTCATATCTGCAATAAAAAATCTTCACATCAACCATACCTTGGAGTAGTCATATCTTTACTTTATACACTGAGGAGCTTGGTGTTCTGTTAAGCCCTCAGGAAAATGCCTTAGATTATATTGTGTTGGTTTCAGGACCTGGTTACCTCTAGACACAGCAGGGCAAGATGCTTGTTTCCTCTGTGGTCCACCAGTCCAGGTTGTCAGTCGGGATCTATTTCTTGAGAGGCTGATTGGTTGATGAATAAAATGGGCTTAGCTCTTACTGCTGCACTCATACTGACAGATTTGGTGGCTTAAAACAATAAAAATATATTTTTTTTATGGAGGCTATGGTAGAAGTTTGAAAAGAAACTGGTTGATTGTACACTCCTGAAGATGAAGCTAGTAGATTCCTGGGAATTTAAGACAACGTGTGATACTTATTGGGTTCCAGACCAGCGCAGTCTATAGAGAGAGGTCAGCCTATAAAATACTTAGTCAAAGACAAATAACATTGCAGGTAGATTTTTTTGTTTCTCCTGCCAACTCCCAAATCATGACAGGGAGACCTCTTAATTATGAAAGCTCAGTTGATAGCTTAGTTTTTTTTGTCAGCTCTTATAACTTAAATTAACCCATTTCTATTAACCTATGTGTTACACTGAGGCTTGTTTACCTCATCCAGCCTCTGCAGGCAGTCATGCATGGTCCCCTCAGGGTCATCAGGCAGCAGGATGGCAGGATTAGTGACCAAGGATTTATCAAAGATCAGTTTGTCCTTTCCTAAAAGAAGGGCTTGGTACTGGGTCAGATGATATCTTAGGGTTTCTATTGCTGTGGAGAAACATCAGGATCTCTGGCAACTCTTATAAAGGAGGTAGCTAACCAATCAGAGGTCTGGTCCATTATGATCATGTTGGGATGCAGGTAGACATGATACTGAAAAAGGAGTTGATAGTTCTACATCTTGATCGCAGGCAACAGGAAGTGAACTGAACTGGTGTAGCTTAAGCATAGGAGACTTCAAAGCAAGCCCCCACAGTCACATATTATTCCACTTAATCTGCTTATCTCCTTGAATATAGGACTCCGTTCCATTCTACTCCCTAATGCTTTTTCTCCTCAAATTGTACATTTTATATTTTTCCTTGTTCAGCTTGCCCCCTCTAATTATAAATCTAGAAACCACATAAACACTAGTAACCTCATGACAGAAGCTTTACTGGGCCATTTTGAGATTTCTTTTGCCAATGGAATTAATCCAAATTTCTTCACTTTAGCCTCAGGCAATAAGTGTTGGTGTGTTCTGTGTAGTGTTGTGTTGTATGATGAGTGTAGGTTCATGCAAGTCTGTGGAAGAAGACACAGGACACTTTAGGAACAATTTTAGCCTTTCCAGCTACAGGGAGACTCAGCCTCTCATGGACTGAGACACTCTCTCTTTGCCAAGGGCTTTTTTTTTTTTTAATTGTTCTCCAATTTATATCCCTAAAACATCCTCACTTAAGCTTCCAAAGAGATAATGTCAAATGCATACTCTTGATTAAGGAATATCTCAGTGTGCCAGATTTTTCCCAACCAAGTTTTGCATAGATTTTGTAACTTTGGGAAACTCTCAGACATAATTCACATATGTTAAATAGAAGGTGCTGAAGACAGAGGGCAGATTAAGGCTGTTTGCCCACATTCCAGAGTCAGCTGCAGCTGTGTAGGAGTTCTCCCTATACAACCCCCTTCTGCTTATGCTGAAAATTATGTAACCTTATAGCAAATACAGCCTCCTTTCTGTTTTTCTGTTTTACAATCTTGTGTTGTAAGACCCTCGAGAGCCTGGTCCCACTCAGGAAAGGTGCCCCCCCAAATCACTCACAAGAAGCAGTCTTGATGAAAACACATAAGGTCCTTTATATTCCAGTATACTGGGGCCATCAGCCATATGCCATACAGGGTAGAGGGCTGAGTGACCCCAGGTACAGAATTGAGAGACAGCTTTTATATGATTACAACAAAGCCCGCGTATCGTGAACCAATCACCTCCTAGCATCCAGTGGGGACCAATTAATTTAAAGTATCCAAGCCTGCTCTTAGCCCAGGAAGTCTGCTTTCGCACAGGCTTCTGGGCATGGTGACAAGGCTCATTTCCTGTGTTCATTTACTCACAGGCTGTGGTAAACATTAAAGTAGGTGACCATCAGCTTGGGATTTAAGACTCCCAGCTTCCTCGGGTCACTGGGGAATTAGGCTAAATTTTTCCATCCTAACAGTGTAAGTAACCCACAGCACATTTTTTGTTGTGGGTTTGTATGTTTTGTTTTGTTTTGTTTTGCTTTTGGTTTTGGGAAACGGGGTTCCTCTGTGTAACAGTCCAGGCTGTCCTAGAACTCACTTTGTAGACCAGGCTGGCCTCAGACTCACTGAGATCCACCTGTATCAGCCTCCCAAATGCTGGGATAAAAGGCATGAATCACCATTGCCCTTTGCTAAAACATTTTAAAGCCAATAAGGTTACTATCACTAAAACAAGAGTAACACCTGCTAAAACAAGAAATCTATTAAAGTGTTTCACAGGTTGAATGACACTATTATGTCTGCAAGACCTTTCATAACATTCATTCCTGTCATATCAGGTAAAAGTTTCAATTTCTTGCTGTTCATCATAAATCATTTGAGAAGAATTAGGGTGACTCTTAGGCCCCAACTTGTGGGTCAGTCAATGACGAACCAGGGAACACCTAGAAGAGAATGGGGGAGCAAGGGAATACAAAGAATGGAGAGCAAGGTGATATTCTGATCAAGCTGACAAATTTTATTTTCTCAGGGGAGGTTTATATAGGACCATGGGCAGGATGTAAGCAGGGTTTGCACGTATCCAGGCCATGGTCACTGGCTCAGAGGCAGAGTGAGAAGGTCAGTAGAAGGAATGCCCTAAGTTGTTTAGCTAGCCTGTAATTGGCTATAAATTGCGGCAGGAGAGAGCCCTGAGCTATTCTTTAGCTGGCTATGAAACCACAAGTCTGTACCTTGAAATGTTCTGCTGAACATCCTGTTTATTTCTTAAGAGGCAGTAATTTTCTATCTCAGATACCTGAGGTTGTGAGGATGGTGATGGTCCCCAGCAATCCAAAAAATGCATCTTAACCTTTTCCCAATCATACTTGCTTTCATTAAACTTTAAAGGTGTAATACAATAAGATGTAACATTCCAATATATTTTAATTTTATCTGCTCTTTCAATATTTCTAACTGATCCCCTAACTATATAACAGCTTGCCTCAGATCAGCTAATTCATTAACTATCTTATTATCTATCTTATTTTGTTCAGTTCAAAGTCCTGTTGAATGTTTATTCCAGTCTCTAATGAACTCAGAAGTTTGAATTCCTTTATGAAGGGCCACTCCAACTGTAACTCGACTGCCTCGACCAGCAAGGAAGACACAACTGTTACAGTTGGTAACCTTTATCTCAAAGAATGGTAGATTTATGGAACTGATAACATTAATCTCCTGTCCTCTAAAACCCGACACATGAAGCATATAAAACATATTATGATAATTTTGGGTAGTATTGACTGTAGGTAGCCATACTTTAAAGGTTATGTTTAGACATTGAGGTCCATTTCCCATACAAATAGGAATTCCTCGTACTCCCACAGTGTAATTACTCTACCCTTCTCCATTGGTTGAGCAGGACCTTAGTTGTCCTAAGGACCAAGTAGCCAAAAAAGAATCATTAACCACAACAGGAATATCTTTATCTCCCCAACTTACTGCTAGGTTAACTGGAGGGTTGGAAGCATGTGCACAGTATTCATGATCAACCCCTTTAACCTGCAGTGTTACCGTGGATTGTAGCATATCTCCCACTGCCCTGCGTGTGAGCCTACTCCACTGGAATGTGTGATCCTGGTGGGTTAGCTCCAAGATTTTATCAGCTAAGATCTCACTGCATAATTCTGTGGTCTGTAGCATTTGCCAATCATCATTAATCACCCACAATTGCATAGTTTCAGTATTAGATAGGGTACCACAATCTCAGCTGGATCCATACCTGACAATTGGCAAAGTCTTTATTCTTCCTTTTAAAATTAGTTCAGAAACTTTTTCTATGTAGATCTTTACTTTTTTTTTTTTTACTCTGTTCATGAACTAGGAAAATCTATTCCAAAATATTATACTCCTTTTGTATAATGAGTCCAGTAGGAGAATGATTGGAAGGTAAATTACTAAAACACTTTCAGTTGTGAGATCCCATTGATCCAAATAGAAATTGGGTACTTATTTTTTTTTATCTGGGCTGATTTCCCTTCAGCCTCTGCTGTTACTGTCTTGGACTGTTTAAATCTGAGTCACCTTGCAAAATTTGAAACAAATTACTCAATTCTTAGGTAGACAATCCAATGGTAGGCAGCAACCAGCTAATATCATCCAGTAATTTTTGAAAATCATTGAGTGTGCAACTGATCTCTTTTAATCTGTATCTTTTGTGACTGAATTTTCTGTTTATTCAATTTAAATCCTAGTTAACTAAGAGAATCTTTGATTTTTTTTTTAGGAGAAATTTATAATACCCAACAGGGTAAAATTTCTGTACTACATTAAATATTTTTCCTAAGGCATCTGTATCAGAAGTAGCCAAAAAAAATGTCACCCATATAATGAGTTGAGGAAAATTTTATGTGCCACTTCCAGTGGTTGATTTACAACATATTGACACAAAGTTGTGCTATTTAACATTCTCTGTGGGAGGACATTCCAATGGTATCACTTTACTGGGTGAGCATTGTTATAAGTGTGATGGAAAAATTAATAGCTAAAAGATATAAAATTAGGGCTTATGGCAAGAAGGGTTAACTAGAGAGAACAAGAATTTCTGCCAGTAGATGACTCTCTGACTACAAAGTACAGAGCCCACATGCCCAGGGTTGGATCAACCTGTCATCTGAGTTGGACCCAGGTCCCCATCTGGGTAGGAATCCTGCTGAATACTGGGTTAGCCTGCCATCTGAATTCTCACGGGGAATTTTGTCTGTGAACCTGGTACTTGCAAGACTCTGAGATGGGCCCTGCCTTTGTCTACTATGTTTTTTGTCTGCTAGTCTTGTCTCCATGGATGCTGACTCAGGACAGAATCTAATGGGACAGACTCCTACCTTCCTTGTGTAAAAACATAAAATTTCCTGCTACAGTGGCTCCCAGGCAGGGAGGTTACAGCCTGGTGGCCACGAAGAACACAACACCAGGGTGAACAGCACTCCAGCTCCTTGTGGTGCAGTAGTCTGGAGCTGTGCTGGCCTGAGACCCACCTCTCCTAAGAGAGCTGTGCCTGGTGGCCCAAGGCCCAGTCATACTGGGCCAGGCAAAAGGGCCTGCAAGCAGCTGGTGGGCAGTCAGAGCAGAGAGGAATTCGGAATCCAAGCAGCTGGTGGCCAAAGCTGCCCCTGCCCCTCCCCTCTCCGCAGGTGGCAGAGGCCTTGTGTGACTCGAGGGGTCCACAGCACAGGCAGCCAGGCAGCGCAGGTACAGGGAAAGGGGCGCGGGTGGGGGTGGGGTGGGGAGTGGGGGAGACTTTGGTAAAGATTTTTATATCAACTAAAACATAAGGCTAACAAAATAGATGGTGTGTAGATGTAATGGTTATATGCAGACTTGGCACAATCAGTCTGGTGCGGGAAAAAAAAAAAAAAAAACAAATATGATAAAACAATGGGTGTAAGAGATGGTCAAATGGGGGTACAAATTCGGAGGTCCACAAAATACAACAAAGGAGCAGAGAGACCATCGAAAGAAGCTTCTCTGGACTATAAAAGATAGAACAGGAAAAAGGATTGACCAGACCTAAAAAATATTTTAAAAATTATAATAATAATACAAAAGGAAGAAAGAAAGAGAAAAGCTGGTAAACCCCACATAAATAGTAAAAGGCGCCAACAGTTAAAAGAGCGGAGGGTGCAGAGAGGCTCAGGGGAAGGCACCATACTAAAAAGGTGCACTAAGGATTTAAACAAACAAACAAACAAATAAATAAATAAATAAATAAATAAGATGTTCACTTCAGCCATGCACTCCTGAGTAAGATTCACTGATAAAAGAAAGAGAGAGAGAGAGAGAGAGAGAGAGAGAGAGAGAGAGAGAGAGAGAGAGAGAGAGAGAGAGAGAGAGAGAGAGAGAGAGAGAGAGAGAGAGAGAGAGAGAGGAAGGAGGAGAGATGTGTTTGGGATAGGGATGTCTGAGAAAATCAGAGAAAGAGACTAAAGGCAATATAAAAAGTTATAGAGGATCAAAGAAAAGTCATAAAGGGTCAGAGGAAGATGTAAACTGTTTGCTGTGCCTCTCATATCTGCAAATACTAAATTTAAAATTAGTAATATGGGTTAAAAAATTTTGACCATACCAGGTTAATTCTGTTTAAAGGTTCTGTTTATTTCTCAAAAGGAAAGTATGTGTACTTGTTAAAAAGTTCTATCTGTGTTTTCTGGTATAAACATAAGTTTTGTTACAAGCATAGAGCTAAAGCAAAAATGGTTTAAATATTTTTGCTGTCTAATGCTAACAGCAATCAGTCATTTATGGACATAGCTCAAAATTTATCTCTGAGCTCTTGTCATTAAATTCGGGTTATCAAAAATTCAGATGTCCTTTTGATGTAGATGACATTAAAACTCTTTGATGGTTAAATCTGTTAAAAATTAAAACTAGTTAAAAGGTTAAAACTAGTAACACTGGGAATTGATAACATAAATTTAACAGTCACCCAGGTGATAATGGTTTTAAAAACATAAAGGGTGCCTTATTTTTAATATTACAAAAAGAAATAAAAGGATTTTTAATTGTTTTTAAATATTTAAATTTTTATGGTTACAGGATATTTGTGCTTATATTATATTGTTAATGTTTGTACTTAAATCAAAGGGCTAAAATTTAAGATCACAGCCATAAGCTCCATATGCTAACCAAAAGTTGAGATGTTCATTTTTTATGATACAGTAAGGCAATGCATCCTTGTTTTCACTAAATTTAGTAAGCTTAGATAAACTGAGTCACATAAATGTTTCATGTTTCCCTAAAAGGAGCTTCAATTTAAAATCATTATTTTTAAAGCTAAACCTGACAAATGTAAAATTCTAGTTTTATAAGAGCTGTTAATCTATTGTAAGATGTTAAGAAATACAAGTTAACTAGCCATCCTTATAAATAAACTGTTGGTTATAGTCAAGCTCAGTACTAATGATTAACAATGGGGATAAACCTTACTCAGTCACCTGTTTATGTTTTCAAAGATTAAGCTTAAAACAAGTAACTGAAAACAAAGCTATCTATTCAGATCTACCTAGGCAGACTCCTAATACTACAGAGATTTACAGAATATGACATTTACAATGTTAACTTAAAAGCTTATATCAGACGGAGTATCCCAGATCCTGACAGTGCCCCAAGGTCTCTAAAGAAGATTATGGGGCACCACAGATTGTGACAACACTAACCAGTGAGCAAGATGCTCAAATGTGATGCCTGCTGCCGGACAGGACCCGGCTCAGACTGTGGACAGGCTGTAGGACACTGGAAAACTGATTGCACCACCTTTGCCTAGACAAAATAAGGTCAGTCTTTTCCATGTCCCTTTTCCACAGAGAGAAAGAAAATTCTCACTTTATAGATCTGGCAAAGATTTACTTCTGCCCCCAATGCTATAGAGACTTGGATATGGCTAACTGTATATGGACTGGCCCCTGTCATTTTTTAAGATTGAAAAGTTACATGAAATTTATCCTTTTCAGATCTCTGGTAGTATTGATGGCTGCATTAGCCATAACTTTGTCAGCTTGGCAGTATTAGGCAGCCTTGATACAGCTCCTAAATAAGGATCTAAGGATATAAAGACATATAAGTCTTAAAGATATAAAAATAATTTAAGATATAAGAATTCAGAGCTTAACATTTACTAAAGTTCTAATAAGCTAATAGAGCAGTAACTACCTGCTGTTCAGTCACAAGCTAAAGGTAATATGATTTATTTTGGTTGCCATCTAACTATAACTATAAAGGGCTTTTCATCAGGCCTAAGGCAACTCTGTCCAATCTATACCTGGATCTCTCTGGACAGAAAAAAATTTCAAGCTTCTAATCCAAATCTGTAGTTTTTGCTAGGACTCAAAGGTATAAGTCTATTCCTGCTGTTTTACAGATACCCAATATCTGCTTTTTCTGCAATGTGGATTTCAGTACAGATTGGTATGTTCTTTTATATAATAAAGTTCATATAAACTTCAGAGGATCAAAAATCATAAAGCTTAGATCCACTTCTCACAGGTCAAAAGGACTCCAGATAAGTACAGCTTTTGTTATCCCACCTGTCTGTTCCTGAGGATGGGATTTTCTCCCTGGTCTTGGGGCTCCTGTCCTTCTTGATCACTAAAGCTATGAACATAAGAGTTCCAATTAAGTACATAAATTTTAAGTTCTGTTCCCAGTTTAAACATGTCTCAACAGATTTCCACTTCTGGCTGATGAGCATCAGTTGCTGACTACAGCCTGCTCCTAAAGACTGCTAGTCCTGGACTTGCTGTGGATGTGAACCAGCCCAGCTGATGTAAACACTTCCTGTATCTTCTGGGAACTAGATAGATGCCAATAATAAATATTCCATTTCCTGAATTCCCCCCACACCTTTTTTTTTTCTAGCATTTCAGCCTGCTCAAGCCCCAGATAGACAACACCCCAAGAGTCAGCAGGAAGTAGCACAGGAAAGAATATGCCATGTTCCTTTTCCCTGGTTGAGGTGCTAAATCAAAACAAAATTCCCATACATAGGAGACAAGATAACTAACCTGTACCCTCAAACCCACCAGAAGTCTTTTAACTACCAGAGACCCAAGATAGGGCCTCTAAGGTCCATAGCAAAGGGGAGGGGGATGAAAAAATTAATACCTAAAAGATATAAAATTAGGACTTATGGCAAGAAAGAAAAACTAGAGAGAACAAGAATTTCTGCCAGTAGATGACTCCCTGACTAGGGTACAGAGCCCACATGCTGTTCTCAGCAGATAAAGAAGAAAGCCAGAGCCACCACCAGCATCTTCCCTGCCCCATTTTCTTGAGAACAAGGCCACTGAGCCTGCCGACCATGTAAAGAAACTGTGTTCTGTGAAATCTCTGTAACCTGGGAAACCTTGTGAGCTGAGACTAGTGGTCTCAAGCCTCGCTTTCCCTTTTTCCTTTTAAAAACACTTCACAATTGTAAGCAGGCGCCTTACTCTTCCTGTGGAGTGAGGTCCCAGCCAATTTGGTTCTTAGCAATAAAAACCTTTTGCTTTTGCAATCGGGAGTCACTTCCTTGGAGGCTGAGGATACCCAGTAGGCACAACAATAAGTAAGAACTGTAAAAGCAAATTTTTCTCTATCTTGTACTTGTAAAGGAATAGTAAAGAAGCAATTCTACAAATCGATAACAGTCCTTTAGGTAATAAAAAAGATAAAGGAATCCCAAGCTGTAAAGATCCCATAGGTTGAATTATCTTAATTAATAGCTCTTAGGTCAGTTAATATTCTCCATGTTCCATATTACTTTTTTATTAAAAGCACAAGAGAATTCCAAGGGCTAATAGTTTCCTCAATAATCTTAGCATCTACTGTTCTTTCACTAGTTGTTGAAGTGCCTGCAATTTTTCTTTAGTTAAGGACACTGTTCCACCCACACGGGCTTTAATATTCCTTTATGTCCTTCAGATCCTATACATTTAATCCGTTTCACACTTTGTTTTTATATTAGATAATATTCCAATTCCAGACAATTGAATAGAAACTTCTTGTAAAGGCCACTTGGAATTCTATGGTTTTTGAAAGATTATAGATACATAATATAGTAGGCCTGAAATCTCAATGCCATTTATTTGTAGTTTTAGCCTTATCCTCTCAAATAATAATTTGCCAAAATACCTTCTTTTGGTACTTCCAAATCCTCCTGTCCAACCCTACATATTGGAGCTGCTTTACCTTTAAAACACAGTAGTAATAGCCAGGCATTGGTGTCTCCCACTTTTAATCCCAGCACTTGGGAGGCAGAGACAGGCACATCTCTGTGAGTTCTAGGCCAGACTGGTCTACAGAGCTAGTTCCAGGACAGCCTCTAAAGCTACAGAGAAACCCTGTCTCAAAATCAAACAAACAAACAAAAACACAGTAGTAATAACAATTGAGCAACTTTATCACCATCTGTATAGTCCTTTTTATATAAGCCAACTATGAAAGCAGTAAAAATAATATATATAGGATTTTAGAGCTAATATTAGTTAATACTCATGGAACATTTTTATAAAATCTTAAAAAGAGGATCTTTTTTTTTTTTTTTTTTCATAAATCCCAAGTACTATGTTAATGCTGTTCAGTGAAAGCTTCACCACAGCCCCTGGCATCCTTATACCCAATGAGTCTGGAAGGTTATGGCAGAAGTTCCACCCAAGCCCCCTCCCCTCTCTCTCCAAACCCCACTGCATCTCAGAAAGCCCGCCAAATGATGACTCCTCCCCCAGAGATGCTCAAGACCACTCCCACAGGGTATTTAAACTGCGTCCCAGAAAATAGACTCATGGTTTTTCCGGTCTCCCTTTCCCGCCTCCTCTCTGGGGGACTGGGAAGGCCATCTGGGAGTACTGTATCCATTAAACAGGGGCTTTTTCTAATTTGGTTTGATTTGGTCTGATTTGGATTGCTGCATCGATGGAGAGGCTTATCATCGGGGTGCAGACACTTCAAATGCATCTTGCCAATTATTAACAGTTTGGAACAATAAATTTACCTGTATTTCATTTAGTGGAAAAATAATTTGGTATGGTCTTTATCAGTAAGAAATTATCTTTTTTTTAATGGGCTTTTACCTTAGTAACCATATTATCTAATAAGCTAACAACCTGATCTGTTGCAGGTGTTACATTTTTATAGTATTTAACCAAGAATTTCCAGAAAGCTTTAAGCTTTCTTTAAGAGCAGAGTTAAATTTTCAGAAAAAATAAACAGACAAGAGCATACCAAATACATAGCCTTGTTATAGCAGGTTGTTCCCAGCCGGCCTCCCGGTCCTGCCACCACGTGGGCCCACAGCCGCGCCAGCCCCAAATAACACTCAGAGACTCTGTATTTGATACAATCCTGTTGGCCAGTTACCATTATTGTTAATGGGCTAGCTCTGCCTTAATCATTAACCCATTTCTACTTATCTAAGTATTTCCACGTGGTCGTCTTATCGGGGAGCCGTGTGGCAGGCTTCCTGCTTCTTCCCGGGCTACATCTTGACTCCTACCACTTCCTCTCTCCTCCTCCTGGTCTCCTAGCCCCGCCTATCTTGTTATCTCATTGGCCACAGTGCTTTATTAACCAGTATGAGAAACATATACAGAATAACATCTCCCATCATAGCCTAAAATTATGAATTTTGTTTTTAGTTCATTTACTATGAAACTTAAACATCTGTTAAACATTAGACAATCGAGAGAACATCCTCTATACAGTGAATGACTCATCTCTGGAAATTCACATTGACTTAGCTTAGGACTCAATGCCCCAACCACAACTGCTTTTTCACCAGAAGTTGCAACCATTTAAACTTCCTCTTTCTTCCATGAAGAGGCTACTAATAATGAGTTATTCCCACCACTAGGGAAAAAGAATAAACATTTAAACCGAAATTAAGCGAACTAACAACAAAATTCTAAGCTCGGGGCTTGCTGTTTTGCTCAGGCTGCAGCAGGGAGGCCCCACATGTTTGTTTGTTTGTTTGTTTCCTTGCTTGTTTTTGTTGTTATGTAGCTTCAGATGCTCCATGCTGGCAGACTGATCTCTGCAAAAGCTGATAGACAGAAAGAACTCTGAGTTTTAACTATCATCAATTTCTTATATCAGAAAGGGCCTTTTTTTTTTTTCTTCCTCTATTTCTACTGGGAAGAAGCTTCCCCCCCCCCCCCCTTTATTTTTCTTTTTCAAGGCGTTTTAATTTTTAAGACTTGATTCAATTCCATCGAGAAATTCCCTTTTATTTCCTTTCTTCACCTCTTTTCCATTGGGAAGATTTCCTTTTTTATTCTTTGTCTCAGGAGCCATTCTAGCTCTGTCTTTAAAATGTGTGCAGTTAGCACTTTTGCTCTTGACAAGCATTTTAACAACTGTACATTTTGTTGCTCCTGAGATGAGGAGTTTAAATTCCCCATGAGCCTGTCAATCCTGGAGTCCTTTTACCCTGAGAGTGAACTTCCTCCAGTCCTTAAAAGTGTTCAGAATCCACTGTTCTTCTTCAAGCCAGGGACCCAGAATCCAGAGACAGGACTCCCTTGGCAATGCCCTTTCTTTCATGGAGGTAAAGAAAAGGGCTTGGAGATATCAGGGAGAGTAAAACTGGGAGCCTGTACCATGGCCTCTTTTAAGTTCTTAAAGGCCTGTTCGTGTTCCTCAGTCCATTCCAAAGGAGTGTTGCCCCAGCTGTGGCAGAGTACAAGGATTTGGCAATTCAGCAAACCCAGGGATCCAAAGATGGCAATATCCAACAGCTCCCAGAAATTCCCTAACTTGTTTCTTGGTGGTTGGAGTTGGGATTTGCATTATGGCTACTGTGTGGGCTTGGAACAACAGTCTTTTCTCTCTACTCATATCTCAAGTAGGTAATCTGGAGCTAGAAAATTTGGGCTTTCTTTTTAGAAACGCTATAGAGTTTCCAAAAGGCCTCTGGTGGCTCTAAAACAGTCCTCATCTTTAGCAGCCAATAACAAATCATCTACATAGTCGCATGTGAAGATAGGCTGACTTAAATTTGACAGAGAGATGGAGAAGAATGCATCTTTTAAGTTCAAAACAGTGTAAGCTCTGTGCCCTGATGGTAATAAACTGAGCAAAGTGTGGGATTTCCAACAGTTGAGTAAATGCATTCTACCCTCTTGTTCGCTTCCCTCAAGTCTTGTTCTGGTCTATAGTCTAGAGTTCCAGGGTTTGGAACAGGTCACAAGGGGCTAGTCCAGACTGACTGACTAGGAATAAGTATGCCTGCTTCAAGGAGGCACCTGATGTGACTCTTAATCCCTTCTCTGGCTTCTGAACCAATGGGTACTGCTTGACTGGAATGAGCATTGCCCCAGATGTTAGCTGCACTATGATGGTGGCACATGTTTTTCCGTGCCAAGAGGATTGTTGTCTGCCCAAATTGTAGGAACTTCCTGGATCAACATGTCTTTCCACTGCTCTTCCAGGGAAGGGGTTGAATTTTTGGAGGTGCAGGTATTCCTCACTTCTTGGGCAGATAATAGTTAAAGCCTTGCAACCTAAAAGAGTCTCCTGAGAATGATATTGTTGCCTGAAGCTTGCTCAGGATGTCCTGTCCCAGTAGAGGATAGGGACATTCAAAAATAACAGTAAAAGAATGAGTCACAGTTCCTTGCAGTAGGTTAACATTCCAGTCAATGTCCATTTGCATTCTTTGTTAACCCCTGTTGACCCTGTACTCCATTGTTTGGTTGTAAGGGGCCATAGGGTCTCCTGTAATATTGAATGCGTAGTCCCTGTGTCCATCAGAAAATTTACAGGTTGGTCCCTGTCCTAATTAGGGTTTCTGTCGCTATGAAGAGACACCATGACCATAGCATCTCTTATAAAGGAAAACATTCAATTGAGGTGGCAGCTTACAGTTTCAGAGGTTTGGTTCATTTTCATCATGGTGGGGAGCATGGCAGCATGCAGGCAGACAAGGTGCTGGAAAAGGAGCCGCTATGTGTTGGTATTCAGGCAATAGGAGTGGTCTCGTTCTCTGGACATGACTTAAGCATATATGAGACCTCAAAGCCTGCCTCTATAGTGGGGCAATAAGGAAATGCAGAAAAAATCTCAAAAAATATCATGTAGCCACCGTATGACTGGGGAGGGTAAAAGTATTCTTAAAAACACATCAAAGTCATGGGTTTGAACCATGTTAATCCCCAGGAAACAGACTTAAAAACAGCCACCCAGCATTTACAGTAAATGGGAACTTATTTGTAACAGTACAGTGTAATGGGTCCTATCTTCAAAGTGGAGTTAGGCAGGTTCCTCATTATCTGTCCTCAGGCGAGTGGGGTTTACAGGCTAGAAAGATTATTGTTTTGTAGATCTATTAAGCACAGTAATTTAAAATTAAAACATAACTTTGGTCCTCACATTTCAACCCCTGATAAGATTGGTCTTTTCTTTTCTTTTTTTTTTTTTTTAATTTGTTTTTTGTTTTTTGAGACAGTGTTTCTCTGTAGCTTTGGAGCCTGTCCTTGAACTGGCTCTGTTGACCAGGCTGGCCTCGAACTGGCAGAGATGCACCTGCCTCTGCCTTCTGAGTGCTGAAATTAAAGGTGTGCACCACCACAGCCTGGTCCTGATAGGACTGTATTTTGACCAAAACCACCTATGTCTGGGGCTTGTTGAGTCTGATTTGATGGAGCTGAAGAGATGTCTCTGAGCTCTGTCCCTAGCTCTTTGGCCAATTATCAGGTTGAAAAGCAGCTTGTCTGGATGGCTGAGGACTAGCCATTGACTCCACACATGGGATGCTCCTGTGAGGCTTTCTGGAAGTTGCTGATAATGCTGGCTGAGTTCAATTCCAATAACTTATTGTGACTCTGGACCATATGACTTCCTGGCAGCCTCTCTACCTAGCACTTGTGATTGTAGTCTCCTAGGGTCTGCTTAATCATCCTACTGAGTTCCTAATATACTGATTTCTCCCCACCCACACCCCCTACTCCACCCCCACCCATCCCCACACCCCCACTCTCAAGTCAGGATCTATGTAGACTTTGCTGGCCTTGACTTCATGGATATCATCCTACCTCTGAGTGCTAGGATTAAAGGTGTGTGCCACCAGACTCAGTTCCTTTTCCATATTCTCTCTCTCTCCCTCTCCCTCTCCCTCTACCTTTCCCTCTCCCTCTCCCTCCCTCCCTCCCTCCCTCCCCCCCCTCTCTCTCTCCACACACACACACACACACACACACACACACACACACTATGGATCTTACACTCTTACACTCTTTCCACCATCTCTTCCACAGTGATTTCTCAGCCCTGGGAGGTGGGGGTATGGAATAGACACCGTATTTAAGACAGAATATTCTGAAGCCTCTTATAAGCTGCAGGTTTCTATATTAATCACCACCTATTCTTAGTCAGGGTTTCTATTGCTGTGGTGAAACACCATGACCAAACAGCAAGTTATAAAAGAAAGGATTTATTTGGCTTACACTTAGCATTGCTGTTCATCACTGAAGGAAGTTAGGACAAGAACTCAAACAGGGCAGGAACCTGGAGGCAGGAGCTGATGCAGAGGCCATGGAGGGGAGCAGCTTCCTGGCTTGCTTCCCATAGCTTGCTCAATCCACCTTTTTTGTTTGTTTTTTGAGACAAGGTCTCTCTGTGTAACAGCCCTGGTTATCCTGGAACCCATTCTGTAGGCCAGGCTGGCTTTGAACCCACAGAGATCCGCCACCTGCCTCTGCCTCCCAAGTACCAGGTTTAAAGATGTGGACCTCTATTAAGAGGGTGGGCCCTGCTCAGCCCACCTTCTTATAGAACCCAGATGTCTAGGGATGGGACTACCTGCCATGGCCTAGGTCCTCCCCCATTGTCTCCATAAACTCCCCCCATCAACCAAGGCTTCTTCCTCTCTGATGACTCACTCTAGCTTATGTCACACAATAATCTACTTCATAAGGAAGCTTCTTTTTTGTTGTTGTTGTTGGTTTTTGGTTTTGGTTTTGTTTTGAGACAGGGATTCTCTGTGTAGTTCTGGATGCCCTGGAACTTGCTCTCTAGGTCAGGCTGGCCTCAAACTCACAGAGATCCATCTGCCTCTACTTCCCAAGTGTTGGGATTAAAAGTGTGAGGCACCAATTTTTTAAGTTTTTTGTTGTTGTTGTTGTTTATCATTCTGACCATGTCTGAGTGCCCAGCTCCAAAGCACGAATCCCATACATAATGTTGTGCAATCCAGCCAACCCCATCCCCACCCACCTTCAGAACGTTCCTAAACTGAAGTTTTATGTCTATGAGCAGTGCACTTATTCTCAGTTCCTTCCCAGTCTTGGCACTCCTTCCTGCTTTCTGCCTCATAGACCTGAGACTCAGGCAGTGTTTGTCTGTTTAAAGCAAGCCAGCTCCTTGCAACTCAGGCCTCTGAGGAGCATCCAACAAGATGTAAGGCTGACCTCCTGTCCAGTGTCTGGGTAGACTCACTGTCAGTCAATGTATGCTTCCCTTAGGCTGGCTCTGCTTTCAAACACCTTGGCTCTGCAATGCCTTTTGCTGGCTGTTGGTACTGTGGAGTGGTGAGCAGGGGTTTTGAGGAACTTTTCTATGAATTTCAAAAACAGTGCCAGCTCAAGCGAGCAAGGAAGTTGAGGGGCCTGGGTGTGGTCCTTACCGGAAAAACTCAGGCAAAGGGTGGTTTTTAATTTGTCCTAGCTGGCTAGGGCTGCATTTGGGCTGAAACTGGCTAGTCTGGTCCTGCTTCTGTCTCAGATGGCCAGGCAGGGACATCTGCTGCTGCTGCTGCTGCTGATGATGATGATGATGATGATGATTCTATGGGTGAGTGGAGACACAGCAAGTGGGTAGGGACCCCAGATAAGTTCTGGCAGGCTATCATGCCCAGAGCAGTATATGTGATTGTGCCCAGAGTCAGTAATGGGTTTCCTTTTCCAGCTCCTGGCCTGCATGATGGAGATAGAGGATGAGATGAGAGGATCAGACACCTAATGAGACAGTTACGTTATATCATATCTTTTCTTGCTACAAGGAGTGGGATTTTTTTTTCCCTGCTATCTAGCCTTTCTTCTTCTGCTTCTGCTTCTTCTTATTCTGCTTCTCCTCCTCCTCCTCCTTTTCCTCCTTCTGCTGCTGCTGCCGCTTCTGCTGCTTCTTCTTCTTCTTCTTCTTCTTCTTCTTCTTCTTCTTCTTCTTCTTCTTCTTCTTCTTCTTCTTCTTCTTCTTCTTCTTCTTGGAGTGGGATTTTTCCCCCCTGCTATCTAGCCTTTCTTCTATGCATCTTTGGCTATGCTGGAACTCCATAAGTAAACCAGCCTGGCCTCAAGTTCACAGATATCCATACACCTCTGCCTCCAGAATGCTGAGATTAAAAACATGAGCCAACATACCTTGCCAGAGTCCAGCTCCAGCGGGGTTCTCGTGCTGTAGGAAGGATGTGTGAAGTTGGCAGAAAAGGAAGAACTGGACCATCAGTTGTCTTTCAAAGTGATAGCCTCCCGACTAGCTAAGGTGTCTCTATTTATACAGGTTCTAATGCATTCAAGCATGAGCAGTTTCAAAGCATTTCTCTTTAATCATTTTCTGAGAATCATTAACATTTTAGTTTCTCTTCTTTCCCACTCCCTTGATATTATTGACCTTTACTCCAAATGTTTTATATCTAGCTAGGTACATCTTATTCATACTGTGCCCTAGGCAGCAGCAAACATTCAGTTACAAAGTAAGAGATTTGAGCCAGTGATTAATTCTTAACAATATGAGATCAGCTAAATATATTGTGATGCCTAGAGTATCATTTTCAAGTGTGTACCAGTTTCTGAGTTACCTGTATGTCAACTTTATTACACAGATTACAGTTATAATCCTATTCTTTATAAATTCTCAAAATAATGATTAATACCTAACTCTATCTATGGAGACTATGTTTCTTTATTCTTCCTGGGAATTTCTAAATGTCCTTCTTTGAGGGGACCTAGAAGTTTTAGATTTCTTTATTGATACTTTGATAATAGAAGACTGTCTGAGTGTTCATATCCTGATGCCAGAAAAATGTCTGACCTTTCATGTCCTGCCTCTTTTTTCCTTCTGTGTTCCTGTAAGGTTTTTTTTGGTTTTCATGTTCTTTGTAATATGTTTATCCCTTTTTAGTATTGAATGAGCAATAACCATTATCCTTAGTGAGCTCTTCCTGCTTATTCAGAAGACTGTAAAGGCAGCTAGGAACAACCAGAGAAACTGGTTTCTGTAACAGATCAGAGAAGTTTGGTTTTTCTGTAAAGAGTTTTGTTTCCAGGAAACTCAGGCGTACTCAAGACTGACTCACGAGGCAGTGGGTGTGGCTTTCGTGGGATATACAACCAGGTTTTGTGACTCCTTTGCATGATAGCATTATCCTTTTATATTTTTTTTCTAGGATAAGCAAATGCATAGTTTCTTCTATGGGGGATAGAGAGCTTTTTGAAGTAATAATGAGAACCTCAAAGATAATGTTGATTCTTCATTTTTGCGTTTGACATAAGTGTCTTTATAACATGCATTTTTAAAATAGTTAATTCTTTGGGAATATGTAACTAGAACTGTTAGTATTGCTTGTAATGCTTTAGTTAGGGTTAGTATATACATGTACATACCTAAATATAAGCCAGGCAGATGGGGCTTAAGTGAGCCATTTTATTAGAACGGGGGGGGGAGGGGATAGAAGAGAAGAGGGAGACAGGAAAAGTCCTGTCTGCTCCCAAGGAAACAGTGGGAAACAGAGTGAAAGTGGGTGGGGGTCTTTTTTTAAAAGGGGTCCTTTGTACCTTCGTGCAGACTACTTAGCCATGGAAGCTGGGCTGACCAGGGCCTGAGTGCATTTTGCCAGGTGACAGGCCTGGGCAGCCCAGCATAATGCCTGAATCCTTAATCCTTACACAAAGTCATGCTTAGCTACATGGGGAAGCCAGTCCAGACTATAAGACACACTGTCTCAAAAAAAAAAAAAAAAAAAAAAAAGGAAGAAAAGAAAAGAAAAGAAAAAGGCATTATTATTTTGTATTGCTACAGTAGCTGGTTTGTGTGAGAAGCTGGCAGAAACAGGCTATTTGGGTTAACCTCCTATCAAACAGGAGTGAAAGTAGTCCACCCTGGAAAATGACACTCTCCTCCCCACTGTCTGATTCTGTCTCCTAGAAAGCAGTACCTCCCAAGTTGCTGGCCTTCAGTCAGTAGATCTCAGCAACCTCTGGGGCTCTGTGAACCCCAGAGCATCAAGTGTCCTCAGGCCAAGTCCCTTGGGGACTTAAATGGATGGACATGTGTAGTTCTGGGCACTTTCTCAGTGTTATAAAGTTCTTGAATCCTGGAAAAAGACCATGGACTCAATCCAATTATAATGAAAAGACGTCTTGATTACTGATAGCACTAAAGGAATCTCTAAGCCAAACTGGAGGTTGCTGTGAGAAATGGGGGTGAAAAGGTTTTTTTTTAGTGTTTTTCTTTTTTTCTTTTTGGTTTTTCCAGACAAGGTTTCTCTGTATTGTTTTGGAGCCTGTTCTGAAACTAGATCTGTAGACCAGGCTGGTCTCTAACTCACAAAGATCCACCTGCCTCTGCCTCCCAAGTGCTGGGACTAAAAGGCATTTGACACCACCGCCCAGCTAAAGAAGATTTTTCGTTTTGTTTTGGTTTTGTTTTTTTTTTTTTTTTTTAAGGCAAAACCCATAAGAAGCAAGTCAGGAGCTGTTTTGATCTGCTTAGATTAGGTAGTCAAGGCAACCTGAAATTCTTCATAAGCAGATTATAGAAGCCAAAAAAAGGAGTTAGTCAATGAGAGGGCCAGGCAAATATCATGATCCACCCTAACAACTCGGATAAGAACTAGGCCTCTGTTCACAAAGGGCAATCAGCCAGGCAGTTGTGGCTCAAACCTTTAATTTCCTACCCCCCCCCCCAACAAACCAGGAGATAACCAAATAAGGACAAAGCCTTGGACTTGTCCAGACTTGCCCAAGAATGGAAAAGCTATAGCCTTAGACCACTGTTAGCCCTAACCAATTAGAAATATACTAATATGATTGCCACTTGTGTAAGCCAATCTTAAGTAGAATGATCACACCGCTTTTAAAATTCCTGTAGCTGTGCTTAAAAGGAGCTTACCCATCCCTCCCCGGGTAGTTTTCATGTTGTGTAAGTGTGCAACACCACATGTGTGGCATAATAAGCGATCTTGCTAAGTCCATCGTGACTGGTGGTCTTTGGGAACTTCTCTCGGACCTTAACAGTCATAACATAACAAGTAGATGGCCACTGTACATTTCCAGGAGGGGAATCAGTGGGTCAGGTTTGTGGGAATGCAGTCCAAGAATGGAGTCCTGTGAGGAGAATTCTGAGTGCTTTCGAGAAAACTCCAAGAACACAAAAGTCTTGTGACCTCAGTTTCTTCAAAAACACAAAATTGTTCTTGGAATGTGTTTTCATGGCCCACCCAGGTGTATCCGATAGGGGTGAGGTTACCTCAGGTTATCCATTACAACTGGCTATTGTTACTGATAATATACATCCATGGAAAAACTTGTTTTTGCCACTTGTATCTTCTCTTTGAGATCGGACACTTTACTCATATGATTTCTTTTTAACCCTCAGAGTATAAGTTGTCTGAAACTCTGAATAAAATTGTTGTTGCAAGACACTTTAGTCTACCTCATTTTTCAGCCCCATTCTCCCAGACCCCACCGACTCTTAGAGCACAGGGTTACCAAGAACTTACAACTGGAGTCAGACAAATGACTCGTAGGTGTCAAGATGGATGAAGTACAAAATAAAGGGGGTTTTCTTGTTTTTCCTCCATCACATGAGAATGTGAAGGCTAACACTGTCACTTTCTTTGCTGGCAGCTTCCTTGCAGCAAGGACTGAAGCAGCAGTGAGTCATTGTGGCAAAAGCAGCTTGAACTGTATTGTTTATGAAACCCAGCAGAAAGAAGGGGCTGTTCTTTTCTAAGTTTTGATTTTTTTCCATTGTCAGGCTGCACAGTGAGGGTTTACAAGAAAGTGTCAGCATGTTCAGATTTGTACCTGGGTTCTGCGGATCCAAACTCAAGTCCATATGCTTGTGAGACAAGTGTTTTACCAACTGAGCCATCTCCCTGTATTTTGTTTTGTTTTATTTTGGTCTGGTTTGGCTTTTGAGACAGGCTTTCTCTGTAGCTTTGGAGCCTGTCTTGAAACCTGCTCTGTAGACCAGGCTGGCTTTGAACTCACAGAGATCTGCTTGCCTCTGCCTTTGGAGTGCTGGTATTAGCGTGTGCCACCACCACCCGACACCTCCCAGTTTATTTATTTGGTGCTTTTAACTGGATGTGATGGCCCAGCTTGTAATCTCAGTGTTTGGGAAAGTAGAGGCAAGAGAGTTACTATTTCAAGGTCATCCTCAGCCATACAGTGAGAGCCCAGCCTAGGCTACATGAGACCATGTCTAACAACAGTAGCAATAGCAAATAAAAAGAGGAAAGCCATAAATCTCTTGCCATACAAGCTTGAGAACTAAAATTCTTCTCTCTGTAACCAATGTAAAAGCAGTTGGGTATGGTACCCATCTGTAATCCCACCTCTCAGGGAGTACAGAGAGACAGGGCTTCCCTAGGGCAAGCTCTGGGTTCAGTGAGAGACCTAACTACAGGAAAGAGTGAAAAGACGTCAAGGAAGACACCCAACATCAAACCCTGGCCTCCACAATCACATTCATACAAAGACAAGGAACTCACACATGTGCCCGCACCTACACGTGTACCACACACACACACACACTCTCGCAAAATAAATAAGGGAGGACACTGGATGAACACGAGGGCATGACTGCCCCTAGGTATGGTTGAGAAGGGTTTTTATTGTAGATATGAAGGAGAGAACAACCAGAGGCATGTGGAAGAGTGCAAAGCAGAAGAGAAAGTAATAAATAGACTGGACATGGCCGTAGACTGAGCCAGGCCATGAGAGGAGAGAGAGAGAGGGAGAATAAGAAAGGAAGAGACAGAGAAGAAGAGAGAAGGCAAGAAGGCCAAGAGGGGAGTCAAGGACCAAGAGACCAAGAGAGCCCATGGCCAAAATGGCAGATTTTTATAGAAAAGAGAAGAGGGGGAATGGAAGCTTGGGGCCTGGTGAGGATTAGGGTAGAGGGTGCAGGCTGGGGTTGGGGGAGAAATGCTGAGAGGAGCCAGGACTCTCTAACAGGGACTTTTGATGCTTCAAGAGCCTGGCAGCCAACAATCAGAGGTGCACTTTGGTATGTTAACTAGGCACCCACAGTTAGCCAATGTCCTGAGTTTCTTTGGGATCTCACAAACGTGAGGGCTGAGGATGTAGCTGCATTTGGTAGACCTTGAACCAAGGATCCTCCTGCCTCTACCCACTAAAAGCTTGGAACACAGACATGTACCAACCCATCAATGTTATACAGGGTGGAGGATGGAAACCAGGGCCTCATAAACCATAAGCAAGCATTCTACTAACTCAACTACATCTTCAGCACCTCAACCTTCTTATTTTATTTTAAAAAAGATTTGGCAGGGCTAGGAACCATACCCAATGCCTTGCTCATGGCAGGCAGGCAGACTTAACACTCATCTACATGACCCTCACCCCCTTTCAATTTCAAAAGGCATCAATGCCCTTTGAAAGCAAAACTAAAGTCTGGGTAAGGGCACACACTTACATCAGCTATTTAGGAGGCCAAGGCAAAAGTATGGCTTGATCTAGGAGTTTGAGACTAGTCTGGTGTGGTGGTTTGAATTAAGAATGGCCCCCAAAGGGTCACATATTTGAATACTTAGTTATTAGGATGTGATACTGCTTGAATGGGACTAGGGGGTGTGGCCTTGTTGGGGGAAGTATAGCACAGAGTGAGTTTTAAAAGTTCAAGCCAGGCCCAGTAGCTCTCCTTCCAGTTGCATGCATCTGAATGTAGACGCCTCAAGCTACTTCTCCAGCATACATCTGCTTGCATCCCACTATGATTGCTGCTGTTATGACAATGGACTAAACTTCTAAAACTTTAAGCAAGCCCCAATTAAATGTTTTCCTTTATAAGAGTTGGTCATGGTGTCTCTTCACAGCAATAGAAAACTGACTAAGACACTTGAACAACTTACCAAGATCCTATCTCAAAAACAAAAACAACTAGATACAGGCCTGATTGATGCATAGGCTTGTAATCCTAGCTACTCAGGACAAGGCAGGAGGATTGAAGTTCAAGTCTTGCCTGGGCTACAGAATGAATTCAAGGCCAGCATGGACATTTAGTCATTTAGTGAGATTCTGTCTCTAAATAAAAAGAAAAAAAAAAAAAAAAAAAGCCCAGGCATTTAGCTTAGTGGTAGAATGTTTGCCTTAGTGGAGGCAGGAGGGTCAAAAGTTCAAAATTATCTTTAGCATAGGCAGGAGTACTGAGTTCAAGTCTTATGTCAGGTAGCTCACAATCACCTATGCCTCTGGTTTCAGATGATCTAATGCCCTCTTCTGGCCTCTTTGGGCACTGCATTCACATCACACACACACACACACACACACACACACACACACACACACACACACACACACACACACACACCCTTTTTTTTTTTTTCAAGACAGGGTTTCTCTGTGTAGCCTTGGCTGTCCTGGAACTCACTCTGGCTGGCTGGCCTTGAACTCACAGAATCTGCCTGTCTCTGTCTCTAAAGTGCTGGGATTAAAGGTATGAGCCACTAACTGCCCAGGTCATTTTTTTTTTTCTTAAGTAACTTAAGAAGAGTTTATTTTGCCTCACAGTTTAAAAATATGGTCCATGACACCATGACAGGGAAGACTTGGTGGCAGAAGCATGAGACAGCCTGTCACATTGATCCCACAGTAGGAAACAGAGAGATGTACTGGTGCTCAGCCCGATTCCATCTTTTTATTCAGTGTGGGATCCCAGGCCACGGGAATATGCCACCCACATTCTGGGCCTTGTTACTTCAACCATCTCATCTAGAAACTTCCTCACAGACATGCCCAGAGGCTTGTCTCCTGTCAGGTGTAAAATAAGATGATAAGAAATGATATTAAACAAAGTGGTATTTAATGTAGACAAATAGGTTGTAATTGTTTACTGATTATCAGATTAAATTATAAAGAAAAAACTCAGGAGTTGAAGAGATATCTCAGTGGTTAAAGCACTTGTCACACAAACATGGTAACCAGAGTTCAGATCCCGCAGCCCAGGTAAACAAACACCAGATGCTTTAGCTCATGCATCTGTAATCCCAGCACTCCTACAGGGAGATGGCAGGCAGAATCTGGGAGAATCCCTAGAGTTTACACACCAGGTAGCCTGTTGTATTCAGCAGTGAAATGTAGGAGTGATCTTGTCTCAAATAAGATAAAAAGCAATGGCTGATACCTGAGATTGTCCCTCTGACCATCACACATGTACCGTTGTGTGGGCCTGTGTACACGAACAGAGAAAAATGAGATCTAGCAATGTGGTATTTTTAAGAAAAGGAAGCTGCTGTGGTGGCTCATAACTGTAACCTAACCACAGCACTGGGGAAGCCGAGGAAGGAGAGTTGCTGCAAGTTCGGGATATCCTGGGCGTTGGAGAGATGGCACAATGGCTAAGAGTATTTGCTGGGTTTTGTTTTGTTTTGTTGTTTTTTGTTTTTCTTAAAGCTCATTAGATGAAGCTGGGCAGTGGTGGCACACACCTTTAATCCCAGTACTTGGGAGGCAGAAGCAGGTGGATCTCTGTGAGTTTGAGGCCAGCCTGGTCTACAGAGTGAGTTCTGGAACAGGCTCCAAAGCTACCGAGAAACCCTGTCTTGAAATGACAAAACAAACAGCTCATTAGATGATATGTACAGCAAAGTAGTAAGTAATTCAACTTATCTGCTCTGCAAAGGACCCAGGTTCAATTCTCAGCACCCACACAGAAACTCACAACAGTCCTTCACTCCATTTCAAAGGATCTTCTGGCCTCTGCAGGCATTGCACACACATAGTGCACATGCATATATGTAGGTGGATGCTCATACACAAAGTAAAAACAATTTGTGTGTGTGGGGGGGGGTTGAGATAGGGTTTCTTTGTGTATCCCTGGCTGTCCTGGAACTAGCTCTGTAGAGGCTTTGAACTCACAGAGCTCCTCCTGCCTCTGACTCCTGATTGGTGGGATTAAAGGCATGCACCTCTACAGTCTAGCTAAAAAGAATTTTTTAGTGTAGTTTTTGAGACAGAGTCTTACTGTGTAGCTCTGGATATCCTCCAACTCCCGAAAGTCTGCCTGCCTCCTGAGTACTGAGATTAAAGGCATGTACCACCAAGCCCAGCTCAGTTTTTGAAAAAGAGCAAGCAAGTGTGGTGGCTCACTGCTTTAATCACAGAGGTGGGCAGATTTCTGAATGTGAGGTCAGCCTGGTCTACAGAGAGAGTTCCAAGACAGCCAAGGCAGCACAGAGAAACAGCCTGTCTAAAAAAACAAATGAACCAATACAGTTTGATGGAAATGAATGGTAGAAAGACAGGTTGAATCCCAGCTGAAGGCAACAGAGGTGGTGTGTAACAGTCTAGTGGGAAGAATCAAGCCTGAACCACGTTGGTGAGGACAAAGGGTCTTCTTCACAACACCTAAGGGGGAGACCCACAGTGGGGTGACATTGCTTCTTATTTAAAAACAGATTTATTTTTATTATTTTAATTTGTGTGTGTGAGTGTAGATGCCTGCCTATTCCAGAGGAGTTGGATCCCCTTGGAGCTGGAGTTACAGGCAGTTATGAGTCCCCTGACTTGGATGCTGGGAATTGAACTCTGGGTTCGTTGCAAGAGCAGTGTGTGCTCTTAACCACTGTTCCATCTCTCATGTTATATTTCTTATCTTTTAAGGTTCATTCACTTATTCATTTTTTTGTGGTGCTAGGGATGGAACCCGGGGCCTTGGGCAGGCGAGTGCTGTACCACTGAGCCACACCCCCAGTGCAGTTCTCATAGTAGAGGTGCAGTTTTCTGAAACCCATACTGCCTAAGGTATTGAGCTACCACTTACAGGAAGGTTGCAGGGTTAGATGCTATCTCTCTCCCTTCCTTCCTCCCTCCCTCCTTCCCTTTCCATATGTAGATGTATGCACTAGGAGAATAGAGGCTGCCATCTGCTATTTTCCTGGATCTTTCTTCAACTTATTTCTCAAGGCAAGGTCTTTCTTTGAAAAAATAAATTAAGCTAAGTGTGGCAGAGCATGCTTTTAATCCCTGTATAATCCTGTCTTGGGGGAAAAAAAATTAAGGGTCTAGAGACCTTCACAGGTACTAGGCACACATGCTACACACATATTCAATCAAAACACTCATGTACATAAAAAATTAAAATTTAAGATTTAAGAAAACATTTTATTTTTATGTGTATGTGTCTGAGTGAGTTTATGGGCCCTTATGCATTCTTGGTGCCCACAGAGATCAGAAGAGGGTTCTGGATATCCTGGAACTCTAGTATGGATAGTTGTGAGCTACCATATGGGTGCTGGGAATGGAACCCAGGTCCTCTGGAAGAGTAGGCAGGGAGACAGCGTCTTTCAGTGAACCTAGAACAATCTATGCTTGGCTTCCAGTGAGTTTCAGGGATCTGCCTGTCTCCATCCTCATTGCTGAAGTCAGAGATGTTCTATATGCCCAGGTGAATGCTAGGGAGCCAAACTCAGGTCTTCATGCTTTCGTGGCAGATACTGACTGGGCCAACTCCTAGCCCAAGGGACTTGTTCTTGTATACCTCTGCCTACACTTTCATAAACTGATCAGTAGATTATTTCATGTATTTGTTTAAAGGCATCTTATGTAACCTATGTTGATGAATACAAAATCCATGTTCCTCAGCCAGTAATTTACAGCTGCAGCAGTTTCTCCAACACACACGTGTTATCTGTAAGGTTATTATGACATTCTAGTCCTCTGGACAGGAAACAGTTTCTCACCGCTATGCTTGGAGCCATTTTAAACATCAAGATAAGCAATTCGAAGTGCCACAAAAGATACAGAAACAAAGGCGGTGGGTATCCTGTAAGACAGACTCACCCATGCAGTGAGAGAAAAAGCAAGAATAGAAAGTATTTCCTTGCCTGCCCTCAGCTGGGAGTATGTCTCAGGTGACTCAAAAATAGACCAGTGTAATGACACACTTTCTTTCTTTTCTTTGTTGGGGGGGGGGTGGGTTTCCATAGAGGTTTTCTGTGTGTAACTATCCTAGCTGTCCTGAAATTCACTTTGTAGACCAGGCTGGCCTTGAACTCTCAGAGATCCTCCTGCCTCTGCAGTCTGAGTGCTAGGAGTGGCATACATTTTTTATCTTAGCACTCAAGAGACAGCAACAGGTAGATCTCTGAGTTGGAGGCCAACCTGGATACATAGCAAGTTCCAGGCCATCTAGGAACAAAGCAAGACCCTGTCTCAGTGTGTGTGTGTGTGTGTGTGTGTGTGTGTGTGTGTATGGTGTATACATACATACAGACATATAATATATATACAAATATTAAACTGAGTTATTATTTTTCACTTATGTATGTGAGTGTATATACATTGTGAAGAGTTCAGAAGAGGGCATCATACCTGCTGGAACTGGAGTCTCAGGCCCTTGTGAACATCCAATGTGGTAGCTGGGAATCACACCTGGGTCTTCTAGGAGAACAGCAAGTTCTCTTTACTGCTGAGCCATTTCTCCAGCCTCAGGGGGCTCACATTTTTTTTTTTTTTTTTTGATACTCTGTGCATATTAGTGAATAGCTGGAAAGTACCACCAATTTTGGTATGAGGATAAATGTTAGGAAGAGGGTGGATTCACAAATATGTAATTTGTGAAAAATGAGAATCAAATGTATTGGCGAAATAAACAAACATGAAATTGCCGGAAACACAAAAAGCAGACTGAGTTTGGATCCTTAGCACCCAGTAAAAGCCAGGTGTGGCTGTGTGTGTCTAAAATTCCAGCAGAGGCTGGAGGGAGCATGTGGATTCTGTGAGCTCACTGGTAGCCACTCTCGCCCAAACTGTACGCTGAGTTTAGTGACTGTCCCTGTCTCAGTAAAACTATGGGGTCAGAGAAGTAGGTAAAAGGTGCTAGTCACGCAAGCCTGCCGGCTTTAGTTCAATCCTCAGAACCCATGTAAAGGTGGGAGGAGAGGATGGACTCCACAGCATTGTTCTCTCATTTCCAAATGCACACCATAGCACACGTATGCCATGGCACACACTTGCCCTCACACACATGCACATACCATCATAATAAATAAAAGAAGGCCAGGCCTTGGTGGTGCACTCAGTGTTTAATTCCCAACACTCAGGATGCAGAAGCAGGCAGATCTGAGTTTGAGACCAGCTTTAGTTCAGCTAGGGCTGTATCTCAAGAGAAAAATCAGTAAGATTATAAACAGTTGAGACCCACGAGCACACTTTTTACCTATACACAAGCACATACATGTACAATATGTATGCACAGATACACACAGCTTCACAAACATACTTTATTAAAGTTTAGGTGCAGGGCTCGAGAGATGACTCAGAGGGTAGGAGCCTGGGCTGTACTTACAGAGGCCTTGGATTGGGTCCCAAGCTCCCCCATGGTGGATCACAGCCCAAGAGATCCTCACTCTCTCTTCTCCAAGGACACCAGAAATGCGCGTGATGTTCATATATACATACAGTCAAAACACTCATACGCATAAGTGGATAAAAAAAAAACACTTTAAAGGGTAGTACTGAAAAAAATAATGTACTAGAACACAAACAGTTCATTGACATCAAAGGCTTGTAGCTCCCTGACTACTGCCAGCCAGATCTGGGAGACTTGAGCAAAATCGTAGTGTATGCTTTGCAGAAACGGTCCACACTGGGAACCGGGGGGCAGGGTGGGAGCCATCCACCTCTTTTGTCACCAATGGATGGGTGTTTTTGTGTTTCCTCTTTCTGATTCTAGGAGATGGTTTGCAATGTAAGCAGTATAAACCAGTGTGGGACAGATGAGTTTCAATTTGACACCCTCTGCTGCCAACTTTGTCCTGCTGGTGAGTTCCAGGATGCTTTCCAGAGCATCCCACAAGCCCGGCCTTCTGATGGGGAAAGTGCTACAGGCCTTTAGCTAGGGATCAACTGGAGACTGCTCTGAGAGAGGTGGAATCTGACAGAAAAGGGGAAGTGGGTGTCACCTTAGCAACCAGATGCTACTTGTCCCGCTATCTGCCCCTTCCCCCACCCAAGCACTGCCCCTGGCTTTGGAGGACAGAAACCAGAGGAGGGCCACCTCATGCACAGAGCTCATATTGTTAGGTGTAGCTCTCTCTCCTGTGCTTCTGCTATAGTCTGAGAAGATGGTCACAGTGTAACTGATGTGGTGGGGACCTTGGCCAAGGACCTCCTCTTTAAATTTTGAAGTTCTTTGAAACCCTCATGGGCAGGCAATAACCTGGCATGAGACGGGAAGAGGGTCACATAGGCCTCTTGTAAGGCAGCTCTCTAGGGCTGTGGAGTGGAGAGGAAGAACTCACTTGCTCAGATACCCTTCAGCACATCAGTCTCAGCCAAGGGGTAGTGCAGGGTCTCCACACATTACAGATAGTATGAAGACTGTGGTTGGGTATCCAACTAGAAAGTTCCAAAAGAGGCTGGGAGCCCAGGAGTGGGTAATGTGAAGAAGTCTGGCCACCAAGGGCTTCAGGGAACAGGGCTTTGCTAGACCCCCAAAAAACTCTTTTTTTCTCTCTCTCATATAGGCACACACATCTTTAAACAATGCCAGGAGAACCATGGTAAGAGTGAATGTATCCCATGTGAATCTGGATTCTTTATGAAGCACAATAACAGCGAGTATGGCTGCTTTGACTGTTCTCAGTGCCGGGATGGTGAGTGTGCCTCGGTGGTGGGGTGGGGTCCTCAGCACTGATAGCTAAAACAGGGAGACTCACAGGAAGACTGGCACAGAGAGAGGATGAAGATGGCAAACTCTGGCTTCTTCACTCTCTTTACCTGACACAAAGGCCTAATAGGCTTTTTTCTCCCTCCTCTCCCTCCCTCCCTCCACACTTAGGGCTGGGAGTGCCACTCCATGGTAGAACTTTCGCTTGAAAGGTTGGGTACTCCTGAGATACCCCACCCCCACCCCCTGTTCCTCTCCAGCCCAAATTGTAGGGCTCTGTAGAAGAAAAGGGAGGCTGGTTGTTGTGTTGGCGTTGTCCCTGTGTTAGATGACTGGTTGAAGGCTGCTTACATGCCAGGATGAAGAGCCTGTGAAGAGTACTGTTGACGAGTTTCTGTCCTGCCCTGTCAATTCCAAATAAACACACAGAAGCTTATATTAATTATTAACTGTTTGACCAATGGCTAAGGCTTCTTATTGGCTAGCTCTCTCTTAATTATTAACCCATTTCTATTAAACTATGTATTGCCACAAGGCTGTGGCTTACCCATAATGCTCCAGTATGTTACTCCTTCAGTAGCTACATGGAGTCTCTCTCTCAACTCTCCTCCCCACATTCTCCTAGTCTGAAAGCCCCACCTATACTTCCTGCCTGGCTACATCCTGCCTGTCCATTAGCCTAAACAACCAATAAAAGAAACATATATTCACTGCATACAGAAGAAGATCCCCTTCAGATTACTATGTCATAGGGTGTTGTACATTGAGACAGATCGACACCCTGATGACTGACCTGCAGCCTTCCTTCCACAGACCAAGAGGAGGTGTCCGAATGCTTCCAGACTGCTGATCGTGTGTGCCAGTGTAAGCAGGGCACCTACTGTAACTCTGAAAACTGTATGGAGGAGTGCCTTCCATGAAAAAGGTACCAGCTGGGGGAGGGACAATGAGTATAGCCCCCCCACTCCTGCCCTCTAATCCCCTAGACTCTGAGTCCCTGTCTGTAGAGGGACTCGTTAAGGTAGTACCTGCCACTCAGATGAAATCAAAGAATGCTTCCTCCGGGAAGCTGCCTGGATGGAGTCAGTGCTCACTCATTCACTCACTCATTAATTCAATCAACAAACAATCTTGGAGCCGCAACAGTGAGAGACACACAACAGGTATGCATGCATAGCATGAGACCATTGATGATGGGCTGGGGATGAAGCTAAGTTGGTAGAATGTTGGCCTAGCATGTACAAGGCCCTGGGTTCCACCCCCAGAACTGCACAAACCAGGTGTGGTGGTACAGCCTGTGATCCTGGCCCTGGGGAAGTAGAAGCAGGAGGATTGAGAGTTCAAAGTTAGCTACATAATAAGTCTGAGATCAGCTTGGGGTAAAGAAACTGCCTGAAAAAACCACTCCTGTTGTGACCGTGGGGACCACTGCACACTCAACTAGAGGAATCATAAGATTACTTTTGGGTAGAGACTCAGTGAATCAGGGAGAGATGGAACCATAGAAAGTTTAAGGGGAAAGAACTCTAGGCAGAGAGGATGACAAAAGTGACTTACTGTTAATTAAGAATGGGCAAAAGCCAGGCGTTGGTGGCACATGCCTTTAATTCTAGCACTTGGAAGGTAGAGGCAGGTGGATCTCTGAGTTTGAGGCCAACCTGGTCTACAAAGTGAGTTTCAGGACAGCTTCCAAAGCAATACAAAGAAACCCTACCTTGAAAAATAAAAATAAAATAGAATAAATTTAAAAAAGCAAAGAGGGGGCTGAAGAGAAGGCTCAGTATTTAAGAGCACCAGCTTTTAGAGGATCTGGGTTCAATTCCCAGCACCCACTTGGCAGCTCACAACTAACTGCCTGTGACCTGGCACCTTTGCACAGACATACATGCAAGCAAAAATGTCAATGCACATAAAAATAAAAACATTAAAAAATAAACCCTTTTAGAATTGGTTTGGCTATTCCAGGTTTAAAAAAAGAAAAAAGAATGGAGAAAGAGCTAGAGAGATGGTTCAGGGCTAAGATATGATCTGCATGTCTAAGGAACTGAGTTCAGTTCACTGCACCCACATCAGAGGACTCAAAACTGCCTGTAAGTCCAGTTCCAGGGAATTTGGTGCCCTCTTCTGGCCTCTGTGGGCGCTTGCACTCACGCACACAAGCACACATTTAAACACAAGATGAAACTTTCAAAAAGGGATTCTGTGGGGCCAGGGATGTATCTCAGTTGGTAGAGTGCTTTTGTAGCACACACAAAGCCTTGGACTCAGTCTCTAGAACCACATACACAGTATGGTGGTATACCTATAATCCCAGTATTTGTGGAGGCAGGATGATCGGAAGTTCAAGGTCATCTTTGGTTACATAGTGAATTTTGGGCCAGCCTGGACTTTGTGAGATTCTGACAAAAGGAAAAAAAAAAAAAAAGAAAAGAAAAGAAAAAAGAAAAAGGTAAAAATAATCTGGTGGCCACTTATGAATGATTATAAACAGAATGAAAACAGAAAGTTATTCTTGCATGTTTAGTTCTGGAGTCAAAAAGTCCAACATCAAAGGTGTTCACAGGTCCTCACCCCCTCTACAGGCTCTAGAGTAGTGATCCTCAACCTTCCTAATGCTGGGACCCTTTAATACAGTTCCTCATGTTGTGGTGACCCCCAACCATAGCGTTATTTTTGTTGCTATTTCATAACTGTAATTTTGCTACTGTTATGAATCAAGATGTAAATATCTGATATGCAGAATATCTTTTATACGACACATGTGAAGGGGATTGAGACCCACAGGTTGAGAACCATTCCTCTGGGAGCTCCTCCCTGACATTTTCTAGGTTTTGGTGGTGGCAGCTATTCCTGACTTTCCTTGGTGTCACTCTAGATGCCACCTCCCTCTCCACGAAGACTTTGCTCTTGGGCATCTATCTCTACTTCCCTCTTGTAAGGACCCTAATCACTTGGTTAAGGCTCATCCTAACCCAGTGTGACCAACTTCACTTAGCATCATTTGCAAAGACTCTACTTCCAAGCAAGGTGAAGTTCCAAGGCTTCAGGTGCACTTGTGTGTGGGGAGACATTTTTGGGAGGTATCTCTAGCATTAAGGCCACTTGTATAATAGCATGAATCTGTATATATGTATGTATGTATGTATGTATGTGTATCTATTTATATATTTATTATGTGCATTTATAATTAGTTTGCCCGTGGAGGTCCAAAGAGGTTATTGGATCTCCTAGAACTATAGTTATAGGTGGTTGTGAGCCACTGTGTAGATACTGGAACTAGAACCTACTTTTTTTACAAGAGCAGCTAATACTTTTAACCACTGAGCCATCTCTAAATACACACACACAAACACACACACACACACACACACACACACACACACACACACCTTTGAAACTTGGTCTTACTGTCTATCCCTGGCTGGCCTGGAACTCACTATGCAGACCAGACTGGTTGGAAATCATAGGAATCTGCCTCCATCTGCTTCCTGAGCTGGGGTTCACCACCATACCGGGCAATAGCTTGCATCTGTGAGGCAGGTCATATACCCCATAAACATAACTCAGAAAACGCTGACTATGTAACTATGTCAGCTCCTGTTTGATGGAGGCTCTTGATTGTCTGTACATGTTTGCCTCTTCCTTACTCATACTGTCTATGTCTCTAGGCAGACTTCCCTCTATGTGGTGGGACAGACATTCTATCCAGGAGGGTAGAGAGAGAGGGTCCTTCTCTAAATATAATAGACACCCCTAAAGTCTAATATCTTCAGAATCTATTCAGAGTGCTTTTGCAGAATGGCAAGGTGTAGCAGGGCCATGCTGGGGTGGGGCTGGTCCCTCTTAACCCCATGGGTAGTGAAGAGGGAGCTCTGGGTTGCCTGGGTGGGATCAAGTAACACACTCTGCTTTCATTCCAGCTGTCCTAATGACAAAGTCATCAGGCAATGCAATGCCACGATGGACACACAGTGTAACACATTTGATTCAGAGTCAGGTAAGGACATGTCCCTATTTTAAATACACATTTAAAATGTTCACTGGCTGGGTGGTGGTGGTGCATATCTTTAATCCCAGCACTCGAGGCCAGCCCGGTCTACAGAGCAAGTTCCAGGGTATCCAAGGCTACACAGAAAAACCCTGTCTTGAAACCTGCCCCCCTGCAATGTTCACAGGCTAAAGTAATTTAGGAAAAGAGAGTCTCAATTGAGAAAATGACCCCCACCTTAGTCAGGCCAATAGGGCATTTTCTTAATTAGTGATAGATGTAGGAGGGCTCACCCCATTGTGGTCCTAGAGTCTATAAGAAAGCAGGCATAGCAAGCCATGAGGAAGAAGGCCAATAAGCAGTGTTTCTCCACGGGTCCTGTATTAAGTTCCTGCCTCCAGGTTCCTGCCTTGAGTTCCTGCCCTGACTTGCCTGGATGTCAGGTTTACAAACCCAAACTAAAACAGCCGAGAAGGCAATGTTGGCATTTATAGTCACTATTAAACTCTGCCACTGTCCGAAAAATAGCCAGAGATTATGAACAAATGACTATGTTTGGCCATGTGCCAATAAACCTTTACAAAAGCAAGCTGTGGGCTGGATTTTGCTTGGGGGCTGCAGGTCAAGAATCTTGTTTTTGGGCTGGAGAGATGATTCAGCCATTACAGGCTAGGCTCACAACCCAAAATGTAAGAATCTTGTCTTAGTCAGCAAAGAGAATCCCAGAGTCTGGCTGCAGCTTCCCCTCCTGGTACCTCAGTCTCAAACCAAAGTCCTTGTGCATCCAAGCTTTCTGTTTGTCTGTCATCAATTCTGCTTTCACCGTAGGTCCTGATGCCTGAGAACTCAAACCCTCTTTATCCTCCTTCTATAATGTGGGCTGAACACCTCTGAGAACAGCGATGTGTTTATCGATTCACCTTTCAAATTAGCTTGTCCACTTCCAGGAAATTTTTTTGTGTATATATGCATGTGTGTAGTGTGTTTGTGTATGTGTGAATGCATGTGCACATGTGTGCACCTGTGTGTGGAGGCCAGAAACCGGCATTAGGTGTCTTCCTCCATTGCCCTCTCTTTTTATAAAATACATATTTAATGTTTGAATGTACACACGCATGCATAATGTAGTGTGCATGTATATGGAGTATGCTGTGCAAGCAGGTGTCCCCTGAAGCTGAAAGGATGTTGGATCCTCTGGAGCTGGAATTAGAAGTGGTTGTGACCCAATTGACCAAATCTGGGCCCTTGGTTTCTCTGGAAGAGTAGCTTTGCTGTCAGCCACTGAGATACCTCCCAGTCACTCTACCTTATCTTTTGATACAGGATCTCTCATTGGACCTAGAGCTCACCAGTTTAGCCAGATTGGCTTAGGCAACAAGCTCCAGGGACCTTCCTGTGGCTCTGCCCGGCCACCCCAGTGCTGAGGTACAGATGTACACTGTGTGGGTGCCAGGGATACAAACCCAGATGCTCATATGTGTGGCCAGCAACCAAGCCATCCCCCTAATACCTAAAGAAAGTTTTCATAGCTGGGCGGTGGCGGCACACGCCTTTAATCCCAGCACTCGGGAGGCAGAGGCAGGTGGATCTGTGAGTTCGAGGTTAGCCTGGTCTACAGAGCCAGTTTCAGAACAGGCTTCAAAGCTACAGAGAGACCCAGAACCTAAATGGTAGCTCACAGCAACTGTTATTCCTGTTTCAAAGCTTTAGACACCCTCTTACTGACCTCTTTGTACACTAGGCACACACATGGTACATACAGGCAAAACTCTCAGACACATTAAAAACAAAAACAATCTTACAAGCAGGGGCTGGCAATACGTTCCAGATGATAAAATTACTTGCCATTTAGGCCTGGCAACCAGAGTTCAGTCCCCAGAACCTGAAACTCGTGTAAAGGTGAATGGGGAGGACAAATGGAGCAAAGTTGTCCTCTGACCTCCACACACATAACAGTAAACTGTTTTAAAAATGGGACTAGGAAGCTCAGTGGATAAGAACACCAGCTGCACAAGCATGAGGATCTGAGTTCAAACCCCAGAACCCACAGGTGTGGCTGTGCTTCCATCTCTGGGGCTCACTGGCTGTTAACTTAGCTGGAGGTTCAGGGAGAGAGAAATCCTGTCTCAAGGGAGTAAAGCAGAGAGTGACAGAGCAGAAGAGTTGATGTCCTCTGACCTCTGCATATGTGTGTGTGTGTGCGCACGCTCATGTCTAGAGACAGAGAATGCACATGTGCACACACACATGAGCATGTAAATATAAATATTACTAAAATGAAATTTCATAAATAATAAAGTAAAATATCCAAGTGTGACAGCACAGGGCTACTGAGGCAGGAGGATCAATGTGAACTGAAGGCCAGTTTGGGCCATTTACTTAGTACTAGATCAGTCAGGGCTATATGGCAAGATCCTGTATCAAAAAAATAAATAAGCAGGCTCTGGAGAGACGGCTCATCGGTTAAGAGTACTTGCTGTACTTACAGAGGACCCAGGTTCAATTTCCAGCTCCCACGTGGCCTCTTATCTATAGTTCCTGTTCTGTGGAATCTCGTGCCCTCTTCTGGCCTCCATAAACACTGCATGCACAATACACATACATGTAGACAATAATCAATACACACGTAAAAATAAACATTAAAAATAAGGTAAATAATGAGCAACAATTTCAGAAGGATGCTTAATAGCAAAGCAAATAAGTAAATAGGTAATAAATATAAAGATCTTATCTGAGACTAAGAAACTGTTAGGTTGAGTAATGTGTGGGAGAGAAAGGCTTCGCTGACCCTTAGCCCACAGTTTCCCTAGCCCTTTCCCTCCCCCATGTATCTGTATCCTGGGCTCTCCCCGGGCTGTGATTTTACACAGAGTGAGGCCAGGAATCCTGAATGGTCTGAGAAGTCTGTGGGGAGCACTTTTCCCGCCAGCCTTGTCACGTCACGTGGGCCAGCCACGTCAGCCCCAAATAACACACAGAGACACTGTATTAGATATAAAGCTGTTGGCCTGTTACTAACATTTCTTATTGATTAGCTCTGTCTTAAATATTAATCCATTTCTATTAATCTAAGTGTTTCCACGTAGTCTTATCTTACCGGAGAGAGGGTCCGGACCTCTTCGCTCAAGTCCCTACATCTTGACTCCTCCACTACATCTCCCAGAATCCTCCTTGTCTCCTAGTCCTGCCTACGTTGCCTTCCTATTTGCCAACAGTGATTTATTCATTAACCAATGAGAGAAACATATTTACAGAATGACATCTCCCATGAGTCACCTGCTACTGTTCTGGTGAGGCACACCTTTTTCTCCTTCCAAGGACATTAGCAGGACCCCATGGCCTCTGAGCCTGGACAGGAGGCAGGAGCTTCTGTGGCTTGTCACTCTAACAAAGAAGGCAGTGCTCAGCTCTGCCTCAGTAGCCTTCTGTCTCATTCCAGGACTGCCAGGCTCTCAATTTCTCTGCCTGCCTAGACCTCTGATTAATATACTTGTCGTAGCTGCTGCCATCATCATCGTTGCTGCTGTCATTGCTACCATTTATGCTGTCATAACCATCACTCGGCGTTTTTGTAAAAGAGGTGAGTTGTTGAGAGCCATTATCATTTGATAAAGAAAATAAAAATTAATAATCAAGGTGTCAACCCACCAGAAATAACTTGTGATGGAAGAAACTCAATTTTTTTTGCAAAGTCTGCAAGAAATACAGACTACAAAATATCTTTTGCTTCTGCTTTTACATGTGCTAATTTGTATTCTTTCCCTAGCAGTTATGGGAAATTCCTCACAGCCTATACCTAATGTGTGTGTGTATCTCATGAGTACTATTCCGATCTATGGGGCATTTTTATCTATGGACTGCCAAGAAGGTGGCTCCTCCTTAGCTATATTGTCTAATTAACCTATACAGAGTTTTAATGAATAAAATAAATCCAAAAAGATGCTATCCAAGTCAGGGGTTATAAGTTTCCATTAAGAACTATCTTGGAACAAAGCTTAAGAAAACAGCTCTTTAATTTCTTTCTTTAAAGACTTGAAGCTCTTGTCATATAGGTGTTTCATTTGTTTGGTTAGAGTTACCCCAAGACATTTTATGTTATTTGTGGCTGTTGTGAAGGGTGATGTTTCTCTGATTTCCTTCTCAGCCCATTTGTCATCTGTATATAGGAGGGCTACTGATTTTTTTTTTGAGTGAATCTTGTAGCCTGCCACTTTGCTGAAGGTGTTTATCAGCTGTAGGAGTTCTCTGGTAGAATTTTGGGGGTCACTTATACACACTATCACATATCATCAGCAAATAGTGAGCGTTTGACTTCTTCTTTTCCAATTTGTTTCCCTTTGATCTCTTTTCATTGTCTTACTGCTCTAGCTACAACTTCAAGGACTATATTGAATAGATATGGAGAGAGTGGACAGCCTTGTCTTATTCCTGATTTCAGTGAGATTGCTTTGAGTTTCTCTCCATTTAGTTTGATGTTGGCTCTTGAGTTACTGTATTTTGACTTTATTATGTTTAGGTATGTTCCTTGTATCCCTATTTTCTCCAAGACCTTTATCATGAAGGGTGTTGAATTTTGTGAAGACTTTTTCAGCAAATTGGAAAAGAAGAAGTCAAACTCTTGCTATTTGCTGATGATATGATAGTTTATATAAGTGACCCCAAAAGTTCTACCAGAGAACTCCTACAACTGATAAACACCTTCAGTAATGTAGCAGGATACAAGATTAAGTTTAAAAAAAAATCGAAGACCCCAGTATCAACCCACACACCTATGAACACCTAATTTTTGACAAAGAAGCTAAAAATATAAAATGTAATAAAGAAAATATATTCAACAAATGGTGCTGGTATAACTGGCTCTCAACATGTAGAAGAATGCAAATAGATCCCTATCTATGTCCATGCACAAAACTCAAGTCCAAATGGATCAAAGACCTCAATATAAATCCATCCACAATGAACCTCATAGAAGAGAAAGTGGGAAATACCTTTGAACACATAGGCACAGGAGAGCACTTCCTAACTACAACACTAGTAGTACAGATTCTGAGAGCAACAATTAATAAGTGGGACCTCCTGAAACTGAGAAGCTTCTGTAAAGCAAAGAACAAGATCAACAAGACAAAACGTCTCCCTATAGAATGGGGAAAGATCTTCACCAACCCTACGTCTGACAGAGTGCTGATCTCCAAAATATACAAAGAAGTCAAGTAACTAGAAATCAAACAACCAAATAATACAATAAAAAGGGGGTACAGGTCTAAATAGAAAATTCTCAACAGAACAATCTCAAATGGCAGAAAGACACTTAAGGAAAGGCTCATCCTTAGTCATCAGGGAAATGCAAATCAAAACCACTCTGAGATTCCCTCTTACATTGATCAAAATGACTAAAATGAAAAACACCAATGACTGCTTCTGCTGGAAAGGATGTAGAGAAAGGGGAACACGCCTCCATTGCTAGTGGGAGTACAAATTTGTACAGCTGCTGTGGAAATCAGTATGGCGATTTCTCAGAAAATTAGGGATCAATCTACTTCAAGACCCTGCAATACCACTGTTGGGCATATACCCAAAAGAGGCACATTCATACCATAAGGACACTTGCTCAACTATGTTCATGGCAACATTATTTGCAATACCAGATGTTGGAAACAGCCTAGATGCTCCTCAATTGAAGAATGGATAAAGAAAATGTTCTATATGTACACAATGGAGTACTACTCAGCAGTAAGAAACAATGGCATTCTAAAATTCACAGGCAAATGGGCAGAACTAGAAAAAAAAACATCCTAAGTGAAGTAATCAAAACCAGAAAGGCAAATATAGTATATACTCATTCATAAGTGGATATCAGAAATAAAGCAAAAGATACCCGGCCTACAATCCACAACCCCAGAGAAGCTAGAACCCTCTTCCAGAAACAGATGGAAGCAGATGCAGAAATCCACAACTTACCAATGGGCCAAGCTCCTGGAGTACAATGAAAGTGAGAGAGGAGCAAATATATGAGCAAAGGAGTCAAGACCATGATGGGGAAACCCACAGAATCAGCTGACCCCAGCTAGTGAGAGATCAGTGACAAATGGGGAATCTGCATAAGACCAAACTAGACTCCCTTAATATAGGTGACAATGGTGTGACTGGGACAATATATGAGGCCACTGGCAGTGGGTCCAAGACCTAACACTAATGCACAAACTGACTTAGTGGAACCCATTCTATATGGAGAGATACCTTGCTCAGCCTAGATACAGGGGTGTGGGGGTGGGAGGTGCCTTGGTCCTGCCTCAATGAGATGATGAGACAGACTTAGGAGACTTCTTTTGGGAGACCTTACCCTCTCCATGGAGCAGATAGGAGGAGGGGGAGTGGAGGAAGTGGGAGGAAATGAGGGAGGGGGAACTGGGATTGGAATGTAAAAAGTAATTAATAATAATAAAAAAACCAGCTCCGTTTTCCCCAGCTGCCATGTAGCCATATTCTATCAACTGATATAAAACTTCAAAAATAGTTTTAGATCAGACCAGGTATCTTGCTAATAGGTTTTAAGATATTTATTCACAGAAAAATACAATCTTATTTACAAACACATAACCATCTGTCTGATTTGTTGATCCAAGGTAAATAGTGCAAAGCAACTTAATTGTCATGCCAGAGGATAGTGATTACCTCTCTGTACAAATTCTTGCCTCAGTTTTATTGGCCTTTGTTTAGACACCATGGGAAAAGATTCCCTAACTGTCCAGGGCTACAAAATATAAACTAACCTAATAGCCCTGAAAAAAAAAAAGTTACAAGTCTCCCTTTTTATGGTCAAGAGTTACATGCAGGACAAAAAATATATATTTTAAGATTTAAAATGCTTTTAATATCACTGTGCCTTGGAGAGTGTCGAGTGAGCTCATCTGCCCTCTGCCCTGCAGCTCATGCTTCTAGGGGTCTCTCAGCCCAGCACTCTGTCTGATGACACATTCATTCTTTATAAACAGTCTCTGGTCCAAGAGAGTCCAGCTCTTGTGACCATTAGCGACAAAATGTTAACGTGTTTATACACTTAGAAGTATAGGCTATAGCACACAATTTCCTTATTTCTTTTAGTCTCCTTTCATTTACTTTAATAAGGCTACCTCTACAGATAAGGTAACAAACAGACCTTTCCTTTTGCAGCTGCGGGTTGCAGCCCACTAATTAGGGAGTTGGATGAAAGAAAGTGCTCTTTTCTTGCTATGTGACAATTTATCTGGATTTATCACTTTGTGAGCTGTTGGAATGACTATGGTATGAATGAAATGGTATGTGACCTTCTGATGTAAAGCCTAAAAGATGTTGTGGGTCTTTATAAGCTATGAAGCACAAAGGAAAGTGACAGAACAGAGTCCAGCATGAGAGAATAAAGAACAATACCATTAGGAAAGCATGTGCTTTTCCCTTTCTCCCTAAAAATCCTCAGAAAAAGTTTTAGCGTTGAGATGCTGTGGAGTTTTTCTCTGAGCCTTGTTTGTAGCCCAGAAGCTGGTTCTTTGGGACTGCAGTAGTGAGTGAATGCCAGGCATTTAATCCCAGCAGAGGCAGGTGGATCTCTGTGAGTTTGAGTCCAGCCTGGTTTGCAGAGTGAGTTCCAGGACAGCCAGGGCATCACAGAGAAATCTGGAGGAAAACAAACAAACAAACGAAGAAACAAACAAAAACACTAAAAACAGAGGTGTGCAAAAGCTAGAACAGTCTGTGTATCCATGAGAAATATGCATGTGCAAGCACACACAACATATATGTAGGTGTCCAGAAAACAAAGCATCCGATGCCCTGGAGCTGGAATTACATATAGGTGGTCTTGAGCTGCCTGACATAAGTATTGGGAACCAAACTGGGGTCTTCTGCAAGAGCAGTATTCACTATTAACCTCAAACCTATCCCTTCAGTCTCAGAAGGGGCTTGACAAGGCTCTAGTTTTCACATTGCAGATAGAAAAGCCCTGAATAGTGTCAACAGCAGCATCTCAGGTTAAGGTGTGGCAGTGATCACCTTCCACAGCGCCCCAGCTTGAAGCAGGGGACAGAGGGGTAGGCTAAAGGGTCTCCTGAAACCCCCTCCCCAGCCAGAGGTCCAGCTGTATGTTGCCAAGTTCTGGAAACACAAGTATGAGTTTGCTATGCATTCAAGACATTTCTCCTTACATTTCTTCCTTCTTCCATGGCACCAGGGAGTCTAAATTCACCATGTGTTTCAGGAGAAGAGATTTGGCTCTGTAAGCAGTGTGCTAGAAATTCTTTGTTGTTTTTTGTTTTGTTTTGCCTTTTTTTTTTTGTCAGAATTTCTTATAGCCCAGGCTAACCTCAGACTTGCTATGTAGCTGAGGATGATCAAAAGTTTTCAAGCATGCACATGGGGTTTTTCTCCCTGCACATGTGTCTATGCACTATGTATATGCAGTGTCTGTGGAGGCAGAAGAGAATGCTGGATACCTTGAAACTGGAATTACGAGCCACCCTGTGGATGCTGGGAACTGAACCCAGGCTCCCTGGATAAGCATTCAGTGGGTGTTCTTAACATTGAGTCTAACCAAGAGTTCTTGATTCTCTTTCCTCTACCTTAAATACCACCACACCAGTTTCCCAGGCTCCGTGGTGCCCTCAGTGCCTTCCTAAAAATTCATGATGTTGTCTCCTGACGCTCCCATTGCTGAGTGCTTAGCACCTGTTAGAATGGCAATGCAGTCCTAGAGAGCCGGGGAGGTGTGGGCATCCTGTGTTTGGGGTTTTAGATTGTGCCATGGCGTTTGTGTCCTCTTTATAAAAGCCAAAGTGTGTGCTGGGAAGAGACTGAAGTTCTAGTGGTTTCAACACTGAGTAGAAACTGAGGCACAGAAAATCAAATGTCTGTCTTATCTTTATAAAAAGAGTGCCTGAATCCTCAGAGGGACACAGGGATCACCCTGGAAAGGAGAAATAGATGAAATATCCTGGATAAACTGGGGGTAGAGGAGGTTAGAGAGGAGGGAGGATGAGAACATGAAGGATCAGGATGGTCAAGTTGGGGGGGGGACAGAGAGAGAGAGAGAGAGAGAGAGAGAGAGCAATGAAAGAGATATTTTAATCGAGGGAGCCATCATGGGGTTAGGGAGAAACCTGGTACCAGGGAATCTCCCAGAAATCCACAAAGATGACCCCAGCTAAGACTCCTAGCAATAGTAGAGAGGGAGCCTGAAGTGGCTTTCTACTGTAATCAGATTGGTGACTACCCTAATTGTAATCATTGAACCTTCATTCAGCAATTGATGGAAGCAGGTGCACAGCCAAGCACTGGGCCAAGCTCTGGAAGTCCAGTTGAAAAGAGGAAGAGAGGAAGAGGGATTATATGAGCAAGGGGGGATCAAGATCATGATGAGAAACCCTTAGAGACATCTGATCTTAGCTTGTGGGAGCTCACAGACAGTAGACTGACAGCTTGGGAGCCTGCATGGGTCCGACCTAGGCTCTTTGCATGTAGGTGGCAATTGTGTAGCTTGGTCTGTTTGTTGGGCCCCTAGCAATGGGATTAGGATCTGTCCCTAGAGCATGAGCTGGCTTTTTGGAACCTATTCTCTATGGTGGGATGCCTCGATCAGCCTTGATTCAGGGGGGAGGAACTTTTCCTGCCTCAACTTGATATGCCATGCTTTGTTGACTCCTATGGGAGGCCTTATTCTTTCTAGGAGTAGATGGGTAGATGGGGGGGTATAAAGGAGATGATGGGAGGGAATAAGAGGAAAGGAAGGAGGGAAAACTGTGATTGGTACGTAAAATATTTTTTTAATTCAATAATTTAAAAAAAAAAAAGAGTGCCTGAGCTGTTGTAACAGATGACTACAAAGTAGGGGTCTAGCCATCAGGAATGTACTGTCTTGCCATCCTAGTGGTTAGAAATCCAAGTCCAACTGTGACTAAAGCTAGTATCTCAGTGGCTCAGAAGGTTCCTTCTGTCATTCCAGCTTCTAGAAACTACTGATCCTTAGCTTGAGGCTGCTTAAGCTAGTCTGTCACCATCTTCAGATGGCCTCCCTGTCTGACCAATCCTTGGAGTGTGTCTTCACCTATAAAAGCTTATCCAACTAATATCATAGTTGCAGGCAACAGGTCAAGACATGGGCTTATCTTTTGGAAGCCATAGGTCACCCCATAGCAAGCTTGTCCTAGGGTCTGGTCAGGCCCTCACTTCACATGGTATAGATATCCCTGGCTGGCCTCCCAAATGTGAGGCATACCTTCTCAACATGCCTTGGGTGGAGCTTGCCAGTCACTGCCTGTGTACTGGAAACCTCAGTAGGGTAAGGAAGGACAGGGCCAATCTCCACAAACTGTTCATCCAGAGCCTCTGGCCTGCCTAAAAGAGACAGGAAGTTCCTTTCAGAAGGCAGACTGGAGCCATGTAGGGCTTGACTGCTCTCCACCCCAAGTAATAAATAAATAGTAGGTTAGTAACATATTGGCCCTGCCCCAACCTGGGTCCTTCTGACCACTGAACACATTGAACCTCTCATGTCCTGAGATGTAGAATCACAGAAATGCTGCAGCTTTCCTCTGGAATGTTCCAGGAAAATATATATAATTTTCTTTCCAGCTTCCACCATGCTAATGGAGTTACAAAGTTCTAATGAGGAAACAAGTGGCATTCATGAACCTCACTGGATTTAAAGACATTGGTTTTGCTGAACATGGACATAGAGGAAGCAGTGAATATGGCAAGCTTGGTAGTGCTTGTGAAATATCCCTTTACATAGTGAGAATATATGTCACTGTGATCAGCTTAATAAAGAAGCTGACTGGCCAGTAGCTGGACAGGCAGAGATTAGGCAGGAGTCAAACTAAGAGGACGATGGAAAGAAGTCAGAGTCTTGGAGTTATGAGTAGACAGAAAGAGAAGCAAGATGGGCATGCTGTAATGAGAAAAGGTATCAAGTCATGTGGCAAAGATATGAAATATGAGTTAATTTATAATGTAAGAGTTAGCTGGTAACAAGCCTGAGGCATTAGACAAAATTTATAGTTAATAAGTTTCTGTGTGGTTACTTGGGAGTGCCTGGCAGGACAGAAATTTCTGCCTGTAAGTGCTGTTTCTAAACTTGGGACTGGCCTCCCAGACTAATAATTATATGTGTGTTTGCAAACTGTGACAGTTTAGCTGCTAAAAACATGTGTTTGTCAGGCCTCCAAGCTAGAGTCAGGAGCCTTTCGGTACAGGCTTAGCTGAATTTGGAGTGGGCACCCATCCCACTGCATGTCCAGTGGACTCCAGATATTGTAATGTGTCTTTTCTTGTGCAAAGCTCAGCAGTCCTGTGTGCGACTGGAGGGCTTCCTTCCTCGAAGATCACTATGGCCTTAGAGATAATGATGCTTTGTGTTCTGAACTCATCAGTTAGAGACAGTTTGGGATCAGGTGCTCAGAATGTCTTCCTAGAAGCCAAGGTTAGGAGGACACAAAAGTCCTTTGAGCCACCACGCCCCTGCAGTCTACATCGGGGTGTGACCCAGATAAGGTGCTTTGTTATAATTATAAGCTCACAACAAAGACCTCCTGGCAGGCTTGCCTGAGCATCTTTGGACTCTGCTATACCAGGCACTGGGAACAGTGTCTATGCTTTTAGGCTATCCTGCCTAAGAACTAGCCTTAGACTTGGTTCCTCTCAAGCTACGGTGAGCATGTGTGGATGAGAATTCCTCAAAAGAAGCTATGCCTGTAGAGCCCTGCATGGACTCCCAAGGCATTTTGAACAAGCCTGAAGCTGTGGGCTGGAACTTCTTGTCCCAGAGCTGCTATTGGTACTCTTCCTGTCCCCCGGAGTTGTCATTGGTACTCTTCCTGTTTTGCTAACACACACCTGGTGGGGAGGAGCCAAGTCTGAAAATCCTGTTATTTTCCACTGTGCTGTAAGTCAGTACATAAGCCCACTCCCTCACCTCAATAAATGACATTCAGCATTCGGGCATTGACAATGAATGAATGATCCACTGTCTTGTCTCTTACTTCAATCTCTAGGCCTTCACTCGATTCATGGAATAGATCATAGCACGGGTGCTACAAATGGAGGTCCCACGGAGATCGCCCTCAGAGGCCAGCCAGCAAAGAAAGTGAATGAGGGAGTATTGAAGGATGGGTGCCAGTAACTCTAAGGAAATGCTCAGTGGGCAATTAGTGGCCCTATTGAAAAGATGGGGCACCGGGATTAAAACAAGACAGCTAAAGAATTCATTGCCATATTAGAAAAACATGGTCCCTAGTTTATGCACTCTGGAAGCTTCAATCAATATCCCCGATTGGGAACAGTTAAAAAGAGACCTCCAAAAGGCTTATAAAAAAGAGGAGTCTGATAATTTCCCTATTGCCACCTTTTCCATTTGGCATCTAGTTAAAGATGTGCTCCTGAGCAACAATGTTAAAGTTTAAAAAAAAAAAAAAAAAAAAACAAATGGCAGGATAATAGGACTTTTGAGGAAGTACAAGATTTAGAATCTGTGAAGTTTATCAGGAAACAAGAGGGATCTCAACTAGGAGATGATAGTCCTACTGTAACTGATGAAGAAGATACTTTGGAAGCAGAACTTGAACAATTAAAACAAGGAAATGCTGAAGCTTATAAGCACAAATGCCGCCTGCTGAGGCACAACCTCTTTTGTGATCCCTTTAGTAGGGCCTCTGTGCTGCGAGGGATAGAGGAGGCCATCAAAGATTTAATAACGAAGGTAGAAGCACTAGATAAGGAAAGACAAGCATTTCCTGTGATTGAGACAGTGAATCCTCAGGATAACAGGGTTAGGGAGCACAGCCCACTAAATTTCAAGGATATAAAACAGCTTAAGGAGGCTGTCACTGCTTGTGGGCCCCATGCTCCTTCACTCAGGCAATTTTTGAGTCTTCGCAGTGTTAAATTGCACCCCTAGTGATTGGATGCAGCTCTGTAGAGCCACGCTAAGTGGGGGTGATTATTTGCTCTGGAGAGGCGAATTTCAAGAATTTTGCAAGGAAACTGACCAACGCAATGCCGCTGCTGGATTTCCTGGTAGAAATTTAGATATGCTCATGCATATCTAGGCATTATGCTACCCTTGCATACTCAGAATAGTGAGTGCTTTGCATTTATCATTCCTTCTGTTAATTTAAAAGAGCCCTATAAGAAATATCACTGGATGGTGTTGCCTCAAGGAATGGCCCATAGTCCCACTAATTATCAAGTTTATGTATCTTTGGCCATTGTCCACATTGGGGAGAAATTTCAATCCTTGAATATTTTGTATTATATGGATGATATTCTTTTAGCCAGCCCAGATCCTAAGGAGTAAATGAGGCTTTTGGGGAATTGCAACATAATCTTCAACTAGCTGGCTTAAGAATAGCCCCATAAAATGTACAACAAGAATTACTCTAACAATACCTGGGTCATCAATTGTTATATTCTGGTATCTGTCCTCAAAAGATTACTTTAAGACTACATAGACCGACCATCCTTAATGATTTCAAAAATTATTGGGAGATATAAATTGGGTTCGATCTAGTATGCCCCTGCTTACACTAGTCAGGGTTTCAACTCCTTTTGCAAAAATTTTTTTATCTCACATAAGTCGGGCATCCCTTATAATCCTCAAGGTCAGGCCATGGTGGAGTGCTCACATCCCACAATTAAAGCCTATCTTCATAAAATAAAAAAGGGGGAATTTACAGGGTCTCCTCACAATCACCTTTCTCTTGTCCTTTATATTTAAAACTTTTTAACTATTGATGGTGCTGCTTGATCTGTGGCCGACAGGCATTGGTGCCCCTGGTCATCTGACTATGGCTCAGTTATGTGGAAGAATGTCACTACTAGACAATGGTGCAGCCCCCAACCCAGTTCTAGTGTGGTCCCAAGGGTCGGTTTGTACCTTTCCACATGATGCAGATAACCTTGTTTGGGTGCCTGAGTATCTGGTTCTCCATATGGGGAGGGACTATGATTGTAGCAGCCAGTGAGAAGGTCCGATGGGCCTTTATCAAGAATCCACCCATTCTGATGCCTGTGGGTCTGAATAGCCCTATGTTGCCCTTTTTCCTGAGCACTAATTATAGTTTGGGTAAAGCAGCTATACAATTACACTTTGGTCCAAAGGATAAGAATTTCACCTTCATTTCAGGCACTTGTGTTCTGGCTCCTGATGGGAGATGTTATTCTGTATATATGTTTCTCACACTGGTTAATAAAGCCCTGTGGCCAATAGGAAACAAGATAGGCGGGGCTAGGAGACCAGGAGGAGGAAAGAGGAAGTAGTAGGGAGGAGTCGAGATGTAGCCCAGGGAAGAAGCAGGATGTCTGCCGCGGCTCCCCAATAAGACGACCACGTGGAAATACTTAGATAAGTAGAAATGGGTTAATAATTAAGGCAGAGCTAGCCCATAAACAATAATGGTAATTGGCCAACAGGATTGTAACAAATACAGAGTCTCAGAGTGTTATTTGGGGCACACGTGGCTGCGGGACCATGGCCGCAGGACCCGCTGCAGCCGGCGGGAACAACCTGCCGCAACAGGCTCCCATCTTTTTTGTTGTAACTAATGCTACTAATTTTGGAGGAAGTCTCAGTAGTTCTCAACAGGTCTGACGACTGGTTAGCTACTGGATGTATGAAGTAACAGCTGTTGTGGGCCACCTACTCCAGGTGGTACCTATGCTGGAGGCCTCCTCTACAGATGGACAACTTGTGCGTCATAGAGAAAAGGAAATTTTGAGATCATGGCTGCCAGTGCCACCTCTGCCACTGCAACAACAGTTTCAAGCCCTCTCCCAATCTGTAAATACTGCGAGCACAATGGATCAACTATCAGGTGAAGTGGCTGAAGCCTTAGCCACCCAAAACATACTCGATTATCTAGTACAAATTGGCATTTTAAAACTAAATCTATAAACTAGCCTCCTATAGGAACAATTGGATGTATTGTGAGAGACCATTATGGCTTCTTGTTCTCTCTTTCACACATATCTGTGTTACGCCCACTAAAGCTAAGAATGCATCAGTTGTAGTTACTTTTCTCCAGGGGTCCTGGAGTGATCAGTTTTTAAATTATACACAAGCTTTAGCCATGCAGATCATGAACATCAATGAAACTCGAGTACCACCTGCCAGTGCAGAAGACCTTTTACAAGGACTTCAACTTGCAGGCAGATTAATTAGAGAATGGGCAAGCTCTCTCTCACCAGGGCTCATAGCTCTTGTCCTTGGAGCTATCTTCCTGATCTGCCTATGCCACAGGCCCAGGCCAACTTTCAAACAAGACAGATTGTAGTGGGATATTCACTGTGTCTGCTTTTATGGCACTGACCACACCCATTGAGGGGTGGAGCCAGGGGCGGAAGTGACCTGTCTCGGAAGGAGGTGGAGAATGCTCTTTTTCTGGTGGGACACGGAGAGAGGAGCATCCAGTTCTAACTGCTGTGTTCATCTGTCTGTGTTGTGAGTTGTTTCTCCCTTAATAAACATCTATTTGTTTATCCTGACCCTTATTAAACCGCAATATCTGGTGTCAGATTCAGGATCAGGATTTTCACAGCACCTGGGTTTTACCCAGGCACCTCAGCAACCCTTCCCCCACTTTCCCCGAACGGGCAGGTCTCTTGCCTAACTAGGCGGATACACCCTGCCCTAGAACTCCCTCTATCCCCATCTTGGCCCTGAGACCACTGCTCATCTTCTGCCCATTCCCTCAGATTGCATTCGCACAGAGCCCTGCGGCATTAGCCCTGCCTTTTGTGTTGCTGCACAAGGGCCACACTCGGCCTGCTCTGTTTGTGTGCTTGTGGGCTCTGGCTCTGGCAGCAGCGGCAGCAGCCGGTGGGCTGGTGGAAAATATACACGCTGCAGTTGCTGGCGGCTCCTGTTATCCCTGTGGTCTCAACAATTTGTACAAGGCTCGTTTCACTCCTTCATTTAACAAAATTTTGCTTGCCTTAGTTTGTTAAAAGCTATTCTACAGGGACTGGGATCAGAAGGATCCTCTGCTGCCAGAGGCTATTTGGCGGTACACTTCTGGAGACTATTTGGTGGTGCAATTCCGGGTAGAACCAGAATCGGAAGGATCCTCTGCTGCCGGACACTTTTTACTGCTACACCTTCGAGTGTAACTACAGCAAGTTGAGATCTACAACTAAAAGCATCAAAGCTCCGGGACAGAGGAATTACACCTAAGGTAATTGTAACGTCTTTTGCAACTTAAGCTGATATAATATCTGAGATCAATTGTTCCATAGCTATGTCAGATAATTTTACAATGAAGGACTTTAGGAATTTTTTTTACTTCATATATAGAAGGAATCTTAGCAGAAGAAAATTATGACTGGATCAATATATACACTTTTTCATAATAGTAATGGGTTTATCATTAATATGATATTCTTAAAGAAATGGTTTGAGATTAGCGCAAACAATAAGGAACTTGTACAAACCGTAGGAGACTTAGTAACAAGGATTCAAAACATTGAAAGTGACAGAATGCAAAGCATAGAATGTTTAGGAAAAAAGATACAGAATATTGAAGATGCCAACAAAGAGCTGACAGGTAGAATACAGAACATGAACATAAAAATGACCAAATAGAAAACAAAATTTGTTCCATGTCTGATGTTGCCTCAACAACCAAAACAGAAACAATGCAATGCATTGACACGCTAGCAGAAACAGCTCGTTCCTGGTTGGATGAAACTACTAATAAGGTTAAAAAACTGGAACATCAGATGGAAAGAGTAGTAGATAGAATCTCTTCCATGTCTGAGGATAATGGCAAGCTAGCAGATAGAACATTGTTTCTGGAAGGCAGTTTACATGCCATTCAGATAATATCTAAGGATGAGAATATCAAAAACATGGAATCATTCGTAGTTGGAGAAAGTAAGAAACTGGCCGATGATGCAATGAAGGCTCTAGAAAGGGATATACTTCAAGAAGTTCAGACACTCAAAGAAGCAATGATTAATAAACTTCAGGCTTTAGAAGACCTTCAATCTGATACATCAGAAGAAGATCTCCAGGTAACAGGGCATGAAAAAAACTTAAAATTTTCCACACCATTTAGGGTCAGGGAAGCTTTCCCTGTATCTATTAATGAAAAAATCAGCAATGAAAAAAACCCCAAAAGGTGGTGTTGCTTATCAGTGGGAACCAATATGTATGAAAGATTTAAAAAGTATAAAGGAAGCAGTAGTCTCTTATGGCATGCACTCACCATATGTGAAGCAATTAATAGAATCATGGGCAAGGAATAACAAGGTAACCCCTAAGGATTGGGATTAATTAATATCAGCTGTCCTTGAAAACTCCTCTCAATTAGAATGGAGGGCTTTATGGAGAGAGGAAGCAAAGGCTCTTGAACTTCAGGGCTTAAAGAAAGGTATGAAGCTCCCAAAGATAAAATTCTTGGTGAGGGTATTTATGCTGACCCAGAAACCCAAGCTGCCTATGATGAACATATCTTGTCTCGATGCAGTATGGCAGCTCTGAATGCTTGGGATAAGGTTCATGAACTAGGGGAGAGGATAGAATATTATACCAAAATAAGGCAAGGACCAAGAAAACACTTAAGTGTGTTTCTAGAAAGGTTGTCTAGAGCAGTACAATTAGAGGTAGCTGACATAGATTCTAGGTGAATACTCATAGAATCATTAGCCTATGAGAATGCAAATCCTCAATGCAAACAAGTGCTTTGGCCTTTAAAAATTCAATCAGCACCTTTGGATGAATGGGTCCTATATACAGCCATTATTGAGTATAATGGCAATAACACTGAAGCATGGGTAGGAGAAGCTATATCTAAAGGTTTGAGAAGACATCAAGATAACAGAAGTCTTAACTATGGTGACATAGAAGCTTGGATAGGAGAAGCCATCTCCAAAGGTTTAAAGAGATATCAACATGTCAGATGTTATAACTGTGGTAAGATAGGACATCTAAAAAGAAATTGTAGGCAAAGCATCTCTAGAAATAATACTCCCAAGAATGAATTGAACAGAAGGCCTCAGCCTCCTGGGTTATGTAGAAGGTGTGGCAAAGGCAGACACTGGACAAATGAGTGTAGATCGACTAGAGACAAGCAAGGAAACCCTTTACCACCGGGAAACTCCTTGGGGGGCCTCTCAAAGGCCCCCATGTCAAAGGTGGTCCGAACATTCCCAGTCACAGTGGAGGACAATCTCCCACAGGACAATTAGAAAATCCTTTGCCTATTGTAAAAACTCATACCGCTCTGGATGACAAACTAGTGACAGAAGTTGAATCAGACATGACAGAAGGAAATAATAAAAGTATATTTTGGCAAACCTCTATAAACAGTCAAAGGCCTAGATTGATAGTTAAAATGAATAACAGACTGTTTGAAGGCTTACTGGACACAGGGGCGGACGTAATTATCATAACTAATAAATCCTGGCCTCGAAATTGGCCCCTGTGAGAGGTTAAAGTTCACTTCTTAGGGATTGGAACCCTGTCTCGGGTAAAACAAAGCACTAGATGGATTGAATGTGTAGGACCAGAAGGACAGCGAGGAAGGTTAAGACCATATGTGGCTGATGTAGTGATAAATTTGTGGGGTCGTGATCTATTACAGCAATGGAATACACAGATTAACATTCCTCCAGTATTAGATAGGAACCATAAACGACCTCATGATTATGGAAAAAATGCTATAAAGTACTATACAAGACAGACACCAAATATCCAGGCTGTACAAAGACAGAATGCAAGTGCTGAACAAACAGAGAAACCAAAAGCCCTACCCTTAAAATGGTTAACAGAAGAACCTGTCTGGGTAGGGCAATGGCCTATGACCTCTGAGAAGTTAGAAGCTTTAGAAAACCTGGTTCAGGAACAGCTGGGCATATCAAGGAATCAACCAGCCCTTGGAATTCTCCTGTATTTGTTATCAAAAAGAAATCTGGTAAATGGAGAATGCTTACAGACCTGAGAGCCATTAATAAAGTTATCCATCCAATGGGCTCTTTACAGCCTGGAATGCCGTTGCCTTCTTTGATACCTAAAGAATGGCCTATTATAGTTATTGATTTAAAGGATTGCTTCTTCACTATACCTTTACAAGAACAAGATAAAGAGAAATTTGCCTTCACGGTACTTAATTACAATAATTCTCAACCAGTGAAGAGATATCAATGGAAGGTTTGTGCCACAGGGAATGCTAAATAGCCCCGCTCTGTGCCAATATTTTGTACAAAAACCACTGGAAATAATTCGTAAACAGTTTCCACAATCCATAATCTATCATTACATGGATGATATACTGTTAGCTGACTCTAAAGCAGAAATATTAGAAAAAATGTTTGAGAAAGTGAAGGAAGTTTTACCTCACTGGGGATTACAAATTGCACCTGAAAAAATACAAAAAGGAGAGTCTATCAACTACTTAGGATATAAAATAGGTCTACAGAAAATTAGACCACAAAAAGTACAGATCAGGAGAGATGACTACCAGACTCTTAATGATCTTCAAAAATTACTAGGAGAGATTTCTCAACTGCAAACCATTATTGGAGTTGAAGGGCATGCTTTGAAAAACTTGAAAATGGCCCTAAAAGTGGACAAGGATTTGAATAGTCCATGAATACTATCAGCTGAAGCAGAAAAGGAATTAGAATGGGTAGAAAAGAGGATATTAGAAGCACATGTGGACTGTGTGGATCCAAATCTAGACTGTATTCTGGTTATATTACCATCTAGAGAATATCCTTCAGGGATTTTGATGCAGAGAGAAGACATCATATTAGAATGGATATTCTTACCACATAAACAGAATAAAAAACTAAAAACATATATAGAAAAGATCTCTGACTTGATTTTAAAAGGTAAATTAAGACATCGTCAACTAACAGGAAGGGATCCAGCAGAAATTATAGTACCTTTAACTAATGAGGAAATTTCCTCCTTATGCAAAGATAATGAATATTGGCAGAGAGCATGCAGTAATGTTTTTGGGAATAATTAGCAGCAATTATCCCAAAAGTGAAAGAATCAAATTCATAAAGAAGACGATTTGGATCCTTCCACGCATTGTAAGACAAACACCTATCTCAGGAGTTCCTACATTCTACACTGATGCAAACAAATCTGGTAAGGCAGGATATAAATCAGGAGAAATAAGCAAAGTAGTTCAAAGCCCTTACAATTCTGTACAAAAGGCAGAATTGTATGCCATTCTCATGGTACTTATGGATTTTACAGAACCCCTCAATATAGTTACTGACTCTCAATATACAGAGTGAGTAGTCTTACACATCGAGACTGCAGAATTTATTCCTGATGATACAGAATTAACACCATTGTTTATACAGTTACAAGATACTATTAGAGGATTCATCCTATATATATAACACATCAGATCCCATTCGGGTCTGCCAGGTCCTCTAGCACAAGGCAATGATGAAATTGATCAGTTATTGATAGGAAGTGTGCTAGAAGCCTCAGAGTTTCATAAGAAACACCATTTGAACAGCAAAGGATCGAAAGAGGATTTTTCTATCACTTGGCAACAAGCCAAGGAAATAGTAAGGAAATGTCCTACTTGTTCATGCTATAACCAAACTCCTTTACCAGCAGGCAGTAACCCTAAAGGTATAAATAGAAATGAAATATGGCAAATGGGTGTGTTTCATTTTGCAGAATTTGGAAAATTAAAACACGTACATCACACTATAGATACATTTTCAGGGTTTCAATGGGCTACTGCTCTGAGCTCTGAAAAGGCTGATTCTGTTATCACACACCTTTTAGAGGTAATGGCCATTATGGGCATACCTGCACAAATAAAAACTGACAATGCTCCGGCATATATTTCCAGAAAATTGAAACAGTTTTTTGAGTATTATAACATAAAGCACATAACTGGTATACTACACAATCCTACAGGACAAACAGTAGTTGAGAGATCTAATCGTACTTTAAAGGAAATGCTCCATAAACATGCAGGAGGAACCAAGACACCCAAACACAGATTACATAATGCTTTATTAACATTAAACTTTCTTAATGCTGATGAAAAAGAAAAATCAGCTGCAGAAAGACACTGGATAATAGAAAAAACTTCTGAACTAAATCAGCTGGTGTACTTCAAGGATGTATTGACCTCAGAATGGAAACCAGGATATGTGTTACGTTGGGGTAGGGGTTTTGCATTTGTATCTACAAGAGAAGAAAAGCTATGGATACCATCTAAGTTAATTAAGATCCGAGTTGAACAAGAGAAACAAAACATCTTAATGAAGAGAAATGACAAGTCATCCAATAAATAAGGTCCCATGAGATGTGTGGAGACTTCTCAAAGGTAGGGGAAGTGTTCTATTCTTGTCCTTACAGAAAAACAGAGAACACCTATCTTCAAACAGCCAAGAGACAATGGACATGTAGGTACCTACAGAAGAGAAGACAGCTCTCCAGAAAGAATCACGTAATGAAGAGGAATCTGATTTATGGTAAAAATATTTAAGTCTAGTAAACTGTTTCTATACTGAAATCTATTTCTCTTTACTATCTAATATTTCTGTAGTCCCGATTCATGTAAACCAATGCTGGCTTTGGAGTTGGATTTGGCTTTCCTTCTCTAAATTCAAGCATGTTGTTAAGATTAAATTCACAGTTTCTGCCTTATATCAAGAAGCCAATTGGTGTAAGGCAGAAGAAAACAAAATCTAAGGACTCATTCACTTATTCGCAATTTTCTCTCTGAAACCCAAATTTTCTCATTTACATTTTAATGCTTATTGTTGCTTTTCCCTAATGCATACTGTAAAAATTGAAAATTTTACCTTGATATTGATATTTATATATCAAGTTTTCCACAAGGAATATAACAGTTCTCAACAGCAACCTTTGAACACTCTGGAAAGAAGATGGGGCCCCAATTGGACATTTCCACTTGACTCAACCTGATGCATCTGGACTACAAACTTCACCCTAAACCAGTTTGAGACTGCTTTTCTCGAGACAACTCATGACTAGCTAGCTGTATTGGTGCACCTTCTTATTACAACCTGGCCAGAGTTTCAAGTAGAATTCCAGTCAAGCATTTTCTGCCACACAATGACTACCTACATATGTTACAGCCAATTCTGTTGAGAAATTTGGTTGCTTAAAATTTTCTTCCAACAGGATCCCATGGAGAAATCATCGTCCCATTTCAGCAGGAAGTAATCTTAAGATAACGATGCCCCCTTTCCCCACTCTTGGAATTTAGGGATAATATTCATCTTCATAGGGTTGGTCTTAGTTACTCGGGGTTGGGTTTGGAAGGTGATACTTAGACTTGGTTATCTCTTTTAGACAGGAATAGGGAGGGTATGGTTGGGAAAGGTATGGTTCAGAATGGATATATGTAGATTAGCCTATTTTCTTGTGAATTATTTAGTAAGAGTGAGACATTAGTATTACAGCTTACATTGTTATATATTCTTGTTTGTGGTAACCTATGTAAAATTAAGTTTATTCCCTTCCTGGAAGAATTGTATCTTATATTTGTTATATTGTGTGAAATCTTTCCATTTATGATGTTTTATGCACATTATACTTGCCATATTCTATGTATGTATACATTTTATATTTTGATAAAATTTAGGATATTTGTCTTGCTGCCCTTTAGAGCTCTACCTCTTGTTTAGACATTTTTATTCTACCTCTACTTTAGGAATTTACATGTGTATATATATATATATATATATATATATATATATATATATATATATATATTGTTTAGGTATTTATCCTTGCTTTACTCAAGGAAGTTTTACTCAGGTTTGTTAGCCAAATTCCTGAGTATTACAGATTATCCTCACCCATGTTTCCTTTGCCTATGAGATTAGTCAGACATAGATGCTTAATCTTCAATCACTTCATAGACCTGCAGAACATGGCATTTAAATGTTTTTATATTAGTACTCTGTTGACATGAGACACTGTTGCTCCTGACAGCACCGTGCACTTTCCCAAAAGTATGTTGGACACTGTTGTTTCTCCTTCTGGAGTTCATTCTCGCTTTGGCTAATGGCCTCTTGGGCAAGGAACTGCCTCAACCTTGACCACTGATTTGGACATGCGGTCCTATGTGCTTACAGGAGACAAACATAGAAGACTGCTGAACCTTGCCAAGTCAGGGTAAAACAGCCTTTTTACCTCCCTGCTTTTGTTGTGATCTGTCATATACTCCTGGCCTTAGCCAAAACTGGCTGTGCCAACATTGCTCTGAGACCTTGGGTGACTGTCCAGGTAGCTTGCTATTTCTGTCCTCGCTGCACCTTTTGGAAGTTGCCCATCCACACGTCCTGTCTACCCTAGTATCGTTATTTTCCTTCTCAGGTCTTGATGAGGTTGTAGATTAAACTATCATAAGTATTATTCTCTCTTCCTAGTTAGATATATTAGGTACTAGACTTAAGCTTTCCAGCTTAGGACAACTCTATTGTAAACTCCCTTGTGCCTTCACCCTAGGACTAGGTATGTTTGTGGTTTTGTTCTCGATTTTCCTTTTCTTAGAGCACACTTGTTATTCACTGTTTTGTATATAGTTTTGTATCAAGCTTAAATCTTTTCTTTAGACTAAAAGGGGAATTGTAGTAGAATATTCACTGTGTCTGCTTCTGTGGCACTGACCACACCCTTGGAGGGGTAGAGCCAGGGGGGAAGTGACCTGTGGGACTTGGTCTCAGAAGGAGGCGGAGAATGCTCTCTTTCTGGTGGGACACCGAGAGAGGAGCATCCAGTTCTAACTGCTGTGTTCATCTGTCTGTGTTGTGAGTTGTTTCTCCCTTAATAAACATCTATTCGGCCTATTTGTTTATCATGACCCTTATTAAGCCACAATAACAGATTCTACTGTCTTTTGCTCAAGAGAAAATGCCTCTGCCCACATATGGCTGAGCTTACAGACAAACTAATCACCAGAGACGAGTAAGGCAGAAGGGGGCAAATATCCAACCTAAGACAGGAAGGTTACGGGCCTGGGTGACCTCTCCAGTGACAGGTAAGGAATTGTGCTGATATCCTCTGCCACCTAAGACATGTGTTAGTTTATATTAAAAGAAAGGAAACCTGTAGGGCCCTGCATGGACCTGGAAGGCACCTTGAGCAAGCCTGAAGCTGTTGGCTGGAACTTCTTGCCCCAGAGCTGCTACTGGTACTCTTCCTGCCCCCTGGAGTTGTCGCTGGTACTCTTCCTGTTTTTCTAACACACACCTGGAGGGGAAGAGCTAAGCCTGAAAATACTGTTATTTTCCACTGTGCTGTAAGTCAGTATATAAGCCCACTCCATCCCCTCAATAAAACGACATTCAGCATTCCAACATTGACATTGAATGAATAACCCACTGTCTTATTTCAATCTCTTATTTCAATCCTCTTATTTCAATCTCAACCCTCTTATTTCAATCTCTATGCTTTCACCCAATTTGTGGAACAGATCATAGCGAGGGCACTACATCATAGGTTAATTAATTGATTAAAAATTTAGCCAGGCCTTTAATCCCAGCATTCATGGTGCAGAGGCAGGCAGACCCCTATAAGTTCGAGGACAGCCAGGACTGTTATGCAGAGAAGCCCTGTCTCAACCCCTCCCATGACCCCCCCAATATTTTTAATGTGGACCTAACATCTTGTAGAGGGCATAAGGTCCTTGTGCTCACAGAGAAACATTATGGAAGCCAGGAGAGTTAAACAAACAGGATTGTCTCAACAGGGGACATGTAAACCTGATTTTCACCCAGAAAGCTGGGAAAGCCTGGTGGTCTGTACTATCTGTAGGGCTCCCAGACTATTATGTTTGTTTATCCCAGACTCTTTCTCCCTAGATCCATATCTACAGATGTCTTTTGTACAAATGTTTCTCTTATTGGTTGATGAATAAAACACTGTGGCCAATAGGGCAGCAAGATAGGCAGGACTAGGAAATGTGGAGGATTATGGGAAGTATAGATAGAGAGGAGTTAACATGTGATCCCAAAAAGAGAGAAGACGAAGAGTCAGGCATTCTCCGGTAGATAAGACCACATGGAAATAATGTAGATTAGTAGTTATGGGTTAATAATTGAGACAGAGCTAGCCAGTAAGAAGCCCTTGTCATCAGTCAACAGTATTATAATTAATATAAATCTCTGAGTGTTCATTTGGGTATGATGCAACTGTAGGACCGAGCTGTTGGAAAAGAATATTGGTAACAAAATGGCACAGGCGACATGGTTGTACGCATTTCCATGAAGAACCTGACAAAAACTTAGAAAGGGATTTTAAAAACGAAAGAACATAAGAGGCAAGCACAACTTCCTGGTAGCATTTTGTGGGATGAGCTCTGTTTGCCAGGCATTCTTCAAGACAAGCAGAGGCTCCTGCACAGCTGCTTAAAGAGCAGTTTCCTGATTCAGCATAAAGTGGCAAACACATCACTGCAAGGCTCTTCTACCAAACAAGTGGTGTTAATGAGCAGATAATAAGACTCATGTGGTTGAGAAAGGTAGAGATATACAGCAAAGGCAGATTCAAATGAAGAAAAACCTCTAAAAGATTTACAGTGTGTTTAAAAATATACATAGGCATCCCAGCACTCGGGAGGCAGAGGCAGGCAGATCTGTGTGAGTTCAAGGCCAGCCTCATCTACAGAGCTAGTTCCAGGATAGGCTCCAAAGCAATAGAGAGAAACCCTGTCTCAAAAAACAAAATAAAATAAATATATACATAGGCTTGAGAGAGAAAAGAAAAAAATGTTAAGTGATTAAAAAAGAAATAGAGTAGCCAGCTGTGGTGGTTCACGCCAGTAGGATTTGCTGAGGGAGGCAGAGGCAAGCAAATCTCTCTAATTTCAAGGCCAGTCTGGTGTACAGAGTAAATTCAAGGACAGGCAAAAGTTCACAGAGAAAACCTGTCTCATAAAAAGAAAAAAAAATAGAATAAATAGAGAAATAAATAAGCCACATTAAATGGAAAATACAGAGAGACTCTGGATATTGTATGTTATTGGGTTACCTTTGAATTATTTGATTGCTAAGGAAGGAACAGCAACTGCTAAAAGACATTTGATTACAAATGCTACTAAATTATTTTCAACTTATGTATTTTGAAAATACTTTGACTTCAAAATTTAAGTATAAGGACATGTTACTTTGGAAAAAAGATTTTCTTTTTGCCTCCACAAAAGATGAAAAGCTGTGGATTCCTTCCAGACTAATATGGTTTGATGAAGCAAGGCCCTCTGAAGCAGCAGCCCAGCTGATCCACCATCCAAAACAGCCTAGATGATGCAGTCTTACAAACTACTATACAGCCAGGATTTGGCCAAGTTTTTGGGTTTTCTCAGGATCCCATGGTATGAACAGCACCCCCAACCAGCAGGAAGCAGTTTGGAGTAAACGATGCCCAAATTCCCAAATATTGTATATAAATGTTAGTTTTCATTTATATGGGGTTGGTTATAAATAATTAATGATTATAACCAATTTATTTTAAAAAAGGGGGAGGGGTATAAGATACAAATGCATACTTTGTATTAGAATGGATTTTCATTTATTGATACAAATTTAAGGTCAATTTGTTATATATATTTTTCCTCTTGTTTAGGTATTGCGTTTATATAGCTCATTAAAAAATGTAATAAATATATATAGTCACCCATAATAGTCAAAACAGGTTAGTTAGTTAGGTTTTCTAGATATATAGAGATATATTTCAAGTGAATATTCTTCAAACCTTTCAAAAACCTACAGAATATGGCATTTAAAATGGTTTAGGGTTTTTCATGACAGTGAGACACAACTGCTCCTGGCAACACCAATTACTTCAGAGAGGAAGATGGGCATCAGAGAAACTTGTACTGGAGTTTGCCTTTGATATGGCAAGACTAGCCATTTGGGCAAGGAAGTACTCTTGTCTGGACTGTTTGACTATATGCTGTATGAAGTGGACTTGTAGGATCCATGGGAAGTGACTGCTAAAACAAGATGGACATTGCTGTAGGGTTTCTGCTTCATAAAAGAGTCTGTCAGACATTCTGCAGGACATAGAGAAAAATGACTGAGAAACTGCCAATACAGGCAGTTCATTGAGAAGTCTGTCAGACACACTGTGGTCTATGGATGTGGTCAAAGATGGATGCTCCAATGTTACAGAGGAACCTTGGGTGACTGACGAGGCAGTGAGATGTCTCTATCAATTCTAGCATTTTTATATTATCCTTCTGAGGTCTTTGATGAAGTTGAAGACTAGTAGTTATGGTTATGATAAAAGATGAGTTACATATAAAACTTTAGATTCACGAAGATAAAATAGAAGATAGAATATTTTTTTAATTTTGACAAATGTTAATAGACTAAATATTGTTAACTATAGTTCTTACTTAGTAACTGTTTTGTTATATATAATTTTACTAAGTTAAACCCTTTCTTTTTATTTAGACAGAAAAGAGGAGATGATGGGGGATATATATGTTTCTCTTATTGGTTGATGAATAAAACATTGATTGGCCAGTAGCCAGGCAGAAAGGCAGGACTACCAGATCAGGAGAAGGCTGGGGAGAAAAAAGCAGAGAGAGGCTGCAAAGGGACGCCATGTAGCCGGCAAAGGAGTAGCAGGTATGTGCATTCTCCAGTAAGCCAAGACCATGTGGGAACATGTAGATTAATAGTTACGGGTTAATAGTTAAGAGAGAAGTAGCCAGTAAGAAGCCTAAGCCATCAGCCAAACAGTATATAAAATAAGACTTTGCGTGTTTATTTGGGACTAATTGGCTGAGGGATGAGGTGGAAGAGAAACTTCTGTCTTCATAGACCCATATCTTTTTTTTTTAAGATTTATTTATTTATTGTGTTACAGTGTTCTGCCTGCATGTATGCCTGCAGACCAGAGGAGTGCACCAGATCTCACTACAGATGACCATGTGGTTGCTGGGAATTGAACTCAGGATCTTTGGAAGATCATGGCGTGCTCTTAACCACTGAGCCATCTCTCCAGCCCATAAACCCATATCTTGAACTTGCTTCTGAGTCAACTGAACCCATCTTTTTTGTTTGTTTGTGTGTTTGTTTTTGTTTTTGTTTTTCAAGAAGGGTTTCTCTGTGTAGTCCTGGTTGTCCTGGAACTCTCTCTGTAGACCAAGCTGGCCTCAAACTCAGAGATTCACCTGAGTTTCTACCTCCCAAGTGCTGGGATTAAAAGTGTGTGCCACCATGCTAACAGAACCCATCTTTATGGAAGAGGCCATATGTACTTAGTAAAGAGTTTCAATGTATACATGTCTTAAGCTTTGTTGTACACATGGGATTGAGTTAATTATCATCAAGAAACCTTTTTAGAGAAATGTGTTGTGCTTAAAAATGGCTTAACTGCCAGGGTCAAAATCTACAAGTTTGAACAAACACAGACTGTAAGAAGGAACCAAACTGAAGCCATTTTGAATAACACTTCCATCTTTGAAAAGCAGAGTGAAATATAGTTTATGTTCCCCAAATCTTCCCAGTCTTCTCTGAATAACTGACATCCTGGTTGGCAAGGTAAGACATGAATGGTAGGTGAATGGACCTACCATATTTGAGTGAACCAACCAATGACAGCAAGGTAAGTACCACAGAACAATGTCCCTAGGAAAGTCCCTAATCCCTGAATCCTGATTGGTGGAAAAATGTAACTGTAACTAGGCACAGATGTTTGTAATTTTTGTGCTTAAACATTCAGAGATGCAGTCAGCTAAGTCTGTACTGTTGTCAGTGACCAATAAGTGTTTGATGCCCAATTCAATAAAGAGCTTGCTTTGTGTGGACTGCTTGGGTTGATCAGAGCCTTGGACCCCACAATAAGGCTACTATGTCCTGTTGAACTGGATTTCATTAATTACTCTGCCAGCTCTGGGGTTTGCAGAGACACCCCCGACACACAACATCTTGACAACAGATAAAAGCCTTTGTGATGGGAGATGTTATTCTGTAAATATGTTTCTCATACTGGTTAATGAATAAAGCACTGTGGCCAATGAGAAAGCAAGATGGGCGGGGCTAGGAGACAAGGAGGAAAGAGGAAGTAGGAAGTAGGAGTCAGCATGTAGAGTGTGGAGAAAGCAAGATGCCAGCCAGGATAAGATGACCACATGGAAATACTTAGATAAGTAGAAATGGGTTAATAATTAAGACAGAGCTAGCTGATAAATAATAGTAACAGGCCAACAGCATTGTATCAAATATGGAGTCTCTGCGTGTTATTGGGGGCTGGCGTGGCTGTGGAACCAGACCAGCAGCAGGCGGGCTGGCAGAAAACATGCACACTACACCTTTAGAAATATTCACATGATAGAACTCTATTCTCTAGTTTCAAGCTGAAGATCAGAAAAGCAAAGCAGCCAACAACTAGCTCTTATCTCTACCTCAGCTCAGACCAAAGAGGCCATCCTCAAACTGCTCCTGACTTCACTGCTCCTCAGATTCACTCAGACTGCTATGCTCTCCTCAGTGTGGCTAGAGACTAATCCTGAGACTGAATGTCTCTACTTTTTATACCTCTCAAATCCTGAAATTAAAGGTGTGACCTCTGATTCACTTGTCTGGTGTCTCAGGGTGGTTTTGGACTCAGAGATCCATCTGCTTTACTCCTGAGTCCTGGGATTAAAGGCGTGTGCTACCACTGCTCAGCTTCTATAGCTTGTGGCTAATTTTGCTTTCTGAATTCTCAGGCAAACTTTAATAAACCATAAATAATATGTCATCACAATCTCCACCAATCCAAGGGCTATGCATGCTGTCATACACCTGAAGCCATAGCTGAGATTTGTCACTGTGCCGTGACTGATACTTAAACATTTCCTGTGTCTGAAGGATGTCTTGATTTATAACTTTTTGTTCTGTTCCATGAAACCATGGAATTGGGGTACCTAAATCTGTGTTCCTGAGGTCACAAACACTCAGATTTGGCTCCAGAATAAACTATTTCTCATTCCCTTTGAGAGATGTGTTTTGCATCACTCCAGGACTAGGAATGGTGACAGTCACCAAGACCTCCTAATGTGCTTTGAGCTTTTGAAATATTAATGCCAACAACATGGTATTTCTTCCCAAAAGTGCAATGTGATATTGTATTGCTTTGATCATTTAATTTCTCTTTATATAATCTGTTGGTTAATTCTTTAAATTAAAAACATATTTTTCTGGTGGGTGATACCTTTAATCCCAGCACATGGGAGGAGAGGCAGGAGGATCTCAGTGAGTTCAAGGCCAGCCTGGACTACAAGGTGAGTTCTAGGATAGCCAGGACTCTTATGTAGAGAAACCCTATCTCAAAACAACAATAATAAAAAAAAAATATTGGTATGTATGGATGTGTTTTAGTTAGGTTTCTATTGCTGTGATGGACACCAAGACCAAAAGCAGCTTTGGGGAGAGTTTATTTCATCTTACCTTGTAATCCACCATGAAGTAAAATTAGGGCAGGGACTCGAACAGGAACCTGGAGGCAGGAACTGAAGCAGAGGCCATGGAGGAAGTCTGCCTACTGGCTTGCCCCTTATGGTTTGTTCAGCCTACTTTCTTACATATCCCAGAATCACTCTTCCAGAGGTGATACCGACCACAGTGGCCTGGCCTTTCCCATATCAGTCATTTTTCAACAAAATGCAGCCAGGTGTGGTGGCACACACCTTTAATCCTCATGTGAAAAGCAGAAGCAGGCAAGAAAATCTCCTTGAGTTCCAGGCCATTCTGGCCTAAATGTAAGTTCCAAGACAGCCAAAGCAGAACACTATATAATTAAAAATACATAAATCTGAAAAAAAAAAAAAGGTGGGGGCATGCTGGAGAGATGGCTCAGAGGTTAAGAGCACTGGCTGCTTGCTCTTCCAGAGGTCCTGAGTTCAATTCCCAGAAATCACATGCTGGCTCACAACCATCTATAATGAGGTCTGGTGCCCTCTTTTGGCTCATAGGTGTATATGAAGACATAATGCTGTGTATATATAATTGGGGGAAAAAAAGAAACACTTCAAACAGAAGGTATCACAAGAGGCAGTTTAAAGCCCAGGTACTAACACTCCAGAGTTCTAGCCAGCTGCAATGTTCTGCCAATCTCTGGCTAAGCAGTTTCCCTCTTTTCAGATAACTCTAGCTTTTGTCAAGTTGACAAAAAATTAACCAGGACAAGGGCTTTTGCCTTGCATGTATGTCTGTGTACCACATTTCAGTGTCATATGCTCTAGACTCTAGACAAGTTCTGCTATTAATAGTGTGCACCACCATACTTGGCTGTTGTTTTAATATTATATTTATGAATTTATTTTTTAGTATGTGTGTGTCTGCCTGTGGGCATATGCTCATGAGTGCAGGTGCCCTTGGAGGCCAGAGGGGTCCGATCCCTTGCAAATTGAAGCTAAAGGCAATTGTGAGCTCCAAACTGAACTCTGGTCCTCTGAAAGAGCAGTATACAAGCTCTTCATCACTGGGCCATCTCTCTAGCCCCTGGTGTCGGTTTTTTACACTTGATCTGACTCTTAGACCAGGCTGGCTATATGTGCAGTCCAAGCCTCAAACATGTCTGTAAAAGCCAGCACAACAAAAGTTAAAACTTGGGCTAGAGCGTTGGCTTAGCAGTTAAGAGGACCTGAGTTCAATTCCCAGCAAGCTCATGGTGGCCCATAACCATCTGTAATGAGATCTGGTGACCTCTTCTGGCCTGCAGACATATATGCAGAATCTTAAAAAAAAAAAAAAGGAGTTATAACTTGGAGTTCCTGTTAGAACAATGATATGTACAGAGAGACACTCAGACTCTCTGGATTCCTTTTAAGAGGAAAAGAGAACTTTATTTCACAGTTTGGTATATTAAAGGGCTAAGTGGGGTTACTGGGTTACTGGGTTACTGGGAGTGTCAGGTCTTTTCTAGAGAGATAGCATACTTACCAAAAAAAGGCGCAGCCAAAGGCATTTTCCTTTCTGATATCAGATTGCCTGTTGTCGACACTTGTGAACACCAAGGGAAGATTAATTGAATCACAAATTGCCCTCGAATTTAGGTTTGCCTTTGATGAAAGCTGTACAGGCTGTCTGTGTCATCCTCCTGCCTCAACCTCTAAAGTTCTGGGATTACAGGTGTGGGACACCTGCAGCTCTATTCCTTAAGCTTTTAAAATTAAAATTTATTGTTACTGATAGAAATAAGTTCAGGGTTGAAAAGAAAGAGACCATCACTCAAGTGTCTTGACAAAACCAAGTTTTACTTCTGTTCATAATGGCACACAAAGGCAGAACAGCAAGCACACAGGGACAGGAAGTTTACTGGGTTTTTATCCTAACACAGGTGGTGACTGTGTGTTGTCTGGGGTTTTTTAAGGAGCAAAGTTGGAGCTATAGAGTTGGCTCAGTGGCTGAGAGTGCTTGTTGCTCTTGCAGAGGATCTGGATTCAATTCTCAGAACCTACATGGTGGTTCATAAACATGCCACCGAGGGGATCTGATGTCCTCTTCTGACCTCTGTAGTACCAGGTATACATATGGTACACATAAATTCAGTTAAAACATTCATACACATAAAATCAATCTAAAATTTTTTTAGGAAGGTGCTATGGGAACAAAGGAAATTGGTAAGGAATCGATCACTTTTTTCCCCAACATTTTATTTATTGTGTGTATGGGTATTTTGCCTGTATTTGTCTGTGTGCCACTATGTGCAGGTCAGAAGAGGGGGTTCAGACCCCTGGGCCTGGAATTGTAGACAGTTGTGTCCTGCCATGTGGGTACTAGGAGTGGAACCTGAAGAGCAGCACAGGCTCTTAACTGCTGAGCCATCTCTCCAGACCCAGGAATCAGCCACTTAATCCATTTACATTCCAAGAATGCAATTGGGCCTATGTGTATGAGTGTGTGGAGGGGCATAAAACATTTGCATAAAGGTTTGTTACAAGATAGGGGAAATAAAAAGATTGGAATTCCTTGTCCTACAAAAGTTTTAGCTTTATACTGTTTGACAGAAAAGACTAATATTTCATGTTTTTTTGTACAGCATTATACACATGATATTCTCCCACCCAAAGCTGGATAATTTAATAATATGTGCCTTGATCATTTCAGTAATTTTTTTTTTTTGAGACAGGGTCTCATGTAGTCCCAACTGACATTAAATTCAATTCACTTTTTACTGAGTAATTCCTAAGTAATTCCTGAGTAATGCCTCTATCTCTGGGATTGTGAGGTGATTAGCACTATTTTCTCTGGCAAAAGTTGAGAGTTTTTTTGTTGTGTTTTTAAAATTTTTTATATAATTTATTTTTATTTTATGACCGTTGATTGGTATTTTGCCTGAATGTATGTTTGTATGAGGGTGTCAGGTCCCCTGGAACTGGAATGGGTGTGTGTGTGTGTGTGTGTGTGTGTGTGTGTGTGTGTGCTGTCATGTGGGTGCTGGGAATTGAACTCAGGACCTCTGGAAGAGCAGCCAATGTTCTTAACTGCTGAATCATCTCTCCAGCCCCTACTTTTTAATTCACTCATTAGGCTATGCTAGCCTGGAACTATGTAGCCTAGGATGCCCTCAAATTTGCTTAAATCCATCTTCCTCAGTTTCCCAAGTGTTAGGATTTCAAGCATTTGCCACCAGACTGCTCTGGGCTTTGCTTTTGAAAGGAATGGTGCTATAGAGCTGGAAAAATAGCTCACCAGTTAAGAGCCTGGCTGCTCTTTCAGTCGACCTGGGTTTGGTTCCAACGCCCACATGGAAGCCCACAACCGCTGGTACCTCCAGTTCTAGTTATGGAGGGTCTATTGCCCTCTTCTGGCCTCCTTGGGCACTACACAGAAATATATGCCAGAAAGACATCTATCTATACCCATAAAATATAAACAAAATCTCAAAAATATTAAACAGAAAATAAAGTGCTGGTACTAAAGATAGGATTGTGAGAAAGTTGTAGGTTAGCAATATATGTTCTGATCAATTTAAGATATATAAAACCACATAATAGTTGTTTTATTTATTTGTTTGTTTATATTGAGACAGGGTCTCATTATGTATGTAGCCATGGCTGGCCTGGAATTCACTGAAAACTGCCTCTTCCCACCTGAGTTGCTAGGATTAAGGACATGGTTGCCACACACATGGGTTTTTTTTTTTTTAAGATTGTTTATTTTTATTTGTATATTTTTGTTTTGTTTTACGTGCACGTATGTTTTTTGTACCACCTGCATGTAAGGTCACCCATGAAGCACAGAAGAGGGTGTAGGATCTCCTGGATCTAGAGTTATGAGCAGTTTATGAGCAGTCTTCTTTTATTTGTTTGTTTGTTTATTATGGCTATGTTTTTTAAATAACACTTCTCATTTCTTCTTACAACCTCCCTCTGGTGGGGTGTGTTGGGAGGCGACATCACCCACACAGGAAAAGGGTTTGGGAGAGTGTGTAATAGGGAGGGGCCTGTTTCCTGGCTTGTGGCCTTTTGGGGCGCCTCTGTCTGAGGGAATGACATCTTCCTCCGTCCTCTCCTCCAATCACCGGGTTGCTTGCCCCACCCCTTCCATTGAGCCTCCTTTCCCTCTACCCGTTTCACCCCGCCCCTCTTCCCGGCTCCCTCGCCTCTCACACTCTCTGGCTTCGTCCGGCCCCTAGTCCTGCCACTCTCAGCCCTCTTCCTTCAATGGCCCGGGCCAGTGCTTCTTAGCCGCCTAGCCACTCAGTGTCCCGAGACAGGAATCCCGACACTGCGAGTCAGAGTATTTTCCCATCAAGCCTCACGTCGGCGTCAGAGCCGCGGTTGCCTAGCTACGGGACGTGCCCGGAAGACCACAGGTGGGGTGGGACTTCCGGCGCCGCGGTTGCATCAGATTCTGGAAAAGAGTCTGTGGCGGCAGCCGCAGGTCGGGGTTCCGAGAGATGGCAGGTTCCTCCGCGGAGCAGGGTGAGTGGCGCGGGGTGACTGTGGGGCTAGCATGGCCCGAGTAGGCAGTACCAGGCTGGGGCTGCGGGGACAACAGTGACCCAAGAAACAGTGCTCAGACTAGGGATCTGAGGATAGCGATGGCCCAAATGGGAGGTGGCAGGCCAGGGTTCTGAGAACAGTGATGGCCCGAGTGAGCGGTGGCAGGCTAGGGATGGACTGGAGCGGGCAGTGGTGAACCAGGGATCTGGGGTTGACTGGGACTCAAGTGGGTAGTGGGCAGTCCAGGGCTCTGTGATGACAAGTCCTTGTGTAAGACTGGGAGTAGCCAGGACCCAAGTGGGCAGTGCCAGACGAAAGCTCTGGGGATGGCCAGGGTCTCAGTGGGTAGAGGCAGGCCACAGGATCTGAGGGGTGGCTGCCATGATCCTCTGAAGCTAGACTAGTGCCTGCTTGATGGGGACTTGTCTTCAGTTCTGTAAGCCCATCCCTTCCTCAGCCTCAATTTCTTGATTTGGTTAAGGCTAAGGTGTCCTTGGATACTCAGAGGTAGTCCTGAGGCAAATAGCCTGTCTCCAGCTGGTGCCTGGATGAGACCTCACCCCTCACCCTCCTGCCCTGGCTGGTTTTAGGGGGTGAGGCAAAAGCCCAAAGATTGTTTTGGTTTTCTGCCCAAGCAGGTGGGCGGAAGAGCACCCGAGGTTGCTTAGGGAAGTAGGGCACAGGAAGCGAAGGCTCAGTGTACACATACATGAAAGAGCTTGGGGCTTTATGAAGGCTTTAATCGCCCGTGTGGCCAGCAGTCACCACAGGGGCCTGTCCAGTCAGAGCATCACTGTCTACTTTATTGCCAATTGAGAGGCTCCTTCAAGAGTCAGTCACTTATGTCACCCAAGAGGACACCTGGCCCTTGGCAGGTCTCTGAAGAGTAGTGTCTTTTTCTCATTGTCTTTTCAGCAAGTGGGTCTAGAAAGAACAGAGGCTGCGGCCCAGACCCTGAAAAGTTCGAAGCAAGCCTCCAAAGACAGAGTACTGGGTGCAGGTTTTAGTTTGTGATGCAAGCAGAAATTAGATGTGAGTTCTGACCTCCCAGTTGCCTGCCTCCAGTGTAGGGTGTATCAAGATCTTTCTGGTGCCCTGTGGAGCTTTGTTGTTCCTGTGGTCTTGCTGAGTTCTAGGTAGGTGGCTCTGACCACCTGAGTACCCAGTGATGTGGGGGCACCCAGATGACATGGCTGCTCAACCTGTGCCTCGTGACAGTGGTACCTACCTTGGTATTCCAGCATCCATCAACTGGCGTGCCTGGATTCCAGCTGTATGCAGCACCCAGAGCAGATCTTAGAAGTCTACCTGGACTTCTAAGTAACACATCAGCATGGCCAGCCATTCCATCCTGAGCAGCGCAACAGGTCTGGGATCATAACTGTGCCCATACTCACAACTCAGGAAATGGTTACTGCCTTAGAGGGTGGTGTAGGCATTGAGTGAATTCTTAGGAAGGACTTGAACAGTGCCTGATGTATAAGAACCAGGTCTGTCAGAAATGAGACTGTGGCATTTATTTATTTGTTTATTTGAGATAGGGTTTATATAGCCCGGCTAACCTTGATTTAGATTATTGATCTTCCTGCCTCCATCTCTTGTTCAGGGATGACAGGTATTGTGACACCATGTCCAGCTTCCTCTTTGGTTTTAAATAGAAATTAATAGAAATGTATGTATGGTGTGATTTGAATGAGAATGGCCCCTATTGGCTCATATTTTTGAATGCTTGGTCCCTAGTTGGTGGAAATGTTGGGGAAGAATTAAGCGGTAGCCTTGTTGGAAGAAGTGTGTCGCTGGGGGTGGGTTTTGAAGTTTCGAAAAGCCTCTGCCATTCCCAGTTAAGTGTCACTGCCTATTGCTTGTGTCTCAAGATGTGAGCTTTCAACTACTGCTTCCATGCAATGCCTGTTTGCCTGCTGCCATGCTTACCACCATGGTGGTTATGGAATCTAGCCCTCTGGAACTATGAGCCCCCAATTAGAAACAAGAGCCTAGAAATAAGATCTCCAAAGACATCATAAAGGAAATACACAGATCCTTAGGGAGGATGACCCAAGAGTCATCACTTCCTTGACTTTCAAGGAATAGGCAGTGGTGGGTGTGGTGGCATGTGCCTGTCATTCTAGTGCTTCAGAGGCAGAAGTAAGAGGATCTCTGGGAATTCAAGACCAGCCTGGTGTACATAGCAATCTCAAGGCCAGTCAGAGATACATAGTGAAACCTTGTGTCAAACAAAGAAAAAAAGAAAGAAAGAAAAAAATGAAACTGGGGAAGATGGCCACTTGCAACAAATCCAACAAAGCTGTGTGAGGTTACACACCAGTAATTCTCACATTCTGGGAGATGAGGCAGAAGGATCACCAGTTTGAGATTGGCCTGGACTACATGAGATCCTGTCTCCAAACAACATAATACCACTCAGGAACCGGAAACATACAGTACAGAGATGGTCTTTAGTTTCTGCTCCGGAGCATTTCAGCAACTGTTTTATTTTCTTTCTTTCATGTAACTTCAGAGGGCAGCTCATGCTCTAGGTAACACTGGGCACAAAGGGCAGGCTTATTTCAGGACCTCTGGTAGTTGGGGCTCATCTCAGACACCTGATTTTTCCCATAGTTTAATCAGTGTTTATAATCATACAATAACACGCAGCTGACTCAACACAAGTCCCAGCACAGCTGTAACAGTGCCTGTCTGTGTTCCTTGTGATCCTTCCAGTGCAGATGAACACCCCGACGACCAGACGAGTGAAGCGATTGAGTTTGCTGTTACCTCAACCAGAGACAGGGCCAGGAATCCCGTGGTGCAGGGACATCAGCTACCACTGCAGCAACTCTTGCAGATTCTCTTAGAGTGATCAGGTTTGGGCTCCAGTTCCCAAGTATGGGAAAGTACAAGGGCAGAGCAAAATGGGCCTGTTTGAAGGCTATAGATACTTGCTCATCTGTGTCCTCATGTTCCCAGGAGGTCGTTTATGGCAGTAGCCTCTGTGTAATACTGAACAGCAGCTCCTGGTGGCAGTAGTGGATAGGAACCCCATGGGGAAAATATGGGATAGGGGAAGCAAGAGCAGATAGAGGAGACTGAGGGGTGCTTTTGCTGGGATGGAGTGAGCTGTAGGTATGGGTATTGTTGGAACATCTGCAAGGTGAGGGCTTTGAGGAGCCCTTAGCAGTAAGTGGCAGTAAGAGGCAGAGGGATCAGGAGCAAGTGATGGTGTTGCCCCATCAAGTCAAGGCTTACCCCCTGGGAACTTCGGGACCTGCTCCAAAAATGCTTTCTTCCATTGTACCTGGGAGAGCTCCCAGAAAGGAAAGGGGTGAATGCTGATGGGAGGAGCCAGCTGTCCTTGCACCTGTGAGGACTGTGGGTCATTTGAAGTGAGGTGGCTTCTTCCCTGTGCTGAGTGCTAGCGCCTGTGCGGTCTCCATGGCTGTTTGTGTCAGTTATTGTCTGCCTTTGGGACAATCCTACCAGTGGACTCTGTTCTTTGTGTGTCCAGGGCATTAGCTGCAGAGCTGCTTGGTGGTGACCTGCCCTTCTGTGGAGGCAGAGTAGTTTGGGCTTGGTGTGATGGGCCCTGGTGAGGTGAGTTTGCAGAGTGAGCTTGAGAGGAATTCTGTTGCTAAGTAATGAACAGCTGGAGAATGGCTCAGCCTGCTCCCCTGAGAAAGCTGACCTGTTCTAGATGCTTCCTCCAGGAATGTCTGCACAGCTACCATTACCAGAAGGACCACCTCACACATTCTCAAGTTACCCTGCTTACCTGGCCAGGCCTTGTTCCCTCACAGTGGTCTGGGCTGCTCTACCCAGAGCCCTTGGGATGCTGTGGTCTGACACATTCCTCCAGGGAGCTTCTGGAGTTCTTCAGTGATTACAGTCATTGTAATGCAGGAGCAATTACAGTAATGACAGCAAGCAGGAGAGCTGGCTTCTTGCCAGAGGGTTGTAAAACATTCTGTGAGTGTAATTGCACTTGGTGCTCTGAGGCTTTACAAGGTGGGTGGTGTTAAGTGTGGTTGAGTCTGAAGAGGGCAGGTGCTCAGCCTGCGGTCTAGGCCCATCTCCCAGAGCTTCCTGCAGTCTGCTCCTTCCCCATGCAGTTTCCCTTTACTCTAAAGCATTGCAGTTGTCCGGGTGGTGTGGATGCTTAGGGGACTTGGTGGCTGCCTCAAGTAGAAAACAAAGCACAGGAGGAGAGAGTAAATGTTTGGCGGTACTCCTGGGCGTGGCTCGGTGGTGCTCAGGGACTGCTAGGCAGGGGCTGCCTCCCTCCCTCCCTGTGTAGTGTAGCCTCTTCATCTGGGAAGAGGTGCCCTATTAATTTCACCCCAGTGGCGTGGAGGAAGAGTCACAAGAGCACAGTTGGGGGGGGGGCCTCCTTGTAGAGCAGTAGGCACATATCTAGATCCGTCACCTGTAGCTGAGGGCCTGGAACAAGGAGCTGTTCTTCAAAGCCCACAGCTGGGGCCTGAGAGCCACATGTTTGAAGAAGGGAGGGAAACTGAAACTGGGCATGGGAGCTGGAAGAACTGGCCCTTGGGAGGCCCCAACTCACCTTCGCCCTGACACCTTTGCAGGGGCAGAGTCTGTCTGCTGCCTGGCATTACTTGGTACTTGGCAGGTCTGGGTGAAAAGTGTCTTTCTTGTTCTTGGATCCCTTTGCCTTTGGGTAGGAGTCTCCAGCCAAGCCATCCATGGGGGTGAAGGCTAGCCATCCCCAAATGCTGGCTCTGTGTTGGGGGGTCCCTCCTGAGGAAGGCACAGTGAGCCCCAAAGCTATAACTAAAAGTGCCAGCCTTCTGCCAGTCATGCCCTTATAGCTTTTCTAAATGTCTGAAAAGGTCCAGACTGAGCTCTGGATGCTGAAGATAGTACAGTGAGCAAAGCAGCTGGAGAGCAGCGGGCAATGAGGGGAGTGGACAGTGTGCAGGGAGAAAGGGTGAGATGCCCTGGCAGTGGGCACTGAAAGGGTGAAGGAAGGGAGGGGCTTGACCATGCCTAGAGGTGCCTATACCTCCCCAAAGAGCCTCAGGTGCAATCCCTGGAGCCAGCATGAGGCCTGGCCTGAGATCCTATAAGGCACAGTTTGTGGGAGACACATAGATTCTTTCTCAGTAGGAAAGGCCATTCCAGACAGCAGGCTTGGTTTGCTAGGAGACTACAGGGGAGCCGGGAGCTGGTCTACACTGCTATGCAGGGAACTGTGGTGAGGGATCTGGGCCCAGGTGCTAGATCCAGCATGCTCTAGAAACAAGTAAGTGTCCTTGTGGTGTGATTGGGCATCCTTTGCATATATGCCCAAGATTGGTATAGCTGGGTTTTGAGGTAGATTGATTCCCACTTTTCTGAGAAACCACCATACTGATTTCCAAGTTTGCATTCCCACCAGCAGTGGAGGAGTGTTGCCTTCCTCCACATCCTCTCCAACATAAGCTGTTGTTAGTGTCTTTTGGCCATTTAATGTTCTTCTGTTGAGAATTCTGTTTAGATCAGTACCCCAATTTTTAATTTTATTATTTGGCATTTTGATGTCTAGTTTCTTAAGCTCTTTATATATTTTGGAGATCAGCCCTCTGTCAGATGTGAGGTTGGTGAAGATCTTTTCTCATTCTGTAGGCTGCTAATTTTGTCTTATTGAAGTCCTTTGCCTTACAGAACCTTTTCAGTTTCAGGAGGTCCCATTTACTAATTGTTGTTCTCAGTGTCTGTGCTGCTGCTGTTATATTTAAAGCACATCTCCTGTGCCAATGCATTGAAGGCTACTTCCCACTTTTCTGTCAGGTTCAGTGTAACTGATTTATGTTGAGGTCTTTGATCCACTTGGACTTGAGTTTTGTGCATGACGGTAGATATAGATCTATTTGTATTCTTCTACATGCTGACATCCAGTTATGCCAGCACCATTTGTTGAAGACGTTTTCTCTTTTCCATTATAAAATTTTGGCTTCTTTGTCAAAAATCAGTTGTTTATAGGTGTGTAGATTTATGTCAGGGTCTTCAATTCAATTCCATTGACCCATCTGTCTGTTTTTATGCCAAAACCATGCTATTTTTTATTACTATAGTTCTATACTAGAGCTTAAAGTCAGGGATGGTGATACCTCTGGAATTTCCTTTATTGTACAGGATTGTTTAGCTATCCTGGTTTTTTGTTTTCCTATATGAAGTTATGTATTTTTCTTTCGAGGTCTATAAAGACTTGTGTTGGAATTTTGATAGGGATTGCATTGAATCTGCAGATTGCTTTTGGTAAGATGATCATTTTTATTATGGTAGTCCTACTGATGCATGAACATGGGAGATCTTTCTGTCTTCTGATACCTTCTCTAATTTTTTTCTTCAGAGATTTTTTTTTTTTTTTTTTGGTAAAGACAGGGTTTCTCTGTAGCTTTGGAACTGTCTTGGAACTCGCTCTGTAGACCAGGCTGGCCTCGAACTCACAGGAATCCACCTGCCTCTGCTTCCCAAATGCTGGGACTAATAGAGCGCACAACCATCACCGGCCCCCTTGAAAGACTTAAAATTCTTGTCATACAGGTCTTTCACCTGTTTGGTTAGTTACCCCAAGACATTTTATATCATTTGTGGCTATGAAATAGTGTATTTTCCTGTTTTTTCTGATGGTACCTTCGCCTATGGAGTCTGCTGGAGTTTCAGGGAAAGTGCTGGCCAGAGGGAGGATGATGAGGTGGGTGGGGTTGGGTGTCAGAGTGGTGTCTGTGGTGTGCAACCTGCAGCCCATCTCTCACCTGCTGGCTGCTCAGCTTGCTTCCTCACATACCCCAGGGCCACCTGTCCAGAGGTGGCACAACCATGAGGGGCTGGTTGTCAATCACTAAACCAGAAAATACCACAAGCTGGTTCATAGGCTGGTCTGGTGGCAGAATGTCCCCAGCTGAGGTTCCCTTTTCCCAAATGACTAACTTACACCAAGTTGACATAAAACGAGCCAGAGTATGGTGTAGATGTCCAACCATGATAAGAATTTAGGTTTCTGTCCTTCTGGTAGCCCATGCAGAACCTTATCCTGGAGTCCTATATACTCTCAGGGTTGTGGGTTGTGGGAGTCATGACTGTTGTGCCCTTTGTAGCAGGTGCCTCAGTGAAGGGGTCAGGTGTCCTCAGAGCAATTCCTTCTGGTGGCACTGACAACCTGGGGATGTGGTGTCTTGCTTCTGGAAGTCGTGTTTGTTCCAGTATCTGCAGGCTTATGCATGATAATGTAATGGGCTGAGAGCTCTGAAGCTGCTACTGTCTTCATAACATAAAAGTAGCCATTTTGTTAATTAATTAGTTTATTTTATGGTACTGGGCATCAAACTAAGAGCCTTATATTCACTAAGTGAGTGCTGTGACACGGAGCTACATCTGCCGGAGATTCACCTGCCTCTGTTTCTGCCTCAGCCTCGATTAAAGATGTACATCACTATGTCTGCCCCAAAGTTAGCCATTTTAAAGTACACTCCCTGGCATCTAGAGCACCCATGACACTGCAGACCACCTCAATATACATCTGAAACTTTTCCACAAGTTCTAGGAGGAAATCTGACCAGTCCCACTGTCACCCTGCCTTCCTCCTGCCAGACACTGCTCTGCATGCCCACCCTGTGGTCCTTCCTCTTCTGGATGTCTGACATTCAGAAAAGGGCTTTGTTATACACAATTCTCTAGCTTTTGTTCCTGGGCAGCTTTCTGTGCACATGCCTGACACTCTGTGACCTTTTCCTTTTCCTGCCCTCTCCTGCCTGCCTGATGTTGCGTCTCCCCTACCCACTTGCCTGACATCATGTGTCCTTCTGGCCTGACGTCCTGTGCCCTCTGTCTTTGCAGCTGCCGACTACAGGTCCATTCTGAGCATTAGTGACGAGGCAGCCAGGGTGCAGGCCCTGGACCGGCATCTCAGCACGCGTAGCTATATCCAGGGGTACTCCCTGTCCCAGGCAGATGTGGACGTGTTCAGGCAGCTCTCAGCCCCCACTGATGACTCAAGGTTCTTCCACGTGACTCGGTGGTTCAGACACATAGAAGCGCTCCTGGGTGGCCTCCAAGGCAGAGGCGAGCCCTGCAGGCTCCAAGCAAGTGAGTAACAGCAGTGAACCTCTGCTCCAAGGTCAAGGGCATGAGATGCTATAGGACAGTGGATATCCTGTTGGAGACTCAGCTTTATATTTTAGTCAAGTGTTCCCATGGGGCAGATGCCATACTTGCTGGGTCTGGTAGGGTAAAGTTGTGTACCCAGAATGGCAGGGCTCAGAGCCACCATGACCAGGGACCACTTCAGGGCTACACTGCATGCTGCTACAGGCCTGTCGGGGGTTCAGTTAATGCTTTGCAGGTAGTGACTCTTGGGTCTTGTCTTTAGTACCATAGGTTACATTTGTTCCTCTTCAGGTGCAATGCCACTAAATATTAGAGCTGTATTCATTGACATTAAATCTTTCAAAAACCAGACACAAGTCACCTGTCTGTCAGTTATGCCTGTGGTGCTACTGGTATTCCTGGGCACAGTTGTTAGGATGGGGAGGCACTCCTGGGGAGGTTTGGCTTGGGACCCAAATGGTTTGTCACCTTGACCTGGCCATGTGGAAATGTTCCCTTCTATGGGTGCTCCCTTCTAAATTGTCTAAAGCCCTTGAGCCCCAGTTTCTCATGCCTATAATACACTTCTCCCTTATGTGGAGAGGGCTGAGTGCTGGCTTATGCTAGTCTCTGCTGATGACCTCCTTGGGGCTTTGCAGACTTGGGGTGGGTAACTTAGAACACGTGGAAGGGTCTCCTAGGGTTAGGAGGTGTCTTGATTTTTCTGGATTTTCCCAAGTACTACTCCAGCTGTCTTATGTCTAGCACTGTGTTTCAGGTGTCATATGCAACATCAAGTGTCTTCTCCAAAAGGCTCAGGGAGTCAGATTGTCTGAACACTATGCCCCAACTCCAATGAGATCAGGGACCTGGTCCTGGCTTCAGCAGCCACCCATCTAGGCTTTCTTTATGGTCCTGGGAAGAACTGAGCAGACAAACCACTATACATACCAATACAGCATTACTTCTCAGGGGCCTCATGACCATGAAGAGAGGGTCTTCCACTACAGTCAGCCATTGTCTACTGAGGCTCCTCTGAGAGATGCTTTTGAATGGAGGCTGGACCAAAGACAGCACTAACAGGATTATCCTGCTTCCTCTAGTACCTATGAGCTGCCTATGAGGCCATCAGGACCATGTAAGCCTGTGAAGATCATGTGTCAGGTCAGATGTCACTTAAACAAAACGTTCAGAATCTTGGCTGGAGGGGGAGGCAGGTTGGACTGGACTACCTGGCTTTTGGCAGGCCCAGGCCCCAGAGTCCAGTGTCCACACTATGCCTCCGGATTCATAGTAGCTCTGTCTGCCTCTGTGTGGCTGTGAGGAGTGGAGCCCTCCCTATCCTGGTGTCTCTAAAGTATGGTCTCCAAGAGAGAATACCTCCCCACTCCAGGCACTGTTCCCCAGCACAGCCCACCATTCCTGCTGCTTGCTACTCTGTACCTAAAACATGCCACAACTTACCTTCACCAGCCTCCCTTAGCAATGAAGGACCCTCTCAGAGAGGAAATTACCTGTGTCCTTCTTAGCCTCATGGTCCCATTCCAGAGGAACCGTCTCTCTTCCCACCAGCCTCCCCTCCTCCTTTCTCCCATCTTGTGGTCTGTCATCCTCCATGATTCAGCATGGAGATCCACTCCATCCCAGGGCTTTGCGCTTGTTTGGGAGCTCTCACCTGGAACTCGGCCTGTTTGGCCCCTTACTTCTCCCAGCTCTTCTGGAAGCAGCAGGCATACATACTATCAGTGAGGAAAGGGTCTGCTGGAAGCCTAGGTAACATATGTAGGGAGGATTGATTTCTGAGTTCTTACTCCCAGTCAGGTTGCCACAGCTGGGACTCAAACTGCCTGAATTACCTCACGCTCCTGGAGCGGACTGTTGCTTCCCAGCAGCTTCTCCATCTTTGGGCCTCCAGCCTCTTGCATCCCATTTTCAAAGTGTAGCTATCCGTGCTGCAAAGCTGCCTGTTGGGTCAGTGACACTTTCATGCCATCATGGTGCCTAGCCTGGAATGGGACAGTTTCTGTGTGTATATGTGGACTGACACTATTCCAAAAGAAACCCAAACAGGCTGACAGCACCTAGGAGTCTGTGGGGACACTGACACTGATCTATGGGTCTTTGGGCTGTGAAGTTTCAGGGAGAGCCTGAGAACCTCATCTGTGTGTGCCCTGTTGACCTAGGGAGCCTGTGCAAGGCTGGCTGTTGTGTATCTTGCCCTGTTGTGCCCCTTTTCAAACCAGAATGTGTCTCTGCCAGGTGGCCTTGAAGCCTGTCACTGTCACTAGCTTTAGGGCTGTGGCCACCCTCAGTAGAGCTGAATATGGCCCAAATTTTACAGGGACTCATCTTCAGACCTCAGTGTAGTAGCCCTTGGCAATGTCTTTTTCCTGTGAGAATGCAACAGCATTTTTTTTTTCTTGTCACCTTTGGATATTATGAGGAAAGACAGTGACACAGAATCCTTCATCACATCATAGACTTTCCCATAAGGATGCCAATGTGATTAGAGTGAGCTGAGAGTAAATTTGATGTCTAATGAAAGGTTTGGGCTTTTCCTCCATCCCAGTCTGTGGTCACCAGTGACTGGATCCCAAACACACCTGGAGGGAGGATCTCCTGCTTGCAGCTGGCTGCTGTCACCTCCCTCATATACAATCACACCATAGGCAGCCCTCCCCTTTATCCTTAGCCAGCTAGTTACCAGTACCCTCTATTCTGTTTAGTGTGTTCTGGGCAAGGATTTGAGCGTGGAAATGGCCTGTGCCCAGAACAAATTTCTCTATGACTTTTGAAGTGATACCAACATGTTGGCAGGCTCAAGTGTGGCAGGCAATTTCTCATAGGAGTCAGGGGGTGGCTGGAGGCAAGAGAAGTATCCGTGGTGAGGGAAGACTAGGACCAGGACAGCTCAAGACCTTCCACCTGTGCTCAGCAGAGGTGAGGGGTGCTGGTGGACTGGACACCTTACAAAGATGAATTAAGGTCTGCCAGGTGTGGCCTAGTGAGATCCATGCACATAGACCTGCATAGGGGAACAGCACAAGGCCTGGCTCTTGGCACAGCTAAGGAGGAAGGCAGGTATGCTCCCACATACAGAGTACAGGAGCAGGCTGTGGTTTCCTGGTGGGCTTGGTCAGCTTTACTGGATTGAGATTGTGAGGCTTGAGGCATCACCCTTGTGACAGTTTAGAGTCCCCAGGCATGCAGATTAGGGACAGCCTTTCTTAGGGCTAAAAGGGGAAGGACCTACAGGCCTCAAACACATGCCATGGAGGGACTGTGCCATGTAGTGTCCAGAGAGCAGGCACTGCCTGAGAAGAAAGGGCTAGGCTGTGGAGCCTATCAAGCCAGTGTGAACCAGCCTGGGTGGGGGTAGAGGTGCAACAGGCTTGTATCCAGAGGTTAGAGTCAGTCTGGCTGTGGGACCAAGGCAGGTTTGATGCCAAGAACAGACATGAGGTGCTAGAGGCCATTCTCACCCTGACCTTTGTTGCTCCCAGTGGCTAGGAGGTGGCCTGTGTGTCACAAATTGTCCAGACTCTTACCTTGCTCAGGCAAGGGATCCTGAGAGCTAGCTGCAGCCATGTCTTGTTTGTTGGGGTGCAGCGCTATGCAGAATGTGAACTGAAAAACACAAACCTTACCTTTAATCCTAACACCAGGAAGGCTAAGGCTGGAGCTTCCTGAGTTAAGGCCAGCCTGAAATACACAGAAAGTTCAAGAAAAGCCTGGGCTACAAAGTGAGAACCTGACTCAAAACACAGTTCCATTATTGAACCCAAATGTTAAGAACTAATGGTGATTTGCTGTGTGACCTGTCTGTTCTTCTGCCTCCAGGTAAAGGCCGGCGAGTGCAGCCTCAGTGGTCCCCTCCAGCAGGGACTGAGCCCTGCAAGCTCCGCCTGTACAACAGCCTCACCAGGAACAAGGTAAGAAGGATAGGATGCCCTGTGCCCTTGCAGAGCAGACTATAGCCTGCTAACCACATGGCTCCATGTTTCCTCATCTTGACTCAGGGACCTGCTGTTACTCCTGTGCTGTGGCCTTTGCAACCCAAACAGAGCTATGCCCTGAAACTAGGGCAGGAGTACTTTGTACACAATGCTTTGGGAAGCCTGCCTGCTGGCCTCCCAGCATTGCCCAGGTGTGAGTGCTCAAGGTCATTATCACAGCCAAGCCAAGGGCTGGCAGCTTTCAGGAGGACTCATGGCTATCTACATTTTCCCAAGCCAAGCAGATCAGGCAGAGTGGCAAACCTGCCAGGTGGTGTTGGAGCTAGCATGTGGCCGGATGCCAGCACTGGTTCTTGACCTGATAGACTCATCTTGGTTTGCTCCGCTTAGCTCATGGCCTTGTGGCACAGGTTTCAGAAAGCTCTCCAGTTGTGGGCTGAAGTTGTTGTTTGTTTTAGTGTTTTATTTCTAATTATGTATATATATATATATATATATATATGTGTGTGTGTGTGTGTGTATGAGGGGGTATGTGATAAATACAGTGTCCACAGAGGCTTCAGATCCCTGGGAGCTGAAATTACATCTGGTTGTGATCCCCCAGCATGGGTACTGGGAACTGAATTCAGGCCCTTTGAAGCAGTATGCACTCATCTCTCCAGCCCTCCATCTGGGTTTTTGGTCAGTGCACGTGGTTAGCAAGCAGGAGATGCATCTGGGACAGGACCCATCTCCTTATGTAACTCACTGATGATGATGCCCCCAGAGAAGTGTGAGAATGTCGGGGTGCTCTGGCCTCTAAGCCAGCCTCCTGTGGAAGGATCAGACCCTGGCTAGCTGCTCTCAGCCTTGGGCTCTTTGTCTGGAGAAGACAACATCAGTACCAACCCCCTGAGGTGGCTGGCTGTAGCACATAGGATTCAGGGTAGTACTTGTTAGCTGCAGCTTCTGTTCAGCTAGCATTTTCACAACAGCAACTTTGTTCCCTTCCCTACTCTGAAGTGGAGGAGGAAAAGGAGGAAGAGGAAGGTCCCAGGGAAGAGGGGTGAGGATGCCCTTGCCAGGCTCCCACTACACAGCTTACTGACTGTGCCATGACTTTATCAATAAAACAGGAAATAGGAGGGTCTTGCTGGTTGTGACTCGGCTTGTCATCTAAGTATGTGGGAGGTAGAGGTAAGAAGATAGTGAATTCAAAGCCAGAGCCTGGCTCACAAATGGCTCCTTTCACTGTGCTGTGGAGTTTCTGGAGTTTCTGGAGTTTCTGGTGATGGCATTCCTTGTTTTTTAACAAGGATGTATTTATACCTCAAGATGGGAAGAAGGTGACGTGGTACTGCTGTGGGCCGACTGTGTATGATGCATCTCACATGGGACATGCCAGGTAGGTCTGGTGCCTGGGGATCTACACTGCTGGAGGATCAAAGAGAGCAGAAAGGGGACGTGCACAGAGCCTGTGGCTGCCATCCTGGAATCTGCCCACACTATCCCTACCCCAGTGAACATGTGATGTGTCCATGGCATGCAGACTTACGTGTAGTGGGTTGTGACCTCTTCCCTGCCACACACAGACACACATTCATGGGTGTGACTTTTCAGAGTAAAGGCCATGGATCCTGCCCCTAACAAGCTAAGTTTCCTTACCTCTGGTGCCTGGTCCAGAAGTGCTGAGAGCTGTAAGGTTTTCAGATTTGGGACTATTTGCATATGAACAAGAGGTCTTAGGGATGGAACTCACACTGAAACACAGCATTTATTTATTTTGTGAATATCTTATATACATAACCTAAAGGTAACTTTACTTCTTAGCAGTTTTGTTCATGAAACATTATTTCGTAGCATGGAAGTTTCTATTTATGGCATCATGTTTTTGCTCAGAAAACTTGGGATTTTGGGATGTTTCTGGTTTTAGGGTACTCAGCCTGTGCGTGTTCTTCTTGGACTGTCTTGTTCATGGGCAGTGTGTGCCAACTGGAGAATTGTACTTTTCACCGCTTTAGGTCCTACATCTCTTTCGACATCCTGCGGAGGGTGCTGAGGGATTACTTCCAGTATGATGTCTTTTATTGCATGAACATCACGGACATTGATGATAAGGTAAAGGGATGCCTAAGTTAACATTCAGATTTGAACAGGTGACATGAGAGGAAGCAGGGCTTTCTGATAAGAAAATACAGCTGTAGAACATTGCTTAGGAGGCAGACTGAGAGTTTGAGGCCAGTCTGGACTGCTTAGGGAGTTGTATGACTGCTTGGGCAACATGGATGGAAAGATGGGCTAGAGGACAGGCAGGCTCAGGTCTGACCTAATAAACCCTGAGTCCCTGCTGTGAACTGATACCATAGTTTATTCAGATTTAGGGTCATGTGTACAGGCGAGTAGATGCTGCTGGACATCTGCAAATTTGGATCGTTGGCTAAGTGTCTATCATTCCTGGTGCTTTATGGAGCAGGCCCACTCTGTATCTCACTAGCTGAGGAAGCTGGGGCCTCAGTGACCTATTCTTAGACACCCAGAAATCGACAGACCTCAGCCCCACTTTGCAGGCAGAGGGTGGTAATGGTGCCCCACAGTGCCACAGTGTTTGGGACCTATGGCTGCCCCTATGCCCCTTCACCTTCACTCAGAGTTGCAATGTGAGAGCAGTTTTGCACATGGGAGGGAGTGAACTCTGATCATAACCAGTTTCCTGCCTTGGCAGATCATCAAGCGGGCACGACAGAACTACCTGTTTGAACAGTATCGGGAACAGAAACCCCCAGCTGCCCAGCTCCTGAAGGATGTCCATGCTGCCCTGAAGGTAGGTCCTGGACACCACCCTGCCTCCTTGTGCCTCTTATGCCCTGTGTATGCTCCTGTCTAGGGTGGTGTGTAGTTGGGTTTTTATAACCTTTACTTTTTGGGGGCCCACCACCAAGTTCCCAAATAAATACACAGAGACTTATTTTTACTTATGAATGCCCAGCCATAGCTTGGTTTATTTCTAGCAGCTTTTCTTAAGTTATCCCATCTACCTTTGCCTCTGGGCTATTACCATTCTCTATTTTGTATACCTTTCTTTATTTCTTACTCCATAGCTGGCCTTTGGTGTCTTCCTTTCCTTTTCCTTTTTTTGTTCTCTTCTGTTTATTCTCTCTGTCTGGAAGCCCGCCTATCCCTATTCACCTCTTTATTAGACCAGTCAGGTGTTTTGGGCAGGCAAATTAACAAGCTTCACAGAGTTAAACAAATGCATCATAAAAGAGTATAACACATTTTTGTATCATTAAACAAATATTCCACAGCATAAATGAATATAACACATCTTAAAATAATATTCCACAACAATGATGTTTGATCTGGCAGTCATTACTCAAGGCATTACTCAAACCAGCTGTTTTGGGGCACCAAAGTCACAGCAGGTGTCACCCCTGCCAGGGTTAGGGTTAGGGTTAGGGTTAGGGTTAGGGTTAGGGTTAGGGTTAGGGTTAGAGATGGTCACCAGGGCAGAGTTCTGCAGGGTATGATGGTAGGTGGAATATTAGCTGACATATCTGCTCTGTCTCCATCCCTCTTGGTAGTGCCTGACAGAACTGCTGCCTTGTCCTCAGTGTCAGGGTCACAAGCAACCTGATGCCCACTTCTGACCACAAGGCAGACATGTGATCTGTAAGTCCTTGTCACATTCATGGTGCTGTAACCTCCACTGAGGAAGTATGTCCTCTCCAGTTCCACACCTTTATTTTGAATGAGCCTCCTTTTAATGTGTAGACTCTTATATTAGTGTCTTAGTTATTATCCTATTGCTGTGATAAAACACCATGACTGAGGCAACTTAAGTTTTTGGCTTATGGTTCCAGAATAATAAGCCCATCATGACTGGGAGGCATGGCAGCAATAAGCAGACATGTTAGCAGGAGCAGGAAGCTGAGCGATCACATCCTCAAACACACGCACAAAGCAGAGGGATCGAACTAGGGCGTGGCTTTAAGCTCTCAGAGCCTACCCCAGTGACATACTTTCTCCTATAAGGGTGCACCTCCCAAGGCTCCCCAGGCAGCACCACTACCTTGGGACCAAGTGTTCAAATCCCAGAGCCTGTGGGAAACATTTCTCTTAAACTATCATACCTGGTACGAATGGATCATACTGCTTCTTGTCATATACCACCCTTAGCAACTACAATAATAACTGCTGGGGTGCTCATGGCATCGTCCCTGGGAAGAAAATAGGCCTGAAGTTAGAGCATAGCTATCTTTGGGCTGACAGGGCTGGGAGCTGGTGGAGCAGGGACACCTTTGACATGGATGTGTCCGTCAGCTGTTGGTTGGGGCTTGCTGGATACCCTTTTGCACGGTGGTGGGTGGGGGTGCAAATAAGCTCAATAAACTTAAGCATCCTGTCTTGCCACATGTGAAGAAAGGCAGCAAAGCTGAAATCTGGACAGTGGGTAGCACAGTGCTCTGATGCATTGGGTCAGTTTTAGGAAGTGGGGTTCTGCACTGTGCCTGACATATTTGGTGTGTTCTTATGGTTGTAGCCATTTTCAGTCAAGTTAAGTGAGACAACAGATCCTGACAAAAGGCAGATGTTGGAGCGGATCCAGAACTCTGTGAAGCTTGCCACAGAACCACTGGAACAGGCTATGCACTCCAGCCCCTCTGAAGGGGAAGTAGACAGCCATGTGCAGGTGAGCTCTTCTGGGTTCTGGACAACCATTTGCATACAGTGTCATTCTCTGCACAAGATTGGTCCACATTCAGAGTGACCCAGACTAGTGGCTCTGTTCTTAGGTGCTCAGCCAGTGTCCCAACCCACCTGGGAATCCTAGCCTCTGGAGTCCCATTCCCCAGCTCAGCACCAGGGAGTTGTACCTGGCTTCCAAGTGTACCCATATTGCAACTCCCTTTCCCCCATGCTCCCTCCTACCACTTCTACTTGGAATGCAGGGGAGCAGCCATCTGTTTTCGCATTCTACAATTATCCACTGGAGCTTCCCCCACATTTCTTGGTAGCAGAAAGCAGAGCCAGCAATTGAAGGTGAAGTGAGCAGCAACTTGTAGTTGGCAATGGAGCTGGGGCTATCACACTTGCCAACTCTCCCATTCCTGAAAAAGCCACCTTGAGACCAAAGAAAGGGCATCTGCCCTGTCATTCCACCATAGCAGCGCTCTGAACACACAGGGTCCTTCCCCTTTGTGCTAGCACCCCCTGCTGGCCACTCTTTATCTCAGGGAAACCAGACAGGAGGAACATGGCTGTAGGTCATCAAGTAGCAAAAGGTGTGCTCAGGAGAGACCTGGCCTTCTGTGTTCCAGACTTGTGTCCACTTGGGCCCTCACCTGAGCTAACCGTTCTATCTTTTGGTCACTTTTTCTGTTAGGATTCTCTCTTCTCTACATGATAGATTCTGGTGTCTATGACAAGACCATGTTGATAACCTTGAGGGCTATGTGTTTTCCCCTCAGGTGGTGTTTTTGAGATGGGCCCACATGTTATTGCTATTCCTTTGGGGCAAGTTTCTCTCTCCTGCTTTTGAGGCCTGCAGTCAGATGACCAACAGTCCCACTAAACTCTTTCCCCGGTTCTTCCACCAGTATCCATCTTTAAAAAAGTCACCCATACCAGCACTCAGGAGGCCGAGACAGGAGGAGTGTAGCCAGTTCCAGGTCAGCCTGTGCTATATATGGAAACACTGTATGTGTGTACAAAGTTCTGATGATAAATATAACATAAAAGCTGCTATCTTAGCCAGGCGGTGGTGGTGCATGCCTTTAATCCTAGCACTTAGGAGGCAGAGACAGGTAGATCTCTCTATGAGTTCGAGGTCAGTCTGGTCTACAAAGTGAGTCTCAGGGCAGCCAGAGCCACACAGAGAATTCCTGTCTTGACACACAAACAAACAAGACACCTCCCCCCCCCCCAAACTTAGCCCTGTAAGCTCACGTATCTCAGAACCAGGATCTTCCACAATTCCATGCCATTGTACCCACCATCCACCACCAGAACTTACCACCTTCTCAAACTGAACCTACCTATAAAGCACTGATTGTCCAGCCCCTTTCCAGACCCTGGCAGAAAGACTGCCTTCTTTGATTATTTAGGGACCTTGAGTAAGTGGTCTTATTTCTTGTTGCTGGCTTCTTGCAGAATGGTGTCTCCTGGGTTCATTCATGTTGCCATGTAGTTCAGCATTTTTATCTTTGTAATGTCAAATGACCTTCTGTTGTGCCATGGACTGGCTATCTGCTACCATGTCTGTGCACATTATATTGTTGTTTTACTGAAAACATAGTATACAAGTGTTTGTTCAAGACCCTGCTTTTAAAAGCTTTTTGCATATGCCAGAAGTGGGACTGCAGGATTCTACTATGAGTCTTTGTTCAGTGTTTTGAGGAATTCCATCCTGTTTACACAGCACATTGCACATTCTTACCAGTGCTTGTTGCCCTATGCCTTTGGTAACAGCCATTCTAGTGTATGGGAGGCGGTCCCTCTTGTGGCCTATGATTGCATTTCCCAACTGCTAGTGGTATTGCCTATCCATGTATGAGCTGTAGTGTGTTATCTCTGTGCAAATTCCTTGGAGTTTCTTTGGGACATGTTCTAGCGTATGGAGTTGCTGAGTGTTAGACTTTTGAGAGTCTCTAACACTGACCATACATCCCCAGTTTCTCTGAAGGTCCTGGAGGACTCAGTGTGGAGTTGTCTTGTTTCTGAGATTGGTCACAGTGACACAGGTAGGACGCCATCATGCTGAGAATAGGCAGATGCTGCAGGATTCCATGCACAGCTCTGAATTGACCTACACCCAGGACAGAGCACATGTTGTCCTGGAAAGATCAGCCATGTAGGAACCACATCTCCCAGGGAAGCCCACAGGAGCCTCAGCAGCAGGACTGTGGTTTCTCCACTCAGCCCAGTCAACAGCTTAGACTCCAGGAAGCAAAGTGAGGGCTCCATCCTTGTGGTCTCCAGTGTTAGAGCAGAGCCCATGGGGGCTGCTGCAGCAGGGCTAGGCACCACTGCTCAGCAGAGGGAGTCTGACCTCCCTCAGGGTGGCAGCCTTATTCCTTCTCATGTAGATGCTTGTGAGTTCGACAGTGACCACACCCAGCATGTGCACCTTCACCTGCCTCACTGCTGTTCCTTTCTTTCCTTTGTATCAGTCAAGTGAGTGTTTGGAGGTAATATCTGTGACTTGAATACCTCTCCCAAAGACTCTTGAGACAGTTTTGCTGCCTTCTTGTGTGTGGTCATTTGGACCCCTGTCCTGCCCCTCCCCCTGGGGTTGTTGGCCTTTTTCTGCCTTTAGAAGCATCCTACCATCTCACTATATATCCCAAGCTAGCCTAGAACATTCTGTGGCCTGAAACTCATGGTCTCCATGCCTCGCTTCCTGAGTTCTGGGACTGCAGGCCTGTTGCACTGTTCCCAGCCCTTTCCTTTTTGGGAGTGAACATCATTTTGTCTCAAGAAATCTGCCCTACCATTCTCCTGTGTTTTCTTTCAAAGGCAGTAAAGTTTTAGAATTTCCTCAGGAAGTCATGCACATTGCTTTATGAATGGCTGAGGGAGGATTTTGCTTTCCCCTAGATAGGGAATGTTTTCCTTTCCTGAGGGCTGAGCACAAAGACATTCTGCATATCTCCATGTGGATTCTGTCAGGACTCTGTTTTAAGACTTTGGGTTTTTTTTTTTTTTTTTGTACATTTATATATGTGTGCCTGGTGAGTTTATAAGTACCACATGTATACACATGTATACAGGAGTCTGTGAAGGTCTGAAGAGGATATTAAATCTCCTGAACTGAAGTTACAGGCTGTTGTGAGCTGCCATGTGGGTGCTTAGAACCGAACCCAGGTCCTATGGAAGAGCAGCCAGTGCTCTTAACCACCAAGCCATCTCTCCATCCCAGCCTTCATTCTCTGCTCTGTTTTGTCTTACTCCTTAATAGGTGGAGCTCATTTTCTGTTGGGGTTTTTTTGTTTGTTTATTTTCGAGATAGGGTTTCTCTGTGGCTTTGGAGCTTTTCCTGGAACTCGAACTCACATAGATCCACCCGTCTCTGCCTCCTGAGTGCTGAGATTAAAGGCATGTGCCACTGCCACCCGGCCTCATTTTGTTTTAAGTGGGGGTTTTGTTGTTTTGGTTTTTTGTTTGTTTTTTAGAGACAGGGTCTCACTATGTAGACGAGGTTGTCCTGAAACTCATTATGTAGACACCAGCTGGCCTCAAATTCACAGAGATCCACCTGCCTCTGCCTTCCAAGGGGTGGGATTAAAGGAATGTTGGGATTAAGAGTGTATACCCCAGGCCTTGTTTGCTGGTTCTGATAGCACGTGCTTGGAGCCCTATTGATAACCTTTCTAATCTTTTGAAAAGTCTATTTCTTCTTTCCAAGTGCCTTGCACTTTTCACGTCAACTTAGTTGCTATTTGGGTGAGACTCTGTCACCCAGCAGAGTGCGACTATCGTATGTGCCTGAGCAGGAGACTGCTTCTAGTGTCAGATTAGGGACATTGTCTTGTGCCAGAGAGGATTCTGTATTTGTGCTGCACCTCCTGTTCTCAGCTGTGTTGTTGGGATTCTGTGTCTTTGCTAGTTCTTTGACAGTTCATCCTATTGACACAACAGTGTGAAGTCTATTGAGAAAGTCCTCTGATGCTGGGTCATTTGCCTCTCCTGTCCTAACCAGATCACCTTCCTTCCCTCTCTTCCCTCCCTCCCTTCCATGCTGGAGCTGAAACCCAGGACTTTCTTACATTAGGTAAGCACTCTGCCACCACACCAGCCTTTCCTCTTCCCCTTTTTTTGGGGGGGGGGGGGGGGGGGTGAGTCTCCTTGTGTTACTCAGTCTTGGATGCTATCATGATGCCTGAGCCTGCAGATTGGCTAGGACTGTAGGTCTGTGCTACCAGCCCTGGCTAGTTGGTTCTTAAAGATCTTATTTTTAAACATGCCTTTAGACCCAGCAGAGGGAGCTCTGAGATTTCTAGGCCAGCCTGGTCTACAAAGTGAGACTTTGTCTCAAACAAATCAGAAACAAAAAGATGTGTCTTAAGAGTGGACTCTGAGTCACATAGAAAATGAGAGGTATTATATGGTTCCTGCTCCCTGAACAACTGCCCCTTCAGTGGCCCCCCACTGTGTCCTGCCTTTGTTGCCATCGGGCAGCCTACCGTGATAAGTGGTTGTTTGGCTTTATGGTCGGCTTCCTAAACATTGGGATTACACACGTGACCACATGTGCTGTGTTTCCTGTGGGTTTGGACCCATGGATAAGGACCCGGATCCATCATCACCGATCTAAAGCTGTGTGTGCTCTACCTGCTCCTCTCTGCGGAGTTCTGCTCGCTGCTGCACTTCATGTGTCTCCATAGACAGGCCTTCCCCAGGTGTGACTGAGTTGCAGGTGCACAGAATTTGCCTTTGCAGACTGGCTTCACACCCAAACGTGAGAGATTTCCCTCTCCTCGCCCCTATACACCACCAACCCTCCAGAGACCCCTGCCGGGCACCCTGCTGCTGACTCACTTCTGACAGTCAGTGAAGATGGCCTCACAACTTCAGCTGCCAACCCCAAGTAACAAGTTGTCACCTACCTTGTGACTAGTCAGCTGTGAATCCAGGATCCCCGTAGTCCTCCTCAGCTTCAGTTTGCCAGGACCAGTTACAGAACTCAGGGAAACAACCGAGATATTCACTGGCTTATCAGTGAAGTGTGCAGCCAGGGTTTTGTCTGTTGTTTTGTTGGTGTTTATTGAGATGGGGTCTTTTCATAGTTCATTCTGGCTTCAAACTGATTATTTTCCTGCTTCAGCTTCCTAAATGCTGGGACTACACACGTGACCACCACAGCCCACTCTCTTTAGATTCTTGTGAGCCTTCATGTTGCAGGTATGCCTGATTAGTCTGGTGAAGACCACTGGTGATCAGCTCAGGCTTCCATCTTCTCCTTTTGTAACCTTGGCAGCTGAAACTCTCTTGACAAGCAGACACCATTTCAAGGCTGTCCCCTCAATGGAACAAAAGATGCTCCTTCACCTAGGAAATTCCAAACTATGTAGAGGCTTTGTGTAAGAAATCAGAGTTAGATGTTATGTAATTATTTCACAGTACCACTGCTTCTCTTAGAGATGTGTGTTCTAAGTTTCCTCCAAGTCTTTTCATGGCCTGATAGCTCATGTCTTTTTAGCACTGAATAATATTCCATATCCCATTGTCTGTGTTTATCTGAAGGGTGTCTTGTTTCCAGGTCTGGCAGTTATGAATAGAGCTGCTATAGTGTGGACTTTCTGTAGACCTGAGTTTTTAGCTCTTAGGATAAATAACAATGAATGTGTTTGCCAGATCATCCAGCAAATGAATGACTATTTCTCTACTCCAAAAAGATCCCTCCTCCTTCCACACAAGCTCATCTCTCTTAGTATCAGCCATGAGAACTTGGTAGGGTTCCTGGAGGTAAAGCATGGTGACTAGCCCTCTGTGAGCTGTCCCTGGTGAGTCCACCCAGTCTCTTTAGTTATTTGTCAGGCTGCTGGCTTTGCTGCCTGCACTGGCTCCATGGGCTGTCAACTCACACATCCTCTCTGCTGAGCTCTGCTCTCCTGGCTGCTGTTGCGACCTCACATTCCCTCTAGATGCTAGCAGCTAGAACTGAGAAGAGCCTTTTGTTTGTCTCATACCTGCTGTGTGGGTGGCGCAGCACTCGCTACACTCCTTGTGTGACCACACTGCTGGTATTGGAACTAAAAGCTAGTTTTCTTTACCACTTCCATGTTTATACATTTGGAGGCTGCCATGTGGAAGGTGACCTAGTCACCCAAGCCCACTGGCCTCACTGGATGGCCAGCATGAATTTGAAAGCCTATCTCACTTTCTCTAAGGAGTACAGCACTCCCTCACAGCTCCCAACCACACATTTTCATCTCTCTTTTTTTAAGCTTCTGTTAGGTGTCTCAGCCATCTGCCCTCTTGCTCCTCAGTCTCTTCTCACCGAGGTCAGATTTGCTTCTATTACTTCCGTTCTCTGCCCAGCACTTGCTGAACACCATTGGTCCCGTCACCTGTAGGTGTTAAACACAGGTTTCTGGGCTGGAGAGAGGAACAGCCAGCCAGATTAGTGGTTAAGAGAAAGTTTGGTTCCCAGTACCTTTAACTCCAGTTCCAGGGGATCTGATGCCTTCTTCTGGCCCCTGTTTATACCAGCACTCACATGACGTGTATGTATGCATACATGTAAATAAAAATAAATCTTTTTTTTTAAAGCACAGTTTTACGGTGTCCCCTAGAGGCCCTGCTGGTGGGTGCTGGCTGGGCTTGGTGGCCTGCCTTTCCAGAGCTACCAAGAAGAAGGAGGTTTCTGGCCACATACTGGCTTTGGTGCTGTGACCTTTGAATGGACTAGATTTTGATGGAATCCACTTTCCTGGGGATGTGGCACCCATGGAACCATCTTTTCCCTGGACAAGACAGTTGCTATTAGTCACACTTAGATGGGGTGTGACTAGCCTCTGCGTCTTCTCTGCTTTGGCAGCTGTGAGAAACCCTGAGAGTTGTAGTGGGAGCCACAGCTGTTGACTGCTTAGAATAGTGTCCATTTCAGTGTGGTCTCAGAGGTGGTTTGCAAGATATGCTGCTTGGATAACTCTTCTCCAAGCCCCTAGGGCTGCCCTGCTGGCTGTGGGAACTGAGGCCAGAATGCTGCCCCACACATCATTTTCCTGTGTCTTCTGTCTAGCTCCTTCTAAAGACACTCTTGTGGCTTTCTGTTGTCTTATAAGATAACCAGGTATGCCCACATCGCCAGCCTGCAAACTGTCACCTGAGTTCTGAGAAGCCCTTAGGTGTTTCCCTGGGTTCCTATTGATTCCTTTCCTCCCTCTGGGATTCCTGTCAGAGGCCCAGCTCTGTTCAGCCCTTGTGATTTCATTTCATTTTAGGTGACTTCAGGTTATACTCAGACTTTCATTTGGGCTGCCAGCTCAGAAGTCACAACATGGAGACTTACTATTAATTATGAAAGCTTGGCCTTAAGCTTAGACTTTTTCCTAACTGGGGGTGAGGGTGCCCATGGAACCAGCTTTTCCCTGGACAAGATAGTTCTTTAGTCACACCTAGATGGGATGTGACTGGCCTCAGAGTCTTATGTGTTTTGACAACTTTGAAAAGTACTGTTATAAGTTAGCTCTTATAACTGTTTTTATTAATCTATGTCTGCCACATGGCTTGGTTATCTCTCCTCTGCACCATATGTCCAACTTGTTCAGTGTCTCACTGGTATCTCCGCCTCTCTTCTTAGAATCCTCTCTCTCCCCAGAAGTCCCACCTAACCTCTTCCTGCCTAGCTATTGGCCATTCAGCTCTTTATTAAACCAATCAGAAGGTACCTTGACAAAGACACATCTTCACAATATAAACAAATATTCTGCAATATCAGGTCGCAGTCACCAATCCTCTCTAGCCCCTTGCCATGTCCTCTGGAATATCGAGTGGTTAGTAGACTTCATCTCAAAGTTTCATTTGTTTCTCTGTTCATACCTGCCTGGTGTTATCTTACAGCTTGCTGTTGCTTGTCATCAGAAATTTATATTTTTCTAGAGGTGGCACTTGTAGTCTAGATGTAACACTTGTAGACACACACTCTTATTTGGAAACACCCCACTCTCCCTGCCTCCCTCCCTCCTTCCCTGTCATCTCCCATCACATCCCATTCCCTCCTTCCCTCCTTCCTTCTGTTGTTTGTTTTTTGAAACAGGGTCTGTATGTAGTCCTGGCTGGCCTCAACCTCAAAAGAGATCTTTCTACCTCTGCCTCCTGAGTGATAGGATTAAAGGCATGCCACTGCACCTGACTTCCTCATTTACTTATTCATTTGTTTGTTTACTTATGAGGCAGGATCTTGCTGTATAGTGCAGGATGGCCTCAAATTCACAGCAGTCCTCCTGCTTTAGCTTCCCTAGTGCTTTGAGAAAAGGCATGAGCCACCATGCCCAGTTTCCTATCCCCTGCCCCTTCATGTGGAGAACAGTATGAGCACCCTCAAGAGATCTGCCTTGCTACTTTCAGGAACACTGACAGTAGTGCCAACCTATGTGGCACCCTGCATCCTTTCCTGCCAGTGTCCCTGGCCCATTGTCCTCCCTGGTGCCCTTGCTCTGCCAGGTCATCTATATTTTGTCTATCTACCCTTTGCTCTTTGCCCTATGCTTCTGTGATAGAGTGCAGACTGCTCGTGGCCTCACAGCCCTACGCTGCTGGAGGTACTGTGCTCAAGACATTGATCCTAGGAGGACAAGGGCAGACATTTTCTTACCCAGAACAATTATATTTGGAATATGTTTCATACCAACAGTGGGAGGTGGCAACTCATGGTTGCTCTGCAAGGCTGGCTTTGACTTCAGGGTATTGGTTGGCTCCTGCCATCTTTCTGTGCGTGTTTGCATGAAACCTAGCTCATGTGCAGATATCCTTTCTCTTAGGTATTGCTGGAGGAAGCAAAGGACTTGCTCTCTGACTGGCTGGATTCTACAGGTGGCTGTGAGGTGTCTGACAATTCTATTTTCTCCAAACTGCCCAAGTTCTGGGAAGAAGAGTTCCACAAAGACATGGAAGCCCTGAATGTGAGTGTCTTGGGTTGCCTGGTCCTTGCTTTCTCAGGCCGAGCTCTGCTATCCATGCTGGGATTTTGGTAAAGCCAGAAAGCCTGTGATCCACAGCATCTTCATTTTGCAAGCTCGGTGACTGAGTAGATGTTGAACTTAAATAAGGGGTGAGGAGATGCTTCTTCTTGTTTTAGTGTTTTCATGTGTATTCCCATGCTGGCACTTAGGACTGCCTAGAAAAGAAGTCCAAAATCAAGCCAGCTTGGCAACACGAGCCTGTGTTCTGCACTCAGGAGACAGAGGCAGAGGCAGGAGGATCTCAGTTCATGGCGAGTCTGAGCTGTGTTGTACTATCCTGCCTCAAAAATAAACAGCCTTTAATCCCAGAGGCAGAGGCAGGTAGATCTCTGTGAAAGACCCTGTCTCAGAAAAGAGAAAGAATAAAAAGGAAACAAATAGAGATCAACTGAGATGAAGGACCCCAGAAAGCAGGACAAGTCCATGTCACAGTCTTCATGACTGCTTGGAGGCCGGTGCTCAGCATCCTAAGTCCCCTCCCACTGCAGGCAGGGCCCCAGACAGGGAAGGTCTTTCTGTCTACCTTGTGTCTCTTTTCTGCTAAAATAGTTTTCCAGCCCTTTAATTTTGAAACAATTTCAATGAGCTTTCCTTGTGGGCCTTGAGCTTGTGATCCTCCTGCCACAGTCCTCCAGGTAGCAGGGATGACACACCCATGCTGTTAGTTCTTTCAGTTATGTGCTTTCCAGGGAGTGTACTCAATGGAGGCTGAGGCTTTCAGACTGGTCGGGAGAAAGAGCTAATACTCTGTCTCCACAGGTTCTCCCTCCTGATGTCCTGACCCGGGTCAGCGAGTATGTGCCAGAAATTGTGAACTTTGTCCAAAAGATTGTGGACAATGGTTATGGGTAAGCATGAGAAACCATCCCTCCCCTGCCAGGCCACTCAGCTCTGTGGGGGGAGAGAGTCTAGGTGCCGGGGCCACACCTTCTCACTCCTCAGCCCAGCACCTGACCTAAAGCTGCACTTTGCTCCAGCTCTGCTGCAGGAACTTGGATTGCTTAAAGGATGAAGCCCTTGCCTGGTTCATGGCATATACATGGGACACACCATTGTCACAAGCATTTAACTGGGAAAATTGAGTCAGGGAGCAAACTGGAGAGGCAGTACTGGCTACAAGCTAGCTCCCAACAGCCATTCTTTCCAAGCACTGTCACAGTCTTAGACTGCCTGGAGGCCAGCACTTAGGTGACCTAAGTCTCCTCCCCCTGCGGCCCCAGGCAGGGAAGGACCAGGTCTTTCAGTCTGCCATGTGTCTATTTTCCTGCTGAACCAGTCAGGGTGGGGAGCATCATGCTATCTAAACAGTGATAATTCTCCTGGGTGGCCCAGTGGCCTCCTCTGGATGTTATCAGGGAGACATAGCCCCTTTTCTGCTTGGAAGCGTGACAGTGATGACCATAGGTCATTGGGGCCAGAACTATGTAATAGTAAACTTGGACACCGCAGGGCCCCTGGAAACATCAGTACCATCCATACATTTTATGAGTGTGATTTTAGTGTAGACACTACCCAGCTCAGAGGTACTGCTCTAGCATGTCTGACAACTGGAAACACCCACGGCATTAGCGTTAGCCTTTTTGTGGGTTCCTCAAAGGGAGTTATGGATGGGATCCTGGTACAGCTACATGGCTACCTCCGAAGTGACAGTGCCTCCTCACCCCATGTGGCAAATGGCTATGGGGCAGCAGGAGATACTGGTCCAGCCAAGTGGCAAGCCTGGGTCAGAAAGGACACTCCTCTGTGCTAGAATATGCTAGAGACACATGGAGAGCCATGACAGGGTCACAAAGTAGACTGCAGCAGAGGAGAAGGTGTGTCATATGGGATTGTACCATCAAGTGGGGATGTAATCAGATGGCTACAGTACACCAAGCAGAGGGTCTGTAAGGGACATCCTGCCTGACACTGAAGCTGGCCACCTCTGCCTCAGGAGGCATCCCCGTTGCTCCTACTCAGCCCATGAAGCTGTGGATTCCGACCAGCAGCAGAGCGCAGAGGCTTCATGGTCTTGGCCTTGCACTTGCCGGTCCTTCATGCTTTCTCATCAGTGCTGTGGTGTGTGTCTAAGACGCCCTTTCCTCTTGTTTCCAGCTATGCTTCAAATGGGTCAGTCTACTTCGACACAGCCAAGTTTGCTGCTAGTGAAAAGCACTCCTATGGGAAGCTGGTACCCGAGGCTGTTGGGGACCAGAAAGCTCTTCAGGAAGGGGAAGGTGAGAGCTCAGGGAATATGTGTGGAAGCAAAGCAAAGCTAAGCTGCTCTTCCTCACTCACGGCCTGCACCAGCCCTCTTCCTCTTGGTCATGGTGGGTGCCCGTGTACACGCCACAGGCACATGGAGAACAGCCTGTTTTCCCTAAAAGAGTGCCAGGAATTTTCTGCTCATGACAGCATTGCTTAAGGAACAGAGCAGTCAGCACTCTGCTTTCCTGACACAAGTCCTGGCCTTCAGCAACTGTGACAGTCACTTAGCAGAGAGGCTCTGGGCCTGGCCATAAGATATTCTGATGGGGCACTTGACTTGACAGAGAACTCAGAGCCTGCCCTGCTGTGACAGGTAGTGTGTGGCTTAGATGTATGTTTGGCAATCTTGTTCTGAGGACTTTAAACACAGGTGTCAGCGTTTTTCTGGGTCAGGAAGGACCACATGACAACTCTGTTCAGAAGTCTTTACCCACAGTGAAGCTAGGAGAGTCTCACAAAACCCAAGGTTGGGAAAGCACACTGTTGAGATGAGGAGTGGTGGTGGCACGTCTTTAATCCCAGCACTCGGGTGGGGGGGGGGAGCAGAGGCAGGCAGATCTCTGTGAGTTTGAGACCAGCCTGGTCTACAAGAGCTAGTTCCAAGCAGCCTCCAAGGCCACAGAGAAACCCTGTCTCAGGGGAAAAAAAAAAAAAAAAGATGAGGAGTAACTTGCATGACAGAGGTCAGGCTGGCCATAAAAATGTAGGCTTTGAATAGAAATATCAGCTGTAGGGCTCTATTCTAAAGAAATACCAGAATTGAATAGCTCAACAAAAGACACAGGAACCTTGGCAAGAGAGAGAAACTAAGCCAGCTTAGTTAGCATTGATATTATCCAGGGGTGGATAGATAGGTGTAGTGTTCAGTATAAAGAGGGGTCTTCACAGTGATAAAGCTGAGAGGGCTCCAGGGCCACTCATGACACATGCCTAGAGCCAGTCTTGCATACTTTGCAGAAACAGAGAAGTTGGGTTAACAGTGGAGCAAAAGTTTTGAATATGCTAGCAGACATAGTTGAAAGAATCAAATAACAGCTTTCCCTGTTTAAGTTTTGTTTTTAATGTGTATTGCATTTAATTTGCTTGCATTTTTGTCTGTGCACCATGTGCACCGGGAAGGTTAGAAAGTATGGTGTCAGACCCCCTGAAGTTGAAATTACAGATGGTTTTGAGCTACCATGTGGGTGCTGGGAACTGAACCCAGGTCCTCTCAAAGAACATTTAGTGCTCATAACCACTGAGCCATCTCTGTGTCCTCTGGGATCTTTCCCTTTAAGCCCTCAGACCACAAGCCAGGTACAGAAGGAAGTCTGAGAGCTAGTCCCAAACAGTCCTCTTATTGTCTGACCAGCGTACAGATGTGTAGGTCTCCACGCTACAGGGATGGGAGACTGGCAAGCTGAGGTTTCTACTCCTGAGTCCTTCAGAGAGAAGGAGACCACAGAAGCATAGGGGGGCAGGTGTAATGCTGACCGCCAAGCACGAGTGGCCGTGAATAAGCAGAGAGAAAGGAAATGAGTCAAGTAGTCAGGCAGAAAACTAGCAGAGAAGAACAGTGCATGGAGAGAGAGCAGAGGCGTTCAGGAAAAGACAGGTTAGTGAATGACTTGGTAAACTGGAAACTGACTCTCCGCAGACACAGAGAGCATGGAGAACCTGGCTGCTAGCCTAGATTGTGTGAAAGAGACTAGCTGAAAGAGCGTGATATGGAGCCTCAAAAGCTGTGGTTCTGGATGCTTCTTGCTGGCAGAGGAACACAGGAAAAGGAACTGGAGCCAGGCTAAGGTCTGTCCTGGGTGCCTCATGTTTCTGCATTTGTCTTGAAAAGATTATTTTCATTCTGCAGATGAGCGCACCAGAATATAACAGTGATTGTTTTGGGGCCAAGAGGTGATGGTGGGAGTCCTGCTCAAACATTATGCATTTAGTACGTGGCCAACATCTGGAGCTGGTGTTTCAGGATATCCTAATAATGCCTCCCTCCACCACAGCTCAGGGGCATGAAGCTGTGATGCTGATTTAGATTCCAAGTTAGCCTCCTAAGAGCAGGTGTGCTTCCTGTGCCAGGGCTTTCACAGGGCTCCATGGATGCAAAGATCAGGTTGACCCTTGCAGTCCAGGGCCTAAGCCTGAGGTAGAAGGAATGTGTTCATTCTGTCCATTCACCTAACATAGGCTTAATCATCAGTGTGGGGGACCAAGTCCCCATCTCCACAGCAGCTCTGTCTATAGGTCCTTCATGTACTTGGTGCCAGTGTCATCCTTCCTCTTGGGTCTCCAGCTGTCCAAGTGCCTCTGGCCAGTGGTTCCCTCCACTACCCCATGGGGTCTCAGAGGATCTGGCAGGAAATGCACCCTGCAGGCACCCTGCTCTCATGATTGAACTACACCTCAGCCCTTTTACCTAGTGCTTTGCAAATCCACTTGTCACCACTGACCTCAGCTTCCAGAGTGGTACACAACAGCTTGGCCACACACACCTTTGCACTTCAGGAAAGCAGCATGCTGGCAGCTAGCTATGTGTGTTGACCCTGGGTGCCCTAGAGAGTCATGCACCCACTTAGATCCAGCCCAGAGTACAATGATTTCTCCTACTGACATGGAGTTCACAGCTGAAGAGGCAGGTGTATCTCTAGGACTGCCACAGTAGCTGAGAGCCTGTTTTATAGTCAGACTTAAGAGCTGATAGGCAGCGCTTGCTACTCATGTCTGTCACAAGTTAATTGGTTAATGGGAAGGGTTGGCCATAGACACACAGAGTGGCCTTGAGATAAGGTGCTGATACTCCTATAGGAACGCCTATAAATGACCATGCCTGCTTCCCTTAACCATTCACAACCACAGGTGACCTGAGCATCTCCTCTGACCGCCTCAGTGAGAAACGCTCTCCCAATGACTTTGCCCTGTGGAAGGCCTCCAAGCCAGGAGAACCATCCTGGCCTTGTCCCTGGGGAAAGGTAAGTGAGCTGCTGTTAGGAGCAGGGACAGTGAGAAGAGGTGATGTCACAGACTGCTAACATAACTCCCTTAGTCCTCTAATAGGCAGCTCTAGTGATGGGGTGGATGCTGGGAAAGGATGGACAGTGCTGCTGGGACCAGACATGGTTCTGGATCAGTGAAGAGCTGCAGGCCCTCGGATACTGGGCCTCTAAGTTAGCAGCTTCTCTTCTCAGGATTTTTTTTCCTGATCCCTTAGGGGGTACAATCTAATTGGCTGCATCAGAGGCTTCTGCTTTGGGTGTCTGTGCATGAATGTTGATGTTGTTGATGCCGGAGATCTAGATAACTATGTGACAGCCTTGTGGCAAGTCGTGTGTGTGTGACTATTTGCCACTTGTTGAGTGCTTGGAGATCTAGAAATAATCCCAGGCTTTGGCTAAGCCACAGTCACAGAGACTGACTTTGAACTGTATAAACAGATTTGCCTTTAGTTTGTCTTGTGAATATTTAGTCATTTCACTGAAATTCAGAGTAATAAAGACCTGTGGATGTTGGAAATGGTCTACAGGGCCCTTTGTGTCTCTCTAGGGTCGTCCAGGATGGCACATAGAGTGCTCCGCTATGGCAGGCACACTCCTGGGAGCCTCAATGGACATTCATGGTGGAGGGTTTGACCTCCGCTTCCCCCACCATGACAATGAGCTGGCACAGTCAGAGGTAGGTAAAGATAGGTTGCCTTGCTGGAAAGGGAGCATGATGTCCTTCCTGGTCTGCTGGAGAGACAGCAGCAGCACCCTAAGAAAGAGCCTCCTGATTAACTTGACATCCATCTTGGGAGCTGAGGGAGAGCTGTATCCTAATCATTTTGTCTGAATCCCAGTGGTAACAACTTTACCTTCAGGAACAGAGAGGCTTAGATTCAAACCAGTTTTATCCTGCTGGCAGGTCACCAGGGCCTTCAAGCCCCAGGTGGCCCACTTAAGAGAGGTGGCATCTACCTCATTCGTGGTACACACAGCAAGACATTGTGCATCTAGTGTCCAGACTCTCCTGATAAGCAGCCAAGCCTTCCTCCCGTCTCTTTGTACTCAGGCTTACTTTGAAAATGACTGCTGGGTCAGGTACTTTTTGCACACGGGCCACCTGACGATAGCAGGTTGCAAGATGTCCAAGTCACTGAAAAACTTCATCACCATTAAAGATGCCTTAAAGAAGCACTCAGGTAAGCAGAGCTCTTGCAGAAACCATGGCCTGGGTACCAGCAGCTGCTCAGGAATAGTTATGGCCGTGTGTCTCCCCAGCTCGGCAGCTGCGGCTGGCATTCCTCATGCACTCTTGGAAAGATACACTGGACTATTCCAGCAACACCATGGAGTCTGCACTTCAGTATGAAAAGTTCATGAACGTGAGTGCCCAGCTCTCGCTGGAGGTGGACGGCGTTGTTTGGTGGTGTGGGTCTTCTGATATAAGCCAGGGCACAGTGATGCCACTTGGTGCTACTTCCTGAAACAGATAGCTGCAGAGCAAAGGTCATGTTCACATGTGGGGCATTTCATTCTGACTCAGGCTTCCTGCCCAGGGAGTTGTCAAGTTTCTGTCCTGAGGAAGAAGTGTTCTGTGTCTTTTGGACCTGTGTGCATTGTGCTGACAGATCTCCCCTCAAGTGACATCACGTCAGTAGGACGTCAAGTCTCTCTAGGTAGAAGGTTGTCCAAATGCCATTAACCTGACTTCCATAACTTCAGGAGTTTTTCTTAAACGTGAAAGACATCCTCCGAGCCCCCGTAGACATCACTGGCCAGTTTGAAAAGTGGGAAGCTGAAGAAATGGAACTCAATAAGAAGTAAGGTGGAGCCCTTTCCTTGTGGGAGGGGGGAAAAGAGAGCGAGCGAACAAGCATGGAGGGGGGTGTTCTGGGCCAGCTGATGGTGTCTGCATTATGCCTTGTCCTATTGATGATGATGAGGCCAGGCCCTGTCACATGTCAGAAGTGCAATATCTGCTGGTGGCAGTGGCTCTAGTTGTTGGGCTCTGGGAACTTCTGTGGTAGAGCATCGGGCTGACTTTTGCTTCCATTACTCCTCCTTGCTCAGCTTTTATGACAAGAAGATGGCAGTTCATGAAGCCCTGTGTGATAACATCGACACCCGAACTGTCATGGAGGAGATGCGGGCTTTGGTCAGTCAGTGCAACCTCTACATGGCAGCCAGGAAGGCTGAAAGGAGGAGGCCCAACCGGGCTCTGCTGGAGAACATCGCCTTGTACCTCACCCGCATGCTGAAGGTGAGCCTGGCAACAAGCCCATGATGGGAACTTAGCTTGAGTGCTGCCAGAAGCTGCTGGTCTGAGGCCTCCCTGGATTGTGGTTAAAGCCTCAGAGCCATCTGTAGACACAGCTGTTGGTTCCTGCTAAGCAAAAGCTGTGGCAAGACTTTGACTCTGAGCATATCTTGTGCAGAGCAGTTCTGGCTCCAGGCCCCCATACCCTTAGGCACCAATTTCTCCCAGGCCAGTGGGACTTTTCCTGCCTTATCTTTCTGTCCTTGTCATCATCAGACTCTTGTGGCTTTTAGCTGGAAGAGGGTCAGAGCAACAGCTCCGAGCCAGGACGCACTATTGATAGATACAGGTACCTTGGGATAGCATTGTAGAGCTTGGTGCTGCTCTTCCTGCCTCTCCCCAGCCATTCCTGGGTACTCACCTGGCTGCCTGCCCCAGAGATGTCAGGACAGTTCTGGAGCTACTGGCCATAGGTGACACCTCATCTATCTATCTATCTATCTATCTATCTATCTATCTATCTATCTATCTATCTATCTCTATCTCTATATATATCTTGTTCAACCCACTCACAGTTTGAGTTCTATTTGTTTCTATCCTCAGATCTTTGGGGCCATAGAAGAGGAGAGCCCCCTGGGTTTCCCAGTTGGTGGGCCTGGAACCAACCTGAATGTAAGTAGAGTGCGCCAAAAGGGTCCCCAAGTGGCTAGCTGCTGCCACCCTCTGATGCTCCTGTCTGCATGCTTTGAGGCCACCTGTATATGAGCCTGCCTGTGTGTGTCTGTGTGTGTATAGAAGTCAGAGGTCAGCCTCAGAAAACCACCCGCCTTGTCTTTGAGACAAGGTCTCTCATTGACCTGGGACTCTTAGGCTAGGCTGGCTAGCCATCAAGCTCCAGGTATCCACCTGTCTGCATCCCCAGCAGTGTGATTACAAGCATGTCCCATTATTCTGGCTTTTTATGTTGGTGCTAGGGATCAAACTCAGGTCCTCATGCTTGCCCAGTAGCACGTTACCAAAAGCTGTCTCCTCAGGCCTCCTTTATAAATTTTAACTTAGCTCTAGGTTGTTTATAATCTCTTGTTATAAACACTGTACAGATGGTTATATTGTGTAGTGTGGGGAACGATGGTACATGTTCAGTACAAACACACGATTTGTTTTTCCTCCAAGTGTTTCAACCTGAAAATGTGGAGTGTGGGTGCTATAATCAGTGGGCACATGCCTAAAGGTCATGTGATCACATACCACAGTGCTATCCTGGGGGAATTCCCACTATCCCACTGCTCCTCAGAGCTATGCAGAACCCCGTGCCAGGCCAGGTCCAGTTCTCACACCAGCCCAGAGTTCACCACATAGCCCAAGCCCTGTTCTGTCAGCCATTGCCAAGAAAATGGAAAGCCATGGACCCACAGAGCATCCAGTACCAGTCTAAGCATGCAAGGAAGCCCCTGTTAGAACAGACCCATGTTCACAGCTGGCTTCAGCTTTTGTAGGTCTCATGGGCTCACACGTGTCAGTAATGGTCCTCTACAACATGGGGACAGTTCATTTAAAATTCCCCGCCACCCTCCTTCTGCAGAGAGTGTTCTTTAATTGTGAAATTAAGACAGTGTATGTAAATATTTAGATGAAGCATCTGCTGTGCTAATGCAAACAGTAGCTCAGTACAAATGGAAAGACAGCTGTTTCAGAGCTGCTTCCTACCAAAGAGCAGCTCCTCCTCCACACACGTCTGTCAACCCTGAGCCCCGCTCCCATGAAGGAAGAGATCTCTCTGAGTCTTGGTGAGCTGTTGGTGTGGTGACTTCTAGACTTTGCCAGATAGGGGTCACTGCTGGGGCTTTTAAGAAACTCATACAAGGCTCCTCTGTCTTAACAACAATGCTGTCAGCTTGCTTTTTTAACTTTTTCTTTTTCTTTTTTTTTAGTTGTGTGGGGGAGGGGCAGGGGTTGTGAATGTGAATTGAATGCAGGTGTCCTTAGAAGAGGGCATCAGAGTCCCTGCAGCTAGAATTACAGGTGGTTGTGAGTTACCCAATACATGTGCTAGGAACTGGATTCTACACAAGGCCACCAAGCGTTGCCCCCCCCCCTTTCTTTGAAAACAAAAAAAAAAAGACATAGGGCTGGAGAGATGGCTCAGAGGTTAAGAGCACTGGCAGCTCTTCCAAAGGTTCTGAGTTCTATTCCCAGCAACCACGTGGTGGCTTACAACCATCTGTAATGAAATCTGGTGCCCTCTTCTGACCTGCCAGCATATGCATACACAATGTGTACATAATAAATAAATAAATAAATAAATAAATCTTAAAACAAAAATAAGACATAACTCATCATGGAAGTCATTCTGCCTTTGAACTTAAAAGTAGTTTTTAGTCTTCTACAGTGCTATGTTCTTGGAGAGGCATCCTAAGATATCTCATGCATCCCCAGATGGTCTTATTATCCCCTTGAAGTTGGTTTATAGGAAATAGCAGCCACTAATGGACTTGGTAAGCCTGTGAGGCCACTCATCTTCTATCCCACAACTCCCATTGTGAAGATCAGGGGTGACTTCCAAGTTAAAACATGCTGTGTGAGCCAGAGTCAGACCAGGGCCTAAACATCTTGTGGCTAGGTAGAAGCTGGCAGCAGGAACCAACTTCAGGACTGTTGAAGATAGACCCTGCCCTTTACCAAAAGGCCTCTTTGGGTAATGGGAGCCAAGTTGATGCTATGATGATTGGCCTATTTAAGCTGTTCAAGGGAGCTGGAGATAAGGTCTAATTGTACTCCAGAAGTCCAGAGCCTCTGCTGTAATGAGATAGTTTCCTTTAGTCTGTCTGGTGGAAGGCTGGGCCTAGGTAGCTCAGACTTCAGGTCTCTCTTGCCTCCCAGCCAGTGTTTCTACCACCTCCTTATCTTGGTTCTTGAGCTGTTGCATAATTGAGACACAGGGAGACCCTGCTCAGAAGTCCCAGACCTTTTTGGTCCTGGAGATAGAGAAATATAATGTAAGTTGATTCTAGATTTAGACTCCTATTTGGGTCTTGCCCAGTGTAGTTCTGGGTCCCCTGGTTTTATCCTCAGGGTCACTGTACAGCTATTAGTTGAACATTAAGTTAATAAGATGACTAGTCCTCAACAGGCCCACATGTGACCACAGTGGTCAGTGCATCCCAATGGACCATTGGAGATGGTAAGGACAGGTTTCTGGCAACTATGTCTGTCTTGAGGAAAGCACACCGTGTCAGCAATGGACGGAGTAATGTCTGCCGAGTGAATCTGGCTTGAAACCCAAAGGAGAAAAACTCCCTGGCCCACATCACCTTTATTAGGTATTGGGAGCCAAGGTTGACAGTATGGTGATTAGCTTCTTCAAGCTGTCCAAGAAGGCTGGAGGTAGGGTCTATCTCCACTCCAGCACATGTAACTCTCATACCACCTGGCATGACAAGGACTTGTGAGCTTTAGGACACAGGGTACAGCAGCAAGGAACCTGTGGCACATCCACTGAACTGTTAAGTATTTATTTACAAATACAGCAATGGCTCTTGTGACTCAAACTCATTTTCTCCACAGCTGGAGTCCACCGTCATGCCCTACCTGCAGGTATTGTCAGAATTCAGAGAAGGTGTGCGGAAGATTGCCCGAGAGAAGAAAGGTGAGCCCCCATGCTGCTCACTCTCTGCTGTGTTCCCTGTGGTAGCTGCCCATGTTCTGTAAGTGAATAGCTCCATGCCTAAGTGGACCTGCTTTATCTCACTGGCCCTTCAGGGCAGTGTTGTACTAGGTCAGAGTTTCCTCTGACTTAGAACATCTGAGGCCAAACCTTTCCTTGGTCCTGCGGGTTACGTGTCTCCATAACTCTTGTTCTAAACAGAGGCAGGATAGAAGGGCCCTGTGCACAGCTAGCATACACTTGTCCTTTGGCTTGCATTGGGTCTCCTTTCTGTTCCTGGTGACTCAAGAGTGGTTTGTCCTGCTGCAGTCTCAGGTTGCTTGGAAAGGCTCCTGCTAGAGTCATATCTGGGCCCTGCCTGGTGTATGGTGGTGCCAGGCTGCCTATGCACACACACATGCCTTCATCCTCCAAAGTTAAATATATGGCTTGAGAGAAAGAAAATTACTTAGGGGGCCAAGAGCCACACTATCATTTGTACCAGGCGGTTCTAGGGAATCACCTGCTGCTAGCCCAGGTATCCCCAGGAGGTACCCAGACTTAGAACCTTATTCAGTGAAGTTCTCTTTGCCTTCCTAGGCGCCACACTGATTATGAAGTGGCTTGCTTCTCAGCAGGAATGCTACTGGCCATGGCAAGGGTGGCCTTCAATTCAGAAGAACCTCTCCTGCCCAGTCCTCTATTAGGCTTCCATCCCGGTCCCAGACTCAGCAGTCGATTTCAAATCTAAACTTCCATGGCATTGGGACCCCCAGAAGCCAGGGCTATGTCCTCTGAGTTGTGTAGGTGACAGTACCAGGCTCCTCCCGGTAAGGGACTAGGCTCAGGCAGGCATATAATTTATTAAGGTAGATAGTGTGTAGCAAAAGTAATCTTCAGATAGATCAGCTCTCAGCATTCAGTGCAGGGCTTGTACAGCTTCACCTCCCATCACTCCAGCATGGGCTCCTCACTGTCACATAGTGCTGCTGCCTGCAGACCCTGTCTGAACCATGGACACCCTTCACTCCAACTACATTCTGATTTGGGAGGACATCCAGAGCTGTAGGGGGGCTCAGTCTTCTTGAGCACCCAAGGAGGTCTTAGCCCTCAGACACATGCACAAAACTGCTAAGGTGACAATATTAGGGGAAGGAAGAGTCCTTCTGGACATCAGGATGACTCGGGGCAGAGACCCTAAATAGATGTAGCATTGGCCTGGTGACATGCATGAGGGGACACGGCCTCAGTGCTGAGCCAGACTGGTGATGACCAGGGCTTTGAGTGTTATGGAACCTTATCATTGTGGAGAAACGTTTGGCCATACCAGGCTCAGGGCAGTCTGACTTCTCTGTGCTCGGCATCTTTGGGAACAGACAGGCCCTGGCTCCCAGTACTGGGCTGCAGTACTAGAACAGCTGGCTGTCCTCTTTGGACCCTGGGGGCTCATCATGAGGGTGGTTGTGGGCCTGTGCTCTACCTTGGATTTCTTTGGCAGTGATGGTTTGGGTAGCCTCCTGGCTTCTTTAGCTTCTTTCCAAACCTGGCAAGTACCCACTTGTCAGCACTGAAGGAAGCATAGGTTTGGGGGTGTCTAGGCCTACTGTAATCTTAAGGAGCTGCTCTTTCTTATCTACAGTCCTTGAGGTTCTGCAGCTCAGTGATGCTCTCCGGGATGACATCCTGCCTGAACTCGGGGTGCGGTTTGAAGACCACGAAGGTGGGTGATTCCTGCCCTGTGGACAGGGCAAGCAGCTGGGTATAGGCTGGTGGTAAAAAGGAAGCTGGGAGGCAGTGTGGCTCAGCAGTGGTCTAGGGGTCCAAGGGCACTGCTATTTTCATATGTGGCTGAAGAATCCCAAGTAGAGTAGGTGTCTTCTCAGTTGTGCCCTACCCCCTCACCCCCTGTCATCCAGGAGACTTAGCTCATTACTCATTATGGGGATGTGTTCATTTCCACCATTGCTTATTTTCTATTTGTAGCCTTCCCTCACACTTTTAGGGAGATGAGCTGCATATATCCCAGTCTCACTGTGTGCTTTCTGACTTTGTGGAGCCTTTTGCCACACAGATTTTTTTTTTTCCTTCCAACTTTTTATTATTGAAAGAGTTATACAGGGTGGGAATGGAGAGCTTGTCTAGGCCGCCCGTGCTGGTCTGAAGGTGACTGACGGCAGTAGCTGACTTGAGTACTCATTTCCTTCCAAGGGTTTGCTCAGTACACCAAAGCATTGATTTTTATGAAGAAGGAAAAAGATAGCAGAAAGTGTACTGTTAATTAATATTTTTTTTCAGACAGTATTTTACTATGTAGCCCAGGCTAGGCTTGAATTCATGGCAGTCCTCTTGCCCCAGCCTCCCAAGAGCTAGAATTGCAGGTGTGGGCCACCATACCTGCTAAAATGATGACTCCACATGAGCAAGGCCTTCCCATTTTACCATGGTTTTTGTGTTTTTGCAACACAGGTTTGGAATCCCTGGGCCACGAACAGTGCTAGACAGGCATTCCACCCTTTTTCTGCAGCCCAGCCATGTTTTGTTTTCTTCATCTGGCATCAATTTTGCTTGTGCGAGAATGGTGTTGGGGCCTTGACTAATGGGTTCAGGGGTAGAGCCTAGCAGGTGGGCAGGCCACAGTTCCTGTGTCTCACTGACTGTCTGCTTTCAGGACTGCCAACAGTGGTGAAGTTGGTAGACCGAGACACCTTACTGAAAGAGAAGGAAGAGAAGAAAAGGGTCAGTAGAGTCAAAGTGATGGATGGCGCTTGAGTTTGTGGAAAATGAAAACACTAACACCAGTTGAATTTTATGTTGCTTTAAGAAGGGGTGTTTAGCCAGGCGGTGGTGGTACACGCCTTTAATCCCAGCACTCAGGAGACAGAAGCAAGAGGATCTCCTTGAGTTCAAGGCTATTCTGGTCTACAGAGCTAGTTCCAGGATAGGTTCCAAAGCTGCACAGAGAAACCCTGTCTCAAAAAAAAAAAAAAAAAGAAAGAAAGAAAGAAAGAAAGAAAGAAAGAAAGAAAGAAAGAAAGAAAGAAAGAAAGAGAAAAAAGGCAGGGGAAATCCCTCAGCTAAAGTGAAGCTCATCACTTAGGAAGTGTGTGTGTGGCTACCTGGCTTTGACCTGGTGCCAAATGTCCTGGGTGCTACCATTTGCTCTACTCATTCTGTCTACTTGTCCTCCAAGAGTCCATCTCCCTGTCCCCACTCTCAGTGATGGGGAGGGCCCCTTCTTGAAAGGACTTGGGTATCAAAAGGGAGAAAGAACAGAAATGTGTTGTCATAGTAAGTTACACATCTGTAACCTCAATACCCAGGAGACTAAGCCAAGGGGATTACCATGAGTTGCAAACTAACCTGAACTATATAGCAAGACAAGCCCCACTATCATAACTCTGGATCCAGTGAATGGGGACCTTGGGGTCATTGTGATCCATGGGCCAGGCACCATGTTGAGTGGACACCAGCTTGGAGAACAGGCTCAGGGCAGCTCTCCCAGGGACCTTTGAGAAAGGAACAAAGTTGATAGTTGGGTGGCTGAGGGCTGACATACAGGGTCATGGACAAGCACCATGGGTAGAGCCTGGCAGGACAGCAGGGTAGGCTGTTCATGTCTCAGGAGTGTGCTGTTTCCCTAGGCTGAAGAAGAGAAGAGGAGGAAGAAAGAAGAGGCAGCCAGGAAGAGACAGGAGCAAGAAGTAACTATTTCACTTGTTTGTTTGGGGTGCAGGATCTCCTGGGCAAAAATCACACTTTCACTCCTGCCGCTCAGTTCTCTGTACCACCATTGGGCTCGGACCAGGAACCCTGAGGGAGCTGGCCTCAGCCTCCACCCCTCAAATGGTGTCCTGGCATCAACAAAGGAAAGGTTGCCCTTGGTGGGTCCCCAGTGCCAGCAGTTTCACAGTCCTGCCATCTGAGGATTGCTGCAGCTACTCAGGCCTCTGGACAATTGATGGTCTTTTTGCCCCCCTCCCAGTCCGTCTGGGTTTATGTTGAATTTAAGAGCTTGGAAACCATATGGTGGAGATGGTAGAGCGGGCAGGTCTATGTGACATGTATGTTTATGTGTTGTGTGTTCTAGGCAGCAAAGCTGGCCAAGATGAAGATTGCACCCAGTGAGATGTTCCTGTCAGAAATCGACAAGTATTCCAAGTTTGATGAAAATGTAAGACAACACCTCACTCTTCAGACTTTGGTAACCCATATCCTTCAAGCTGGAGAGTCCAGGGACTTTCAGCCTTGGGCCAGTGCAGTGGGTCTCCTGTTTGGAGAAGGCTATAAGGGTAGATGGGACCATGCAGCTCCTGTCAGGGCAAAGGCTAAGGTAGGCTGTCTCTGCCCATTACATGGTGATCTCTGGCCCCTGGCACTAGAGTATGACCCCAGGCCCAGTTTAAAGTGACAGAAAAGGAATCTGCAGGTTCTGTAGGGACCCTACTAACTGCCCAAAGTATGAGGTCACAACTCTGCTGTTGCGGTAGGTTTCCCCGCAGGCTGCTGCTGGTTCTGCCGCCATTGTCCTGCAACCACGTGTGCCCCAAATAACACTCAGAGACTCTGTATTTGATACAATCCTGTTGGCCAGTTACCATTATTGTTAATGGGCTAGCTCTGTCTTAATTATTAACCCATTTCTACTTATCTAAGTATTTCCACGTGGTCGTCTTATCGGGGAGCCGCGCGGCAGGCTTCCTGCTTCTTCCCGGGCTACATCTTGACTCCGCCTTCTACTTCCTCTTTCCTCCTCCTAGTCTCCTAGCCCCGCCTATCTAGTTTTCTATTGGCCACAGTGCTTTATTAACCAGTATGAGAAACATATATACAGAATCACATCTCCCATCACTCTGCCTCCTCCCTGGGGGTGTCTTGGTGCTCCTTAGGGGTCTCCCTGAAGGCTCTTGGATTTATCACTACATAATTCTCCCTGGCCACCTCTTAGCTGAGAACTTATAGGCCTTAGTGGAACTTTGCTCCAGATTTCTGTCACTTTTCTCTGGTCTCAGCTGCTAGAACCCCACTGCCAGATCAGCACACTGGACTGAGGGTGATAACCGGATAGCCACACAGAAGTATAGTGACACACACCTATGAGCCCAGCACTTTGGGGTTGAAGGCAGGAGGATCTCAAGTTTGAAGCCAGTCCTTGTCTTTTTTCATTTGTCTGTCTGTCTGTCTGTCTGTCTGTCTGTCTGTCTGTCTGTCTGTCTGTCTGTTTGGGATGGGGTTCCTCTGTGCAGCCCTGGCTGGCTATCCTGGAACTCAACTCTGTAATCTAGGCTGGCCTTGAATTCAAAGATCTGACTGCCTCTGCCTAATGAGTACTGGGATTAGAGGTGTATGCCACTGCTGCACAGCCAGCCCCAGTCTTGAGATTTGTCCCCTGTCTTAGAAACACACTTGATAAACAAGGTCATAGATGCTGACCCTAAGTCTAAATATGTCTGAGTCAGGGAGAGAGGTGTTTTTTCTCAGCAGGGATGAGGCCTGAAGGGAAAAGGGAACTGATGGCATTTGTGTGGTCCTTGCAGGGTCTGCCTACCCATGACGTTGAAGGCAAAGAGCTGAGCAAGGGGCAGGTCAAGAAACTGAAGAAGGTCTTTGAAGCCCAGGAGAAAATGCACAAAGAGTATCTGCAGATGTTACAAAATGGCAGCCTCCAGTGATGCCACAGCAGCCCAGAAGGGGTGTACCTGCCAGCCTGGCCACCATGAACTATGGCCACACCTACTCAGGCCCTGTGCCTTGGTCATGTTTACAGCTGTTCTCACACCTGAATCAGGCAGAGTGGTAGCAGCTCTGGGACACTGATAATAAATTCTTCTGAACACTGAAGCCTGCTCTGCCCTCTCAGCACTTGGAGAGCTGGCCTATGGGTGCCTGGTCAGCAGCTTACAACTTAGGCCACCTTCAGCCAGCCTGCCTGAGGAATTTCCCTCACATTGGCAAGCCGAGCTAATCTCCGCTGTGTTGGCACATTTGGTGGTATTGGAGTAGGAAAAAGGCCCAATCAGCCCAACAGATCCCCCTGAGCCTCAGACAAAGGCTGTTCAGTTGGCTTTCTGGCTCCGATGAACACACACTGCACGTTTCCCAGAGCAACTGACAGGGTGGCAGCAGGACAGTTACCCTGTGGGGTAGGGCTCTGGCAACCTGCCCGAGACTACTGTTATGACAGCAAGCCCAGATCAGCACTACTGGCTTATGAGATAAGCGGTCTTTGGGACCAACCTTGAGTGTGTTTCCTTCCTACCTGCTCCCATCTGGTTGTTCACTCCTGTAAAGAATCAGCACCCATGCTAAATGTGTCTGACTTTCTCTGAGAGAGAAAAAAAAAAGGTATGGAGGGCAGCCAGAACCTGGCCTGGCACCTGTAAAGGCCATCGCCAGGGAAACCAGGGGCAAGTGTGGATTCCAGATGCCATAGAGCCCGTGTGGCAAGTGTGCTGATGCCAGCTATAAACCTGCTGCCCTTTTGTCCTTGTGATAGAGTTAATTGAGAACTGTCCTAAAGACACCTGTACCAGCCTGAGGTAGCATAGGCCTGTGTTGTGGAAGGTAGTAATGAGAGACTGCAGGAGACCTTACCAGGTCTCTCAAATAGTCGTCATCGGATGGGGTCATCTGAGGTATCCACTTGGGTACCTTGCATCTCTGGTCTCTCACGAGGCTTCAGAGTGACTACATCTCCAGTCTGGAAGCTGTGGTTCCACAAGTGGCTGTCCTGCAGGAGAAGGCACTGGGTGGCTCTTTAGGATGGAGCCTCACAGGTTAGCACAGTCCTTCCTTGGACTTCTGTTTAGAAACATCTCAGGTTTTCCCATGTCACCATGAGGAGATAAGACAAGTTCCCAGAGAAGGTAGGGGCTGAAGAGGCCACAAAGCCATAAGTCAGTCAGCTTCTAAGACAAGGTTCATTGCGGATCTCGGCTGTAGTAGTACAGAGGGGTGAATGGGCTGCAGCAGCATGGCTGTTGGCATCTACAAGTATTGCACACATAGGTAAGACACCCTGAGCTACACCCCAGCTGTAATCTGAGGCAAAACAAATGGAGTGTTGGTGGCAGCAAAGAGTCTTGTGCAATAGTAAAGTCCAAGAAGGAAAGGGACAGAAATGCAGTGTGAGTTGGACAGAGCCGGATGGCAGCACCAACACTGGGTTCCTCTAGGCAGTACAGATGGGGAATCTGGCAGAGTGGGGCAGCAGGGCAGTCTAGACCTTAAATGTTCTCCCTCTCCTACAGTAGTGGGCAGTCAGAAGTGATCTGCCCATAAAGGCACAAGGGACAACCTAGTGACACAGCCACACCAGCTGGATCCCAAGGGCATTATGCTAAGGGATAATGTAGCAAATCTCCAAAAGTTCCTAGTCATGTTTTCAAGTCCAAGCTGCAGAGGTGGCAATCACAGGACAACCCTGCCTGCATGACATGCCTTAGAACCAACCACTCTTACTGCCAATGTCTGCCTATTGTCTGGCATGATCTCGGGCCCTGGTCGTGTGAGATGAAACATTTGGAGTGGGAGTGGTAACTCTAATACAACTTGTATTGCTGGAAGAAAAGACCCAGACACCCACATATTCAGAGAAAGGGACACAAGAACACAGAGGTAGGGACTTCCAGAGGATACCAGGCCCTTCCCCAACCCTGGTATACACAGCCAGTGAAAATGTTTCTGCTACTGCAAGCTTCTGGCTTGTGATAACTTCCTCACAGCATCCATAGGAAGCAAACACAACCATTTGCCACCTCTACTCGCTGTAGCAGAAAAACAGGTGTGAACTAGTGTTTTATTTAACAAGCAGAGCTCAGAAGAAGTAATACAAAGGTCCAGAATGTGTGTGGCAAAAATTCAGAGGCTGGGGAAACTTAGTATTTTATTTCGAAGTACCTAGTAGGACTGGAGAGATGGATCAGCACAGTTTGCTCCTCCAGAGGATCTGGGTCAGTACCCAGCACCCCGTTTAGGTGGCTCATGGCCTCCTCTAACTCCAGCTCCAGGGAATCCAATGCCTTTGACCTTAATGGGAGCTTGCACACAGGTGCACAAACCCACACACAGATACACAAATACAGTTTAAAATAAAAATACTCAAAATAGCTAATAGATAAGATTGTCAGTGTTCCTAACATGTCTGGAGAGACAGATATGTTGATCCAATTGCTATACAGTGAATATGCATAGAAATACCACTTTCTACCCTAACTATGTAAAATCACCATGTCCATTAAAAATTAAAACACTAAAGAATGTGCTTAAAACCAGGCATGGTGTAAGTTCCAGGCCACCAAGAGCTAAACAGTCTTCTATAGGCAAGTGAATTTGTCACCTAATTTTGCTAGTTTGTTCTAAGACATCCTCACCCTGTAGTTCAAGCTGGCCTGGGACTCACTGTGTAGCCTCAACTTGCCTGGAACTTGTGACAGTTCTCTTAATGTGGCCTCCTGGGTTATAGAATTTCAGGCATGAGCCACCATACCCAGCTTGTTACCAAATTTTATAACGGACCATTGCAGCAATGACAGACTAGAGTGAGATTCTACCCGAGTCTAGTTTGATGAACCAATGAGTTTACTGGGCATCCAGCATCATTGGTGAAGGGTCAAATAAAGAAACACGGGCAATCCCCAAACAGCCGCCATCACTGATCTCACTCCAGCATGGCTTCCTCTATCATGATGTTGATGGAGTCCTGCACCCCAGCTTCAACTTTCTACCCTCTGTAGAGTACCATCTGCCAAGCTGGGCAGCTAAAGCAAAATTACAGACAGGGAGGGAGATGCAGAAGGTAGTGTCCCAGGTGAGGATCTTCCTCACCACATCTTGTGAGGAAACATTGACAGGCTCAATCTTGAATCTCTTGGAGGAAGTCACATCACTCTGATGAAGATGGTAGTGGCTGTACATCTTGTGGGTTCAAGGAGTTTCTCTTCAGGGGGCAGGCTTTGGGGGTTCTTCAAGTTCCTGCTGGGAAATTCCATGCTAGACACATCACAAGATGCCAGAGTACTCAGGCCCACTGGGTACCTACATGATACCTGCTAGCCAGGGTTACAGTCTGGCATCTTCTTCACATCTAATCACCACCGGCACATCAGTGGGAAGAGGTACCTGCCCCTGAGGATGCCTCCTTAGTGGACTCCCCTGCTCTGGGTAGGGACATGAGACATGAGATAGTCATAGGTCCTACACTGTGCCTGGCTGCTGGATACTGAAGGCCTTGGCCATCATCAGCTCCTGAATCCTTTCTTCCAAAAGTCTTCACACTTCTAGGAGTAGAGAGGTAGGGGCAGGAGACAGGTGTTAAGAGAGCTGCATAATCAAATGACAAGTGGAGGAAGCAGGCAACTGTGGTGGTGGGAATTCTGGCTGGAAGCAAAGTCTTCTCGGAGGACTTAAATGATAGAAGGTGGGGCTAAGGTGGGAGCATGTAGACAGACAGGACTTTGACATCATTCTCCACTTTCTTCCAAACTCCTAAGAGGCGGAGATGGACAGCCAGGGTGTAGACAGCTCCAGATGCAGGCAGGTGAACTTCAGGTGACATCCAAACCAAAAGCAAACCTATGAACTGAACTGACCCTTCTAGCCCTCAAAAGGCTGTTAGAGATAGGTGTGGTGGTGCAGATTGTAAAATCCCCAGCGACTTGGGAGGCTATGGCAGGAGAATCATGAATTCAAGGACAGTCTGAGCCAGAGTGAGTTCAAGGCCAGCTTGGACAATTTAATGAGACCACCCAAGAATTAGCTTAGTGGTTGAGTGCTTGCCTAGCATGCGCCAAGCCCTAGGTTTAATTGCTTTGGGAAAAAAAGTTTTCAGAATTGGTCTTCAGCTCAACATATAAATCCCACAGTTATGCCCTCACATGTACTTTCCTGAGCACAAGGCCTGTGTAGGACTGAGTGTGGACAGACCTTGGTGTGGGTTGAGCCACTCTGAGGGGTAGGATTAATGGGATCTGCTAGACTGCTGGTTCTGGCTGCTAGGACCTGGGCAGTTGGATTTCTTCCCTTGTTACTATTACATAGATGGAGAGTAGCCAATGAGAACAACTAATGTTGGCCTCAAGGTAACAACTCACATAATGCTACTCCAACCCACCCCCAAGCCTCCCCAAGTAGGCACATGAGGAAACAGAGGCACAGGCACTTGCCCAGGGTCACCAGCTAGTTAGGACCTGTCTTACGCAGGAGTCCCTAGATAGTTCCTGATAGCATTTGCACAGGCAGACACCACAGCTACCAAGGCCTTGTTTTAACATCAGGTGAGATGCGCAGGGGTCCCCATAGTTCTATTCAACACTCAATTCCTGGTGCTTATGCATGTGACATCTGGAGATGGTCCTAGACGGGTACACCCATCACAACGAAATCATGAGGGTGGGCCCAGGATTGGGACCTAAGGGAAGGCCATGTTCAGATAGCAGCTGGAAATATAGGGTTGCAAACACTAGGCAAGGAAGGCCTGGAGCCGTGGGAGCTGGAGGATGCAAGGAAGGAGTCCCTAAATATCCCAAACCTTGGCTCAGATGCGACATACGTACCTCAGTTTTCAGTCTCTGAAGATCAGTCCTGGTTAGTAACCCCATCCAACTTGGCCTACTTGGTTGTAGCAACTCAGGAAAGCATTCTCAAGGTCCTTACAAATGGGAAGGTTTCGGGAGAATGTTGTCCATTCCCACCTCCATCAGATTCAGGAGCCAGCACCACCTTGTGCCCCCCCCCACACACTAACCCCAAGGTGGGGTAGATGACATGACAGAAAATAGACCTGAGACTATTAAACAGACTCTCAAATTTGAAAATGCTGGCATTCCTTTCTTCTATTGTTTCTTTTGTCTTGGCTTCTTCCCTTCCCCCCATCACTGTCACCAAAGGCAAAGTCTGGTGGTGAAGCTTGAAGAGGCAGGAGTGTCCTCATGGATAGCAGATCTTACTGAGTGGGACACAATCTAGATATCACTGACGTTTGTAACCAACTATCATGGTCAGCATTGCCAATGCAAGGAACTAGATTCATCTAGGTGATTATAATCCCTGATTCCAAGGATTATATTCATTACGATAATTAATGTGGGAAGACCTTAGTTATGGGCAGGACCATCCTCTGAATGGTGGGGGAGGGGATCCTGGACTGTATGAAAAGGAGAAAGTAGGCTGAGCACCAGCACTGCTGCTTGGGACTATAGACTTACTGTGACCAGCTGGTCCTGTCACTTTGACATCCCCACCATGATGGATAGAATGTACTTTGTACTATGAGTTAAAATAAACCCTTTCTCCTTTAGGTTGTGTTTGACAGGTGAAAAACCAATTAAAACAGCCATCTCTGTTGTTAATTCCTCCATCCGGAGCCCTCAAGTGGTTTTAAACTTTTTCTTGTTATAAACACTACAGAGCAGGAATCATTTGGCAAAAATATCAGAATGAAATTGTTTCCAAAGCAACCTTCATCTGATGAAAGAGCTAATTTCTAAGACATGAAGGCCATTTGTTTATCCCTGCCTTTTTGCTAGCTAAATTGGATGTTTTTCTATAAACTGACATGGGGAGGCTGAGGCTGGTACCGAATTCCCTGCTCCAACTCCAGGCTATATAGAGGAAATACCTCCCTGGTACCCTAGTCAGCAGCAGTGGAGAGATGGCCCAGCAGCGTGATGCATTTCCTTCCTCCTTAGGGATCTCCACTTAGATAAAACTGGATCCTTGACTATGCTGCAGAAAAGAATTTCAAGACAAGTCATAGGGAAGTTAGCAAGAATATTAAACAGAGATAAATAGTTCATGTTTTGGATTTAAGTACAGGCATTGAGCAAGAGAGACAGTCTTGGATGAAAGACAGACGTGAGTGCAGGCTGTTGAAAGCCAGGCTTACTTATCTAAAGAGCAGCTGTCACTGTAACCCCGTGGCTCTCTAAATCCAATTGCTCAATGGATGTAATTGATAGCAACAGTTAAAGATTAAGTTTAAATGGGGAAGGTGGTGGCACACACTTATAACCCCAGCATTCAGGAGACAGAGGCAGGTGGACCTCTGAATTTGAGACCAGCCTGGTCTACAGAGAAAATTCCAGGACAGCTAGGACTACATAGAGTACATAGAGAAACCCTGTCTCAACAAAATAAAACAAAACAAAGCTAAAAAGAAAAAAAAAAAAAAAAAAAAGATTAGCAGAGAGGCTGGTGGATCTCTGTGAGTTCGAGACCAGCCTGGTCTACAAGAGCTAGTTCCAGGATAGCCTCCAAAGCCACAGAGAAAGCCTGTCTCAAATAACAAAAAACAAAACAAAAAAATCTAAAAATTTATTAATGCTCTGTGCTGTGCTTTCTTCTGAGCACCCCTCTTAACCCCAATGCTTCAGTCTATATTCATATAGCTTTATTAATCCAGGTTATGGTTTTGATTGTCTTTAATCCCAGTACCCAGGAGGCAGACACAGTCAGATCTTTGTGAGTTCAAGGACAGCCAGGGCTACATATTGAGCCCCTGCCTCAAAATAATAAATAATGAAATGTCTTTATTAAACTTGTTACCAATCGTTGGGGCCTGAGCATTTTATTCAAGAAATTGAAACAAAGCTATGCAGATTGCAAAGTAGTAAGGAACCTTTATACAAAAGCTAAGAAATATTAAAGATTAGAAATAATATTTGCCCAAGAAAGTGCCCAAGGGCCCCAAGGATATTGTGTTTTTCATTTCTAAGATTTAAAAAATTGTGTATGTGAGGGGCTTTTAGACTGCCAAGTGCAGTATTAGAAAAGGAGTGTATGCACAGCCCAATCAAATGGAGTATCTGGCTGCCAAATTATTTTCTGTTTGTCTGCTTTAGCCACTTCCTACTCATCCCACTCCCCAAATAAAAATTAAGTAAAAACATATGAGCTTATTTGCATTTTTAAATTTTGTAAGTGGAACTTTATATAGTACACAGTTCCAATTTAAGGATGGGAGAGAAGTTAATACAGTAAAACTCAGCGCTGTAAACCTGGACTTCAGCAAACATCATTTTGGGTTTTATTTTTAAGACAAGGTCTCATGCAGCTGGCCCTAAACTTGCTTAGCTGAAAGTGACAAATGGCTTATCCTCTCACCTCCATCTCTCATCTAATACGCCCCACTACATTGCTTTGTTCTCAACGACCCTGTTTGTAGACTTTAGGAAAACACACATCTCCATGCAGTTTTTTAAATCAGGTATGTTTAAGTTTTCTATCAACAGGGTAGCCCCAGGCCAGGCAGACATCGTAGACTGAGGGCTGCAAGGCCTTGGGAAGTAGATCCCAGGCCAGGGGCGGCAGGTAATCTGGAGAGGGAACTGCCGACAGGCCCAAGACGCAAATCTTAAAAGTTACAAAACACTCAAGAGACAAGAAAGCCCGAAGTCGTCCACGCGTTCCAGCAGCCCCTTTAAAAAGGCGCGGCACTGCGCGTGCGCCGGAATATACGTCACGACTCTATTTACATATAGCTCGCGGGCTCGAGCGGGGCGCCGTGCCTCCTTAACGGCTTTTGATTGGATGCCGCCTCTACCATCGTCTAGGCGCAGTTGACAGACAGTTCTATTGCCAATTCACAGACCGTTTTGTTCGCAGAGGGCGGAGCCTGGCGACGCGGCCAGTGGCAGGTGGTTTTGTTGGCGGCCACGGCGGCGCAGCCCCGAAGCGAGCTTTACACGGGCGCCAGTGCCGCAGGAGGCGCGAGGTGCGGTCCCGACGGGTAACGGCGTGGCGGGCGGCTGGACAGGGGCCAGGGAAGCGGAGGCGGGGGCGGGGGGCGCGGGCGAGGCGACTCGCCATGGCGGCTAGCAGAGGCCGGGGGTGGCTCCATCAGCTGTCCTGGTGGCGGGTGGCGGCGGATGGCGGGCCCGTCCCTCCTCCGCGCCGCCCCGCCCCCGGCTGAAGGTCAGCGCGCTTTGTTCCCGCCGCCCGAGAGCGCACGCGAAGCCGCGCAGGCGGTTCCCTGAGGGGACAAGGCCTCCCCAACGAGGTGGGCCCTGGCGCGCCTGGTCTGGAAACAGCGCCTGGGAAGGAAGGGGTCCTCGGCGTGGCGTTCGCGCGGTCGGGCCGCCGCCTCGCCCTTCCGGGCTTTGCATGGTCTCCGCACAGCGCTCTGGTCCTGCGGTGAGGCGGAGTCAATTTAGTGACACGCACTGAACCTTCCGACCCGTGCGTGAGCCCCTGACGGGTGCAGGGTCGGCAGCCGTACCCCTTCTCCCCAGGGTATCCTTGGGGCATCCGGCCCGCGCTTCCTCTAGCTCTGTTTGGCTTTGCTGCCTGTCGGAGGAATCCCTGCCCGTGCTGGCAGCGTGTACGCCGCTGTAACAGGCGTATGCAAATTCCCCAGCAAAAAGGCCCAAGTTGAGTTCTTGGTCCTAAAAGTTACATACTTTTTAGTTAACTGCCGCCTTCCTGTCATAGTAGCTGCCTCCTCTCGGTGACTAATCTCTGCTTACTACACACCAAGGCCTCCTTAAAGCGCCTGACGTGTTTTAACTCCATTCACAATAGTGTGCGATACAGGTGCAACAGGCTGAGTATGCCTTAACATGAAACGCCTGGTTTCAGAAGCCGTTTAGTTTAGGGAATATGTGTAGGTTTGGCAGATTAACGTTGCTGATCTAGAAGTTCAAAATTTTGCATAAAGCTCTAAAAGAAATAGGCTTTGGAGTGTTCTGAAATTTTACCATAGGAGTGTTCAGCTGGTACTGCAAATTAAATTGCTGTTAAGTGTGATGGTTCGACTGTGATGGTCGCTTGAATTTCAACTCAGTTAACCTGGCTCGGTTGCTATTGAAATAAATGCTGTGCAGATGAACAGTGAGATTCAAAGAAAGGATTGGGATGCAGTCCAGATTTAAAGAGGAATGGTTCAACTGGGGCTGTTGGCAGTTGCATCATTTTAATGCCTTTGTCTAAACTAGCTGCTGTCAAACGATGGTGTGGACCTATTGTTTGTTTGTGTTTTGTTTTTCGAGATAGGGTTTCTCTGTGTAGCTTTTTGGAGTCTGTCCTGGCACTCATCCTGTAGACCTGGCTGGTCTGGTACTCACACAGATCTCTCTGCCTCCCAAAGGCTGGGATTAAAGGTGTGGACCACCACACTGGCTAAGTTGACCAATATTATTGGTTCAAAACATCAAAACGATTAAATTTTGATGTATTAGCTGTATTTTAGTTTTTGGTTTTCAAGACAGGGTTTCTCTGTATAACAGCTGGAACTCGATCTGTAGACCAGGCTGGCCTGGAAATCACAGAGATGCACCTGCTTCTGCTTCCCCAGCACTGGGAATGCAGGCATGTGCCACTATTGATAGCTTTAAATCTTGAACTGTTTTTCAGATATGTAGAATAATTGGTGAAAAATAATAGTTGATTTTATTGTTTTCTGGATTAGTAACGTTAACCACCAAAATTCTGGAAAAGGTGTTTTATTTTGAGATCTCAGAAAGCATGGCTGTTATGGCTTGTGAGTTGGCTTTTTGGATTTGTGTAGTTGAGAATGTAGAGTTTACCAGTGTGTAGTTGAGATTATAGAGTGTACAAGTTAATACTTCTGAAGATACAGTCTGACTTTGTGCTTGAATCTTAAAATGTCCCAACTAAGGTAGGTGAGGCAGTACACATCTAAAGTCCCAGCTGCTCTGAGGCTCAGTCTTGGCAACACAGCAAGATCCTGGCTCAGTTTTTTTTTTTTTTTTTCTTCCCTACTTGCCTCTTAAGTGAGAGCTAACTAAGAGTACTAATTCCCTGCTAGTTATCTTCATGCTGTGTAGTTTAAGGCCTGTGCAAAAGTTTGTGCTTGGAAAAAAAAAAAAAAATTGCCAGAGTACCTAAAATTTTTTTTGGAAGGGAAAAAAATCTGGGCAGGAGAGTAATTTAGAGGCTGGAGAGATGACTCAGCAGTTAAGAACATTGGGTGGTCTTGCAAAGGACCCAAGTTTGAGTCCCAGCATTCATAGGGTGGCTCTTAATGGTCTATCTCCAGTTCCAGGGATCCAATGCCCTCTTCTGGCCTTGGCAAGTGGTGCACAGACAAGCAGAAAAAACACCCATACACATAAAATTTTAAGAAAGAGTAGTTTAAATCCCTGAAGGTCTAAGGCAGGTAGGTAAATGCTTTTACAGCTTGGATCTTTGCCCAGGTGACCTGTTCTGAAAGGAGGCAGTGGTCATGAGTTGTTGGGGACCACTCCTGATGAGTACAAGCTTTTTGTTTATTTAAAAGGAAGTCTTAAGTGGATGTGCTGGCTTATATCTGTATCCCAGCACTTGGGAGGTAGCTCATGCTGGAAGCTCGAGGTTAGCCAGCACTACGGCAAGAAAGTCATAGTACATTTCAGGCATTTAGAATTGAAGCCAATGCCAGTTTGCTGTTCTGTATGTAGGTGGAGGAAGCTACTAGGGGAACTGCAGGAACTTCCTCTTCTTACCACCCCCACCCCAACCTTTTCTTGGGACTACTGATCAGTGGTAACATGTGGAGGCTTCCTGAACCACACTTGAGAGACCTGTTACTGGTTATAGACTGGGAGGCCTGTTTTGATGGGTAAACAGTGGCGTCTGGGTTGGACTTTTAGGCATTTTGAAGACAATTGGTGGCATTGATATGCTTTCGTTTCCAGTGGGTTTCCCCTGTCTTTGGTAAACTAGGAAGCTCAGCTGCTTTACTTTGATCTGCTGTTTAATTTTAGTTTGGGTGGATTTGGAATAACAGGAAGCACATTGTTATTGTTGTTTTGTTTGTTTGTTTTTAAAGATTTGTTTACTATACAGTGTTCTGTCTGCATGTCAGAAGAGGGTACCAGACCTCATTACAGATGGTTGTGAGCCACCCTGTGGTTGCTGGGAATTGAACACAGGGCCTCTGGAAGAGCAGCCAGTGCTCTTAACCTCCAAGCTATCTCTACAGTTCCAGTACATTGTATTTTTGTAGTGTGAAGACTACAGAAGACAGCTTTGCATTTTGATCCTGGCTGCTTGTTGTACAGTCTTAAATTCCTTCTTCTGTGTTGTCTGCTGTGCCTGCTATTGTAACTGAGTGTGCTTCCATCCTGTGTCCAGGAAACTCATGAGGTGAGATTGGCTCTGAGCTTTATGTACAAAGACCAGTATATCATTTAAGCCACACTCAGTTACTTCAGAGTAGTAGGTATTGATTGTAAGCAAATGTGAATAAAGAAATGTCTTCGTCCTGTGTCTTCCAAAATTGCCTAGGATAGGCCAATGTATGCAAGAGGATCTGTTTAGTACCATGGTACTTACAGGTAACAACAGGGATTAATTGGGCAGAGATTTCTGGCTACCTATTTCTTGCTGAGTCCTGAACTCTGCATTGAGTAAGTGGACATTCTCTGCTCTCCTAGAATTTTCTCTTCGTTGGTCATTGGTGCTAAACACTCATGAGGAGTTTCAAAAGCAAACAAAACCAGTGATTTTCTAACACTACCTAGCACTTTCAATTGCTTAAATCTAATTGCTTAACAATATTATGGGCTAACAGGATGGCTCAGCCAGGAAAGATGCCTGCTGCCAATGCCAAGCCTAATGACCTGAATGTGTCCCCTGGCCCCACATAGTGAAAGGAGAGAACCTACTCATGAAAGTTGTCCTCTAACCAACATGTGCATGGCATAAACACCCCACCTCCACATATTCAATAAATAAAAATGTAATGAAGAATTGTAAAATATTTTATTATTAGGGTTGGGGAGATGTTTCAGTGGGTGAGAGCACTTGCTACACAAACATGAGAACTTCAGTTTGGACTTGAGGAAAGTCCAGTGAGACCTAGCTTAAGGCTATCTTTTAAGTTCATTGAGAGTCTGGTCTTGAGGAAATTCGTAGTGCAGGACTTCCACATATGTGTGCACAAGGACACACAGTATTACACACCTCCCCAAAATAAAACACTGTCAAATAATAACTTTTTCAGTTGTGCTTAAAGATGGCACATTTATTGTCTCATAGTTCAGAGGTTAGAAGTACAAGTTTGAAAGTATCACCAGGGCCATGTTATCTTCCAAAACCTGTAGCAAGGGTTGATGCTGTGGATCCTTGTCTGCAGCTATATTATTTCAACATCTGCCTCTGTCAACAATACTTGGAGGATTTCTTCTGTTTTGTTATTGTTTTAAAGACAAGGCCCCAGTTGGCCTGGCCTGGAGTTTGCTATATAGCTGATGGTGTCAAACCCAGGCCTGGTGAATGTCGTCAGTTTTTGTTTGTTTGTTTGTTTTCCAAGACAGGGTTTCTCAGTGTAGCTGTGGAGCCTGTCCTGGGACTAGCTCTGTAGATCAGGCTGGCCTTGAACTCAGAGATCTGCTTGCCTCTGCCTCCCCAGTGCTGGGACTAAAGGTGTGCGCCACCAACGCCCTCCGTGTCTTTGATTTTTTGAGACAGCTTGACCTCAGTCACAGTACCTCAGCTACAGGTGTGTACTACTACATCTGACTTCCTGTAGTTTGTTTTGTATTTTTCTGAGAGAGAGTCTCCTGTCACAATTAAGGCTGGCCTTAATATTCTGACTCTATGATAGTTTCAGCCTCCAGTGTGCCAAGATGGTAGAGATAAGCCACCACACCTGGTTTAGTTAAATTTTGTGATAAAGGCTACAAGATAAAGGAAGTTTATATATTTGTATATCTATTAGATAATGGACATTAAGTATAGTTTACATTAGTTTAAACATAAAAATAAAGACTACTGGTGTGTGTTTATACACTCTCCCTTTTAGATAGGGGCAGAAAATTACAAATGTTTGAGACAAGGTTTTGTGTATCCCAGGCTGGCCTTGAAACCAAAGCAATCTTCTTGGCTCCCTTTTATTTTTAACAACTCAGAAATTAAAAGGATAAATGAATCTTGACTAGTGGCATTTTCTTTTTTTGGGAATAGACCCAGGCACTCTGCTTGCTGGGCAGTGATTTACTACCGAGCTGCATCTCCAGCCCAGTTAGCAACACATTGTGTGCATCTGGGAATCTGAGTCAGTCCCCAGGGGCTTTATTTAAGTGCACTTAGCATAATAGGAGTGGTGATGAGCTATGTCCAGTGTCTGGGCCTCACTCACTGGCCAGGGGAAATTGGGATGTTCTAGGGGCCTTTTCTGATTCCTTCTTTGAATAGGTCATTCCTTTGACATGGTCCTAAATTGCTGTGAATCAGTACTCCTATTGGACCTGAGTACACATCCTCAGCTTTGCCATCTTTCTGACTGTGAACCCTACTGGCTTTAGGGTTCCTTCATGTGCGTGCACATAACACATGTATGTTCCAGATCAGAGGTCAGAGGACAACTTCTGGGATTCTGTTGTCTTCTACCTTGTGGGACTCAGTAATCAAACTCATCATCAGGCACCTTCATCCACTGACCTCTCTCTTCAGGCTAGTTTAGGTTAATAGTAATCATTCAATCTCTTGGTTTTTTTGTTTTGTTTTTTCTGTGCAATAGTCTTGGCTGTCCTGGAACTTGCTTTGTAGACAAGACTGGCCTCGAACTCAAGAGATCACCTGCCTCTGTCTCCCAAGTGCTGGGATTAAAGGCATGAGCCATCTGACTGGCTCATTTGCTTGTCTTGGGTTAAGACTTTGAGGACCTTTGTTTGACTTTATGAAGATAAGTAACTTTGTGAAATGTGTTGACACTCCACAGTTTGTGCCTTCTTTGACTTTCAGGAGTGCCAATTTAGGCACTCAACAGTTGGTTAAGAGCACTGGCTGCTCTTGCAGAGGTCATGGATTTGGTTCTCAAAGCCACCTGGAATCCAATTGCAGGAGGATCTGGTATCCTCTTCTGACCTCTTTGGGTATTGTGCACATATGCTACACATGCATGAAAATGGGTTTTGTTTTATTGTTTTTGTTTTTTAAATCTTTGAGGAGTGGCCAGTTTAAAGTTTGCTGTAAAAGGTTAAAAAGGTTTTCCTTTGAAAACTTTTTGATGTTTGGAACAAAAAAGAAAATCTATAATTGGGCTATTGTGGTGTCTTGTTGAAAATCAACTTGTAGGTCCTGGAAGGGAACCTAAACCTCTGTAGTCTGTTCTAATCTAACTTGATTGCAAGGTTTTTGTGGTTTTTTTTTTGTTTTTTTTTTTTTTAAACAGATAGTTTCTGTAGCCCAGGCTAGCCTCTAACTTAACCATATAGCCACTATAACTATACCTTCCAAGTCCTGGAGTTACAAGCATGCATCATTATGTCTGGCTCTTGATGCTTTTTAAAAGTAGTTCTCTTGACAAGGGTTAGTAATATGGCTTCATTAAACCTATCATTCCAACCTTTAAAGTAAAATGGATGTTTCTCTCATGCCTGCAAAATGACAGCTCTTTATGACTTTCAGTGTTTGGAAAACACAATAATGGATGTGCTGAAGCATGGCTAAGTGAGCTCTAGCATGTGCTAGCACTTTGCTTTGGTCTCTGTGCAGGGGATAGAATGACAGGGCAAGACAGTCTGTGTGCGTGTGTGTTATAGAGGTGGGCAGGCCTGTGGGCCACTATGGTGAGGCAATTGACCTTCAGAATTGCTTCAGGTGGTGGGTATGACTTTTAAGTTTTGGGTGGTGAGACCCAGGTGCAGAGGAAGGGTGTATAGCTAGAGAAAAGGGTGGTAGGCTGAGGTTGTGGTTTAGAAAAGGTCATAGGTAGGTAATGGGGTACTGTGGTTACATAGCCAAAGTGTGGGGGGTACCAGTGTGTTAGCAACTCAGCAGTATTAATTGGGATCTATCTGCTCATCCTTTGAGAAATCTTACATGGAAATTTTTCCATCCAAGTTAAGAATATCTAAGGGTGTGAAACTACATTTGACTAAGGTGTTCATGGAGATCATGAACCTAAAGTGTATGGTAGAAAAGCCTCATCATTGGCCACCTGGGCGGTAGTGTTTCCTGGCACTGAGAATGGTGGACTTTGTAGAATGGATATAGGAATGTAGATCCTGTGGTCAGTGAGTTTGGACTCCAAAGAAAGCAGATTAGGTTTCTGTTTTCTTACCGTGAAGTCTGGTCACTTCAGTGTCAGTAAGAATTCGGTGACTCTAGCTTAGTTTGTGTAGCATGCGTGAAGCTCTGGGTTTGATACCCAGCACTGCATAAGCCCAGCATAATGGTGCACACTTTTAATCCTGGTGCTGGGGAGGGTCAGAAATTAGGTCATCAGCTGCATGGCAAGTGGGGGGGGGCAGTCTGGGATGTACGGGATCCTGTCTCAAAAAAAAAATAAGAGGTTGTAAAGTAAACCAAGCAGGACATGAAACCTAGATTTATTTCATTTTAATTTTTGACCTTGGTCTTACTATTGTAACCCTGTCTGATCAAGAACTGTCTATGTAGATCATGCTGGCCTCAGGTTTATAGAGATCCACTTGCACCTACTTCACAGTTGTTGAGATTAAAGATATACACCATCTGCTGGGCAGTGGTGGTGCATGCCTTTAATCCCAGCACTAGGGAGACAGGGGCAGGCAGATCTCTGTGAGTTGGAGGACAGCCTTGTCTATAAGAGCTAGTTCTAGGACAACCTCCAAAACCACAGAGAAATCCTGTCTTGAAAAAAACAAAAAAAAAGATACACACCACTATGTCCATTGAAACCTAGATCTTAAGGGTACCTGTCTATGACATTAGACATGTTTGTGTTCAAATAACTTCAGGTCATGTCTGGGACATTTCCTTTTCTTCACTTGCAAAAAAGGTTTCAACTGCTACATTTGGTAGATTGCCATCCTTAGATAGTGTTGGAAGAGCAACACAACATTTTTTGTGAATGTAACTGTTAACTTTCTCATTTTTAGGAGACAAAGACGTTCAGATGGCAGAAAACAGGTAAGCCAAAATGGTCTTTGCTTATTGGACTAAATTTAAGGAGGGAGCAAGTGTCTACTGTATTTCAGAAACTAGAATTTAAAGTTAAGTAATTTAAACTTCAAGTGGTAATGGCTTTTTTTTCTCCCTTTTGTTGGCAAAGAAATTGATGTCAGATACCAACTATCTCAGACACTGCCTTATGTAGATATAGTTTCTGTGCTTCCTGACATTTAACCCCTGCTTCCCCACCCTTGTTGAAGTCCATTAACCGGATGTACCTATCAGGGATGTGGGAAGGATCTGGGGGGAGGATAGTCATGGTCAGTGTTGGTTGAGTGCATTTATTTTGTTTTGTTTTGTTTTTTTTCAAGACAGGGTTTCTCTGTGTAACTGTGGCTGTCCTGGAGCTCACTCTGTAGATCAGGCTAGCCTTGAATCCATATATCCACCTGCCTCTGCCTCTGCCTCTGCTTCCTGAGTACCAGATTTAAATGTGTATGCCACCATCACCCAGCCAGTGCCTGTTTTGTTTTTTATTTTTAATTTTTTATTTGACATATAAAATAATTTTATCATGGCATTTCCATACATGTGTGTCATTATATTTTGCTTGTATTTGCCTTTCATTTCCTCATAGCTCTATCTGTTTTCATGTCACAGAGATGCCTTGGATGGGCTTGTAGGATTTTGTCTTCAGGAAGGTGTATGTGGTTCTCTGGTAGTTGTGAGGTCTGTGTCTGTGAAGCCCATTATTTTCGGTAATACTTCATGGTTGGCATTCAGAACACTGTGACCATTGTGTCTACTGTACAAGGTCACTTGTGTGCACTGCTGACCAAATGGTAGCATGTTATTTGAGTGGTGTGGTTTAAGTGCTGTAGGCTGATTATATAGTCAAGTGGTTAAGTATCAAAAATAAAAATTAGAGGGTTGGAGAAATGGCTCAGTAGTTAAGATTGTGTGCCACTCTTGCAAAGACCTAAGGTTGGTTCCCAGCTCTCAACATTAGGCAGCTTACAAGCTCTAGTTTGGGGATCTGATGTCCTCCTCTGGTCAGTCTCCACTGGCATTGCACTGGTCCACATACCCACAAATGGACATATGCATAAACATAATTTTTGTTCTTGGGCTTTGTTTTGTTTTTAGGACAGGGTCTCAATGTGTAGTGTTGGGTGGCCTAGAACTCTGGACTTGTGCAAAACTTACAGAGATCAACTTTTCTCAGTTCTCAAGTGCTGGGATTAAAGGTGTATATCACCACACATGACATGTCATTTTTATTTTGTTTTTTTAATCTTGGAGGTGAAGCTGGGCCTACTGAATTAAGACCTTGTCTTAAAACAAAAGGGAAATTAAGACACTTTGGCAAGGGTTGCAGATTAGTGCAGAGCAGCCTATGTGTTGGAAGGGGAGCTGGGTGGATATGATCTTTTCAGATGGAAGTCTCCCTTACATATAACACATGAATGTCAGTGTTGTCTTTTTTGTTTGCTTGTTTGTTACTGTGCCCTGCCCCTCATGATGTAACTCTTGCTGTGTTGGAACTTGTTATATTGAGAGGTCTGGCCTTGAACTCAGAAATACACCTGCCTCTTCCAAGTACTAGGACTAAAGGCACGTGCCACCATACCCAGCCATTATTATCTTCCCTGACCAGTTCTTTGCTGTACAGATCCCTAATACATTGGAAATACACAGAAAATGCTGGATGGTGCTGTCATTAGGGCTCTGTTTATAATACTTTGTAAACCTGTTTTAGTCTTTCAGATGGAAGCCCTGCAGATTCTGTGGAAGCTGCTAATAATGCCAGTAATACAGGTCAGTGCAATGGATGAAGCAGTGATTTAGGGTTTCCATGTGTGTCTGGGAGTCTATCTTACAGTAATTATAGTGGCAATAAAGGGTATCTGTCTAAGAGAACTATCAGCACTTCATTTAGTGGTTAGAAATTCAGACTCTATGAAAGAGAACAATATAACCCTGCTCCTGTGTTGGTCTCTACATGACCTGAGCACCCTGAACTTCCCTCTTCTTGATTATTTTGAAAGAAAACCTTGATGTGTTGTTGTGTCCATAAATTCACATGCACTGTCTTTCCCCATGAAAAATCTGCATGTGATGGGTTAGCAAGGTATTTCAGCTTATAGCTTAGCTTGCCATGGAAACCTGGCATCCTGAGTTTGTCCCCAGAACCCAGTGGGATACAAGAACCAACTCCAGAAAATGATCCCCTGACCTCCACATGCAGGGTGTGGAGCATGTACACCTAACCTGTTCCCATGCACATTGCATTTCTGATTGAACACATAGACATAATAATGATGATAAAATGAAAAAAAATTTAATCTATATCTGAGCTTGGTGTGGAGACTGATAAAATCCCTGCTTGGGAGTCCAAGCAGGAGGGTCTCAGGTTTCAAGCTGGCCTGGATTATATGAAAGGGAAATTGATCAATTCCATCACCAAGTGAAGAACATTTATTCTCTTGGTGGTGTCTCCTGGTTAATTTGAGGAATGGTTTCTGAATAACAGGTCCAGAACAAAGGCATGTGAGCTGTCAGAAGCAAGGTGGTCAGAGTACTTTTTGTAGGAGGTGGGTTTTTGGGCAAAAGGCTTTCCAGGAAGAGGGCAAGGTGGAGAGAACCATCTCTTTGCTGAGAAGTGGGTGGATGAAGTTTCACTTTAGGAGCTGATCTTGTCCCTGTCCCTGACTTCCAAACACCAGCGGGACTAGGGAGCAATGTGTAACTAGAAGTAGACCCCTGAAGTTGATAGTGATCTCAGATAGAGTTTAGGGTTTAGCTGGCTACAGACAGAAGCCTCTGACTATCAGGAACTATTCACTTGGTGATTAAGGAAGACACTTTTAAGGTATAAGTTTCTAAACAAGTACTTTACTATTTCTAGAAATTGGTAGCTAAGCAAAGCTAAGTAGACATTTGTTGGGGCGTTGTTTATTTATTTATTATTTATTCTTCCTTACCCAGGCCTAACACAAGCCTTTTTTTTTTTTCTTTTTTTTGTAGAATGTCTATTGGCCTTAACATTGGCTTATGGAATGTGTACCTCTTTGTTTTTGAGGCAGGGTTTCTCTGTGTAGTTCTAGCTATCCTGGTATTCATTTTGTAGAGCAGGCTGGCCTCAATTCCACCTGCCTCTGCTTCCCAAGTGCTGGGATTAAAAATGTGGGCCACTACCGCCCAGTAGGAATATATACTTCTAAAACACATTTGTGTGGTAAAGATTGAGCCCCAGGGCTTCATGTGCTAGGTAAGCATTCTACTATTGAGTTATAGCCCCAGCTATAGAGGGTTTTTTTTTTTTTTTTTTTTTTTTTTTTTTGAGATAAAGTCTTGGCATAGCATTTCCTTGCTTAGCCTTTTGAGTAGCTGAAGTGAAAAGCCCAAGATGGTGTTGGGTTCTTAGCTGTGAAATAACTGGTCTCATTTCCAACTTACAGAAAAGCTCACAGACCAGGTGATGCAGAACCCACAAGTGCTGGCAGCTTTGCAGGAACGTCTCGACAACGTCTCTCACACTCCTTCTAGCTACATAGAAACGTGAGTACATTGCCAATGAGATGTCAAGTGGTAGAACAAACATCTCCGTGCCTCATAGTAAAAACAAGTGTGGTTTTCATTTTTCAGTATCAGCCAGCTCATCTTGTCTGCTTGGTGGTGCAGTGCCACCTTGTGGCTTGTAGAGAACTCGGCTAATAGAGTGCTGGTAGAGTGCTTGGCTGGCTGCTGGAAATCCACACCTTTACCCTTATTAGGAGGCCTGTGTTGTACAATAGAAATGAGATGCCCACTTGGCAGCACTTTCTCAGGGCCTCTGCCTTCTGGAAGAGGTCAGCCACCTCAGTCTCCATGTACATTTGTGCAAGGCTTAGCTGTTACAACTGGAGGAAACACTGCACATTTTCTTGTGTTCATTTAGAGGCCATTCTGGGTTTACATAGTGGATACAGTTTGCCTTTGCCCCACTTTGCTTTTCTTGTATTGAGTTGAGCCTCTAATGCACAGGTACCTAATATGCAGTTTTATTTAGTAGAGTAGGTTGTAGGGTGTATTGAGGGAGTTGAGAATGGTGTCTGGTTTTTCTGGCTTTTGTAAACATGCATATAGAATGGCATTTGCTCACTGGGATGGAGCATGGGGTGATTACAGTTTGTGAGCACATAGCCTTACATATATGTTGGCCTTGAATGATGCTTGGGCCAGCATTCAGATTTGCTATGAGCAACTTTTCACCTGGGGGCACAATTTTTGGGGTTTTAAACAGTTTTATAGGTTAAACTTTTTTTTTTTTCCTGGTTTTTCAAGATAGGATTTCTCTGTGTAGCCCTGGCTGTTCTGGAGCTTAACCTAGACCAGGTTGGCCTTACAACTTGATAACTGCCTGTCTCTGCCTCCTGAGTGCTGGGATTAAAGGCAAGTGCCACCACTGCCTGGCATGTTTTTTCTTTTAATTTAGGAGTGTTCATACAGACAAAACAATTGAACTCTGGGACAGAGGCAAAGAAACTCTCAGCTGGTATGATTAGAGAAAATTGTATGTGGGTCCATGATTTTCAAACTGCCAACATCAGGGCCCATGTGTCTATCAGCTTACCTGTGTCTGGCCCTTGTCTGGGGATTTTGATTTTGCTATTATTTCATCTATTGTGCACATGTAGAGGTCAGAGGACAGCTTGAAGGAGTTGATTTTCTCCTTCAACCTTGCAATTCTCAGGTACCTAACTCAGGTCATTGAGCTTGGCAACACGTGCTTTCACCCACTTTGGTGGGTTTTTGTTTGTTTTAAATTGTGAATTGTGTATATGTGCATACACACATTTGAGTGCAGATGCCCATGGAGGCATCAGGTCATCCTAGTGCTGGAGTTGTAGGTGGTTCTAAGCCATTCAACATGAATTTTAGGAATTGAGCTTAGGTCTTCTGTAAGAGCAGCAAGTATTCCATAACTGTTGAGTGAGTGGTCTCTCCAACCCCAGACTTTGTTTTTTGGGTTTTTTGTTTGTTTTGTTTTTTGTTTTGTTCTGTTTTTTGAGAGACAAAAATCTCATGTAGCTCAGGCTGGCATTGAAGTCACTAGTAGCCAAAGATAGCCTTAAATACCTGATCTTTGATCTTCTACATTGACTTCTTCTAGTGTTAAGATTAAAGGTGCATAACTCCATGCCTCACCCCCCCCCCCAACTTGAACAAAGGACTATCTGTTTGCATGTTAGGTTAGTGCTCTGTCTGTGCTTAGGTCTTTGTGTAGCCCAGATTAGCCTTACGATGTGACCTTACATGTGGTGCATATCGCAGGTGTGCCCAGCTTCCTTTGGTCTATTTTCATCACAGGTTTGGTTGGGACAAAAAAGCAGTTTTATAAACTGACTCCCCATTTCTGCTTTTTGTTTTGCTTTTTTGGGTTTTGGTTTTGGTTTTTTGTCTGTTTGTTTGAGACAGGGTTTCTCTGTGTAGCCATGGCTGTCATGGCTGTTGTTGGCTGGCCTTGAACTCAGAGATCTGCTTGCCTCTGCCTCCCGATTGCTGAGATTAAAGGTGTGCACCATCACCTGGCCATTTCTGCTTTTGATAAGAGATTGAGCCTGTTTTTTCCATTTGGTTTTTGTTTTGTTTTGGTTTTTCAAGACAGGGTTTCTCTGTGTAGCTTTGGAGCCTGTGTGTAGACCAGGCTGGCCTGGAACTCAACAGAGATCTGCCTGCCTCTGCCTCCCAAATGCTGGGATTACAGGGTGCACTACCACTCACTGCCCAGCTGTCCTGTAACTTAAGTAGATCAAGCTGGCCTTAGGCTTACAGAGATCCACCTGCTTTTGATGGAATTAAAGGCATGCACCACCTGGCTTAACAAGCAGTCTGTTCTTTTCTTTTGGCTTGTGTGCATGTGGGGTTTTAGCAGCTCTTTATAGCAGGGTGTTGTGTGTGGTGGTTGTTTGCTGGCACTAGGTGTTTTATTTCCCCGTTCCCTTGTAGTTTACCCAAAGCTGTCAAAAGGAGAATTAATGCTCTGAAGCAGCTCCAGGTGAGGTGTGCACACATAGAAGCCAAGTTCTACGAGGAAGTTCACGACCTGGAGAGGAAGTATGCAGCCTTGTACCAGCCTCTGTTTGACAAGGTGTGTGCTGTTGATGTGCTTACCTCATTTGGTTGCTCCTGTGGGTTGAGACATGGTACCACTCAGGGACTTTATGACTGTCTTTTCAGAGGCCTGTGTAAACATCTTAGCTTTTGAGTTTGCAGAGAGCCTAAATGCTGATGGACTCTTGGCTTTTAATGCAGAGAAGAGAATTCATCACTGGTGATGTGGAGCCCACAGATGCGGAGTCAGCGTGGCACAGTGAGAATGAGGAAGAAGACAAGTTGGCTGTGAGTTTCTGTTGTGTAGTGTTGTTTAATCCTAGTTACTTTATGTATTGGATGGTGAACTCAAGTCCTTGTTCTGCTTGCTGCTCATGGTTTCTGTCAGCAAAGCTTGTAGAACAGGCCTGCAGTAGTTCCCTTCTCTTTCAGTGGGTGCATGGGTCCATGGTGACACTCTGGCATCTGAGACAGTGCTGTTGGTTTATCATAAGTGAGTTGTGGCCCCTTCTCAGTGCTCTATGTAACACAGGGTTGAAATACAGGTCAGGTAGGCAAACATTGATTGTAGTGTGCCAAACTTGGTGAAACATGTTTCTTACCCCAGCACTATAGGGACCAGTCTACATACATAGTGAGAATCTGTCTCCAGAACAAAACTAACTAATACCAGTGAAAGTCTTGAGCCCAGAGGAGGTGGAGGTTAACATGGGTGGGAACTGCACATGTTCCTCCTCAGTGGGAAGTAAGCACATGTGGAGAGGGGCCATCTGGAGACCTTAGGCTGCTCAGTCTCACTCTGTCCTTAGACAAGCAGGTAAGCAAATGACTAGCATCATGATGTCCTATTCATTTTCTATGACAGTCTTATCATGGAAAGTTCCAGCATGGTACAGAGTTAACTTTAACTTCTATCCTGGTTTTTTTTTGTTGTTGTTGTTTTTGTTTTTTTTTTTTTTTAATTTTTCTTAAAATTTATTTATTTCTGTAGCTTTAGAGCTTGTTCTAGATCTCACTCTGTAGACTAGGCTGGCCTCGAACTTGCAGAGATCCACCCGACTCTGTCTCCTGAGTGCTGGAATTAAAGGTGTGTACCAGTACTGCCTGGCTTTTGTTTTTTTTCTTAAAGGTACTAGGGATGTATCCCAGACTCACAAGCAAAAGGCAGATTTTCCACAATTGGGTCACACCTACACCTCTTTAATTACCTTCTCCTGAGGCTGTGTTATATGTCTCCTTCATGGTGCTGTGTGACCTGTCTGGTCATAATGCTAGTGTTTGCTCAGTATGTTTGCCCTTAATGTGCTCTTGTCACCTGGGAACTGTATGCCCAAGTTTGCTGATTATAATGTTGCTACAACAAAAAGGGTTTTCTTGGATTTTGTTTCCTTTTTCCTCCCTCCTGACAGGATCCCATTATATAGCCTTGGCTGGGACTTGCTATGTAGACAAGGCTGCCTTCAAATTTACAGTAGTCCTCATGCCTCTGCCTCTCAAGTGCTGGGATAACAGGTGTGTACTACCACACCTGGCCTGGACTGGGGTTTTCTCCACCATGATGGTAATGGATGGCTTCCAGTGTCTGCTGGAAGCTATTGTAGTATTTATTATACCATAACAGGAAGCTCACAAAGACAGACTAGCTATTTATTCTTTCACAAGTTTGATGGCAGTTTGCCACCTTTTCAGTTTTCTCCCCTAGATGGGACATTTAGACATAGTGCCATGAATGCCTTTTCCAACTCTGTAGTTTGGAAATACACAGAAGGAAAAGGAAATATGTGATAGACCCTGAAATAATGTCTTTCAATAAGATTTGAGCTGTGTATAAATTTGTGTTTTCAATGACTTGTGTTTTGAATCTGTTTTGTAGGGAGATATGAAGAATAAAGTAGTTATAGCTGAGAAAGAAACAGCAGAAGAGCTGAACCCCAAAGGCATCCCTGAGTTCTGGTTCACCATCTTCAGAAACGTAGATATGCTTAGCGAGCTGGTGCAGGTGAGGGGCTTCTGCCCAAGGGGTGTAAGTGGGGAGAGATTGGGGTGATTGTGCAGCTCCTGTGCATGTTAAGGGACTTGCCTTAAGTAACACACTGCTTACCTGGGTGCTGGGAGGTGCTTGTAGGAGGATTAAATGTCTCCTTTGGGAGCTTGCACTTGGACAGCAACCCTGATCCCTAGGAGGGGTGGTCTTTGCTGGAGGGGCCACATTCTATTTTGCAGTTCTTGGCAAGGCTGACAGTTCTGTTCATATGAGAGTTTGAGAGGTAGTCTCCTATACCTCCTGCAGAGTCCAGCACTAAACCCTTAAGACATTGTTTATAGTTCTTCCTGTGTGAAAGCAGGAAGCCTGGGGAGAGTCTCACAGTTCTGTGTTGGTTCTTATTTGATGTTCCAATAGATGCATGATAGGCTGCTAGACATTCAGATCAGGTACATAGTATGTGAGACATATCAGTGGAGAGCTCTGCTTCCTTCATCATCATCAGAGTTGTGACTGTGATGGCTTTTGGTATAACCTGTTTCCAGAACTGTCTTTGGGATTTGTGGTTTTTGGGGTTTTTTGGTTTTGTTGTTGTTTTTCCTTTTAAATACCTACTAGGTGTCCTCCTCTTCCTGGTTTTATTCTATCATGCCCAAAGAACTTAAAATTGGAAAGGTAGCCTTAGTGGGCTTAATTCTTAGAGTTTTAGAACCTTAAATTGTGGGACTCTGCCAATCTCAGGGTGAAGAAATTAACACTCTATACCTGTCATTAGTGTACCATTTTTGAGAATCCAAGTCTTTTCATTCCTTTAGCTTTACAGTGCAAGTCTAAGCAATAGTCATTGTGAAAGCATAGAGCCACACAAGTTGTTGGCTTCTGTACGTTACAACATATTCTGTGACCTAATTGAAGTGTCATATGCAGATTTGAGATATTTATTGTCCCTGGTAGATACTGTGCAGGAAGACATGCAACTAAGAAGCCATCTCTTCTGAATCCAAGCCTTTTGCTTTGCCATCTCAGATGTTGGTAGCCAGAATTCTTGGTAGCACTGTGCCAACTACAGTGTCAAGTAGTGGTAGGAGAGCATGGGGCTTCCCTGCTGCAGCCAGCATTGGTGCTGCTGTAGAGACAGGTGGCAGCTGGTTCTTAGCGTGTTGTTGCTACCACCAGAGATACATAATGAACAGATCTGCATTGCTTTCCAGAAGTTAATACTGGACAAAAACAGAATTATTCATTCCAGTAGGGACAAATGCCCAGCATCTGGGACACATGCAGCTGTGACTGCCATGATTTGTGGTTCTCTCTCTGTGTTAGGAATATGATGAACCAATCTTGAAACACTTGCAAGATATTAAAGTGAAGTTTTCAGACCCTGGACAGCCTATGGTGAGTACTGACCAAGCTTCTTCCTGATTGGTTAAGGTGTAAAAAGGTCTGATTCTTGTCACTCAAAGTTGGGCACTCCTGAGTGTGCCTGCTCAACAGAAATCAGACTTCTCCTGATACTTAAGTTGACAATGTGAGCTGGGCATTTGGCTGATAACAGACTATATCCTTTCCCAATGCTGGCTACCGGCTGTGGTTATCACCTGGACAGCTTCTGATTTAGTTGCTGGATTTTCTTGTTTGGTGGAGATGATCAGCATACCATACTTTTCCCAAGTGTAGCAGGGCATGGTGTCAGGTGTTCGTAATCGTAGGAGGTAGGTGGATTGCTTGAATATAGGCAGTTAAGACTGGCCTGAATCATAGCACAGTGAATTCTTATCTTAAAAGAATTTGAAGAGCATATACAAACATGAGCAACAATGGTACAGAAGTCTAGATACTGAGGAGAGTAACCCAAAATAACCACTGTAGATGTGACTGAAAAACAACCTGAAACAGCTTCAAACATGGGAGGTGGTCTGGCCTCTGGGAAGATGGGCTTAACCTAGGATGTTCAGGGCTGGTGCACTGTTCGTAATCTGTCAGCCTTGCTGTGTGGTTGGTGGGTTCCATTCCAGTGCTACAGGATTTCCAGTGACACATGACTGACTGGCTGGCTAGTGGCTTTCAGTTTCAGGTCTTGGAGACATACATGCTATGACGGGCTAGGCAAGGGATCTTTAAGAGAGGAACCTAGAGGTTTCTGTCTTCTCATCTCTACCCCAGACCCTGGTTAATAGATGGAGATAGGCGGTGTAGGTGAGATTTCTTTATCAGCAGTTTTTGGGGGCAGCTGTACACATCTGTCTTTGCTTTGTGAGAGGTAACATTTGGCTGTAGCTCTGAAAATGGGGTCATGGATAGTGGGAGCTCAGTATGCTTGCTGCCTCTCTTGGTCAGGTGCTTCCCTCTTGTGGCCACAGAAGCTCCTTTCTCAACCAAGGTTCTGGCTGTGCTATCTGATCTCTGCTTTTCCTGAACAGGCAGTTTAGAAGTTTTCTGTGGTTTTTTACTTTCATGCAAATTCAGTTGTTATACTTTTGCCTTTATTGAATCCTTTTATTGTGAGATAGGGTCTTGCTGTGTAGCCTGTACTAACCCAGAATATAGACTAAGCTGGCTTCAAATTTGTGGCCCCCTCTTGCCTCTTCTGCTCATGTCACCATGACTAGCTAGTTTTTTGGGGGTTTTTTTTGAGATAGCTTATTCACACTGTATTTCAGGCAGGGCTAAAAATCATGCATGATAGATAGACCCTCTGCCTCAGTCTTCCAGGTGCTGAGAATATACAAGTGTGAGCCCATACTCTAAATTGGATTAGATTTTTTTCCCCCTCTTTTCCTAGAAACATGTTTGATTTCTGAGGTCCACTCTCAGCCAATCTTGTCTTTATCTGCTTGTTAGTCAGGGCTGTGCTTCCTGTTGAGGCAAGAGGGTTGCTGTAAGCATGAGATCAGCTAAGCTAGAGTGGGCCTCCCCCCACCTCCCAAAAACAAGAAAATCACAGGTGCTTATTATACAGAATGTTCAAAACATAAAATAGGCCAATGTAGAGTCAGCATGGCACAGATCTCTCCCCTTCTGTTAGTTGCTTCTTTTTTGAATTCTGGGTAAAGTAAACACAGTGAAAAAAAAAAAAAAAAAAAAACAAAACTGTCTCTTCCAGGGGCTCTTTCCTCCAGAGTCTGGTCAAGTCACATGGTCCTTTCAGCTGGAATAGTATCTGTGTGCTCCAGTTCAGGAGCAAGCATTCAGGAACCCACTGTGTCTTGATAACTGGCTTGGGGTTAGAGAAGATGAATCTGCTTCTCTTTATGAATAGGTTGAGGGTAAATGCACACATACCTCACCTTGCTTCCTCCAGTAAGCTGAATTACCAAAATCAAGCTATGATAGGCCAGGCACATTAATTTTTTGGTATGTGAATAGGCGTATATCTCAGAGCACTAGTCCTATGTAGTTTCGTTGTAGTGTGGTTTTTTTTGTTTTTTTGTTTTGTTTTTTTTTTTTTTTTTTTGGTTTTTTTTTTTTGTTTTTTTTTTGGTACATTTTGCCTCAGAAAAAGCACACCTTGCCTGCTTGTTTCTTTTTTGTTTGTTTTGGTGTTTCTGTTTTTGTTTTATTTTGGGTTTTTTTTTTTTTTTTTTTTTTTTTGAGACAGGGTATCTCTGTGTAGTCTAGCCATCCTGGCTAGCCTTGAACTCAGAGATCTGCCCTCTGCCTCCCAACTGGTAGAATTAAGGCATATGCCATCACACCCAGTTTTGTTTGTTTATTTTTGTATTTGTGAATTGTCTTTTCTTCTTCTTGCTGCCGTGTGGCCTTGGTATGCCTATTTTTCTGCAAATATTGTCTCCCTATGTGCTCTCTGGGTATTGTATACTTTCAAGGGAGCAGCTGACTCTACCCTTTCCATCCACTTCTCATGAAGGATACTGTTTTCAAGGCACAGAATATGATCCAGATTTCCTACAGAAGGGAGAAGGGTGGGGCTGCCAATGCTGATTTCAGTGGGAAGGTCTGCAGCCCGTGAGGTTGGCTATGAGGTGTTCCCTTGAGCTCTTTTTGCAGATGTTAGGTAGTTCTTACTCTGCATCTTTGCTTTAGTCTTTTGTGCTAGAATTTCACTTTGAACCCAACGACTACTTCACCAATCCTGTCCTGACGAAAACATACAAGATGAAATCAGAACCAGACAAGGCTGACCCGTTTTCTTTTGAAGGTCCTGAAATTGTGGACTGTGATGGGTAAGAACATCTGAAACAAAAGCGGTAATGCTTGTGGAATTTTAAAACAAGGAGTCAGGTAAAGAGGTTCATGTGTTTAAGGTCAGTCTAGGCTGTACAGCAAGATATGTGTACAACAAAGAAAAAAGATAGAAAGTGAGAATGGTATAAAAAAAAGTCTTAGAGGGGCTGGAGAGATGGCTGTGCAATCAGGAGGATCAGAGTGCAACCCCAGCCCTCATTTTTAAAGTCTGCACTTAAAAACCCTGAAGGGTTTATGTGCAGTAGCTTTTAGTTGGGAAGCTGTAATGTGGACATGGCCAAAGCTAGAAGGCAGATATACTTGCAAGCTTTTACTCAGTTTCTGTTTGAATGGGGCCAGGTCTTAAATTCTCTAGACATAATTGAAGGGGTTTTGTTTGTTTATTTTTTATTTTTGTGAGACAGGTTTTTCTGTATAGCCTTCCTTGGCTGTCTAAAATTCCATTTTGTAGACCAGGCTGACTTCAAACTCTCAAACACACAGAGTCCTACCTGCCTCTGCTTCCCAAGCGCTGGGATTAAAGGCGGGCACCACCACTGCCTGGCTTATTTATTTTTTGTGGCACAGTAGCACAGGAGATTTAGCTAAGAAACTCCTACACGTAAAACCAAGTGCTCTCTACAACTGGATTGTGTCCTCAGCCCCAACTCTTTTTTTTTTTTTTTTTTTTTTTTTTTTTTTTAAGATTTCTTTTTATTTCTACTTAGTGTGTATGGGTGTTGTGTCTGCATGTGTATCTGTGTACTTTGTGCATGCAGTCCCCATGGAGGTTGGAAGAGGGCATCAGATGTTCTGAAATTGGAGTTAAAGATGGTTATGAGCTGCCATGTCATGTGGGTGCTGGGGAGCTATTTCTCTAGCCCACCCTGAAGTGGCTTATTTTTTTGGATTGTTTCATTATGTAGCTCTGGCTAGCCTAAAACTTGCTGTATAGACTAGGCCTAATTTAGAGCTCCACGTGCCTCTGCTTCTCAAGTGCTGGGATTAAAGGCTGTGCCACCATTATGCCAACAAAGCCCCAGTCTTTGTTTGATTTGTTTTTTTTTTTTTTTTGAGAGGGTTTCTCTGTCCTGGACAGCTCTGGCTGTCCTGGAACTACCTCTGTAGACCAGGCTGTCCTCGAACTTACAGAGATCTGCCTGCCTCTGCCTCCCAAATGCTGGAACTACCTCTGTAGACCAGGCTGTCCTCGAACTTACAGAGATCTGCCTGCCTCTGCCTCCCAAATGCTGAGATTAAAGCCTTGTGCCATCACCGCCTGGTGAGCCCCAAACCCTTAAGAGCAAAAATATTTATTGAGTGGTAAAGTTCAGTGCAGGTCACAGTCCAGTGACAGGTTTGGAATTTGGCACTGCATTTGCCACCCGATATATGTCAGTGTTAGAGATTTAGCTTAGAGTTGACTCCTTGTCTCGCTGTTTGGGAAACTGACTGTTGAAATAAAACACTTATGAGGACCAGCACAGTGTTGTCACTGTCACTAAGTGATTTGGACTTCATTAAAATTCCATTTGATGTGTAGGCTTGAAGTAATTAGGGTTAGAGTTAGGGAAGATTTTTTTTCCTGAGGACAGTCTGTCATGTGGGAGAGGGCTTGGCTCTTCCTGAGCAGACAGTTGCCTCTCATGTCCTGTTCACTTAGTTGACTTAGGGGTTGGGTACATGAGTGTGGTAGGTAGTCCTGTTTGCTCAGAGACAGCAGATGATGCACTCTTGAGCATTATGCACACTTGACAGGGTCATGTGCAGAAGACACGTTTCAGAATCCCTATGGATCATTGTGGGAGAGTGCTGTCATTTCAGAGCTGTAAGGTTTCTGAGCATTGGTTACTCCAGGATGATGGGGCCAGGCTAGCTTTTGTAAGCTGCCATATAGATGCACTTTGGGTGTTTTTCCTTGGTTTGCAGATTAGTGGTGTCAGAAGTTCCATAGGGCTATGGTTCTTTCCTGGATAGAAATGGGATTGCTCTTGGAGAAAGTATCTATCTATAACAGCTGCCTTGTCCCTGCAGGTGTACAATTGACTGGAAGAAGGGGAAAAATGTCACAGTCAAAACTATCAAGAAAAAGCAGAAGCACAAGGGCCGGGGTACCGTGCGAACCATCACCAAGCAAGTGCCCAATGAGTCCTTCTTCAACTTCTTCAGCCCCCTCAAAGGTGGGCAGGGCAACTCAGTGTGTTGTATGAAGTTGTTTCTTCCCCATGTGTTGGCTTAGCATTCAGAAGCTATGTGTGCACCTCAGGAGAGGATGGTCCCTTTCCTGTGTGTATGGAAGTAGTCTCTGGGACCCTTCCTGGTTCAAGCTAGTCACAGTTTTGAAGCTTCAGAATCATCTGTCCAGCTTCTTTTTCTTATAAATTCAGTTTTTCTTAGTTTTACACAATTTGATAAGCACAAGGATTTATTTGGGATTTCTATGTGATAAACACAAGTACATAGATTTATATTTTTTAAAGGGTGGGAGCAAAACTATAATATTGAAGCTTTTTGTTAGTTTTCTAAGCTATACAATGAAGTTGGGTTCATGGGCCTTGTAATAATTACTGCAGTCTATTTTTTGGGAGTTCTGTATTGGTTCGGGCTGTCCTGGAACATACTTTGTAGACCAGGCTGGCCCTGAACTAACTCAGTCACCTGCCTTCCTCTACCTCCCAAGTGGTGGGATAAAGATGTGTGCCACCACTGCCTGGCCGGGTATTACTTTTGTAATGGCCATTTTCTATTATTTCTTTAGACCCAGAAAATACAAAGTATGTTGTTTTAGTAAATAAGAATACTCATAAGCTTAATAGTACTCAAGTTTCCTGTGTGAGGAAATCTCTTTTGAGAACACTAATGTGTTGAACCAGGCTGGCTATGTGGAGGCCAAGTGGTGGGTCCTTGCCTTTAATGGACAGCTTGCTTGGCATAGTGGCATACACCTTTAATACCAGCATTTGGAAGACAGAGACAGGAGAATCTCTGTGAGTTCAAGGCCAGCCTGATCTACATAGTGAGTTCCAGAACAGCCAGGGCTACCTAGTAAGATCCTGTCTTGAAGAAAGACAAGAGAAGAGAGAAAGAGAAAAAAAGTCAGCTTCTCTGGAAATTTTTTTGAAATTGTTCTTAAAGAAACAGCAGAAGTGGGATTGATAAACAGATGAGATGTTAGGGGTGGTGATTGACAGTAGCTCAATTGTGAAATTATCTCGTTCCGTTTCCAGCCTGCATTATAGTCAGGCAGTACATAAAACAGGATGAGTGTTGTCAACAAGAAAGGAGGATGGTAGTAGAGGGTAGGTTATAGATGTGGAGATGAAGGGAGCCCTACATAGTATAGCCCCCAACTGACCTTTAACCTACAGGATTGGTGTAGAAGGCAAGTGCTAGGATGCTTGTCCCTTGGAAGATGGGTTCTAGCCCTCAGACTATATGTTTCTACATGGCAGTAGTCTCTTGTGGGTGGTACTCATACAACCAACACCATCTTTTCGCCAGTGTTGTGCTGTGACACCAAATGACTTGAGCCTTGAGAAGTGCTGGCACCATAGTTGAGCAGAGAGGATTAGATTAACTCCAGCACATTGCTAGTCAGGGTCCAAATCATCCATCAGGTGATGGTTGGTTTAGTTTCATGGCATGTGTTAAGAAGCCCACATAATCTCTTTGGCCTGGTGAATGTCAGCACCACTATGATTGTCTTGTGTGTATGCCCTCACTCGTAGATGCATCATCCTTGGGTGACAAGCTGTAACCCTTCTGCAGGATCATCAACAGATTTGGAATTCTTGCCTTCCTAACAAATAGGCATGTGTAATTCAGTATTTGTACAGTGCACAGGGTCAATCTACATGGCACCAGTTTACTGACTGCCAGCCCTAGGGTAGATGATTTACCGACCTCCTGCTCATCCTTCAAATTCTCAGGGTTTTGGGGTTTTTTTTTTTGTTTTGTTTTTTTTGTTTTTGGCTCACAGCCTTCTCTAGTTGAAGTAGTATATGGAGCTTATGAAAATGTTCACAAGGTGCTATTGTTCCTCATTGGGGTCTAACAGAACTATCTACTAGCTGACCCTTCAATGTGGATGTTAAGACATTGGTTGTCATTGTAATGTAAGTATGTTGTCTTTTTTTCTTCTAGCCTCTGGAGACGGAGAATCTCTGGTAAGATGTGTTGTCTAATTCCCTGGTTTCCTGTCAAGTGTTTCCTGAATAGGCACCTGCTCGTTCTGATCCATCCCTGTTCCTTTAGTTTCTATAGTTAAAATTAAGTCATTTTACCTTAGGCCTGGGGAGAAAGGGTTTTTTGTTTGTTTTTTAATGCCTGTCTTTCTGCTGGAGATTTCAGTGCCCCTATGCTGAAAACCTAGACAAGTGGCAAAGCTACAGCTCATCTGCTCTATTGTTTTGCTTTCATGTTATATCATAGTGTCGTTTGCATTGACTTTAAGGTCCTTTTAAGTGGCTTTCATTGTGACTACCCAGCAGAGTAGATGACTCAGAGTAAGGGCTGAGGGTAGGGTGAGGGTGCTGAACATATCTTTAACCCACTGAAATGAGTTAATGTATTGGTTTTCTCTCTTAGGATGAAGATTCAGAGTTCACCTTAGCCTCTGACTTTGAAATTGGGCACTTTTTCCGTGAGCGAATCGTGCCACGGGCTGTCCTCTACTTCACTGGGGAGGCCATAGAGGACGATGACAATGTATGTGGGCCAGGGGTGGGATGTGAAATGCATAAATTCCTGTATGCAACTGGGCAGCTGATTAACTTAGTTTACCCTTACTCTTAGTTGTTGTATTTGTTGCTGTGATGAAACATCATGACCAAAAGCATCATCCAGGGAAGTAAGATTAGGAGCCTGGAGGCAGAAACTGATGCAGAGACCATAGAGGGTGGCTGCTTATTAGCTCAGCTTTATTTATAACAGCCAGAACCACCAGCCCAGGGGTGGTTCCACATCTGGTGAGCTACGCCCTTCCACGTTGATCATTAATCAAGAAAATGTACCACTGTCTTGCCTCTAGGCACATCTCATGGAAGCATTTTCTCAGTTGAGCATCCCTCTTCCCAAATGACTTTAGTTGCCCTTGTTTTAGTCTGAAAACAGAAAGGGAGCAGCTTATCTATCATGCTCCAGCCTGTAGCTCTTTGTCATTCCTTCCCATTCTTAACTCTTGTTTTGAGCAACTTTCAGTACTGGAAAGTCCCTCATCATACAACACAGTGCTGCCCTGCTGGGCTGAGCTGGGCCTGCAACAACAGCATGCACCTCTCGGACACCTGCATGGACCGATCCACCACTGCTGTAGCAGCAGCACCAAGCTTCGTGCTGCCGTTAGCATAGCAGGGTGCTTATCAGCTTGGCATTGGGGCTATATCATGTTTCTAGAAATTTAAGTTGTTTTCTGTCTCCCCTGCAGTTTGAAGAAGGAGAGGAGGGAGAAGAGGAGGTAAGGATGAAGGTGTATGCAGTGTTCTCACCCCAACGTTGTGTAGCTTTGAGTTCTTTGCTTGAAATTAGGAGGTTAAACCTTGCTCTGGTTTCGGTTGCCATTTTGAAACCTTTTGGGGCAGGGGTGTTGCCCATAGATTTTTGACCCTGTAATTGCTCATAATTTACCTGGGTGGTAGTGGTGACACCTTTAATCCAGCACTGGGGGGAGGGGGGCAGAGGATTTTTGTGATTTTGAGGTAGACCTGGTGTACAAAGCAAGTTCAAGGACACTTAAGGCTACACAGAGAAACCCTGTATTGAAAAACCAAAAAAAAGAAAAAGAAGTACCTTAGTAACCATTTTAATAAGCAATGTCTACGTTTTCAGAAGTGTTTCCAAATTACCTGTGAAAGCAAAAAGATAAGCAGAGTAATTGTTAGTGACTGGCCCAAAAGCAGGTCTTTGCTGTGATTTGCTTGTGGAACGAACGCAGAAATCACAGGAAATTGAGCCTCTGGATCAGTCTATTCAGCTGAAATATATATATTTTTTCCCTTCATTTTTAAAGAAATACTTTGCTAAGATTTAAAGAAAAAACTTATTTATGCTCATGTGTCTGTGCATATATGTGCACTTGGGTACTGCATATATGTGTACTTGGGTGCTGATTCCTAGAGTGCAAAAGGCGTCTGACCTCCCGAAGCAGATGTTTGCAGGGGTTATGAGCATAGATCCTAGGACCTGAATTCAGTCTCTCTACAAGGGCAGTTTGCGCTCTTAACCACTGAGTGTTCCTCTAGCCCTGGTTTCCTTTGTAAGAATTAGCTTGAGTTAGTTGTGCAGAATAAGCTTTGTGTCACTTTCCACGTGTTCAGGTGATGCCCTTTGGTCATATCCTAGTCATCACCCTTTACCTTTGTCTCCTTTTATTATAGGAATTGGAAGGTGACGAGGAGGGAGAAGATGAGGATGATGCTGATGTTAACCCCAAGGTTGGTTCTTTGAGAACTTCCTGAGTCTACCAATATTGCACAGTGGGGCTTTTGAAGAGGCTCCCCATTTTGAGGCAGTAATGCTAGGAATACATATGAAAAAAAAAAAAAAAACCTGCAGTTGAGGGCTAGAGAGACGGCTCAGTGGTTAAGAGCACTGATTGCTTTTCCAGGTCCTGAGTTCAATTTCCAGCAGCCATATGGTGCCTCACAACCACCTGTGATGAGATCTGGTGCCCTCTTCTGGCCTGCAGTAGAATACTGCATACATAATAAATAAATAAGTAAATGAACAAACAAACATAATAAACAAACAAAAAATAATTAGGAAAATCTGTAGTCAAGGAAAGACACCTCATGTGCCTGGAGCATTAGGGGTTGGGTTCAACTAGGTGTTCAGTTCTGTAGGCTTGAGCATGTACCTGTGGCTTCCAGTTCTTCCTTAGAGGAATGCTGTAATAGGAAGCACCTGTTTGTTTTTTGTCAACACTCAATTGTGATCAGAATTTCACATACATACTTGGTGAGGAAATTCAGAAAAGGTGTCCTAGGCATCTACATACATGCACACGGCTAAAGGAAAAATGGACAGGCTACTCTATCAATTTTATTTGTTTGGAATTTTTCTCTGTGGCCTCAAGAAAGAGACTCTTGTTCAGGGACTTTGGGTACCTGAAGACAGGATATCCTGAGCTGCTCTAGCACATCCATACTGCCTTGTGTTTAACAGTGTGTGGGGTCTGTTGGAATGCCTGGTGTCTCTGTGCTCTGCGTCTCTTGACTGGCTAGTGTCTGTCTGTTGTCCTGTTTTCCCTGTGTGGAGTGTGTGTGAAAGCTGCCATTGCAATGACTTGGTGCTGTGGATGCTGTGCTGCCTGTAATGCATGCACACACTACGAAGTTCCTGAAGGAAAAATGAGAGATGGGCTGCTGCCACTGTCACGAATGCTACTCTCCTCTAAGAATCACCCTTGGGTCACAGAGACTGTACTGGTGAGCCTCAGGGGGTGGAGGTGTGGGTTTATGCCCTGTGGGCACAGTGCAGTTGGTAGAGACCAGGGCAGCTTATCACGTGCACTTCAGCTTGGTGCTGTTTGTCTTACTAAGCCTCCAGTGTGTCCCCTCTCCTCCCTTTTCTTTTTCCTGTTGTTTCTTTTTGTCATCCTGCAGAGCCTTCTGTCTCCTCTTATGTCCCTGTTTTTTTTGTTTTTTGGTTTTTTTTTTTTTTGGTTTTTTTGGAAGTAAAAAACTCTTGGGCACCTGGCCTCTTTCATTGTCTGGGTGTGGAGAGAAGCTACAGAAGTCATGTAGCAATGGGGCACCATGGCAAGCTGTTGTTGCAGGTAGTTCACGGGGTGTCTTGTTGTCCTTGGGTCAAGATGTGGTTCTGTGGCTTCATGTGCGCTTTTCAAAGTGAAGGGTTACTGGAATCTTAAAAACACAAATTGCACAGAGCGTGTTGTCCGGGAGTTGTTTGTTGTAAGAGGGAATGAGGTTGTGACCTTGGGAAGGAGAGCAGTCTGCTATGCTAAAGCTGCTCCTACCCCTACTGGAAGCCTTTGTATCATGAGAATGTGGCTGCTGCCTCCTGTATAATTTTGTGCATTTCTTTTCTTTCATGCTGACAGTTCCTTTCAATTTTTTTCCCCGTTTAGGTGTAATTTTTGTGTTAATCATTCATGCATTTCTAGGTAAGGTGGAATCTGTTCATATCTAACTTCAAACTGCTGTCTGTACTTGATTCCTTGCATTGCTTTGACTTCTGGGACACAGAAAGGTGGAGTTCATCATATTTTTGGAGCTAGGGTTCCTCCAGGCCTTGTGAGCAGCACATGTATGGAACTTCCACAGCTAAATGCCTTTATAAAACCAGCAGAACATTGAGACTTAGCTCCTGCTTTCAGGCCTGGTGTTTTTGTTAACTAGACAATGAGCTGTACTCGGGAAGGGTGGGGCATTGTCACTTGTGACAGAACAAGAGACTCTGGGGGTCTGCAACTGGCAAGATGGCCACAGGAACCAACTTGGGTACACAGGTTGGCTACGCTGTGACAGTCTCAAACACTTTGGCTGTAGTTACCCTGGATTTGTGTAGGTGTCTGTTGGGTTTATACACTATACCAGGCATTGTGCAGACAAATGAATGAACGGAAGATCAAGTCGGATTGGCTGAAGTCCCTGCCAGTATGGGGACGATAAAGCTCTACCTTCATCACCTGCATTGCTAGGGTCTCTGTTTTGAATTTTACACCCTCAGTTTTGGTTTTATTGACAACAAAAATGTTAGGTTCTTGTGGTCAAAAGTGCTACTTCATTTAAGTAACAAGATAAAGTGTAGGATGCCTATGTTCTGAGGAGTGGGAAGGTACCCACTCCTCACCTGCTGGTTTTTCACCTGCAGTGCTTCTTATTCCATTTGCCTTTTTTTATTTACCTCTCTGCTGGACCCCAGTTGTACCCCAGCCCATGGAGCTCACATTCCTTCCCATGTGTGCATTGCTTGCCTTCCTCTCCTGTCCCTGTTTTACTTGCCTGGGACACCCTGCTTCCCTGACACTTTCTAGATCAGTGGGTCAGTGACCTTGGACACTGTTGGCTGTCTTCTGACAGCTCTTGCTTGATTTGCATCTGTATTGGGCTTTTCTAGAAAAAACAGTTGATAGAATGGCTTACAGTCTATGATCCAGCTAATCCAACAATGGCTATCTCCATTGTTGTTAACAATGGAAAGTTAAAAAATCTGATCCTTATTCGGTCCACATAGCTGGATGTCTCAGCTGATCTTGTGTATATGTCAGAATCACAAAGAAGTAGTCTCTAATAGAGCTAGTGAAGGAATGGACTTGCCAGAGAGTAAGGACAAACAAGCAAAAGCTTCTTTCATGTCCTTTACTTTAAACATGGCCTAGATTTAAGGTGGGACTTTCCACCTGAAATGATCCAATCAAGAAAAATCCTTCACAGGAGCACCCAGCAGCTTGGGTTTGAGTTAATGCCAGATGTTATCAAGTTGACAACTGAGAATAACATAGCATCTTTGGGCTTGGATTTCTTGTTGACTTACACAGCCCTCTTAAACAGGTAGAGATGGCAGCCCCAACCTAGAGGCCTGTGTTCTTATCCAGTTCAGAGGCTGGGGAGATGTCTCCACTGTTAAGAGCATTGGCTGCTCTTGCAGAGGACCTGGGTACCCGCACAGTAGCTTACAACCATCTGTGATTCCGCTTATAGGGGATCTGATGCCCTGTAAGACCCTCATACAGACATACAGGCGCACATAAGAGTAATTTTTTATTTTTAATGTATTTTTTTTTTTTTTTTTTTTTTATAGTTGAAAAAAAGAAAAGGTCAGACCAGGCCAAGTTTCCCCCTTGCATGTTTTTGGCACTGTATTTGTATTTTCCTCTGAAGTGCAGTGTCTCAAGGTAGATTGTTGGGGTTCTCATCTTATACCATAGACACTTCTGGTGTTACCTTATTCACTCAATGCAGGCTTTTCTTATTAGAACCCCATAACCATGTCAAGTAATAGTCTGAATCACTTTAAATAAGTTTCTTCTAATGGGGCTAGAAAGATGGCTCAGCAGTTATGAGCACAGGCTACTCTTCCAAAGATTGAGTTTCCAGCATCCACATATCAGCATCACATATCATGATCTATAACTCTAGTCCAGGGAATATGATCACCCCCCTTCTGAATTCTGCTGGCACCATAGATAGTGCACATACATACATGGCAGCCAAAACATCCATGCACATAATGAAATAAGAGTAAGAGCATAGTGATGCATGCCTTTAATCTTAGCACTCAACAGACAGAGGCAGGCAAAATCTGAGTTCAAGGGCAACCAGGGCTATGTATATAGTCCTTGTCTAAAAACAATTGATTTTTGATGGGGTGATGAGGATAAAGCCCAGGCTTGGGCATGCCAGACAAGTGCTCTACTACTGGGCTGCATCACTAACTCTAATTACTTGGAGACATGGTGGGTGAGGCTGACCTTGATTGAGCATGCATTCCCCTGCTTTATCCTGGAATAGCGGGCTTTTACCACCATGCTTCACAGTCACTGAGTTTAAGTTGTAGCTCCCAGGGATTCTGGGCAGCAGATGAGTTGAGTATTTGTCTTAGCTCTGAGGTAGCATTGAGGTCCTTGGTTGTTCTCGGGCTTTCACTGGCCTCCATACAAAGTTCCCTGGATCCTGAATGTGGTTTAAAGACACTAGATTTGTGCGTTAAGTTAGAAGTCGCTTTGCTCCTCAGACAGGTATGATCTGGATTCCTGTCTTGTGAGACTGGTAGACATGGCTCTTCACAGGAGCTGGCCCTGGCCATGAACTACTAGAATCAAATCTGTTACAGAGTTCTTCTCTGTCAGTGGAAAGAACTAGCTTGCTGGAAAGGACGGTCTTCTCTGCATGAATACCCAAGGACAGAGCTGCCCTCTGGAGAGGTGGTTGCTGGTAGATGCAGAAGTAGTCTGTCACAGTAGCAAAGCCTCTCGGGGTGTAGTTCGTTTCTGTGGCCCCAACAGATCTCTGCCTAGCACATTATGATTTTGACTTTGTATTAGAACAGATGAACAAACTCCTGTGAATTTCCCTGGGGAGCTGACTTATTTCCATGTCAGTTCTTAAAATCTTTGTGGGAGCCATCTTTTGGTAAGAAGGGATGAACTCCTTGAATGGTCCTTGTGGCATGGGGAGACTTGTTGAGTGATGCTGGTTTTATTCTCTTCAAATCCTGTATTATTCTTGCAGAAAGAACCCAGCCAGCCAGCGGAGTGCAAGCAGCAGTGAGAAGCAGCGACCCTGAGGGGCTGCCTTGTGGACGGCTGTCAGGACCCCAGGCCGCAGGCAGGGGCCTCAGTCCCTGCCAAAGCAGAATTTTGTTGACAGTGCTGTGACATCTAACCATTTCCAAGTGCATGATTCCTCTCCCCCATCCCTTCTTACTTTGCTTAACTTGTACAGTGGAGGCTGGGCTACCATTCAGGATAGGAGATTTAGTTGTAGCACCTTCTGCCTTGGTGCCTGAAGACCATGTAGGGTGGGCTGGGTTTGTGTCTGGCATTGGCAGAGCCTGGTGATTCTGTGGACACAGCCCTCACCTACTGAAGAGGCCCCATGGTTTCCAGCCACTGATCTTCATGGGAAGCTGCTCCAGCTGCTGTACCTAGTCATCTCCCAAGCACTATAGAGGAGGCTGTGCTCGACTTAGAGCAGTGTCCCCCTCCCCCCCCCCCCCTTTTTTTTTCCTTGAGTTTTGCTTTCAGGGCTGGGTGAGTGGTGGCACACACCTCTGAGGCCAGAGCTGTCTGGTTCACCCTTGTGTTTATTTATTCACTTGTGCTTGGGGGCTTTGAACTTCACTGTCCTCCTCCTCTCACTTATTAGACTGTGTTGCTGACTTGACAGGAGGATGTGACATCAAGTAGAGTGAGGCCCATGGAGGAAGCCCTGCTGCCACCTGCCAGTAGCTAGCTGTTGTGTGCCATGCAGACCACTTGTTATTGTCTTCTCTGGAGGGTGTCAGGCTGTAGCCAGGGGGCCAGAGTTCTCCCTGCTTCAGCTTGCACTGTGCATACCAGGGCCACACCTGGGTTTGGTGACCAGTTGGTGGTTGGTGTGTATAGAGTCTCTGAGTGTATATGGTTGTGGTCTTTGGCAACCAGGACAGCCATGTCCACAGTGACCAGCCATGTAGAGTGTGCTCAGCCTTACCCAATAACACATTTGTAACTGAATACGGTGTTTTCAATTTGTACAGAATAGTTAGAATATTCTATTAAAGTTGTGAAACACGAAGCGAACACTTCTGCCTCTCCTGACTGTCCATAGTTGGCCACACCCTGATGGACTGAGTGTCTGAATCAAGGACTGAATGGCTGCAGACTTTTCACACTTGGCTGATGTGGCTGTGACAGCTCATTCTTGGAATGGAGCTGTTTGGCTGAGAGTATTGCTACTGTGGGAAGAGCCTAAGAAATGACCTGGGGTGGGGTTTGGGGGACTTGAGAGATAGCTCTGCAGAGCACTGGCTTCTCTTCCAGAGGAACAGAATTCAGTTCAAAGACAACTCCAATTCTAGGGTATCCGATGCATTTTTCTACTCTTCCCAGTGCTGGGATTAATGCCCCAGCTAAGATAAAACTTTTAAGAAACATCTGGATCTGGGGCTTTGCGTTGTGGTTCAGGATCCAGGAGAATGCATACACCTCACAACAATTGTGTGATGTCTTTGGTGCTTTAGAAGTTTGTGGGGAAGGGGTGGCCGTGAGATGCTGTTGCTGTAGACCTGACTTGCCTCTGACTTCCAGTACCTCTCCTGCCTTAGCCCCTAGGTGCTAGAAGGTCAGCTTATCCATGGAATGCCTGCCTTACATGCTCAATTACAGAAGTGGTACACACCTTTAGTCCCAGCACTCTGGAGGCAGCAGTAAGCAGGTCTTTGAAGCATACCTGGTCTTCAGAGGGAGTTCAGGACAGCAAGGGCTGTTACACAGAGAAACCCTATCTTGGAAAAGCAAAGTGGCCTGCTCTAAGTTCAGTGTCTCTGGCCTGCCTGCACGGCTGCCTTGACCTTTGCTGCTTCAAAGCCACAGAAGAAGGCAGTAGGAGAATCAGGCATGGAGGTGGGCATACATTAGTTGCTTTGACAGTGATGTACCCTTTCTTCACCTTGAATCATTTCCCTAGGGAATCCTTTCATCTGTCATGGTAGTAACTGAGCAAGGCCACCTACTCTCCACCTGAGCCGTTTAAATTCACTTACAAGTGTGCATCTCACACACCATTAAAAGATCAGGTAACTGCACAAAATGATGTGCTTGGGTAATTCCAGGTATGTTAGCCTTACCAGCTTGTGCCAGAGCTATACATAAGGGTTGCTTTCTAAAGCTGGCCTCGCCTTTGGCTCTTAATTTACAACCCTCAATGAAAGAGCTGGCAAAGAGCACTTTGCACTGGGTTCTTGTGCCCAAATGAGTGAGATGATTGTCCATGGCAGACATGCAACAGGTCAAAAGTACAGAAGGTGCCTAGAGTTGAGGTGAGCCATGACATTGCCACCTTTGGTCTGGGTGCACAGCAGGACGGCAGCTTGTGGGTGACCTAGAAAAAGGTTGGGTTTCTTTGACTTTCTGAGCATGGAAGTGTTCAAGGACCCACCTGCATGGGACTGGGTCTTGGAGCTGGGCTACCTATGGTCACTGGTTCCATGCTGTTGCCTGTCCTCTGGAGTCATAGGATGTGGGAGGTAGCTCTTCAGCATGGAGCCTAAATCTTTGGCTGGCCACTGCTAGGTGCTCAAAGACCCCCAAGAAATTTGTTCTTGCTAACCCATCCTGTAGACCTGGGCCAGTAGGCCCATGGCTGTCACTGACGTATTCTAATAAGGCACCTACGCCTCTGGCCAAGGGCTGTGCCTTCTAGCTTCCTCCTGCACAGTCTCAACTCCACCTAGGCTGTTGGGGTCAAGGGCAGAGCAGCACCCTGATAGCTCTTCTGCCAGCTGCCAAGGCAGTGGCTGCATCTATGTGGTGGAGGCTTTGCCATGGAAGAGTGGGATGGTATTGAGCTACGGATGACCACTGAGATCCTAAGCTAAAGAATCTTGTTTGTGCTACCCTGCCAGGGCTTGCATTTGCTTCTGGTGGTGAAGATTAGGTGGGAATGCCATGGGGGGACCTAGCTCTGCCTCCTTGGTTGGGTCAACCTGCTGCCACCCCTAGTTCCAGCCTGCCCAGGAGACCTTGGCTTGCAGAGGGGCCAGGCTGTCAGGACATTCTCCAGCATTGCCCTAGGCTTCCTGCCAGCCACCTACATAACATGAATGAGGATCTTGGCTCAGGCCTTCCTCTGCATACAGCCCACACATCCTTCCTCCCCAGACTGGCACTGACCCTGCTCACCAGCTGACACTAGCCTGGCAAGTATTCCAGAACCCTAGAGTTCATCTGATCTGCTTTCCTATGTATGTGGAACTAATTTTCAAACGTGGTCTTTGAAGTCCCGATAGGAAGTCACTGCTCAGAGCACACAGACCACTAACGTAGAGACAGTTCTTGGTCACCAATGGCTAAAGAACAAGACCTGGGAATACCTGCCAAGCCTCAGTCACCTTCATGTGCCTGAGTGAAGCCTCTGTGCCAGCCAGCTGCCTGGCCATGCTGACTCATCTCCCACAAGTGGAGACCAGATGTCCATGACACGCTAATATGTGGTGCATGGGGTACATCACATTCTCCCCAACCTCAACGATTCCAGTGTCAGTTAACTCCCCAGGGCCCCAGTGTGTCTAGCCCTGCCTCTGCCCACACCAGCCATCTTTCCCTGTCCTCAGCAGTGGAGGACAGACAGCTGCCACCTTCAGCAGGGTGCCTGAGGATGTCTTTGAGTCTCTGCTTGCTCAAGTTCTGACTGGATTGGCATCCCCAAAGCCCATCCATGTTCATCTGGGGAGCAGAGAGCCGGTGGCTCCTGTGGCTATTACGAGCTGAGACTTGAACAAACCCTACCCCACTGGCCAGCATTCCCAGCTCTTATGGTGTGAGGGAAGGGCCTGGTCCCTAGGTATCACCTCAGAGGGTGAAAGCTAGGGGTAGTAAGGAGCTTGAGCTCACTGGCCAGGCCCATTCTGTATAGGATGGGATACAAGATGTGCTCTCAAGCTAGCCCCCAGGTATGCAGAGATGGCAAGAGGGTCTTTGCATATGTAATCAAGTAGGGATGACCCTGAGTCAGCAGGTCAGCCTTCAGGCTGCCTTTGCTGAAGCCCAGTAGCCTGCTGTGCTGACTGCCCCTCTAATTGCCTCTCCAGGCACATCTCAGGTCAGAGTCAACCATGAGCTGGATGCCAGGGACATTGGACACCTCAGTATTCTGCTTCACTGCATCTGCAGTTTTATGTGTATGAGGCCAGGAAAGCCTGCCTCAGGCTTGGCCCTGGCCCTGGCCGCTCTCCTGTCACACTCTGCACCAGTATCTGAGGGGCACCAGTGAGCTTCCTCCCTTGCCCCAGAGTATAAATGTCCACTAATGCCACTTATGTATATAGCTCCCCAGTCCTGAAAACAGCAGCCCTGGGAAACACTTTTGGCTGTTCATCCGTGCATGTTCCTGGGGATGGTTACCCAGACTCCCCTTAGACCTGCTGGTCACATGACTCACTCTTAAGTGTGGGAGCTTAAAACACAGTTCCACAAATGTGGTGGGGCTTTGCTCCCTGAAGATTTCAGAGGGTTCTTCTGGTTCCAACCCCAAGGGTCCCCAATGTCCCTAGCCCTAGCCTGCAGCTATCACTGCTGTCTATCCTCAGTCTTCACTGAACTCTTATTCTGTCTTAGAGAACACTAGGAGTGGCATTTCCAGCCACCTGGGAAACGTCTCCAGCCAATAAAGGTCATGTTCTCAGGTTCTGGAGATTAGGAAGTGGGCATGCCTTTGGGAGCCACCACTCAGCCAAGGAGCACCCCATAAATATCAAGTGAGATGGGGACAGAAGTGCCCACAGAGACCCCAGTTTGGGGATATTTGAATAGCTAAGGTGAGATGGTGTCTGCTGTGATAGGAATGCCCCCAGACCCCTCTCAGTTCTGTTTCCATAGTGATTTCATCATTGTCCTTTCAGCTCTTTGGCTGGAGCCTGGGGAGGGCAGGACTCTTCTGTCAGGCAGGTGGCTCTTCAGGCCTGGCCAGCATGGACTCATCTTACCAGCCCTCGAAGGTACCATGTCCACAGGTGAACTCAGAGAACAGCAAGTCTGTTCTGAGCCACCCCTGCCCATCAGTGAGGCTCAGCACAGCAAGGAGCTGAGTCTTGCACTTGCAGACTGTTACACCTGGTCCATGCTTTTGGCTGAGGAATGTCTGAGCTTTTGACTGTATTCAGAATCACCTTCTGAGTACCCTGGCTGGTCTGGCAGACAGTTTCACGTGCTACACTGCAGGGCTGATGCCCGGGCCTTGAGAACTTAGAGCAAAAGGATATTGTAAACCAGGTGGTGGCAGAGCACACCTTTAATCTCAGCATTTGGGAGGCAGAGGCACGTGGATCTCTGGGAATCTGAGGCCAGCCTGGTCTACAAAGAGAGTTCCAGGACAGCTGAAGCTACCCAGAGAAACCCTGTCAGGAGAAACAAAGAAGGAAGGAGGGAGGGAGGGAGGGGGGGAGGGAGGGAGGGAGAGGCCAGGATGGCAGCAAAGACCTGACACAAGGTAGAGCATCGGATCAGCTTCTTTGCTTAGACTGTAGCTAGGGAGAAGAGGGATCCAGAGCTGACCTAACTCATAGGTGCTAGACTAGGAGCTGTGGTGGGATCAGATGCTGACTCCTGATGGGCACCCTAGAACCTGCACTGGATGAGAGGCAAGCCTCAGACACCACCGTAGCAATCCCTGAGGAGGCAAGCAGAGACTCTTGAAGGCAGGAGAGCCATCCACAGGCCTCCATGAAGAGCCCACAGGAAGAGGGTGACAATAAGTCCCTGACAGGCTCCATGACACACCAAGCTGGTTGGACAAGTGCCCATCAGGAGGTGACCTCATTGGGGAAGTTTCAAAGAGGTGCCCTCTTCCTCCCAGCTGAGCCAGAGCTTCACACAGCTCAGTTCCAGTGCCAAGGCGCTAGGCAGCTGTACAGGACAGTAAGCATTCAGGCTGGCAGTTTGGGAAAACATAACCCACTGTGACCTGCTGTTTTTCCTGATTCCAGGCACCTGGTGCAAGAGAGCCAGGCTTTTTTTTTTTTTTTTTTTTTTTAATCACTTATTTATTGATTGATGTGTGTGGTGTGTGTGTGTGTGTGTGTGTGTGTGTATACATACATAATACATAATGCATATGAGGACAACTGTGGGAATCAGTTTTCTCCTTTTACCATGTGGGTCCTGGGAATCTGCAGCTTGTAGACAGATTTAATGGCAAGTACTTTAACTTGTTTAGCTATCTCACCAGCACCCCCTCACCCTTTTCAGAAATATCTTTTTTCTAGGCATTGTGGCACATACCTTAAATATCAGCATCCAGAGGCAGCAGCAGGCAGATCTCAAGTGCAAGGCTAGACCGGCCTAATAGTCAGTTCCAGGCCAGCCAGGGTACACAGTGGGACCCTGTCTCAAAAATAAACAAATAGAGGGCTGGAGAGGTGGCTCAGTGGTTAAGAGTACTGGCTGTTCTTCTAGAGGACCCAGGTTCTAGTGGATCACAACTGTCTGTAACTCTGGCCCCAGGGGCTCTGACATCCTCTCCTGGCCTCTGCATGCAGTGAGTTCTGCATGTGTGTGGCACACAGACATACATGTGGGCTAAGCACCTGTACATATAAAATAAAAATAAAGGAAAAAATAAAAAGGATTTAATTTTATTTATGTCTGTGTGTATTCATGTGAGCGGATGCTGCATGTATGTGGTACCCATGGAGGCCGGAAGAGAACATCTGATCCCTAGGCATTACTAGCAATTGTAAGCAGCCTGCTACCAGTGCTGGGAACCAAACTCCTAGGTTCTGGGAATAGCAGTCAGTGCTCTTAACTGCTGAGCCCTCTCTTCAGCCCTTACCTAGACTGCTTGAGGTATGAATGCTATGGACTGCTATGGACACTAATTGAGCCACTTCACCTCTCTGAGCACCCTCCCCCCACCGCCTTGCAATGTAATCATAATGGGAAGGAGAGGACACCAGCTTGAGCATGGACCGGACCACACTGGACTCTCCCAGAGTCACAGCTCATCCTCACAGGACACTGGGGCCTGGTCTTTGCACTAGGGTAGCTCTCGGCTGTTCGGAGCCTGAGTGAAGTAATGCGGTTGGTAGATTATTGTGTAGCATGCATGAAACATTGGGTTCAACCCCAAGTGCTGCATGAGAACAGAGTGGTGATGTTCACCTGAGATGCTAGTACTTGACATCTAGAAGAAGGGTGGAGGCTCAGTTGAAGGTTATGCTTCCTGAGTTCCAGGCCAACCTGGGCCTCATGAAACCCTGTTTTTAAAAAGGCAGAGCCTGGCAGTGATGGTGCACATCTTTATCCCAGCACTCAGGAGGCAGAGGCAGGTGGATCTCTGTGATTTGAGGCCAGCCTGGTCAAAAGGCCAGTTTCAGGACAGGCTTCACAGAGAAACCCTGTCTCAAAAAAACAACTCCCCCCTCCCCAAAAACAGGATGTCAGAGTCTGAGGTATGGCACACAAAGCCCGGGTTTGCTTCCAGCACCACTTAATCAATTAATTAACTAATTAAATTAATTTGAAAGGTTCTTTTAAAAACATTTTAATTCTCTGTGGTATGAGTGCTTGCAAATACATCTGTGCACCACATTTATGCAGTACCTGAGGTGGCCACAAGAGGGTGGTAGATCCCCAAGAACTTGAGTTACAGATGTTGGGAGCCCAATCTGGCTTCTCTGCAAAAGCAGACTGTACACTTAACCATGGCCCATCTCTTCAGCCCCTTAAAACAAACAAACAAACAAACAAACAAATAAAGTGTTTAAAAATAATTTATATAAAAGCGACTGGAGGGGGCTGCAAGACAGCTCAGCAAGTAAAAGCAATTGCTGTGCATGTCTGATGCCCTGAAATTGGTCCCCAGAACCGATGGTGGAAGGAGAGAACAAACTCCTGAAGCTTGTCCTCTTGCCTCCATGTGCGGTGACACAGGCACACCTGTGCACATACATAGGCAAATACAAGTGAAGAAAAATTAGCAGATGGGGCTGGGGACTGTAGCTCGGTTAGTAGAGTACTTGCCTGGCATGATGAAAGCCCTGGGTTGATCTGCATTACATCAGACCAGGAGCAGTCCCGGACACCTGTGGTACCAGCACTTGACAAGTTGAGGCAGGAAGATCAAAGGTTTAGGTTTGTCCTCTACTATACAACAAGTTCAAAGCTAGCCTGGACTGCATGAGACCCTGTCTCAACATACTAACAAACAACAAAAAGGCCTGGGCTCCCAAAGCCTCGCACTTGGGCTCTTGAGTCAGAGCTTGCTTCCTCTTGATGCTTACCCCGACAGTCTGAAAAACAGAAACGGGCACCTCAATCCGCTTACTCTGGGGACTCAGATGGCCTTTGGGGTTTGGGGACAGAACCTTCCTAGCAGTGTGGCCCTGAGTAACACTGCTCTTTCTGAGTACCTGTATGGGGCAGTTGTTCCCTAGTGTGTCACTAAGAAAGTCTACACCTACCCAAGAGCACAGCCCAAAGCACCAACTGGGTTCTTATTGACTTGGCCATGCTAAACCACAGATGTTCAACAGCTTTGGGGTGAGCAGCCAAGGGCTCTCTGGTGACAGAGGGTCTAATGTTGTTGGCTAGTGTTGGTCTAATGTCAGCTCTGCTCATCTTGACACCAGCCCACCAGAAGCTGTCACACCCCACACCCAGTCTTGACCTTGTCTGAGGGGCCTGGACTGTTGGACAGAAAGCCCACAAGAGGATGACAGGCACGGAGCTTTCTGTGTCTTGTACCAAGCCTCCCAGTTCCTTTCCCTATTTCTTTCCCCACTGCAGGGCTCTGCCCACTGCATCATTTCTAACTTCCAGAGAGAAGCAGGGCTTCTGGGTAGAGAGAAGCTGGGTGGCTGGGTTACAGCCTCAATCATGTGTCACTACCCTGGTCTTTAAGTCTCACCCTTCTCCTCTACCCTTGGGGTCATCCAGGTCCTCTGTCCCTTGTACTTGTTCCTTCTCCAGTGATGCACATTAGAATGTTCTGTTTGGATTTCTGGAATGGTGGTGGAAGCTGGGCACACAGAACCTAGTACTTGGACAGCAAAAGGCCCTCCATGATTTTCGAGGGACCCTTCCAAGATCCCCATAAGTACCAGATTCCCAGCCTTGTTCTCACACTACCCTCTACCAGCAGCGTTTCTGCTGAAAAGTAGGGCTTGCTCCCACCTATGTCCCCTGCGCCCGGCATGTGCAAGGTGCAGAAGCAACACCTGTGAAGCCTGGAGTGAGAGTTCCCCTAAGCTTCGTGGAGCACGGAGGACAGAGCACGATGGGAGTGGGGATTCAGGGCCGCTGCAGTTAGTTTCTTTCCTAACTTCCACTTTCTAGAGTGGTCTCTTTCTTGCCTTAGGCTTCGCCTACTGAAAGCACATGAGGCAGCACAGATGGATATATGGCTAAGCAGCAGATATGGCACTCTCTGGGAGTTCTTCCAGCCTGACATTGGGACATCTTCAGCATGGACTCACGACCTATCTTACCCAAGGGTCCCAAGAGTACCCTCCCACCCACCTTCTGGATGGCTCTCATCTGAGGCGGGCAGGGCTGGCTGACTGCTTACCTGTCTCTGTATTGTTGCTGTCCTCTTCCACAGGAATCCTGCACCCTCCTGCTCTTCCACACCCCTCAGGGCCCCGGGCAGAGCTTGTAGATCCCGTTTCTCCTCAGGGACCCTGACAGGCAGGGTTCTGTGTGCATTGGGGTAAAGGGACTTGTGGAACAGGTGAGAGTCAGTGTGGCTCCAGGATCTTTTTGTTCATGTCTTTATTTAAAAAGATTTTTTAACACTATTTCAGTCTCTTTCTGTGTGCACTCATGCACAAAAGTCAGAGGACAATCTGAGGAACTCAGGTTCTCTCCCTCCATTGTGTTGATACCAGGGATTAAATTCAAGCCATCGAGATTGAGAGCAAGTGCCTCTAACCACTGAGCAATCTTGCCAGTCCCCTCTGTTGTTTATATTAAAAGCCAGTTTTCTGTTGTTGTTGTCGTTTTTCTGAGACAAGTTTTCTCCCTGTAGCTCTGGCTTTCCTGAGACTCACTCTGTAGACCAGGCTGGCCTCGAACTCACAGAGATCTCCCTGCATCTGCCTCCCTGAGTGATGGGATTAGAGGCACGTGCTGACACCACCTGGCTTATATTTTCAAAAAGTTTTAATTTAGTTCATTTTATGTGTTTGAGTGTATTGCCTGCACGTATGCATGTACACAACATGGGTGCCTGGTGCCTGAGGAAGTCAGAAGAGGACACCCATGGGGTAATGAATATAAGCCACCCTATGGATGCTGGGACCCCAACCCCAGAGCCTCTGAAAGAGCAACAAGTATTCTTAACCCCTGAGCCCTTTGGGCCAGTCCCAGGTTTCTTTTTATTTTACTTTAATGTATTTGTGTCTGTGTATTGTGTGGGGTTGAGGGGTGGGCAGGAGCCGGGGACATGTCCCCTGGAGCTGGGTGGGTGGTTATGAGCAGCCCAGCTGGAAGCAGGGACCAAACTGAGGTCCTCTAAAGAACAGCAAGCACTCTTACCCGCTGAGCCAGCCATCTCTCCAGGCCCTTACTTTAGCTTTCACTATGCATCTCTGGGTAGTCTTGAACTCACTATAAAATCCAGGCTGACCTAGATTGTCTGTTCTTGCCTCAACCTCCTCATTGCAGGATATACCTGCCTTGGAATCACACCAGGCCACCGAACTGGACTTTTAGGCTGATTATCAGTCTTAATTTTAGTTGTTTAAATGAAGGCACCTGCGTTTTCGCTGGGAGCCAGCTGGTCCAGATGCAGGGTGTCTAAGTTCCAACAGCCAGAGGTGCTTCCTTGCAGTGCCCCTGCTCCCTATACCACCCCGGTATCCCGCTCAGCCATCCCGCATCCGTGGTGGACTCTCAGGGGTCCTTCGGCCAGCCCCTCCCCCTCCCTGGGAACCTTGGAGGAGCAGCGTCCGCTTCCTGCTGCTATTAAACCTTTAAAGGCAGAGGGTAAATAAAGCCGTGCACTGAAAGGCGATGACTCAGCCGCCCCCGCCGCCCCTGGCCCCTAGGTCGGTCCCCACATTCTCCAGGATAACTTTGCATACTCCCCCCTCCCCCCGAGCTTTCTGCAAGTCGGGGTTGTAGGGTTGTAACCTGTGTCGCCAGGTTGGGGCACACAAAGGGTCCAGGAAGGAGGCAGGCCTCACTGTTCACACGGCTGAGCATTGCGGGGTGCTGTTTCCCCCATCTCCTTCCTTCACTGGCTAACCTAATAAAGGTCATTGATCCATTTTACAGAAGGGAAAAGAAACTCAGAGTATTCCTTTGAGGCACAACTCCGGGGAGCAATATGGGTAATAAAGCCCGTTGGGGCAGGGCCACTTCCCAAGAAGGACTAGTGGGTGGCCTTTGGATGTGTGCCCAAGCTGGGAGGAGACGGCTGCCGGGGCTGGGAAAAAAAAACTCGTGGGTCCGTGATCCTCGTGAACCAGGAGCCCTGGGTTTCTCAGTGAGTGGAATTCTGGGCGCTATGGTCCGGTCTAGGGGTCGGGGCGCTCCCTGGGTCTTTCCCGCCAGTGAGTCACAGCGAGCAGGGGCTGCTGCTGTGCATTCCTAGGCAGGCGGGGCCGGCACTCAGCCGGGGAGGGGGCCGAGAGTCACTCCAAAAGGCAGCTGGGACGCTGGGGCTGGAGGGAAGGCTCGGGGCGACCGTCAGAGAGGCGCCGAGCAGCCCCCCTGCCCCCTCCAGCCTCCGATAAGCGGCAGCCCCAGGCAGTGGGTAAGGGGCAGCCCGGGGCGGTCGGTGGGGGCCAGCCGCGAGAGCTTGCCTGGGCAGGAGAGTGCCCGGCTCCGGGGCGTGTCTGGGATGTGGGGAGGAGTCCTTATAAGGCCCACGCCGGGCGGCCGGCCGCAGAACCAGAGAGAGCTTTCGATACTTCGTCTCGCAATGGCTTCGAAACTCATGATGAACTCCGGAGAGATTCTTCTCGAAGGGGAGCTGGAGAAGCGAAGCGACAGCCTGTTCCAGTTCTGGAAGAAGAAGCGAGGAGTGCTCACTGACGACAGCCTGCGCCTCTTCTCCGGGACCAGCGAGCGCGCCAAGGAGCTGCGCTTCCATTCCATCCTAAAGGTGGACTGCGTGGAGCACACCCGCAAGTACGTGTACTTCACCATCGTCACCACCGACTTCAAGGAGATCGACTTCCGCTGCACCGGCGAGAGCTGCTGGAACGCATCCATCACCCTGGCACTGATCGACTACCAGAACCGTCGGGCGTTGGAAGGCTTCCGCCGCCACCGTTTTCAGCGCTCTGAGTCTGAAGCGCAGCAGCCGGAGTCCCAGGAGCAGCGCGCCCTAAGTCCGTGGTGAGTGCCGCGCTGTCCCAGTGAGGGGTATGGAGGTGTGTGTGGATGCGGGAGATGCCGTCCATTGGGGGGAAAACTTCGATTTCAAATGATACGGGGGAAGGTAGGGTATCCTAGCTCTTTGAAGACGCTTTGGAGAGGGGACCTGGGATGTAAGGCAGTCTCTCGCTCCACTTGGAGACTTATAGGTTGCTCTAGGACAGCTCCTGACTCAGTCTTCTCTCCACAGAGACACCCGGGACCAGTCGAGCCGGGAACCAACCCACGCGGCCGCGTCAAACAGGATCCCAGGAGCCCAGCAGATGCCCCGGGCGACGCCGCCGCTGCTCTTCGCTGAAGATTTTCCCGTGCTTGCTGAGCCTCGCCCCGCTGTGCGGGCGCGCTAAGTTATTGGACTGTATTTATTTTGATGGTCGTCAACTGTCAACCCACCGTTCCGTCTTAATATTTTTTTATACTGTGTTTCCATTCCAAATAAACATGCCATTTCTCTTTTTTAAACTTGTGTGGTCCGTGTAGTTCCTGCTGGGTGTGTGTGTGTGTGTGTGTGTGTGTGTGTGTGTGTGTGTGTGTGTGTGTGTGTGTGTGTAAGGGCAGGAGAGAAAGGGTCTCCCATCCAGTGTCATTCCCTTCCCATAACCCAGGAACCATTCAAACTGCCTTTGAATGAATTGTCACCTGCTAGTGGGGTTCACAGCCTCTCCAGGTCAGGAAGTACTCTGGGTGTGGCTTGGCTACCTTTTGCTCCTGGGTGTGGCTTGGGAAGGATAGGGCTGGTGACCATGCTTGCTCAGAGTTCACTCACTAACTGGCCTCTCCTGGACACCTGAGTAGTTGCTCTGTCCACTGGGGTGGCAGCCCTCATTGTTGCCTCCCACCCACATACCACCTGTCCAGCAGCTGATTCAAAGGACTGTTTGCTCCTTGACAACCCCCCATCACTGGACCACAGTGACTTGAGAGTCCAGCTACCAGCCCTTCCGCCCGTGTTAAGCAACAGGACTAGCACACTGTGTGCATCTTTTGTCACAAATGGGAGGTAGGCCTGACTGTCTCCAGGGACACAGCAGTGGGACCCAGAGCTGTAGCATTGGTGTGAAGCCTGGGGGCTCACCAGACACCAGTCCTGCTTCTACTCCACTTCTTGCCAGATGTCATCTCTGACTCCTCACCTGGCTGTGTTCTCTGCAAGGGGCTCAAAAATCTGTCAGGTAGGCAGGCAGCCAGGTGGTAGGGCCTGAGATAGAGGTGTATTCCTTCCCTGTTTTGCTGGGGGACAAGTCCAAAAAGGCAGTGATACTGAGTCACTGCCCAAGCAGGGTACTATCCTCCCTGGGCCTCTCTGGCTGTGGGAAAGCCTTGGAAATGGAGGTGCCACATGCCTCCCAGCTTGGCCTTGGAAGCCAGGACTGGCAGGGGCTCGCCTTCCTCCTTAGGAAGTCTTGGGTGCTAGAATTGTTTCTTCTTACAAGGAATTTCTCTCTTAAAGCAAATGGGGGAGGGCCTTTTCTAAGAGCACAAGTGATCAGCAGTGTCCCAGGATCCATTTGTTTAAGACCTCCTCCCCCAGATCCTTGCATGGCCAAATGACCAAACTCAGGTCATGAGCCCCCTGTTCTAGTAGAGTTTAAGCGGACAGACACTGTGTCTTGACATAGTAGGTGGAGTGTGGTCAGGCTGTGGGATTCTGAAGTTTAAGGATTCTAAGGTTTCTTTGCTCTTTGTTTTTTGGTTTGTTTTTTTTTTTTTTTTTTTTTGTTTGGGGAATTTTTGTTTGTTTCTCGACAGTTTCTCTGTGTATCCCTGACTGTATTGGAATCCACTTTGTAGAACAGGGTGGCCTCAAACTCTGCCTGGTGGGATTAAAGGCATGCACCATTTTGACTGGCTAAGGTTCCCACCCACCCCCTGCATGTATGTATGTGTGCCCAGAGCCCATGGAAGTAAAAAATAAAGAGCACCAGATCCTGTGGAACTAGAGTAATAGATGACCATTAGCCTTCATGTGGATGCTATGAATTGAACTGGGTCCTCGCAAGAGCAGTCAGTGCTCTTAAGTGCCATCTCTTCAGCCCAGATTCCAAGTTTTAACAGCTTCTTTTAAAGAACCCCACTGGAGTTGGCTGCTTGGTCTCAGGAAGGCAGGAGAGGAACCTAGTTCCTGTCACAGGGGAGGTCTGTGGGGAGGCGGGCCAGACCAGGTGCAGTTCTTAAGCTGGGGGGGCTGGGTCATGTGTTTGTCTCCTAGCCATTCCCTCACAAGCCTCTTCCTCCTTCTCCTCGCAAAGAAAAGATCTCACTGTGTAGACCTAGCTGGCCTGGAACTAGCTACTCAGTATAGAGTCTGGGTTGAACTTGAACTCAGAGATCTGTCTGCCTCTGTCTCTGGAATTCTGGATTAAATGTGTGTACTACCACAACTGGCTGCTGTCTTTTAAACCAACCTGCTTCAGATCCCAGGAGGGTGACACTGTGAGCCAGGGGATGGGAACACCCTGTGTCTGGGCTCTTTCTGGAGGATTCCTCAGTGGCTGTGTCAGTGGACTCAAGGGCTGGATTTATGACCTGGAACTGATTCCGGCCAGTTTGTGCTCCCTAGAGCCTTGGGCCCAGCTGCAGTTCCTCTTCCAGAAAGCCCCCTGGCTTGGCTCCATCCTTGACCCCTAGGTTCTCTGCCCACAGATTTAGGCAAAGCCCAAAGAATTTAGGAGGAAGAGACTTGGAAGTTTATTGCCTGACTGGGTGAGGTCATTGGGCTGTATGGTCACTGGGCTTTGCCTTTCTTCTGGGACAATGGCTTCCTCCAAAGGACCAATAGGACAAGCAAATTCACCCCAAGCTGCACCTGGCCAAAGATGGAAACACCATAGCTGCGGTACAACAGGCCGCCCAGGGTGGGCCCCACAGTGCGAGTCAGTGGGTGCACAGAGGCAGCGAGGCCCAGCATGGTGCCTGGAAGAAAGGGAAAATAGCAGTCAGACCTTGGGCAGGTCTCTGGACAGGCTGCCTGCTTTCTGGCAATAGCCCAGCCTTTTGCCCATTGTTCATGGATGGCTTGAGACATTTTTCAGAGTACCATCCTCCTCACAGCTGCCCCTCATCTCCAGCACCCCCCACCCTCAATTAAACACAGTATCCTCCATCCACGGGGTCAGTTTTCTGGTTCGTTTGTGTAGATGGGACTGAGCCTCTTTCCTGCTCTAGAAATTCCCCAGGCAAGGGAGGAGTCTGGGAAAGGGGTCACAGATCAGGAATAGGCCACACCCTCCAAGACCTGTCAGTGTAGATGTGATCTGCATAGTCTGGGCTCCACCCAGGACATCCAGGGTGTTGGCTTTCACACTCTCTCTAAATGGTGACTGAGATGGCATGGAAGGTCTGGTCCCCTGAGCCACTGTAGGGTTTTAGGGTTGGCATTCTGGTTGGGTATGGTGTCCCTAGTGCCTCTCATATGGCCCTTCCTCTTCTTGTTTCTCCACCATCCTCCCACAGATTCAATGGATCTCAGGGGTCAGGGCCAGGGCTACAGGAGCTACCAGTGTCACTGCCTGAGTTTGTCAGCCCACAGCTCCATGTTCCTGGCCAGCGTCTTAGTGTGGACACGCGTGTGCAGGACCTTGTTCAAGTGACTGTATGGAGGACAGCACTCACTAACAGTACCTATCCCCAGGTGGGAGTCACACTCTGCCCCTTTCTGCTCCAGAAGCTGACCACTGACTGAGCTTTGCTACTCACTGGCCAGAGCCTTCGGAGATCAGGCTTTTAACTGGGCCAAGACAAGGGCCTGCGAGGCCCCACCCACACTCAGGGCCTCGCTGTAGGGAAACTCAGGTGCAGCCTCTCACACTGCCCACAAGCCTGCAGACACTAACTGACAAGGGTAATTACCGCCCCCTCTGCGGGCTCCTGTTCCCAGGCAAACCAGGCTCTGCTCTTTCCAAGCTAAGGGGTGGTGCCACAGGCATGACGTGGCCTTGGTGGCTTGGCTGGCTTCTCCTGGCCAGCCCCACCCCCTCACTTGCCTAGCCTTAACACCCCTTTTCCTCCTTTCAGAGAGAATTCCTGGCCCAGCCCTTTGGAGCTGCTGTCCTGGCAGCACCGAGTGGCCACCCTAGACAGGCCTGGAGGCCAAGTCTGGAAGATTTCCCTAGCTGTGTGGATTCGGACCCTCCATTCAAGGAAGCTTTGAGCACTGTCTTGTCAAGGACTGGGAAGTCTGCCATACTGTTCTCCTTCCCTGGCCGCTTCACCACTCTCCTCTAGCCACCAGCTAGCTGTCTTCCTAAGTGGCTCTGTAAGCCCCCCCTGCAAGGCCCACTTCTTTGTTCCTCCGGCCTCTGCCTCAACAAAGTCTCTGGTCTGTCCTCTTTTTAGTGAAATGCTGGCATCGACCAGAGCCCAGTTAGATGCCTCTTCCAGGAAGCCCTCCATCTGTGTCCTGGCCTGCTCAGAGCATCAGGCCTAGGAAGAAGCAGTATCTTTACCTGGGCTTTTCTCTCTTGTCACCTCCACCTCGTCTGGCCAAGGCCACTGGGAGGAACCCTGACTGTTGGGGCCCCTATGTACAGCTCACCTGTGTCTGAAGCAGACACGGCCTTGGTCAGCATGCTGTCGGTGACCACGTTGAGGGTACAAAGGCTGAATACCAGGCCGGGCATCAGAAAGCAGAAGTGGAGAACATTGGACATCAGCGACTGGCAGAGCAATGGGCAGAGTCGTGCTGAGCAGAGAGGTTACAAAGCCACATGGCCACCCACCCTGAGCTCCCTCCCACCCATAATGCAAGTAGCTCGGTTGGAGAGGAGAGTGCAATGTGGCTTGAGGCAGGCCAGGGACTTGAGCATACACAAATCATGGGTGGAGGATATAGCCTGAGACCTGCTTCACAGGGCAGCTCCCCCCCGCCCCCCCTTTGTGTGTGTGTGTGTGTGTGTGTGTGTGTGTGTGTGTGTGCGCGCGTGCTCTCACCATGCCCAGCCCCACAACAGCAAAGACCAGCACACTGGACCGCAGCAGGACTTCCTCTGGGAAATGGGTGCTCAGTTTCCCAATGACCAGGCCTTGGATCACCTAGGAAGGGTGACAAGGGGGAGGGGAAGGCAGTCTAGACCATGTTCTCAACATGTGGGTTGTGACCCCTTTGGGTCAAATGACCCTTTCAGAGGGGTTACCTAAGGCCATCAGAAAACACAGATGTTTATGTTACAATTCATAACAGTAACAAAATTACAGTTATGATGTAGCAATGAAAACAATTTTATGGTCAGGGGGGATTACCAAAACATGAGGAACTGTAATTATTATTATTGTTATTATTAATTTTGTTTTTTTGAGTTAGGGTTTCTCTGTGTAGCCCTGATTGTCCTGCCCTGGAACTTGCTCTGTAGACCAGACTGGCCTTGAACTCAGCGATCCTCCTCTGCCTCCCAAGTGGTGGGATTAAAGGAATTCTCCACCAGTTTTGTTTTGCTTTGTTTTTTGTTAAGGAACTGCATTAAAAGGTTGAAGCATTGGGAAGGTTGAGACACTGGTCTAGCCCACAGCCTGCCCCTTTGAAAGGGTTCTGTCAGGAGAATGGTGGTATACACCTTTAAAGGCAGGTGGATCTCTGTGAGTTTGAAGTCAGCCTGGTCTACAAAATGAGTTCCAGGGCAACCTATTACACAGAGAAACCCTGTCTCAGCATCCCCAACACCCCCTCTTCCGCCCAAAAAAGAGAAGTTCTCTAAAGAGAGCCTCTCTCTGGCCATCAGACTGATGGACCCCAAGAAGGCAGGAGTCACATGCTGGGGAAGGGAAAGGCTGAAGCCTGGTGCCAGCCAGAGGGGGAGCTTGTCTCCCAGAGAGATCCTACAGAGTTCTGAGAACTTGTCAGACCACCTTGTAGGAGAGACTGGAGCTGACAGTGATGGTCAGTGATGGGCAGGGCCACACCTTGGCCAGGACTGCTTAGCTATGCACACCTCTGTTTAAGCCTGAACCTCATGTCCGGACCCTGAGGACAAACTCAGGAGTGTCTGGACCTCTTTGTTCCTCTTCCCAGTGTGGTTGCACTGAATGACTGACTCGCCTCTCACTATTACCTGTCCTGAAAATACCTTCAAGGTAAAAGGACCCCTGAACTGGTGGCTGGTGGCCCCTCACCATCTGTATTCCTTGAAAGACCCCCCATCCCCACCCCCCCCAGAGCAGACATCTGAGTCACGTGGTTCCTAGAAAGTCACAAGGTCAAAGGTCAATGAATGGCTCCTCTCAACAAAAAGGGAAAGAGAATCCATGCCAGGGATACTCAGGGACACCAGAGACATGACTCAGCAGGCTAGGCAGCCCAGGGTGAGGCTCCCTATCTCCTCTCTCAGATAGGAAGTGCCCGTCTCTACCAGGAAGGAAGTGTGTGAGACCAAAGGCCAGGACTGAGTAGAGTTAGAGCAACTGGGGCCAGCAGTTGTCAGGGTTCATGAGGGTTGGACGAGGCTTGCAGAGCCCAAACCGGTTCAGCCACAACCCCCACTGTGCCTGGCAGAACCTTGTTGCTTCCTCCAGAATCACCCATGTCTTAGGAAAGCAAATCCCCTCTAGACTGGTTTTATGGAAGCATTTAATCCTGGCCTCAGCCACTTGGCCCTCCATCCTGACTAACCACCCCAGACTCGACTTCCCCATTAAGTTGAAAATAAGCTTCTGGACGCCATGCAGGCCTCACCGTTATCTGAAAAAAAACAGTGAGGTTAGTCAACCAGCCAAGAAGGTCATTTTCCCTCAGGCTTCCCATTGTACCCTCTGCCTTCCCACATGCCCACCACTAAGACCTGCGTTCTCCTTCTCTCCCTTTACAGTGTGTCTCCCTCTTATTCAAGATCTTACTCGGTACCCCGTAGCTCTATACTACCCCCACTTCAGTGACCACTGAACGACTAACATCCTAAAGTAGCTCTGGGTGATGGTCAGGTTTCAGGGCTACCATAGGAGTCTCTCTTGGGGGGGGGTTTTAAGAGACATGGTCTGATGACTCATGCTTTTATTTATTTTTGGCATCTCTGTGTCACAGCTCTGGCTGTCCTGGAACTAGATTTTTAGAACAGGCTGGCCTCGAACTCACAGAGATTTGCCTGTCTCTGCCTCCCAAGTGTTGGGATTACAGGCATGTGCCACCACTGCCCAGATGTGTCTCACACTTTTAATCCCTGCACTTGAAAGGCAGAGGCAGGTGGAGCTCTGAGTTTCAGGACAGCCAGGGCTACACAGAGAAACCCTGTCTCAAAAACAAACAAACAAACAAACAAAAACCAAAAGAGAGAGAGAGAGAGGAGAGAGAGAGAGAGAGAGAGAGAGAGAGAGAGAGAGAGAGAGGGGAAGAGAGGGAGGAAGGGAGGGAGGGAGGGAGGGAGGGAGGGAGGGAGAGACAGACAGACAGACATAGTCTGCAATCCTGATGGAGCCATGCCTGATCCCATACTTTAGGACCCCTGTGTGCTGCTCCCCAGTGTCCCAGCATCCCCTGGGAACATGCAGGAGCATACAGAGTGGCAGGACATGGCTTGCATAGGAACTTTCTTCATCTCAGGGACTTTTGGTGATCATTCCCACTGTGATGTAGTTGGGACATACCTGGCCCGCGCTTTATCCTCAGTCCAAGGGCACAAGTCTACCCACTCCTGGCTAGAGCTCTAACACACCTGCCCTCTTGCCTCCCCTTCTCACTCTCTTCTGAACTAGGTCCTGTGTCAGATTCCTTTTCCTAAATCTCTACAATAATTCCAGATTATTACTTTAATTTGCCTGTCATACACAGCTCCAGATGATCATAATTGTAGACCCCAGGAGTATCTGTCTCCAAGGGTCTGGACTTCGATGGAGTATAGGCTGGTGTGGCCTGGCTACAAGCAAATGGCAAGCAGCTCGCTTTCTCATTCATTCATTCATTCATTCATTCATTCATTCATTTTTGAGGAAGGGTATCAGTCTAGACTAAAAATCACTATGTAGTCAAGGATGGCCTTGAACTTCTGATCCTCCTACCTCCACCTTTGGGTGCTGGGATTACAGGAGCACAGGCATGCACCACCATGTCTGATTTATGTGGTTCTGGGGATGGAATTCAGGCTTTGTGTGTTTTGGGCAAGCATTCTACCAACAGGGCTACATTTCCAGAAAGCTATTCATTTAGAATGAAGCTCTGATTAGCCATGGGTCAGTATTGTTGGCTTTGTTCATTTCTTTTCTCCCCTCCCTCCCAAAAAACAGGGTTTTTCTGTGTAGCTTTTGGAGCCTGTCCTAGAACTCACTCTGTAGACCAGGCTGGCCTCCTCTGCCTCCTGAGTGCTGGAATTATAGGCCTGCATCACCACTGCCCGACTCTTTATTTCTTTTATCCCCATCAGGGTGTCCCTTCCTACTGGTGTAGATTGGAGCTTTCCTTGTCCTTGGTAGGGAGACTGACTGACTAGGGAGTAGGCCAGCTCCGAACCTGGAAGCTCAGGGAGCAGATGGCTCAGAGGTGCCAGGAACACCACCCTCTGGACCCCTTCTCTGCTAGTCTCAGACAGGAAGTCATACTGGGCCATAGTAGCACATCACCACCTGTCTCTGCCACCCAGGGTCTGGTCAAAGGCCAGTAGGAACCTGGGAGGGGGTAGCTGACTTTGATCATGTTGGCCTTGGGCTTAGAGCCATGGGGCCCTGAGGGGCTATCTGGGAGGATTCTCCACTCCTATCTCAAGGGCACCCCTGACCCCCAAGGGAACTTCTGACTCCCTATAAGGACAGCATACTTGATGACTACGCCTTGCTCTTAAGGAGATCCCAGAGTGCCCAGGGTCTTTCTCATGACACCCCTAGCCAATCCATGGGACATGAATTATGGTGAACGTCACTTGACTAAGAAAGGAAATGGAGTCTGAAAACTTACTATGTTACACAGCTAGGACAGACAGCCCTACCACAACATGTCCATCTCTCGTGTCTTCGGTCCCTCCCAGGCCTGTCTGCTGCCCAGCATCGAGGCATGTACCTGGTTGACCCTGTTCTCTGCCACATCATAGGATGGAAAGTCAAATGCTGAGTGTGTTTCCATGTTCCCCGCCTCTCTCTCTCTCTCTCTCTCTCTCTCTCTCTCTCTCTCTCTCTCTCTCTCTCTCTCTCTCCCCTCTCTCTCTCTCTCTCTCTCTCTCTCTCTCTCTCTCTCTCTCTCTCTCTCTCTCTCTCTCTCTGTGTGTGTGTGTGTGTGTGCGCGCGTGCGCAGGACATCCCCTCACTCAAGACTAGCCCCCCAGGTGGGAGAAGAGGGAGCCAGGATGACCACTCGGCCTCCCAGAGACTAATGCTGGGAAACTTAGTCCTCCCCGCCCACAGCAGTTTCTGCTCATGCCCCACTCACCATCTGGAGGACCCCGAAGAAGGACATGAGGTAGCCAGCCTGTGCAGCCTCTAGCTGGAAGAAGTCCATGGAAATGATGGAGAACATGACCAAGAAGAGCCCTGGGCAGAGGAGCAGGCATCCATGGTGTCAGGCCCACTGCAGCACACACCTCCCTCTGTGTCCAAGCAGGGACCTTGCTTGGCCAGGGAGGGACGTTTAACACCATCTGGGATTCTGCAGAAGCTGACCCCCTGGGGCGCTACTGTTAAGTAGTCCCTGTGAGCTACAAGGTGCCAGGATGGAAGCCCAGGGAATCATGGGAACCCTCAGAGGCCCCTGTCACTTAGGTGTGTATGTGGGGGGGGGTTCAGGTTCCAGTCATTGTAGCTGAAACATCCAGCCTGGATGGGTGGGCCTGGTGGTCCCAGCTGGCAGGTGGGGCGGCTTCTACCATCCCTGCCAGAGGCCTCAGTCTGGGGTTGCACAGCTGCAAGCTTCTGGGTCAGGAAAGAGCTGAACCTCTTTCAGTATGGGGTCCTAGTACCTTGGAGCCCATAGCAGGGTCAGTGGTAGGGCCCTTGCCTGGCTTTTGAGAGGCTCTGGGTTCTGTTCTCAGTACCACAAACAAAACACTCAGACTGCGGTGGTCTGTGAATGACAGGGTCACTCTGGGACATTCAGAGCTGGGCAGACTGGGTAAGGAAGGGGTCCTCTGTGCCTTCACCAGATGGCCAGAGCAAGAGGCTCCAGAACCTGGCTGCCTGTCAGGCCTCTATGGTACTTCTGAAAGCCAGGTCTGGGTGGTAAGACATAAAGGTTAGCAAGAATCCGTGGGCTGGACCTCCCGGAGTACAGTTGAAGTGAGGGAGGAGCGACAATGTGAACAAAGGAGCCAAGACCACGATGGGGAAACCTGCAGAACCAGCTGACCACAGCTAGTGAGAGATCATTGGTTCTCTACACTGTCTGCTGGGGGACTGGCATAGGACTGAACTAGGACCCCTGAATACAGGTGACAGTGGTGTGGCTTGGGTGGAATATAAGGGCACTGGCAGTGGGTCCAAGGTCTAAGTATAATGCATAAACTGACTTTGAGGAGCCCATTTTCTATGGAGAGATAGATACCTTGCTCAGCTTAGACATGGGTGGGGACGATAGACATGGGGGGTGATGGGATAGACTTAGTTGACATCCTAGGGGAGGCCCTACCCTCTCTGAAGAGCAGATGGGAGGTGGGATGGGGATAAGGAGGGGACAGCAGGAGGAGAGAACAGAGGGGGAAACTAGCATTGGAACGTATAAATAAATAAATAAATAAATAAATAAATAAATAAATAAATAAGAAAGAACCTGTGGGCTGCGACCCACAAGAGGACGTACAGCATGGCAGGGAGGACACTGCCCCCCCTTCTCCTCCCTCTGTGCTAGCACACAATCTGAATCTGTACCCACAGTGTGTGCTGGAAACCCCCACGGGTATAAGGTCTCACAGGGTTCCCAGGGCTTGGGTTCTCAGCTACCCCAGATTCGTGGGACAGTGAGACTCACCTAAAGGTAAGCCAGAGATGACCTTGACCAGGAATACCGGCAGCACACTAGGCAGCAGCAGCAGGCGGGTGATGGCCTTCAGGTCAAACACACTGGCCTTGGCTCCACCTGGCCACCGGGGACATCAGTCAAAAACACTGGTTGTGGGGTTTTGGCTGCCACCTTTGCCCCCCAGGCTTAGAGCTGACTATTTCTCAGCAGCCCCCTCCCACAGCCTCTGGGGAGTTTCGGGCCACTCATCACACTTTGGCTAACCCAAGGACCCCGGCATCCCGGGCAGGGCAGGGGACGGTAGGTGTTCAAGAGAAGATGCACCTGGCATCAAGTAGTTCTGCTAGAACATTCCTAGATCCTCAACCTTCTTGACAAGGGCAGTTGCTCCCAGCCCAGTCAGAGAGGTATGCCCTGACACCTAGGACACTCTTAGTCACTGGCCTCCCAACTATGCCTAGATGTCTCCCGGGGCCCTGTTCTTGCTTCTTGTATCACAGCCTGCAGTTCCAAGAAGTCTCCATCTCAGTCACTGGGCAGGGAACAGGGGCACCCTTCTGAAGAGCCACCTGGCCCATATTTGCCACCAGCTCAGTGGGATCACCCTCTGAGCCAGTAACCTCACATGGCTCTGGACATTCAGCGTCTCAGAGACTAGTAGCTACCCCCAAACCCCCGTGTCCCCTGAGTATTTCCTGGCTTTTCTAGACTTGCCTTGTAGGGCCTCCCTGCTCAGGGCCTTGGCTTGCCTGATTCCCAGATTGACCTACAAGGAGTCAGCAGCAAGAGGTTGAGAGAAGACTTTGTTTCTTCTATGCATCCCCTGAACCCTTTGGCTGTAAGGTCTTCCCATTCTCAGCAGAGGCATAGGTTGCTGGCTTCTGGGACAAGGTGGTACCCATTGGCCCAGTTGTAGGCAGGTGGGGCTTACCCTGATGGGCTGACTGGACACCGGCCTCCTTGGTGGTGGCAGGGACACAGGTAAAGCTGAGGACAGCTCCTAGGAGTGTGACCACAAGAGCCACGATGGCAGGACAGTGGATCCTGGGGGCACAGTCTAGGTCAGATGGTGTACTGTTGCAGGGGTACACTCTAGAGCGCCCCCCCACCCGGCCTTATCTTTTTGGCCCCATTAAAACCTCACTTGCTGCCAGGTAGTGGTGGCACACACTTTTAATCCCAGCACTTGGGAGGCAGGTGGATCTCTGTGAGTTTGAGGCCAGCCTGGTTTACAGAGTGAGTTCCAGGACAGGCTCCAAAGCTACACAGAGAAATCCTATCTGGAACACCACCCCCACCCCCGCCACAAAAAAAAAAAAAAAAAAAAAAGCAAAAAAAAGCAACCCTCACCTGCTGCTCAGGTGCTCAGTCCCAGATACTCATCCCTTAAAGTACTTTATCAGATGACAGCTGCCCTAACAAGCAGGCCCTGAAGCATCTGGGAGGTGAAGGGTGGGATGGGGGTGGGGGCAGTGTGTGAGTCTAGAGGTAGTGCTGGGGTAGAGTGGCCTTGCTCATGGAACAGTTGGTTCCCAGGTTCCCCAGGGTCAGTCAGGTTTGTGGGTGTCCCTGAGGACAGCCTTAAAGACCTGAGACCAGGTACAAGGTCCCCTTGCCAGTGAGGACAGGCTGGCACTAAGTGGTTTCTAAGAGATCACCTTTCTTCCTCCAAAAGACCCTTCACCACTCCCTAGGGGGCAAGACCTTCCAGGGCTGGGGAGTTTGGGTTCTGTGTCTCAGGTCCCCCATGCATGATTATGTAGGAAACCCTCCTGCCTGCCAGAGACTCTCTGTCCCCTGGGTGCCTTGCTATGAGCCATGGAACAGCTCAACACTTCCAGTATAGTCTATCCTTCCGGGAAATACAGACACCCGGGGACTGGTCTTTCAGATCCTATAGACTCCTCTGGTGCCCAGTCCAACACTTGCTCTGAGTAGGGAATTTCTCAGAGCTAGCTGAGGACCCCAGGCTGGAATACCCTTTCCTCTACAGATTCGAGAACTCCTACATACTCAGCATGGGACCAACCCCCAAGCCAGCACCTGGTCTCAGCAGGGGACTCTTTACCATATGCTTAGAATCTGGACCCCATGGGCAGATGGACCTAGGCTAGATCCTGCATTGAAGCTTCAGCAGGGAAATGTGACCTGATGTTCACATGGACTGTCCAGGTGCTGCCCCCAGCAGCATCCTACACCTGCCCTGTTCTGGTTCCTGGACAGACATGAGTGAGAGCCAGGGTCTTGGGAGAACCCCCAAGCTGACAAACAAGACCAGTTCAAGCTGCCTGTGCCACTCCACATCACAGCCACAGGGGTGTGTACATGTGTACATGCACATACAGACAAACTCACGGATACAGGATATATCTCTCATACAGAAGGACAAACATACACAAACACATAAGCATATACAGGTACCTTTGCTAGAACTCTGATGTACACCTGCAGGCAGGAGGTACCAAGGAAACAAGTAGAACCACTAGTAGAGATCAGACCTCAACAGCTCTACTCAGTGTGGGGCTTGGCACACCTCTCTTGCTATTTCCCTATCCTCCAGGGCAATTGGGCATCTAGTTCTGACTGCTATAGTTCCCTCAATGGACCCCATTCCTAGCCAATCAGGGAACATAATACTACTGGACTCCAGAGTGAGGCCTCTTCAGGCCCCAAGGGACTGGCAGGAAATGGTGTGTGACATAAGGAAGATCACCTTTTCCAGTGGCTGGCCTCAGAGGCCTTGCTTTTGGCTTCTGGTCTCTGAAATCTTAACATCACCTCCTGAGGCCTGGCCAGGTGGGAACAAAGTCTGCTTTTCTCATTAGATGCCCCAGAAGCACTCAGGAGCAGAGGTGGCCTTGCATGATGCTATTTTCACAAACTGGTGATAAGTGAGGGTAGGTGGTGAGGTGCTAGGATCCTATCTGTCTTCTGAGTGGTGATCAGCCAGTCAAAGGCCAGTACTGCCCTGGGAATGCAGGTCCTGGGGCTGGGATACTCTGCAGGCCCAGGAGAACCTGAGGCCACAGTCTCCCAGACTCTGAATAGGCTGTTGCCTGTAAAAGCCGGGGTGTCACTCACTTCAAACTCAGAACTCCACAAAAACAAAACACTGAAAGGAAAGCAGCCAAGAGGGAAAGCCAGTGTTGGGGGTGGGGATGTGTAGCTCAGTGCTAATATTCTTGGTTAGTGTGTGGAAGGCCCCGGGTTCAATCCCCAGTACTGGGGGATGGGGAGTGAAATTCTGGGCCAGTCAGACGGTTCAGAGAGTAAAAGGACATGCTGACCTGAGTTTAAGCCCCAGAATCCTGAACATTGTCCTCTGATCTCTCCACCACTGTGCGTGCTCCCTCCTACCAACACACACACACACATACACACACACACACACACACACACACACACACACACACACACACACACACACACACACACACTATAAAATATTAGGGGAATGGAGAGGTGGCTCAGCAGCAAGAGCCCTTACTGCTCTTTCCGAGGACCCAGGTTTAATTCTGAGCACCCATAGTAGGCCGCTCACAACTGCCCGAAACTCCAGCTCCAAGAAACACGGCACCTTTCTCAGACTTCTCTGGCCTCACACCCACACATGGCACCCATACACAAATAAAAGTAAATAACTGCCGGGTGGTGGAGCACACCTTTGGCCCCGCACTGGGGAGGCAGAGGCAGATGGATCTCTGAGTTCCAGGCCAGCCTGGTCTACTGAGTGAGTTCTAGGACAGCCAAGGATAAACCTGTCTTGAAAAATCAAACAGACAGACAAGCAAATAGAACTTTAGGAAATAACATGTATGTTTTTCTTTTTGGCAAGGGTCTCACTCCGCAGCCGCGGCTGGTGTGATACTTGCTACTCTGTAGCCACGGCTGGTGTGATACTTGCTATGCAGAGCCAGTTGGCGTCAGGCTCATAGGGATGCACCTGCTTTTGCCTCTCACCTGCTCTAAGACTTCAGGACAAGCACTGCCTTGCCTGGCTAAAATTACATCTAAAAAAAAATTATCTTAAAAAAAAAAAAAAAAGTAAAGGTGCAGGGCAGCTAACCCCTAGGGCTTTCAAGCTTATGGGAGATTGTGACATCCCCTCCAGGGCCTTCTGGTTATCAGACCCCAGCATGTAATTCAAGAAGCTCCCCTCAGGGTCCCGCCTCTGTGACTTGCACAGGTGCAAGGCCAACCTGGTCAGGCTCTCAGAATGTCACACAACTTGCACCTAATTTTGTACTTTTTCTTTTCTTTCTTTTAAAGAATGATTAATTTACTTTTATTTCACTTGCATTGTTATTTTGCCTGCCTGCATGCCTGTGGAGGATAACTCCAGATCCCCTGGAATTGGAGTTACAGATAGTTGTGAGCTGAGCTGCCATGTGGGTGCTAAGAAGTGAATCTAGGCTCTCTCTTTCTTCCTCCTTTTCTTTCTTCCTTTTTTCCTTCCTTTCTTTTCCCTTCCTTCTTTCCTTCCTTCCTTTCTTCCTTTTTTTTTTTTCCTTTTGAGACACAGTCTTACTATGTAGCCCTAGCTGTCCTAGAACTCACAGACATCTGCCTGTTTCTGCTTCCTGAATCTTGGGATTAAAGGCATTTGCCAGCCTGGTTTGGCATGGTGGTGTAGAGGCAGAGGCAGGTGGATCTCTGTGAGTTCAAGGACAGCCTGGTCTGCACAGTCAGTCCAAAGACAGCCAATGCTACATAGTGAGCCCTGTCTCAAAAACAAACAAACAAACAACACCCCCAAAAGAGAAAAGAAAAAGAAAACAAACAAACAAAGCAGAGGACAACAACAAAAGGCAGGCACCACCACCCCAGTACATTTCATTTATACTTTTTCTTTTTTAGGTTGAGCCAAGACTTCAAGGACATCAGCTCAGCCTCTCACTGCCTCTCCCCATCTTCTTTCCATCGATTGGATAAGTGGAAACTGGATAGGTGGGCACATGGATACCTTTCAGAGATGAGGAGTCCTCCATAGACATTGTTTCTGCCTTCCCTGGCTACACGACATTTCCTCCATTATAAATGAGTGCTGGATCACAGCCTTGTCTGTCTCCTCACCACTGTGCCTCTGCTGTCCTGGAGCCTGGCTACCACATCCTATCTGCCAGCTTCCAGGAGGCTTCTGAAACTGTAGCCATAGTTCAGCAAACAATGAACTCATTTCTCCTCAATTCCAGGGCCTGTCTGTAAAGCCAAGGGTGGAGATGACCCTCTGCCTGGCCTAGACTCTGCCCAACCATGTCTGGGCTCCTGCTGTGTTCTAGGATGACAATTCCTTCCTCACCACTTTGGACCCCTGCCCAGTATCTTCAAAGCTCTGAGAGGGGCTATAGAGCCAAGGTCCTTGATGCTAAGAGCTAACATGCACATGTGGCTTAAAGCCCCCAGTCTCACATTCTCTTGGAAGACAGTGTGCATATGATACCTTTCACAAGAGGCAGGGACAGGGACTCCAGAGCACCATTGAACACCCAGCCTGGGGCTCAGTCAGAAACCAGCTGCACCACCTGCCCTGTAATCTGCCCAACATGCAAGCCCCATGGCTAAGATGAATCTGAAAACAAAAATCCTGCAGGTGGGGTGCTCCTATAACCTCCAAACAAATACTGAATCCCTTCGACCTAGTGCTTCCTAGCCTGGAGCTCCCTCCAAGCTCCTCTTCCCACCTCTCCATTGTGACACAGGTCTTCAACCAAATGACCAGTTTCTTCTTGCCTGGAGCCTTTGAGGACTTGAGGGGTGAAGAACACCCCTCACCCTCCCTGGTTTTGAGAGGCCCATACTCTAAGGCCTCGGGGACCAGATAAGATTTGCAACCAATGTGTGCTATGTCCTAGGTATGACTCTGAGCAGGGGTCACGGGGCCACTTGGTATCCAGGAGGGTTTGCAGGTGGCCACTGTTATCTCGGGGGAACCTGACCCTCAGGGTTTGTGGCTGGATACTTCCTAGTTCAGCTCTCAAAGTCCTCCCAGACTTGGTGGCGTCTGTTCAAATTCCTACTCTTTGTGGGTGACTGAGAATTCCAGACCCCTAGGCTACAGGTCCAGCTGGACCAGCAACATGCTGGATGGCCATAGTTGAGCCAGCCCTCACCGGGATGGGTGAAGGATCTCTAGTTTGCTGTGGTCCTGGGTCTCTTTTTCCTGGGTTTGCTATTGATTCCTCAGTAGCTCTGTCTTCCCTGGACATCCTGGTCTTATCCCTGTGGGATCTGCAAGCTTGGATCTGAAGAGATGGTACAGTCCAGGCTAGTTACCACCTCAGCTTTGCTTATAGCAGTGGTTCTCAACCCCTTTGGGGGCTGAAGGGTCCTTTCACAGGGGTCACCTATCAGATACCTTGTGATCAGATATTTACAAAATTAATTTGCAAAATTAATTACAAAGTAGAAGCAAAATTTTTATGCTCAGGGAGTCACCGTAACACGAGGAACTGTATCAAAGGGTCAGCATTAGGAAGGCTGAGAACCATTGGCAACAAGGACAGTCAGCAGCCTGCTTTGTTTGCCAGTCACTGTTCCATGCCCCAGATCTTGACCACTGAGGCCACTTCCACAGCCCTTAGGGCTGAACTTAGATATCTCATGTTGCCTCAAACCCCACAGGTTTCCTAGGGTCTCTTAATACTCTCTAGAAGTCTGATGGCTCCACCTTCAAAACAATGAAGACCTGACCTCTTGGGCTGTCCTCACCCTTCCCTGGGCCTGGTATTTCTCAACCACCCAGGACACTCACTGCCTGTCTGCTTCCAAAGGGCCAGTGCCCCAACAGCAGGGATTCACTGTCTGGCCACTAGAGGCTCCATAGGTCTTATACTCAGAACTGATGGTGGCCCCTGAGACAATGTGAAGGTGGTATCCTCACTACTTCAAAAGCCCTTTTGGACCTTGCCCCCATCTTCCTGGCTCTGGTCACTCTCACCTTTTGAATCTTTTCAGGTAACTACAGTATCTTGTCTATAGGACTGTACCTCCATTGACAGGTGCCTCAGCTCACAAATGCTGCTGCCCACCCACAGGCAGGGACTTCTCTGGTCCCAAGCCATGGCCTTGGATGTGCTCAGACAAGGGTGACTCTTAATACTTTAACCATGTCCCAAGGGCCAGTGGCTCAGGACCCTCCCCAAGTCCAACCCTGGGTTGTAAGATGCTGGGGTTCAGGGTGATAAGTCACAGGACCACCCCTACTGCTGATGTGTGTGTAGTGCTCTGAGCTCAGGGCCCCTCTTGGGCAGCTCAGTCTCCTGGGCCTGAGCACTAGACTGGTCCAAACCAGTTACACCAGTGCTGGCTCTTGCAGGCTCCAATGCCAAGTCCACTTCCTCCTCCCACCTGCTGCCCCAGGCTTCAGAGATGAGCACTGTTAGGGGAACAAGCTCCCAGGGGTGGGCAGAGAGACTGGGGACAGGGAGACCCCTGTGTGGACTTGATTTCCATCAAGGAGAGGGAGAGTAAAGTATGGGTGGCTCTTGCCTGAGGCAAGGTCAGATGCAGACTAGACTTGTCATGCCGGTGGGAGTTGGGGGGCAGGGAGAATGTCCAGGTTGCCTGTTGGGGAGGAAGCCTTCCCTGTGGGACACTTGGATCCTGGGGCTCTATGGGAATGAAAGGTGACTGCAAATGGGTTAAATACCCAAGCCTCCATGCCCTCACAAACACATAGGGGACAATTACACTCACAGCTACCTGACTATGGATGTGGCTAGTCACATCTGGTGGGACAAGGGCAGACTCCTCAGCTATAAGTCATCAGGAAGCTGATAAAATATCCTGGAACGCCATCTTGGGGGCTGCTGGGAGGGAAAAGGGAAGGAGTGGTGTCTTCTGATTTAGCTGTTGGGGTGCAGAAATGTGCAGGGGGCTGGATGGAGCAGCCTGCTGGTGGAAAATGTGTGGATGGCAGTAACTGTACACCATCAGTGTTGCTCAGTGCCCGAGGGTTAGGTCACCCCTGTAGCACTGGTGAGCTTGGAGGACCCATGGACCCACATCACAGGTGAGAAAACCTATAGAAGCAAGGGATATACCCCTACCCCTGGAAGCAGGAGGGTGGCGTTGGGTGTCTCCCTGACCATTGCCTTTCCCTGGGTGCCTGCATCCTGAAAAAGGCTCACCTAGGCTGCCTCTTCTCTTCTGAACAGCTACAGTCTGCTTTTGCTGACCCCTCTGTTCGCTCCTCCTTTCCTGTGGTCAATCCATGGAGAAGCCACAGGGACAAAGTCTTGCTGGGCTTGAGTTAACTCGCTATTGTAGCTCAGGTCCCTGACCTCTGCAAACCACACAGTCCTCAGCTCCTAAACTTGAAAGGTCAGGAGCATCCAGGGCACCCTGGAGGATGCAGCAATTGCTATTCTTCACTGGCAGAGATGCTCAGCTGTACATTTGCTCCACAGTCCTTTGGCTCAACAGTTCCCAGGGCCTTCTTACGTCCCTGCATCCCATGCTCTGTGCACATTCTGTTTACTTGCCTCTCTCCTGTCCAGCATAGGTTTCTACTTAATATCCTGGTGCTTACCTATTCATCCCCTCCCCTTCATCCTGGTTTCTTTCTTTCCATATCTCACATAGTTCAACCATTATCATCATCATCATTGCTGTTTTTTTTTTTTTTTTTTTTTTTTTTTCCTAGACAGGGTTTCTCTGTGTAGTCCTGACTGTTCTGGAGCTTACTCTGTGACCAGGCTGGCTTCAAAACCAGAGATCCATCTGGCTCTACCTCCCAAACGATGGGATTAAAAGCATGTGACACCACCCCCAGCTTCAATCCAACTTTATAACATCTGTGGGAAATGTACTGTCTTTTTTATCAACCAGTTAAATAAGACAAAACTTCATTAAAAAGTATAAAATATCACTGGGTGGTGGTGGCACATGCCTTTAGTCCCAGCACCTGGGAGGCAGAGGCAGGCAGATCTCTGTGAATTTGAGACCAGCCTGGTCTACAAGAGCTAGTTCCAGGACAGCCTCCAAAGCCACAGAAAAATCCTGTCTTGAAAAACCAAATCTCTCTTTCTTTCTTTCTTTCTTTCTTTCTTTCTTTCTTTCTTTCTTTCTTTCTCTCTCTCTATATGTATGTATGTATGTATGTATGTATGCATGTATGTATGTATGTAATGTATGTATCTGGATGTGGTGGTGCACACTTTTAATCCCAGCACTGACTTTGGAGGCAGAGGCAGACAAATTTCTGTGAGGTTGAAGTAAGCCTGGTCTACATAGCAAGTTCCAGCAAGTTTTAGGCCAGCCAGGGCTGCATAGTGAGACCCTATTTTAAAGAGAGAGAGAGAGAGAGAGAGAGAGAGAGAGAGAGAGAGAGAGAGAGAGAGAGAGAGAGAGAGAGAGAGAGAGAGAGAGAGAGAGAGAGAGAGAGAGAGAGAGAGAAAGGTAAAGAAAAATGGATCGGCTTTGTTGAAAGGCAAATACCTCCAAGGCCATCAGTTCTTGAAATCAAAATACCTGCTCAAGGTCAGGAACTCTGCTCAAAACTGTTCTGCTTATCAGCTTCACATTGGCCTACCTTGGGCACATTAGACCATGCTCCGATCACTCAGGTGAGGCACAGGACCCCTCTGCATTAGGAGTAGAAACCTAACTGAACCCACTGAGATGCTTGACCCTCCTGCAGAAATGAAACTTTTTGCCTTGCTGGTCATTTTCCTTGCCTTTGTTTTCTTAGAACCCCAGGCCCATTTCTAACGCACCCCAGAGACTTGGACTGCCTTATTGCACTTCAGAAAGTAGAACCTGCAGGCACTTACTAGATGTCCAATGCACACTCGTGAGCAGACAAGTTCAGGCTCCCATTCACATGTTGAAAGGACATTCAGGGCCATGTCAATGAGCCCTGCCATGGCTCCCTGGAGACCTTCCTGCCAAGCTAAGTCTGTCTCTACTGCAGAGGACAGACAGGGGAGTCTACCACAGACTATTCCAGAATCATGCTGTAATGGGGCCATAGTGTCCATACTTGGAACTCTGAGCTCAGCCATCCATCGTCCAGATGTCTCTACTGTCATTGGGTTGGTCTGAGGAAATTTGGGGGAGCCTAGATTACAGGCTCTCAGGAGAGTCTGGCTTGAGGAGGAAGTCAAACCCTGAGAACCTAGGACTGGCATTGTTTATCCAAGATGAAAGAGCCTGGTTGTGACAGATTTGTCCCTCTGAAGCACAAGGGTTTAGGCACTAGAAAGGCTCTGTCCAGGAGACAGCCTACAGAGAATTGTGTGGATCTCGAGGACACAGGCTTCTCTGAGAAGGAGGACATACCCCCTTCTGGATGAGCCACCTGTCCCAGCACCACAGCTGACTTCATGAGAGTTTTTTATCTGAATGATGGCAGGTGTAGGCTGACTCTTAGGATTTTGCTCTGATGGGTTCAAGAGATTTGGGGCAAGGAGCAAGGGAACATGCTAAGTCCAAGGTGAGGCTTTTCTCCCAAGAGGCCCTCATCTGCTTAAAGATAGCTGGGGTCTGTCCCAACTGCAGTCAGAGGAGCCTATTCCAGATCATCCTAGAACCATGTACTGGGGAGGTTTTTCCAGGCAGAAAAAGCTGAGTCCCCAGGACAGGGCCAGGTGAAGAGCTCCAGGGTAGGGAGTTGGGTACTAGGTAGAAGGCTAACTCAGCTGATCCTCAAGTCAGCAAGCCACTGTCAGAACTAACTTTTAGCGATGAGGAAAAAGGCACACTAGGCGGGCAGCACACTGTCCCTCTTCTTCAAAGGGATTCCGACCACAGCCCCCCTCCCTAGAGTACAGAGAAACAGCGTGAGTGGGATTGGCTGTAGTAAGAATGAATATCAGGAGTCCCAGTCTACACATAAATGTCAGACAAGGCATCTTCCTCCTACCCAGGACAGACTTTTCCAATGCAGCACCTTTGCGCCTTTGCCGTAATGATGGCGCCCCCTGGTGGCGAAGCCACCAAAAGGGTCCACCCACCCTGCAGGTTGGTCCCCAAATGCTTGGCATTTAGGCCGGAAACCAAGTCTCAGAGAAGTACTCCTGCTGGGTCGATGGTCTAAGAGTGAGCGGCTTGCCCAGTGCCTTCCCGGCTCCCCACCCGGGTCCTCGCTAGGCCACTTACCCGTACGTGGTGGTAAGGGTCCCGCCAAGCAGGGAGCCTAAGATGACTCCGACGCCAAAGCAGAGACCTAGTCGACCCAGGGCGGCAGGCCGTTCTGCGGGCGATGTCAGATCTGTGATGACCATCTGGGCAGCTGCGGGTCCGAAGGGGCTAAGTTGGACCCGACCCCTCACCATGGAGAGCCCACCCAGGGGTTCAGGCTACTCCCCAAGCTCTTCCAACTAGGCCTTGCAGCCCCTCCACCCAGACTGTATCCCCCATAGTCCCTCCACAGCGCCCTCCACCCAGGCCATGCCTCTACAAACCTCTCCATTCTATGTGGCCTGCCCCAGACCATGCACCATTCTCCATTCGGAGGCCACCGCTCTTATCACTTGCCATCTGTCCCCTACCTGAAGCCATGCCCTCGTCTATCCCCTCTACCCCCTTCCAGCCAGGTCTACCCATCGGTCTACCTGGAAGAGTGTGCATGAGTGCTGCGGGTAGGCGTGAGGCAAAAAGCAGGAAGACACCAGGCAGAGATGGGCTACAGGAGGCCGCCAAGAGCAGGTATAGAGCCGATGCTGCCATGAAGGAGAGTGAGAGTGCCGCCCGTGCCCCGCATTGGTCTGCGAACCTAGGGCAGCAGGGCGAGTCAGTCCACAGCAGGCAGGGCCCTTCCCTCGTGCCCCACTTGGGGCTGCTGAGAGGCTGGTGAAGGGGCACCCAGGGGCGTGTATGGGTACATGGGCTTCTACCTAGGAAGTTGCCTACAGGCCCACCAGCTGGAGTTTGGGCTATCACAATGTGGTACCAAGGATGCTTGGAAGCAGACCAGCCCTCTCCTGCTCCCACTGAATAGGGATGCTGGGGACCAAATTCTGAGTGGTGGTCATGGGTCTTGTGGGGTCTACATTTCTCACACACCATACCTGCCAAACACAGGCCCACCCAGCAGCTGAAGCACACCAAAGGTTGTCTGAAGGTAGCCAAAGGTGACAGAATCTAGGCCCAGTGTCCGAGACAGATACTGAAATACAAGAAGGATCTGCAGTTAGGCCACCTCAGACAGGTAGGGGTGTGAGGGAGCAGAGGGCAGTGTCATGGGAGAGAAGGCCTTCCCTGGGGACCCTCATCCTCCTCTGTCAGGTGGTCCTTGTAGGAGTCCCTAGCTAAAGACTTCTGGCCCACCCAGTCTGCAGGACACACTTCAAGTGGGCCGCAGAGAGACACCCACTCAATATTTTGTCTTCAAATCACTATAACATTGTCCTGGCCAGCAAGCAACTGCCCCCAATCCCCTTAACCCTTGAGATATGGCCCATTGTCCAGAAAGACAGTCTGCTCTGTGAGTTCCGTGGGACTCATTCTCTCTTGGGGGCTGACTATCTGACAGAAGGGAGGTGGCAGCATCCTGGGACCCCAGGATCTTATCTTCCACGCCTCAGCTGCTGTCGCCCTCTAGACCTCGGCCTCGTTCCTCCTCCCTTCCTGGTCCACCTGTCTTATTTGATTCAGCCCTATAGGCATCTGTCCCAAGGGTAACCTCCTTCAGCTCTCCTCTGTTCTCTTGAGGCCCCCCTGGAGGGCCCTGTTCCAACAATGGATCTCTTTCTAGTGCCTTCTCCCCCAGTCCTCACAGCCTTGGGTCCTGGGCCAGGTGCTCCAGGTCTCCCCCACCTGGCCTGAAGCAGCTGCTTTTCTTGCTCCTCCCTCCAGCAGTCAGCTCAGGGAATCCCCAGCAGGCCACCTCTTAGTGGCACCTGCCTCAGTGGCTTGCTTCTTCCTCTCTGACCCTGTGCTCCAGATTGTTTTGAATCTCATACCTCATCGGTAGTCTCCACCAGCCTTCCTTCACACTTGGAGAGCCTGCTGGAGCCACCTCCACCATGGGGACCCCCATACCTCTGTCCCACTGCCTGCATGCCCCTCCTCTATCGTGTCCCATGTCTAACACCACCTCCAGCGCAGCATGGCGAGAACTAGACACGGGTCCTCCTCAATACTGACTGGGCCCGTGACTGTTGTTTCTTTGATTTTATTTGCTAGTTTTATTTTATGTGTGTGGCTGTTTCTGCCTGTGTATAGTCTGTGCACCATGTACCTGTAGTGCCCACAGAGGGCATCATATCCTCTGGAACTACAGTTACAGGTGGTTTTGAGCCTCCGTGTGGGTCCTTTGGAAGAGCAGTCAGTGAGTGCTCTTAGCCATGGGTGCCCCTAATATTGCTTCTTCATTTCAGACAGCATCTCTGTCATCCCAGGATTGGGTCCAAAGTCCCAGTGTCATTCCTGGACTCCTTTCTCTCACCCTCACATTGAAGCTATCTATTAGCAATAGATCTGCCTCCTTTTCGCCTCTCCACAGTTCTGCCTAACCATTCTGGAATCTCTTCAGCATCTGTGACTGTGATTCTGGGACCTTAATGCCTCTTCTCTAGCTGCAGGCTCAGCACTACCCTAGGGCCTTGCACTGGCAATGTGTCTCTGGCTGCCTTCACCCTTTGTTGTTTGTTTGTTTTTGTTTTGTTCTGTTTTTGGTTTGGTTTTTCGAGACAGGGTTTCTCTGTGGCTTTGGAACCTGTCCTGGAACTTGCTCTGTAGACTAGGCTGTCCTGGAACTCACTGAGATCCGACTGCCTCTGCTTCCCAAGTGCTGGGATTAAAGGCATGCACCACCAACACCCGCCACCCCTTTGTTCTTATGTTGCTTTCTTGGCCACATTTTCTGACTCCAAATCAGCCACGTGCCCTCAGACTCTCGGTGCTCTCACCCTTTCTCACTCCCAACCATTTCTTCTTTCACTGCATGGTGAAACATTGTCAGCAGCCAGCCCTGAGGGCCACCTGACTGGTCCTTTGTGCTTTGCTGTGTCATAGTCCAGTGTCTGCTCACAGGGATAGGCTGGCCAATCAGAGCCTCTCTCTGGGAGCCACTGCAGGTCTCTGCAGGTTGTTCTAAGGCTGAAATATATTCTCCTCCCTGTGCCAACTCTCCTTTTATGAGGAGAAAGGTAAGGCTTCTGAACAGGCTCCTGAATTTCAGGATGGAGGCTTGAGGTGGGGACCCTGGCTATCTGTGAGCCAGCAGAGCTCAATTTAGCAGGGGTAACAGAGGGTGGGGTCCCGATATGGAAGTGTCTACCACTCCCAGAATGATCACAAAGGCCAGGGCTGCCTCTAACCCAGATCACCAGCTGCAGGCAGGGCCAGCTCTGCTCCAGGAAGCAGAGGGGTGGAGGAGGGGCCAGGGAAACCAGCATTCACTTCTTGGTCACATTTAACTCTGTTCTCTGTGTCCCTCTGTTCTCTGAACCTTGGACTTTTGGGTATAATGTGAGCAGGGTTCTGGCTTCAATCAAAATTCCTGTGTGCCTAAGCATCTCAGTTCTGCATAGCTTGGCCTGCTAACCATACTGAGGGCCAGGCCCATATACTGAGTGGTGCCCACACCTAACACAGAGGCAGCTTCAACTCAATGCTCCAGTCATCCTGGCCTTAAGAATCTCCAAGGGAGCATTGAAAGATGGTCTGTGGTCAATGTCACGACTCCACCCAGGCTGGGCAGAAAAAGGAGATGGATAGTCCACCTCTGAGTTCTCCCAGATGGCTGCTGCTCATACACCATGGAACCCAGTGGGCCAGCTCCATACAAGTTTGTCGAGTGACTAACCAATAGTGAAAATGTGGGAATGAACCAAAGGTTGTAGGCAGACACCCTGTAGCCAATGGAGACTATTCTGCCCCACCGTGCCCTGATTCAGATAGATTCAGAAAGGCTGTGGGATCAAGTCTCTATCCTCATATTTTGGTGGTTAGGAAAGAAACCAATGGAATGGGTAATGTGGAATAGGGCATAAAGTGTGGACACAAGAAAACAGAGGTGATGCCTAGCAGGATGAAGGGATGAACAGACACAAAGGTCAGACAAGACTGGGACTGCATTCAGCCCTTTGGGACAGGAGCTGAGCAGGTGTTGGACATAGGTGCCTAGGGGAAGAACAGGGACAGGGGGCAGCAAGTGAGGGTGTTACAGGGGGAGGATACTGTAGAGAGGGCATCTCACAGGCTGGGGTGTCAATGGGTTCAGTTCCTAGATCCTTAACTAATTCAGCAGGAGGGGTCCAACAGCATCAAGCCCCACTTTGCTCCCTGCCATTAGCCACCAGGAAGGTGGAGCCGTGCCTCTGGTGTAGGGTGTATGGGTGTTACTCACTGGTAAAATAGAGAATTGCATGAAGAGACAAGTTATCTCCAAGGCAGCCAGCACGTAGGTGAGTATGATAATCCCTTGCCGGCGTAGAGCACCCATGCTGCCAGAGAGCTGGCCAGACATCCGGGCAGGTGGGATCTGGAACCCTGGAGGGACTTCAGCCAGAGCAGAGTAAGCCTTGCAGCAGGCAAGGGGCAAAAGTCCTGTTGATTCTGGCTGGGTGCTGACTCACCAGGTTGGAAAGGGTGGCCTGTGCCTGCAGGGGAGGAAGAGGAGAGCGGTGGACTCTAGAGCTCACCAGGGTTCTCTAGTAACCCTGATCTTCAAGAATGGGTCAGGTACCCTCCCCATCTGCCAGCTCCTGGTCTAGGGCATAGCCTCCATCAAAGAGGAGACAGGGGCATCCCATACTTCAGGGGGCACCCTCATCTGAAAAGGGCATCTTTCCTCCACAGGAAGACCCCATGTCTTCTTTCTAGAGGGAAATGCAGGCAGGTGTGGTTTCTGGCTGTTGCTTTTGGTGGATATGGGGCCCCAATGAACCTTCCTTCTTCTGGGACCTGCCTGCACCTCCAGGGTCTTCTGGAGTTGCAGTGCAGTAGGGACTAGGGGACAGCTCACCTCTTCAGATTCCACCCTTGCAGGGCAGCTCAGCCTCACTTACAATGGAGTGCTTTCCTCCCTCTTAACCTCTTCCACCGGTGGAAACCGAATTATACAGCCAGGTTGAGCCCCTTTCAAAATTTTGCCTGACACCTCCATTAGAGCCCCAGGACAGCCTTCACCCGAGAATGGCCCTAATACCTGTTGGGTATCATGGGCTCTGGAAGCTCAACAGGTGCTCGGGTACCTGTCTTCGCCAGGACAGCGTGGACTACGTTCCTGGTGAGTGAGCCCTCCCAGGTGTTTCCTGACACCTGTCCTTCCGCAGTGACCCGGGAAGGTCCTGCCCCCACTATAGCCTGGGTCCTCCCACTTCTCCAGGGCTGGCCTGCTCTTCTGGCAGCTCGCTCCACCCACCCAGGGCTAGCAGGCAAAGCAGCCTCTGAACATTCATTGGCCAAATCCCCTAGGCCAAATCTCCCTAGGCCCCGCCCCAGAGGGTTTGAGAGGTTCCAACTGCTGTGCTTTTCTGTCCTGCCCTGGACCCTATCCTGGTCAGGAGGAGGCTGTAACTCTGACCGCTCAAGCAGCACAGGGTGTCTATTTCGGGTTGAGGAGGGAAGACGAGGAGAAGGAGGACGAAGAGAGGAAGAAGGAGGGAGGCTGACCCTGGGACCCAGATCCAGGAGAAAACGGGAAAGCAGAAGCCTGGGGAGGTGCAGAGATACCACACTTATCTGGGTAACTCTTGAGCACCGGATCTCTCTCCACAGACCAGGAGGTTTCTGGAACCTACAAATGTCTCCTTCCCCCCATGTCACTCTGCCTGCCCTGTCCCTATACTCCTGGAGAGGCAGAGATGTCTGTCTGGTACATAGCACTTTGGCCCTGATGGCGCCGCAAGGGAACCCTGGGAAGGCATGGTTCTTTCTAGTTTGACCCAAGCCCATTACTATCCATGCGTATTCCTCTCTAGATAGGTTGATCATTGCTAGGAAACCAGATGCTCCTTCAACCTTTCAACCTTTAAGTCGAGTAGGGGGGTCAGGTACAGGCCTCAACGTCAAAATCAGCATCTCCTTTGCTGTGTGATCACCCAGCTCAGCATATCAGAAACGGGAGGATTGTGACAGCATGGGGCAAATATGGGCATCTAGGGAAGCTCAGTGAGAACATACCTCAGAACAGGCAGGTCTGTGGGAGTCCGAACTGATGGATCAGGCCCAGGGCTCTGTTTCCAGGTGTGTGCAGTATATTTGGGATAGATTCCAGTGCAAGATATAGGATGGGAGATGTGTTGAAAGTGTGGATCCCAGGTCCTCTGCCAAGAGGCTGCAGAAACCCACCACGGCTGTCTGAGGGTTAGAGGAGAAAACCCAGTCAGCCAAGGCTTCCAGGAAGGATGAGACAAAGGCTGATATGGAAAGGAGAGGACTTGGGGGTCAGGAGAAGGGAGGAATATGTCCTGTCAGATCAGCCCCCTGATTAGGTTAATTCTTCCCCAATGGACGGGTGACAATTTTACTGATTCCAGACTCCTTGGGGCAGAGCTTAGTGAGTGAATAAGTGCCTTGGGACAGCTGGGGAGAGGCCAAGGATCCTGTGCTGTTCATGATAAGCAAGAAGGGGCAGGCTACTCACCCACAAACAGAGCTCGTAGTTTAGGGGAGCAGGCGAATGGAATGATCCTAGCTTTTGTACTTGTTCTAAACAGACTCCAGAGGGGCGGGACACTTCCTGGTTGTAAGGGAGTGTGGGAAAATTGCCCTTCTGGCTGGAGAGGAACAGGGAACTCTAGAACCTGGAATCTCCTTCTGAAGAGGAAGTAGCTTTCTCCAGGAGCCAGTATTACTCATGTGGCCGCTGTTCTGCCAGGGAGACCAACCCAGACAGCTGCAGGAAGGGCTGGTTCCTGTCTGGGGCAGGGCTGGGAGGCAGCTTTTCAGAAGAGGAGGTGACTACTCATCAGGGGCCTAAGGAAACACAGATATGGAGAAAGAGTGTAAGGCAATGGAACAGTGGTGGGGCTCAGAGGCAAGTGCAGGCAATTGAGAACACCCGATGAGGCTTGGAAGGGGTCCAGTGAGGATAGGGGAAGAAATAGAGGGACAGGAACAAGGCCACATGTGCCTAGGAAGTCATTGTGACCGCTCTGTGCTGGGGTTCAGGACCCACCAGAGCGTCTCTGAGGGCAGAAATGTCCTGGGCTTACTAATGTAAGCCCTGAAGCAGGAATCTTCCATAACCACAGAGCACCTACTGTGTGCAGGCTGTGTCTGTTTAAAGGGAGAGACTATCATTTATTTATTCTTCGGCAATTTCATACATGGATACGATGTATCTTGATCGTATGTACATCTAATTCTCTCTTCCCATTCTCCCTCTCATAACCTCTAACACATCTCCCTCTTTCATATTCTCTCTCTGGCTCCTTACTGAGTCCAGTTAGTGCCACCTGCTGGACTGTTGTCTGATCCTGTTATTTTGATCTTGTGCAGGTAACCATGGCTGCAGAGTTCGTGCTCACAATACCATGTCATGTCCAAAGGACAACATTTCATAGCTTCCCTCCCCATGCTGTGGCTCTTACATCCTTTCTGTCCCCCACTCCTTGATGTCCCCCAAGTTTCAGAGGTCAGGTCGATACAGATGTCCTATCCAGAGCTGAGCTCTCAATAGTCACTTATTCTCAGCACTGTGAGTTATGTCTAATCAACTGCTGCTCACTACGAGAGAGGACTCTCTGGCTAAGATTAAGAACAGCGTTGATTTATGCATATTAACAAACATTTAGAAGGCAGTTTGATAACATCCACTTAGCAAGACAACAGTAGTAGATTCTTTCCTAGGGCCTGTGACCACCCAAGCCATGTGCTTTTGGCTGAGTTTACAGTACCAGGGATGAATTCAATCCAGTGGAGCAGGTCCTAACCAAGAGTGATTGGTTACCCCACAGCATTCAGGCCACTGTTGTACCAGTGGGACATATTTTGCTTGGTGGGTTGGTATTGTAGCATGCAGGCTTTGCTGCTGGGTTAGATCATGGATGGTTTCTCTCTCCCCGTGGCCTGCAAATCGACTTCCAATACTATGAAAGCTAGCCAGCAGGGAGGAAGCTTAAAGGGCAGTTCCAGCTTCATTTCTCTATGTCCTGTACTCAAAATATATTCAACAGTGGGTCTGTGTCCTTTTATTGAGTGTATATTCACGTGTGTAAGTTCCTGTAAAGGCCAGTGATCAATATCAGGTGTCATTTCTTCCACAGCAGCCGTCCTGTCACCGGGACCACAGAGCTTGACAGTCTCTGCCCACCTCCACAGCACTGGCATATCAAGCTGTTTCTGGTAAAGCTCTCTCCTCAGCCCTCTGCATCCTTTATTAGATTGTTTACAGTGCATGTGTTGAGGGAGATAGATAACATCTCAGCTGTGACCACGTGTGTGTTATTTACTCTTCTCTTGCTTTGATAAAGCACCATGAGCAAGGCAACTTACAGAAGAAAGAGGTTATTTGGTTTTATGTTTCCAGGGGGAAAAGAGTCCATGGCGGCAGAGCAGAGGCATGGCAGCTGGAGCTGGAAGCTGAGAGTGCATATATTGAAAGATAAGTAGGAAGCAGAGGGAACAAACTTGAAATGGTATGAGTCTTTAAACTTCCCAAGCCTGCCCCCATGACCTACATCTCCAACAAGGTCATATCCCGTAAGCCTTCCTAAAACAGTATCATCAACTGGGAGCTAAGACTACTGGGGACATCTCATTTAAAGCACCACTTTGTGCCTCCTCTCCATAGGCTTTGTGGTCATATCATAGTGCAAAATGTACTTAGTCCAGCTTCAAAAGGCCCCACAGTCTCTCACTCTCAACACTGTTCTGAAGTCCAAAGTGTCTTCTGAGGCTCAAGTCCATCTCTTAGCTGTAACCCTCTGTAAAATTAAAAAAAACAAAAACAAAAACAAAACAACAACAGCAGCAACAACAACAAAACAAATTACATACTTGCAACACACAATGACACAGAAAATACATTACCATTCCAAAAGGGAGGAATGGGGGCACAGTGGGGAAATGGTGAGAGTTTTGGGCCAAAGTGTGATCAAAATGCAGCAAGGTGAACTCCAAAATGTGTAACTCCGTGTTATGTAATGAGTATGTTTTCCCTCTGGCCATTGGTCTGGTCCTGCCGCCATGCCAGCCCCCAATTAACATACTGAGATTCTGTATTAGATATAAATCTGTTGGCCAGGTACTAGTTTCTTACCAGCTAGCTCTGTCTTAATGATTAACCCATTTTTACTAATCTAAGTATTTCCAGAGCGGCTGGCGTTCTACCTCTCCAGGCTCTCCATGTTGACTCCTCCTTACTCCTTTTTCTTTTCTCCTTGTCTCCTAGCCCCGCCCATCTTGCTTTCCTATTGGCCAACAGTACTTTATTCATTAACCAGTATGAAAAACATATCTACAGAATAACATCTCCCATCACCATGTCTCATGTCAGAGGGCTCAGCGAGCTCTACTTTTCTAGATTTGCTGCCTGCCACAGACTTTTCTCTCTTGGCTGGTTCTGCTCCCTGTATGCAGGTCTCCCTGACAGATAGACTATGGCTCTGGCACTCTCAACATCTTGGGTCTTCAGCGTAATCCAAGCTTCATTTCCATAGTCTCACAAATTTCTCTCAGGAATTCTTGCCTTCTCAGGGCTTTCAGGCAAGGACTCTCCTGCCACACATTGCCTGGCCTTGGTGACTTTCTGAAACTATGGAGAAAGGTTCCATGACTCCTTTTCTTTCATGATTTTAAAGCCAGAAAGTACCACACACACATGGACAGCATTGCAAAGTATGGCTGCCAGCTTGGGGTAGACCCTTGCCCCTTTAAAACACATTAGTGGCAGCTTTGATGGCAGACATTTTCCAGGAGCAGAAAATGCTTATGTTTTCTTCCACAAACTGGAAGCTTAGCTTAATCCTGGTGCATATCAGGCCTCTCATATCAGTAATGGTGCCGATCTGCATATAGCCTCTCTGCAGCACCAGCCTCATCTGTAGCGTCCATCTGGCCAGTGTCCTTTACCTCTTTAAAATGCACATTTTGTATTTCTTTCTGCCCTGCTTGCCCTTTTTCACTGTAGACCTGCATAAGAATAATTACTAGCACTCAACAGAGTTAATAGTAGGCTGTCTTGAGATCACTTCTGTCAATGAAATTAGCCCATTAAACAGCCTCCAGCAAGCTCTTAGGACAAGGGCAGAAAGCAAATGTATTCTTTTGGCCAGACTATCTCAGGAACAGTCTCTAGCCTATTTGCTAATATTATTCCTTTCTGAAATCTCTTGAGTCAGGCCTCCACAATCTACATTTCTCTTGGCACTAGTGTCTTCCAGGCTATTCAGATGGCTCATTAAGCTCTGTTTATCACATTTGATTGCTTTTTAATCCCAATGTCTTCCGGATCCTTCCAAAAACCCAGAATAGTTAGTCCTGTCACATCAATACCCTACTCTTGGTACCAACTTCTGTATCAGTTACTTTTCTAAGCTGTGATAAAACACCACAAGGAAGACAACTTATAAAAGAAAGGTCATTTGAGTTTATATTTCCAGAGGGATATGAGCTCTCATTCGCAGAGTGAGGCATGACAGCTGGACCTGGAACCGAGAACTCGCATCTAGCATGGCAAACAGGAAGCAGAGAAAATGAATTTAAAATGGTGTGAGCCTTTAAACTCTGCAAGCTTGCCTCCAGTGACACAGTTCCTCAAAAGCCTCCTAAGCTTCCCCCAAACAGCATCACCAGCTAGGGATCAAGTATCCAAAATGCCTGAGACTATGGGGACACCTCATTCAAACCACCACATGGAAGCCATGCTCTGACTGGCAGCATTGGGCTTCTGATCTGGCCTGCTGTAGGCTTGCAGAGGGATAGACTGACTAAGGAGCCACTGAAGAGTTGAGAGGTAGCTATCACGGGCAGCTTCTGCCATGGTCCAGCTGGCAGGAGGGAAAGCTGTGGGTCTTAGGTCTGAACAGCTACACATCTAAGGAGAGAATAGCTGGTTTAAGACATTGCATAGCAATCCAGAGAGCTAAACCCATCATGAGCCCTGCTGCATGAAGCTGCCCTCAGTTGAGCAGAACAAGATTTTTTTGTTTTTGTTTTTTCAAGACAGGGTTTCTCTGTGCAACAGTCCTGACTGTCCTGGAACTCACTTTGTAGGCCAGGCTGGCCTCGAACTCACAGAGATCTGATTGCCTCTTCCAAGTGCGGGGATTAAAGGCGTGGACCTCCACCACCACCGGCTCAGAACAGGATTTTTACTGAAGGATGAGGACTCCAGACTTGTCGGCAGAGGGAACGTCAAGCAGACAGGTAACAAGGGAGTGGCCAGTGTGGGGTTGCGCCTGAGTCTGCTTATGACTGTTGGGCCAGAACCCAGGTTCTGTGTGCCATTAGGTGTGTCCTTTACTTCCTGTGGCTCGACATGAGCATTTCCCAGTGTATCCGACAGTTCAGACTAAATAATCCATTTGGAAAGTTTTGGAATCACCTCTGTGACACTTCTTTGTGAATAACAGGGCTTTGATTGGGGCTGGGGACAGAATAGGGGGCAGGGTTCAATGTAGTTGTAACAGGCTGCTCAGGCTCAGCCCGTCCCAGGTTCCTTCTCTTTCAAAGCGAGTGAAGTTTCAGACCTTGGCCAGCAGGCGACGCCCAGGTCCACAACTCTCTTCTCTGCTCCCAGAAAAGCTGCAGCATCTCAGGTTGCATCTATGGGTGTTGACGCCAGGAAACAGCCTGTGGACTGACTGGAGGCATCAGAGCGTGGGATCCAGGCTGGGTAGACAGTTTCCCATCATCTACTAAGCTCCACTGTGGGCCTGTTCCCTGGGAGTTTATACAGTCCAGGCTGATAGTGATAGTGGAGACTGATGAAGGCTTTCCCAGAAGTCTATAAAAGTGTCCACTGAACTTCTAAGTGAGAATGTGCAATGTCCAGAGCCTGGCTCCATTTCTCCAACCCAGGCCAGATGTCCAGAGATTAGGGTAGGAGCTGGTGAAGCCCATAGTTGGCTTGAGGATTCTTGGCTTGATTAGGATGGAGGGTCCTCTCCTCTCTGATCTCTGGGAGCCACACAGACCGCTGTGGTGTCCCAGCTGGCCTCCTGATCAGATCAGAGAGCAGTGTCAGAGGTCCTGAAGCTTCCCTTGCAGCAGTTGCCCCTGCAAACCAGTCAAGGGGTCAGGGTTTAGTTTATGCTTGTATTATTAAAATGTTTATTTTATCACTTTAAATTATAGGTGGACGCATGTGTGAGTTCATGTCTCTGTGTTTGTGTGCACACGTGAGTGCATGTTCACACGCCGAGGCCAGGGTCATTGTCTTTTGGGTTATATGCTGGTGTGAGAAGCATGATGTGGGTGTTGGGGACCAAACTCAAGTCCTCTGGAAGAGCACTGTGTGCTCTTAACCACTGACCCATCTCTCCAGCCCCTGTACTTTATTTTTTGGATCAGGGGCTCATTCTGTGGCCTAGTCCAGGCAATACTCCTGCCCCTGCCTCCCCAGTTCTGGGATTACGGGTGTGAGGAGTAGTTTTCAATGCTTTGTTTCCTCCCCACCATCTCTCTCTCTCTTTTGAGATAGTATCTCTCTATGAAGCCCTGGTTGACCTGAAACTCACTGTGTAGACAAGGTTGGTCTTGAACGCCTAGAGTTATGCCTGCTGCCTCTTGAGTGCTGGGATTAAAGGTGTGCATCACTACACTTAGTTAGCTGGGTAAATTTCTGAGACCCCTGGCTGCCCCCACGTTAGGGCCTCAGGTACAACCATTCAACCCAAGGACTGGCCAGTAAAGACTAGAGTTTCTCTGTCCCCCACCCCTGGTTCTGGAACAAAATAACCAAACCAAGGCAGCCTATCAGAGCATAGCCATGGGTTCTCCCCTGGGTTCTGCCTGCCACGATCACACATGGCATTTTCGGCATCTCCTGTCCAGCTGCTGGCAGATCCCTTCCATCTGTAGATGTGGCACAAGTTAACACCTTGAAATGCCCTCTGTCTCCTGTTTTGCTGGGCCTGGACCTTCTCTCCCTACCCTCCTGCTTGGAAGCCCCAGAGGACTCAGCTTTAAGCATACTTAGTCCAAAGCAGATGTTCCTAGTCTATGTGCTGGTTAAACAAGCAGGGAAAAGCTTGGGACAATCAGACACAGGCAGGCCCAGGCACTCCATGTCCTCTTCCATGCCCTGGACAACAAGGCTGAAATTCAGGTGTAGCTAAGGCTCAGCACTGGCCTGGTTTGCTCTCTGCTGGGTGGAAGCTGGGCTCGGTGTGTCATCAGCACTCAGGAAACTGAGACAGGAGAGTTGTGAGGTTGAGGCCAGCCTAGGCTGCCCAGAAGATCATGTCTAGAAACCCCCCCCCAAAAAAAAAAATGTCTAGGGTAATACAAGCAGGTAGCAGAGGAAGTTGGCTGCTAGGGAGCATGGGAACATTCACATGGGCTCTGTGGTCAATAGTCATGATTGACCAGGCTTAAATAAGGCTCTAGCTCCCTCCAGCCTCAGCTTTCCCATCTGGGATGTGGGTGTGAACCCTGCTCTCTGTCTCAATGACTCTCCTGAAGATTAAATGCAGTTATCGACACATAGAGACCACAGCATGGGAACTTAGGGACAGAGAGGGCAGACTGCCAGATGCAGTGGATCAGTATGCAGAAGGGGAGACACCAGTGAGTATCTGCATTTGTGTTCACAGACTGGAGGAATGGGCTGCTGCTGACTTGCTGGGGGAGGGGCAGTGCTGTCAAAGCTGGTAATTAGGCTGAGGATTAGGGGACCCCACGTGACTATTGGTGCAAGTGCTTTTGTTGTGGTCTGAGTCTCCCTTAGCACCACCCCCCCCACCCTGGGATCAAAGGAAATGTCCAGTTTTCTTTGCAACACAGTGGGAGGGGGTCACCCGGAAGGGTCTGCGCCTTCCTCTCAGCGTTGTTAGGGGCGACCAGGGAAAGGGGTGGCTTGTTTTGACAGTTCACATGCCTTTTACGTGGTCCTCAAGCCACTAGAGGAGCCTCCCAGATGAGGCACAGAGAGGGTCACGTGTTTGCCAAGGACACCAGCCAGTAAGAGGGTGGGCCTCTGCCGGGTCCTTCTCCTGCACTTGCCCCACCCTCAGGGTGAGTGGGGTGGGCCAGCCTTCAGGGATGGAACCTCAGGCCCTCACTGCCTGGCTCCAGTGTTCTCTTCTGTACCCACCTTCTCATTCTCTGCCAAACCACAGCTGGGGTGGGTCCTGAGAGCTGCTAACCCATCACTGTTGTGCCTTATACCTTAAGACATGCATGTATTCACTCACATGGTCACCTAGGGCCAGGAAGGGAGGGCCAGGGGACACGAGTCCTGGCCAGCCCAGCTGGCTTCGGAGCTCTGGGCCTGGGCTTTGTGCAGCAATTCCAGGGGATCAAGGCAGAAGACACCGGAGGCAGGCAGGCCAGGCCTGTAGGGGAGAGTGAGCTGAGCGAGCAGGTGGGCTAGGGAGGAGGGTTGAGGAGAAGAGGAGGAGATAGGAGGAGGGGGGAAGGGGAGGAGGGAAGGCATGGTGGAAGAGAGACCTCACTCCCCCTGGGATTTGCTTTTTCCCTCTTTTTTCAGAATATGTCACTTTTAGTCTTAGGTTGTCTTTTTGTTGTTGTTCCCGTTTTGTCTTTGTTTTTGAGACAGGATCTATGTAGCCCAGAACTCACAGACTGCTTCTACTTTCCAAGTGATGGGCTTAGAGGCTTGTGCCACCACACAGGGCACCTTCAGTCTTCAGAGCAGGCTCTTTACCTCTGCCTCTGGCCTTCCTTCCCTTTGTCCTACCACTTACCAGCCTCAGAGACAGGACAAGCTCACAGGCTAACAGCCTAAGGAAGGCGTGAGTCATGGCCCTGGATCCTCAAGTCTCTAGGCTTTGGTTTTTAACAGTTCTAACTGGACACATTGGGCAAAGCCATAATCTTGAGGGCAGGCAGGCAATCTCAGCACAGCAAGACCTCTGCCAAATCACCTTCAGGTGTGAGGCCCACCTTTCACATCCCGGGTGATGCCCTCCTGCTGTAAAATGGTCACTGGACACCAGGGGGCAGCAGGAGTCCAGCCTTGGTCTTGAGTCTGCCCAAGGCGCCTCTGAGGTGTAAGGCAATAGTAGGAAGAAGTTGGGTGAATGAAGGAAGTGAGGAAGGCCCCTTGCCTTCACCATACAGGGCCCAGGTGAGCCTATACTTTCAAACTCCATTTACTGTGTGTGTGTGTGTGTGTGTGTGCGTGTGTGTGTGTGTGTGTGTGTGTGTGTGTGTGTGTGTGTGTGTGAGAGAGAGAGAGAGAGAGAGAGAGAGAGAGAGAGAGAGAGAGAGAGAGAGAGAGAGAGAGAGAGAGAGAGAGAGACTGTTCTGAGCAGTGACTGTACCTACCTCTGTGGCCTTGGTTCCTTTACAGGGATGGTACAGCATTAAGTGAGGTCAAAAGAAATAATGTCTAAAAGTCCTCAGCTTTTAGAGTTCCTGCCTAGCACGCACATGCCGAGCACTACATGAACCAGGCCACGTGGTGCATCCCTGAAATCCCAGCACTTAGGAGGTGGAGGCAGGAGGATCAGAACCACAAGGTCATCCCTGGCTACATACTGAGTCTGGTTCGCTGGAAGACCGTGTCTCAAAATAAAATACGATAAAAGAAAGTATCTTCTGGCAATCCCGTTCACCCCCTGAGGTTCTGTCTGTCTGGGGATCTGAGTGTGTTTGTGGTGGTGGATGGGCTTCTTCTCCCTGTAGTGGAAGGATACTTAGGGTGCAGAGGAGCCTCACCCTCCTCTCCGGGGATGGGGTGGGGCACTCTCCTCTAGACTCTCCAGCAGGTCCTGGGATCCTGTGACCCTGTAGCGTTTGGAAGCTAGGCCAAACGCAGGCGGCTTGGAGTGTCTAGGGGTTCTGGGTGCACCTTGGGAGCAGGAAGTTCCAACTGTGAGTCCTGCTAGTGCCAACAAGAAACGGGATATGGGGGTAGGGAATCCAGGAGTGCACGATCTACATTACCATTTTCTTGGCAAAGTGAGCCCCTGGACCTGGGGACCCAGCACTGCACATGGTCTGTGGAAAGAGGGAAGGCTGGGGGCTTTGGGCTGGCCTAGTGTTTGACTTTGATTCCTCCTAGCCTTTTAGACCTCTTTATCCCTGAGAGAGGGGCATCAGGATCCTGGGGGTGCCCAGTGGTTCTGGACTTCTAGAACTTGACTGGGTCCCGGGCCCAGTCAAGTTATGCAGCTGGGCACAGGCTCCCCGCCTCCAAACCGCGGCGGCGGCTAGGCGGCCGCCGCACGTGTCTGGGGGCGGCTCCCGCCTGCGGCTGTTCCTTGTTCGTAGTCTCCTTCTGCCGGGCCTGCCCTGCCCCTCCCACCCATTCCTGGGGAATGAGGACCCCCGGCCTGGACCCCGAGTACAAGGCAGGCCCTGTAATCGGAGCCTGGGCCGCATGTGGCCGCGTCACCGGAGAGAGGCCGGCACCTGCGGAGGACGTGTCTGGCAGCGGCCCCAAGAACAGCCCGTCCTGGGGGCGGGGCGAGCCGAGCGCGGGAACTGGTGCGGGAGGGCGTTCGCGCTGCGCCCGCCTGGGGCCCCGCCAAGTGCGCGCAGGGCGCTGCTTGGGGGCGGCGGGGTTGGTCTGTAGCCGCACAAACCCCTCGGAGCCTCCAGCCCAACCAATGGGGCAGGAGTTGGAGGCTTGGGGGACCTTGTGTGTGTGTGTGTGGGACATTCCAGGGGTTCCCGCCGTCGCAAACAGAGCCAGCCCAAACTCCATCCAGGGCTGGGTCCAAGTGTTGGTTAAGATCGAGGCCAGCAAATTGGCTGTTGCCCCTGACTGCTGAGTGATCTCAGGCCGGATGCTGAACCTCTCTGAGCCTTTGTCTTTGTCCTGTCCTCTCCTTTCTGGGTATTGGATTGAAGGAGCAAGGGAGCCCAAAGCAGATGCAGATCCGAGCCCGGAATAGCACAGGATGGAGATGTTTTTGGCTTCCTTTAAAGTGCATCATTTTCAGGGAGGCAACTAGACATCCCCCTTCCCCAATGAAGAGACCCCAGAAGGGCTGTGAGAGATTGCTCTCTGTCCATGGCCCTCCAGGAGCCCCCAAAAGCAACAAAGTGTGTCACTCAGCCCTTTGGCCTTCTCCCTCTAGTTCTGACCCTGGGCCTGCATTCTCCACCTTCCTTGATGGATGGGTGACATGTGGAACATGGCTTCATGGAAAATTCTTCAAGGCCTTAATTTATCTGATAAGACAGCTCAGGGTCTTAGAATCTGAGAAGGCTTCAGGCAGGTTTGACTAAGAGCCGGGGGTGGGGAGAGGGAAACAAGTCTCAACCCTATATTTGGTTACCTCAGGAGGGCCCCAGAACCTGGGGCTGTGGGTCAGGGGGTGTGTATGAACCAGAGAGCCATCCACGCAGGCAGGAAAGGGAGGCGTGGGGCAGCCAGGAAGCTGGTGCTGCCCAAGTGGGCCACCAGGGGGCAGCATGAAGCCAAGGACAGGCCTGAACTCTGCCTTCGCTTTAGCTAGGGGTTGGGAGACCCTTGACACTGGGCTTCCTGGGGCGCCCGAGTCCTTGTAGCTGAGAAGCTATGCGGGCGTTGTGAGTGCGACCCCTGGGACGTTCCGGGAAACTGAGCTGGTTTAGCTGTTCCAGTCTTCTCCAAGAATGAAGTGCAGGAGGGCTGGGGCCAAGATTTTTCCTGCGTTACAATTTACTAATCAAATCTTGGAGTTGGTTCGAGGAGCTGGAGGGTGTGGGTTAAGCTGGCCTTAATCACCTAGGAGCCACAGCGAGGGTTTAATCTACCCAGCCAGTTTCCACCTCCGAACATAGTGCTGGTGTCCGCCTGCCTGCTGTGTGTTCTAGCTGCTGTCAGTAGCACCACAGTAGAGTCAGCTCCAAACTTTAAGCGATGAAGAACACGAAATTTATTTATTTATTCATTCATTTATTTTCGGTGCTGGGGATGGAACCCAGAGCCAGTGTTCATACTTCTCAAGTGCCTTTACTACTGAGTCACCCCCAGCGCTTCAAATTTTATCTCCTACTTTAATCACTGGCAGAGTGGCTGTGCCTGAGTCTTGCCACGACCCTCTTTCCCCCATCCGTCAGCGGGACGGCTATACAGAAAAACAGCTCCCAAGGTGTCATATAAACGGGCGCACATAGAAATTTTGCCAAAGATCTGTGTCTCTGGACTTAGATGTGTGGTCTTTCCAGCTGCTCTGGAGAAGCTGGAGGTGAAGTACATATACTGCCCAAGGGTATGGGTGAAGATTGCAGGAGATAAACATCACTGTAGTCACCATGACCAAGGGATCCATCTCAGAGCTTTTTACACCACATACATCCTTATTACACCACAAGACAGAAACCCTGGAGAATTGTCCCTGATGAGCCTGACACCAGGCCAGCACCACACCAGCACGCCCCCCCCCCAGGTATCCATAGCAACATAGTAAAAATGTTCTTTTTTTCCTTTGGATATATTTTAAATCACAAAATAGAAGATGATTCTTGACGCTAGACAGACGTTTATTTACCTTCAGACCCCTTGGGTTGGAGGGCTAGGTGGGATACTCAGTCCTGCTCCTGGAACTAGTACGCTGAACAAGTCTTTGGATGCTGCCCTTGATGGAATCTTACCTGCTACAGACTTGCATGCAGAGGGGCCATTTTACCCTGTGTTGAGGTGGAACAAATAAACTGATGTAATAGTAATATGAAAGCAGAACGCAGATGGGCAGTAGTGGCTCACACCTTTGATCCCAACACCCAGGAGGCAGAAGACAGACAATATTTGTGAGTTTGAGGCCAGGCTAGTCTACAAAGTGAGTTCTGGGACAGTCAGAACTGTTTCACAGAGGAACGGGGAAAAAAAAAAAAGAAAGTAAGGGCAACCTGGGGGGGGGGGAGTGTCCTAGGCAGCCTGATGCCCAGTGAGTCAGCCTGCACTGCACAGCATCTATACTGTTTCTCCCAACAAATAGGACATGATAACTCTATTATCACAGGGAGTGTGTCCAGTCCCCACAGCAGCTTTTAGCTTGGGTTGTGGGTAGGGTGGGCCTCCTCTGTCCTTGTCATCCTTGACAGCTGCAGCCTGGGCATTCGGACTTTGGGGAGACCCTGGGGACCAGGTGGTCACTAACAAGTATGGTCCCGTGCCCAGGGGTCTCTGGGGAGGCCCATGTGGCCTGGGCACAGGGACAGAAGAAAGCTCTGATTCCTTCTGACTCTGATTTTAGCCTTTGGTGAGGGGTTCGTGAGGCCCCTCAGGAGCCTTCATTAGTTTTACTTTACTCAAGAAAAAGACCGTGGCATACCAAGGTCCCGAGAGATTTGTAATGTGGTGTACTGAGAAAAAGAAATCCTCCCAGGTCACAGGCGCTGGCCTCTCCACAAGAGCAGCTTCTAAAACCTGTCTCTCACCTGTTCCAGGACGACCTATTCAGTCTGGCACCTGGCTTCAGGGTTTGAAGACCTGTTATCAACCACTTGCCTTCCTGGTTGTTCCGAACGACCTAACCACTGCAAAGAGGATTCTGTTTCCGAATTCTCAGAGGCATCTCTGCTGGGAGCTTAGAGCTTGGGGGCTTTGCAGGGCCTTTCAAGTGTGTCCGGAAGTCCTGGTTCCCCACGGCAGGGGAGGGGGCCTGCTCCTGCTTGGCACATGCGGGAGTCACCTTCTGGACTACCTGCCCTAAATAATGAACTCTTTTGGCGCCGGGGGGTGGGGTGGGGGTCTGCCAGCGGCAGTTGGTATGTGTTCGTAAGAGTATCCAGAGCCCCACCAAGAGGCACTTCTGTGAAGGGGGTGGGTCCTTTCCTCTTTTCCAGCACAACTACTTACAGCCAACCAAGACAGGCAGAACTGGAGATTGGATATGGCTTGACCCAAACCTGAGGTCCTGGGCATCTATCAGTGTCATGATGTAGGTACAGGACAGGATGGGCCAGTTTGTGTCTCATCTAGGTAGGTGGGCCCTTATATCAGGTTACAGACCCTGATTAAGGCCCTCAAGCTCTCCACAATATTGTCCCTCTGGAAAAGAATGGAGCTGACCCCTATTTCTATCTTGTTGATGGAAGTTCTTAGGGCTAGCAGGTGTGCAGATGTCTCGAAGGCAGGGACACAGGCCTGGGTGCAGAGGGCGGCTCCAGCCATGGTCCTGCCAGGGCCAGCATCCAGCTGGTAGTGGTGGGTTAAAGTCCTATCAGCTGGCGCAACCCTAGTGAGAGCACAAACTGCAGGGACCGAAGGACCTGCACCGACGCCGGCATTGCCAAGGGGCCGTGCCCAGCTCCAGGGTCCGAGGGGGCGCGCGCGTCGCGGCTGCGCAAGCCCCCGCCTGCAGACAAAGGAGCCCGCGGGGGGCGGGGGGGGGATGGGGCGAGGGGGAGGGGCGAAGCGGTGTCACGTTACCGCCCGCAGAGCTCTTTAACTCGAGCCCCGCCCCCTGTCCCGCGCAGCCCGCTCGCTGCGCAGCCGCCAATCAGCGCACGCCCGTCGCCGGCCCCGCCTGGCCCCGGGGGTGTGTGCACACGGCCAATGAGCGAGTCTAGGGGGCCGGGCCTCTGGGGGCGGGGCGGGGCGCGCCGGCCAATCGCTTTGGTGTTGTTGAAACTGAAAATACTACATTATGCTAATCGCGAGGAGGCCCGCGCGCGCGGGGGTGGGGCCAGCGCGTATAAAGGGGCGCAGCGAGCTGGGCGTTCCACAGGCCGAGTGCGCTGTGCTCGAGGGGTGCCGGCTAGGCCCGACTGAGAGCAAGCGAACAGACAGGCAAGCTCCGAGGGGGCGCGGCCCAGGCTGGACAGGACAAGCGATCGAGGCGCGGGAGCCGTCCACCACCAATCAGCCAGGTAGCCGCCGCGTCCCTAGGCAGAGGCGGACGCGGGCTGTGCAAGGGGTCTCGCCCACGCCCAGCCTCCGCCCTCCTTCTCTCCCCTCTTCCTTCTCCTCCCGCTCCCTTCTTTCTCGCCGCCCGCGTTTGCACAGCCTTCGACCATGGGCATGTCCGACGTGTACCTCCGCAGCAGAACAGCGATGGAACGCTTGGCTTCCAGCGACACCTTCCCAGTGATAGCGCGCAGCAGCGCCTGCCGCAGCCTCTTCGGGCCTGTGGACCACGAGGAGCTGGGCCGCGAGCTGAGGATGCGCCTGGCGGAGCTGAATGCCGAGGACCAGAACCGCTGGGACTTCAACTTCCAGCAGGATGTGCCTCTCCGGGGCCCTGGTCGTCTGCAGTGGATGGAGGTGGACAGCGAGTCTGTGCCCGCCTTCTACCGCGAGACGGTGCAGGTGGGGCGCTGTCGCCTGGTGCTGGGGCCCCGGCCTCCCCCGGTGGCCGTGGCTGTCATCCCGCGCTCTGGGCCACCGGCTGGCGAGGCCCCCGACGGCCTAGAGGAGGAGCCTGAGCAGCCGCCCAGCGCCCCAGCCTCGGCCGTGGTCGCTGAGCCCACCCCACCCCCGACCCCGGCCCCGGCCTCAGATCCAACCTCAGACCCGATTCCGGACGTGACCCCGGATGCGACCTCGGACCCGACTCCGGACCCGATCCCGGACGCGAACCCGGACGTGGCGCCTCAGGACGGCGAGGAACAGGTCCCTGAGCAGGTCCCTGAGCAGGTCCCTGAGCAGGGCGAGGAGCAGGGTGCTGAGCCGGGTGTTGAGCCGGGCGCTGAGCAGGGCTCTGAGCAGGGCGAGGAGCAGGGCGCGGATGCGGTCCAGGAGCCGATCGAGGAGCCGATCGAGGAGCAGGGCGCGGAGCAGGGCTCGGAGCCGGTCGAGGAGCAGGACGAGGAGGCGGCAGAGGAGCAGGGCGCGGAGCCGGTCGAGGAGCAGGACGCGAACCAGGAGCAGCGCGGCCAGGAGCTGAAGGAGCAGCCTCTCTCGGGGATTCCAGGACGTCCCGCGGCCGGGACTGCTGCGGCCACTGCGAACGGTGCGATCAAGAAGCTGTCGGGGCCTCTCATCTCCGGTGAGCCCCGCACGGCCCCGCCCCGGCCCGGCCTCGCTTTGTCCGGCCGGCCGGGCTCTCCCTCGCCCTCGGGGGCCTCGCCCGGTCCCCGCCTCCTCCCGTGGCATTAAAGGGCCCGCGGCGCTTAGGGCGCGGTTGCGCCTGCACCCCTCTCCTACTGGTGGGGGTGCATTCCCAAGGCTCCCGAGCGTGCAGTGGGAGGGTGAGCCTGGCCGCGACCCACTCGGATCGCGGTCTTTGGCTCGGGCCGCGGGAGCCCCTTAGGGCGCCGTGTGTGCGGCACGGAGTGGGTTAAGTGCGGCGGCAGCCCCGGGGGGCTTGGCCGCGGGACAAGGGGAAATGCTTACACAGCACATTGCGCGGCGACGTAAACAAAGCTGACCCGCCGCGGACCTCGGCGCGGGCGGGGATGGCGCCCCCACCCCGGCCCCGCGCCCTGCGCACTCCGCGGGCCCCCTCTTGGGTCTCCGGGCCGGCCCCGCCCTGACCGGCGCTGTCGCCCCGCAGACTTCTTCGCCAAGCGCAAGAGATCTGCGCAGGAGAACAAGGCGTCGAACGACGTCCCTGCAGGGTGTCCCTCTCCTAACGTGGCTCCTGGGGTGGGCGCGGTGGAGCAGACCCCGCGCAAGCGTCTGCGATGAGTTAGGTGAGTCCGGCGACCCCCCAGGGGTCTCGGAGGGGCCGCCCCCGGGGGGTTCCTGCCGTGCGTGCTCACCTGAGTCCCTTTCCCCCCCGCAGTATAGAGCCTAACGGCCAGAGAGAACTTGCTGGGCATCTGGGCAGCGGACGATGGAAGAACTCTGGGCTTCGGCTGCGACCTTTCGTTCATGTAGCAGGAACCGCAGATGGCTGTGCAAAAGCAGCCCACGGTTTTGTGGAAATCTGAAAACTGTGCAATGTATTGATAACACTCTGTACCATGTGCAAGGAGTACGCTGGTCCCAAGGTGTAAAGCTTTAAATCATTTATGTAAAATGTCTAATCTCTACTCACTCTCAGTGGAAAAAAAAAAGAGAAACTAGAAAATGTAGAAGGAAAAAGATGAGAAAAGGAAAAAAAACATGTATATTTGTACAAAAAGTTAAAAAATTATGCTAACTTAATATTTGTATTTATCCACGCGTGGATCTCTGCCACGCAACTGCTGGGTTATTGATTATTACCAAAGGCACTAGAAATCACCAGCTTCCGATTACCCACAAATGTAAATCTACTTTTATATTAGACTCTAGGGAAATGGTTGATGCTTAAAGGCCCCCACACAGTCATCTCCAGTTAGCTTACAGTCTCCCCCCCCCTGCTTTATTAGATTGCTCTTAAACTTGGTGACCAGACTGTCAAAATGGTTCCTGTGCTGCCCATACCAACTGCCCAGGGCTCCTCGTCCGCCAGGTTCTAAATAAAGAGGCCCAACAAAAATTACACTTGCAGTCTGTTTGTCCTTTTACACCTTTGCAGTCCCAGAGCTGGGGCAACTGAACACGGTGGGTGGGGGCTATTACCACTTGATGGGGTGTTGGCTACTTGCAAAGTGTGTGTGTGGGACCTACTGACCTGCTGCTACAGAGGTTGGGACACAAGTATCTGCCTACAACAGATGCTCCCTTTTTCTCCTAACTCCAGTCAGGCCCTGATGGGGACTTGCAGGACTCAGTACAACATACACAGCTCACGTGTACCTGTAAAAGTTCTCCATGTGCTGAACACAGAGGAACCCTGAAAGCTGCAGGGTCCCTAGGTCCATAAGGTTGAACATACCCAAGAGTGGGCAGCATGAGGGTTTGGTAGGGAGTGTGTGTGTGTGTGGGGGTGATAAACAAACACTAAAGGAGAACACAGGGTGGGATGCCTATGAGCAGGTGGGGTGGGGTGGGGATGGGCTCTGACCCAGCATCTGTGGAAGAATTAAAAGCTATGCCTCCTACATCCCATGCCCTATTTCCCAGAAGCCCACTGGATCCCAAGAGCCCCCTTTTAGTAATAAAAAGGGAAGGGTTCTTTATACCTGGTCTATAAACCTATGAAAGTGATAGCATTTAAAGGAAAAGATGACATGAAACAGATTGGCCCATGAAGTCCTTGCAAAGCTCCTTGGATAGAGAGAGAAGCCATGAACAGTGTCAGGCTGTAAAGGTCTGAACAAGATTTTAGAGATGCATGGGTGTGTATAATCAATATAACCTTTCCTGAATACCTTGGAGGTCCAGCTATGGTCAGGCTCAGAGAAATGCCCCTATCCATTGACCTCACTGAGAGGGTTAGCCCTGCTGCCTGCCAGCCTCTTCAGCTGGTTAGATCTCAGCAAGGAAAGCTGCTTGCAGGCTCCTACATGTTCCTGGGGGGGGGGGGACTCCCAGCATTCACCTGTGTGCTAGAGCAGCCCTTTTCTCCATGACTTGAGGGTGGCCATGATACTTGAGGTGCTGGGCAGCAGAGGCATGGGTTAGGTCCTTACTGTTAGGAGAACACCAGTGCAGAAGCATGACAGGTAGCCATGGGGCCCAAGGATGTGAATGATCTACACAGTGTGCACACATACAGAAAGGCCCCTGTGTGCAGGTTGGCCAGACTTCTGTTCCCTGCTAGGATTCTTACAAACACTAGCTCTAGACCACCTGCAACCCCACATTCTATGATACTTTGTGGCAAGGGACTTCTTCAAAAGCATGCAGGGCTGTGTGAGAACACAGAGGTCAATGCCACTGTAATTTCTTGGGTACAGCAGGGTCTGTAGCAGAAACCAGAAGATGCCTGGCCTAGGAAGCAACAGCACATATGCAACTGAACCCATGTGATTCCAGCCAGGCTTTCTTGACCTTGGGAGCAAGTTTCTCTATTTGAGCTGAGAAATGTCTGATGTCCTATGACTGCTGCCCTGGGCATTCATTCAGGATGTTTGGTGGTATTGTCCTGTCCTGTGCCTAGATGGAGGGGCAGTTGGTAGATCTGTTGTGCTAACCACCCAAGTGATAATGATATATGATGGTGGGTGGAGAGGTCACCCTGGGAAGGGTGGGTGAGTCTCTAAATAGGGGTGATCCAGAACCCCCTCAACGGAACAGCCTGGACCATGATAGAGGAAAGGAAAGAAGGGTGAGTGTGTTGGAGCAGAGGAGGAGAAGGAGGAGACCAAGTGGGCTGTCAGGCTCTCAGGGGCTGCCTGGGGCCTAGGTGGGACTTAGGCTATCACCATATGGGCTATGTTATTGCGGGTACGTGTGCACTTTGGGGTGTGACTGGTGGGACTTCTTCTTCCCTGGCCTCCTGAGCCTGATCTGCAGGGTGCAGGTTTGATTTTGTGCAAGGCAGTGAGGTATGGAAGCAGAGGGAGCCAGTACTGGCAGAAAGCGGGAGAGTCAGCAAGAAGGCAGGGTGTGACGGAGGGTGCTGTGCTGTAGAGGCTGGGTGGCTCATATTCCAAAGGAATGAAAGATGTCAGAGAACATGGGAAGAATAAAGCTGCAGTTCTAGGCTCCCTAAGGCCCTCTGTGTGGGAGGCAAAGATAAACCCAGTGAACCACAGTACACTGAGACCAGTGTTGGAGGCAGCTGAGCAACACCCAAGCTTTTCAAACAGGGCACAGTAGGGTTCCTAGCAGCCAGCACATGCTGACTGCACAAGATCAGTGGGACCGCCAGAGGAAACTTGCTGTGCCTAGGCCCTCAGGCCCTGGGGTATTCCCGGAATAGGGAGCTAGAGTGGCTGGAGGCTGGGTTAGGGACTGCTAGGAGCTGTATTTAGCTGGAAGGTCTGAGGTTTCTAGGGTCGATGTGAAAGGTGGGGTGGGAGCAGGTTGTCAGAATGAGGGAAGGGAAAAATAAAAATGTCAAGCTTCTTGCTTTGAGATGTAAGTTGCAATCACCACCCTGATTTCTCTCTCTCTCTCTCTCTCTCTCTCTCTCTCTCTCTCTCTCTCTCTCTCTCTTCTCTCTCTCTCTCTCTCTCTCTCTCTCTCTCTCTCTCTCTCTCTCTCTCTCTCTCTCTCTCTCTCTCTCTCTCTCTCTCTCTCTCTCTCTCTCTCTCTCGGGCAGGCCACGAGAGCCGTGGAGCATGTTCATTGTCTCAACAGCCCTGTGGTGAGGTATGAGCATCCACGTCACAGATGTGTGGAGTGAGGTTTTGGGAGGCAAGTTAGCTTGCCTAGTACCACTGCTGGTACCACACAGGAGAGACCTGGCTAGCTCCCAGGGTCAACAGCACTGATTTGGGCTTCTGCTTTTTATGTTTGTTTTTGACACATTGTTATTAATGAAAGTTCAGGGTATACACTCAGGCTCACTGTTGGTGGGTTGTCCCGTCTATGGGTTTATACAAATGTGTGATGTCCTGTGTTCACTATTAAAGTATCAAAGAGCGGAATCCATCTGCCCTCTGCTTCCACCCCCAGAAAACCTGATCTTTTTGGCCACCATAGCTTTGCGTTTTCAGAATGACTGTGCAGCCTTTTAAGACTAGCTACATTCCATGACTTCCCTTTCTTTCTAGCACACAATAATAGTAGCTGTAGGATGCTCTACACTAGTTTATCCCATCACCCACCGAAGGGCATCATGGCTGTTTTCAGTCTGGCCAAGTTTGACTCAAGTCTCTGAAAACATCTGTGTTGATTCAAGTTTTCAGTTCACTTGTGCAAACACCAAGGAGCTCAGTTGGTGCGTCCTATGGGAGGAGCCTGTTTGGTTTTGAGAGAAACCACCAAACCTCCCAGAGGGGCTGCAGTATTGTGATCCCAAAAGCAATGAGGGAGTTCCTGTGCCAGGGCTTCTCCTCTTTGCACCACATCTACCACCAATTCAGGTGAATCAGAGAACAGAAACCAGGCTGGGGAAATGACTCAGCAAGTGAAGGCACCCAATGCTAAGGCTGATAGCCTGGGTTCGATCCCTGGAACCCACATGGCAGACAGCAAAAACCAACTCCTACAAGTTATACTGCATGCATAATGCCCCTCTCCCAAACAAGCTAGATTTATTATCCAGTACCAAAAGAAAACAAAAGGTCAAATCTAGAATCGGTTGTATGTGGCTCATGTCTGGTGCCTGGAGAGTTCTGGGTCAGTTTGAGTTGAGTTGCAAGTTTAAAAAGGTAAAAAAAAAAAAAAAAAGGGGGGGGACACAGAAACCCTTCTTCCAAGTTTTACACAGCCAGGACGGAGCACAATTAAAAATTGACACTGATGGCCTTGGCTTTATCTCTGACTTCTTTACCTGGCCCAGGATGAAGAACCAGAGCTGTGGCCAATCCTCTAACCAGTTGTGAGGTCACTTGCATTATTGTTGAGATGTCTGCTGCCCTTCCTTACAGGGGAGTCTGTCTGTCCTGCATTCTATCAGACCTGCACATGTGACCACTGCTGCCTACTGAAGTATGACTATCACATGTTGCTTCTGAAATGAGCTTGCCTGGGCCAATGTTCTGCCATTTTGTCTCTGTCTTGGGACTGGAAAAATCTGAACCTGGAAGCTCCTTCTCAGAAGACAGAGCAGAGTTTAGCCACAGCCCACACGTCTGGCTGTCATAGAGAGTGAGAAATGTTCCTTGCTTTATGTCAGTTACTGAGGGTGTGGGGTGTGTTTGTTAGGCAGCATAGTGAAAACCAAATTGACAGATACATTTCCCAGCTCACCATATGCAGGAAGGACAGTAGGAGTCTGTTGGCACTGTTTTGTCATTCTGGAGACTTGGCACTATGTTTTGTACAGTGCTTGAGTATATCCCCCAAAGGCTGGTGAGAGGGAAGCTCCATCCCCAGGATGTTGGTGTGAACTGATTGGTGGAGGAGTTAGTTGGAGGTCCTTAGTAAACTGGGGATGTACCCTTGGAAAAGATGGTGGGAGCCTCAGTGTTTCTCTGGCTTCCCATTTTGTGGTGCGATTTAATCCTCTCCCATGTACCAGCCATGAAGCTCTCACCAGAAGATAGCATAGCCTCGTATTGTCTCCTCAAACCTACTGAATGTGAGCTAAGCAAATCTTTTAGTTTTATAAAGTATCCAGTTTCATACAATTTGCTATAGTAATAGAATGTGAACAAATACACATATGGAAATGTGTCCAGAAATGATTCACAGACTCTTGAGAGTCAGAGACAGTTCCCAACATTACCAAATCCAGCTGTAGAGATACCGAATATCTTGGGATATGTGATGCAGATAAGCCCTGGAGTACAAAGGGGAAGTGGCCTCATTCAGCAAGCCTTATGGACTTGGGAAGAAATGCTTTGATCTTTACTGCCCTTAGAAGCTCTGGGAATGATGTTTCTCCTCTGTCCATGTGGCTTCAGCATTGGCTCTTATGTTGTCCAGCTCCCACCATAGCTGTATCTCCACCACACATCACCAAAAATGGCATGGAGTCAGGTACAGATGGTAACCGGCATCTTCTCTTCTGCAGCTAACACCTGTCCCAAGTCTTTTACCAAATCAAGAACCATTCAGTGTTGTGTGGTTGAAGACAGTGCCTGTGGTTATAAACTGGGAGTCTGGGGAAGGCTGGGGGAGTATTGTGGTTGTGCTTTGTGGGCAGTGGTGAGTGTGTGTGTGTGTGTGTGTGTGTGTGTGTGTGTGTGTGTGCCAGAGGTTGAGATCAATATCCAACACAGTTCATCCCCTGCCTTATCCAGGAAGGAACTGCCAGTAGCCCCCCTCCCATTCCTTGCACTTGGTCTTATTCTCAGGCCTGTCTGTGCTTCCTCACCATATGGTTGTCAGAGGCCAGGTGCTAGTTAGTGTCTGGGGAGACCCAGGAAGAAGTTGAGTCAACTTTCAGACCTGGCTCTAGAAGTGGCACCTTGTCACTTCGGCTGCATGTGATTCTCAGCATAGAGACCTCCAGATTCAAGAAATGGGAGGCAGAGCCTGCTCCTTGGTGACAAGAGGGACAAAAATTCTGCAGCCATCATAGGCAGAGCAGCTATTAGTGTGGGGTTGACTTCAGGGCACAACTGTCATCTGCCTTTCAAACAAAAGCAAATATTTTTTTTTCCACTTGAGTAAAAATACCCAGCAGTAAACAAAAAGAATTATTGAAAACTTCTTAATGAGTTCAGCATGGGGAGGGGATAGAAGGTAATGGGGGTGGATATGATCAAAATATGTACATGCGTGAAATTTTCAGAAACATAAATTTGGGCTAGAATGGTTCAGTGGTTAATGCATTTGTCACATAAGCATCGGCAGGAGAACTTCAGATCCTCAGAGCCTATGTAAATGCCAGGTGGCCATGATGGCCTGCCTCTAGTCTCAGTGTTTAGAAGGCAGAGGTAGGTAGTCCTTAGATTAGCCACATTACTGAGTTCTGGGTTCAACTGAGAGACACTACCTCAGTGAATAAGATGGAGACAAAGAGAAGACCCTCAAAGTCAACTTCAGGTGTCCATGTATACATGTATACACATGTGCATTCATGCATCTGAAATACATGCATGCCATATACATGTGAAAACACACTCATGTACATCATATATATATGTGCATGTACATGTATATCACCTGTGTACACACATATGCACACCACACATGGAAAAAAATAAAAATAGGTCAACTTTAGAAAGCAGTAAGAGCCAGCACTGAGTAAACAAAGAATTCATGTAGTGTGTATGAATGCCAACCATGGATCCATAGAGAAATCCAAAAAAATACGATGTGATTATAAAATCAAACTTCTTGGGGCTGGGAATGCTGCTCAGTCCATTGTGTGCTTGCTTAGCATACAGGAAACCCTGGATCCCATCCCTAGCATCACATCAACAGGGTGTGATGATGCATGCCTGGGATCCCAGATCTCAGAGGTGGTGGTGCAGGAGAATCAGAAGTTCAAAGTCATCTTTGCTACAAGTTTAAAGAGCAGCCTGGATTACATGAGACCTTCTGTCATATAAGAAAAAAGAAGTCTTCTTTTGTTTGAAATGGCTTTCTGCGTGCCACATCAGGAAGATGTTCATGGGAGTAGGAGCAAAGATATGGTAGCCTGGGGACACTGAGACAGCACTTCTAAAACACTTAGCCAAGACACTTACTAGCAGCCCTTTCTGACTTTGTTCCTGTGTTGTGTGTACATGTATATACATAATACATCTGGGCATGTGCATGTGCCCTATCATATAACCCTTGTATATATTTGCACATACGTATCTAATTTCTGTTTTTAAATTTGATTTTGCACTTATTTTATTAAATTTAATGTGTGTGTGTGTGTGTGTGTGTGTGTGTGTGTGTGTGTGTGTGTGTACACATGTGGAAATCAGAGGACATCTTGTGAAAGTTGGTTCTTTCTTTCCACCATGTGGGTCTGGACAATCAGATTTAGGTCATAATGTTTAGCAGCAGTCACTTTTATCCAATGAGCCTTGAATCTCTTGGGCCTTGCATTTGTCTGTGTGTGTGTGTGTGTGTGTGTGTGTGTGTACACATGTGGAAATCAGAGGACATCTTGTGAAAGTTGGTTCTTTCTTTCCACCATGTGGGTCTGGACAATCAGATTTAGGTCATAATGTTTAGCAGCAGTCACTTTTATCCAATGAGCCTTGAATCTCTTGGGCCTTGCATTTGTCTGTGTGTGTGTGTGTGTGTGTGTGTGTGTGTACACATGTGGAAATCAGAGGACATCTTGTGAAAGTTGGTTCTTTCTTTCCACCATGTGGGTCTGGACAATCAGATTTAGGTCATAATGTTTAGCAGCAGTCACTTTTATCCAATGAGCCTTGAATCTCTTGGGCCTTGCATTTGTCTGTGTGTGTGTGTGTGTGTGTGTGTGTGTACACATGTGGAAATCAGAGGACATCTTGTGAAAGTTGGTTCTTTCTTTCCACCATGTGGGTCTGGACAATCAGATTTAGGTCATAATGTTTAGCAGCAGTCACTTTTATCCAATGAGCCTTGAATCTCTTGGGCCTTGCATTTGTCTGTGTGTGTGTGTGTGTGTGTGTGTGTGTACACATGTGGAAATCAGAGGACATCTTGTGAAAGTTGGTTCTTTCTTTCCACCATGTGGGTCTGGACAATCAGATTTAGGTCATAATGTTTAGCAGCAGTCACTTTTATCCAATGAGCCTTGAATCTCTTGGGCCTTGCATTTGTCTGTGTGTGTGTGTGTGTGTGTGTGTGTGTACACATGTGGAAATCAGAGGACATCTTGTGAAAGTTGGTTCTTTCTTTCCACCATGTGGGTCTGGACAATCAGATTTAGGTCATAATGTTTAGCAGCAGTCACTTTTATCCAATGAGCCTTGAATCTCTTGGGCCTTGCATTTGTCTGTGTGTGTGTGTGTGTGTGTGTGTGTACACATGTGGAAATCAGAGGACATCTTGTGAAAGTTGGTTCTTTCTTTCCACCATGTGGGTCTGGACAATCAGATTTAGGTCATAATGTTTAGCAGCAGTCACTTTTATCCAATGAGCCTTGAATCTCTTGGGCCTTGCATTTGTCTGTGTGTGTGTGTGCGCGCGCGCGTGCGCGCGCGCGCGCACGTGTGTGTGGGTGAACACATATGCTTAAGTGTGTAACGACCTGGGGGAATCAGGTCTCTCCTTCCACTGTGTGGGTCCCAGGCATGGCACTTAGGTTGTCATGATAGGCTGCAAAACCATCTGGGTCCTAATGTGTCTTTTTTTGTTTACTTTGTATCTGATGTTTAATTTACTCAGCAACTTGTAACAGTATTGCTTAGGTTTCCTGAAAGCTTCTTAGAGAAGTTTGTAAACAGAGTAGCAATAAGTATTCTAATAACAAACTAACAGTATCCTCCTTCTGCCTCTCAACAGTGGTTACATTTTACTCATTGTAAGCTTCTGTTTCCATCTCATTTTTGTTTTCTCTGCAGTGTGGTAAACTAATCCCAGGCCCTGTTTCCTACAGATGCTCACTGGGTTTGTGCACCCGACTGGCTTTGTCTTGCAATGGAATCCTCTTCTCCACTTTCAGGAGTCTTTATCAGTGATGCCCATCCAGGACCCATCATCAGTGACGCTTGTCTAGCATTGTTTGTTCTCTGTAAGGTGCCTGTGGTTGGCCACTCTCTGGGCAAGTTTTAGGAGATCCTGGGTAATTTTGTTCTCAGTACTATCGTGTGCCTAGTGTCTCGCTTCCCTGATGGGTGGTTTCCCACTAGAGGAGGGTATCCTGACTGGTCTCTGTGTTGCTACTCTGTTGAGCTTCTGAGTCACTGATTCATTTTTGGTGACCAATAGGAACTAAAAAGGGAGTGACACATGAAGACATTAATAGTTGAAGAATCTCAAAAGCTGAAAACCAGACTGGGTCCTCAGCCACCAAGAGGTGTCCTTTGGGACCATAAGGGTTTGTATGTGGTTAGAAATCATCTTTCTGAGCTAAGTATGGTAACATAGGCTGAGAGGGAGAGGCAGGAGGATCAGGAATTCAGTGACATCCTCTTTTACATAGTGAGTTCAAGGCCAGGCTGGCCTACACAAGACCCTGTCTACAACTAACTAACTAACTAACTAACTAACTAACTAACTAACTAACTAACTAAAATTTTAAAGAAAATAACTGTTTATTATTTCCCTTCAAACTACCCATTTTATTGTCCCAGGGAGCTACCCCAGGGGCACACCCATGACCCTGGGGACTGTGGGCAGGGCCTTGGGTTGAGATGGTTGATTTATGTTTGGGTGCTTAGAGCAGGCTAAGTTCCATGGTCAGTATCCATGTGAATTTGGGCTTGTAGCTATCCAGCTCACACTGAGTATGGGGGATTCAGACTGGCTCTGGGCATGCTGGGTTCTTCTGTGCCTCCTCTCCTTGCCACAGTTGGACTCCCTTGCCTCTCTATGAGACCTGGTTTCCTGATCATGAAGAAGGCAGACAATAAACCTGCTTCCCTCTGTGGGCCTTGGTTTTCCCTTTCTGATGAAGAACATATGATGGAGAATCCAGTGTCAGTTTTATCAGAGTGTTTTAAATTTACTCTGGTCTTCACTTAGTCTCCCAAGAGGCTCTCACCTTCCAGACCCTAAGGCTCCTATGATATCAATTCTATCCCAGGCCTTGTCTGGTGTGAGGCCTGGGAGACACTCCTTGGTCTGTCCAAGTAGAAGGGAGTACCAGCCCTGTTTCCTAGGCTTTGGGGTTTTTCATGTTGATGGCCTCATGGTCATCATGGGGCTTTATCTTTTGGCCCCAATATTTCACCTTCAGTATTGGACCAAAGCCCACAATTTGGATGACAAGGCCTTAACCTTAAAGACATAATGCATGCAGACCTAAGAGGTCAAGGTGAATATGTCTGACATCCAGGGTTCCGTGTGAAGGTCCTTAGAGTCCAGGAGGCCTTTGTGACAATGTTGAGTGTCAAGGGTTAGGAGAGGTAATTCCATCATGAAAGCCTCAAACACCCACATTTCCCTTGTGGTAGCCACCATCTTGGAAGCAGAGAGCAGCCCATGACAATCGCAAAACTACAGGTGCCTTGTACTGAATTTGCAGCCTCTATGATGTCAGAAATACCTTTTAGCTTTTCATAAACAGCACAGTGTTATGTGTTTTGTCACAGTGCACAGGAAGGCACAGTATTTATTTAGCATGTGTAATAGCCTAGGTTCAAACCCCAGTACCACTTAAAAAGAAAATAAAATCACAGTTCATAAGGACTGGATGCTCTTGATGGCCCAGAGGACATTAGATACCTCTGTCTAACTCTGTGTGGGGAGTTGTGATATATGGTGAAGTGGGCAGGGGCTTGGCTAGAGGTTACAATAGCCAGTGCCCATTTCCTGGTCCCTTGCTAGAGGTCTATGTCCTCTGTCTTCCTGTTCATATTATTGCTCTCACAAACCCTTTTCTTTTGGTTTATGGTACCCCAAAGGGTCAGAGAATTTGGGCTTTGCTTCAAGCCCAGAGCCCTGTGCACAAATGTGGGAGGAGGAGGGGTGAAGGGAAGATCTTGGGGTAGGGGAAGAGAAGAGAAGTGGAGATATGCTCAGTGGTAGAGTACTTGCTTAGCACATGTTAGTCCCTGGGTTCTATCCCTGGCACCAAAAGAAAAAGAAGAGAGGAGGAGGCTGGGGGAGGGGGAGGAAGTAACAGCTCTGTGGACACAGGCCCTTGTTGCCAAGCTTGACCACCCCAGTCCCCTGAGGCCCCATGTAGTAAAAGCAGAGAACTGATTTCTGCAAGCTGTCTTCTGGCTTCACACATGCAAGCTTTGGTGTATCCCTGCCCTGAATAGAAATATAATAAAAAAGTTTTTTTTTTTTTTTCTAGAAAGAAAGAGAAGAAGGAAACAGGGAAGAAAGAGAGAGGGGAGGAAGTTGAATTCCCTCACATGGCTGATTTGTTTTCTCTCATGGCTTTTTTTCCCCCCCTTTCTAGTTGTGTTCTAGGGTTTGGGGGAATCAGGCTTGAGCAGGCATCTCCCCACCAGCCTGCCTGGCTCCATTCCTTGAAGGCTTTGAGCACCAACCAAGCTGGGCTCTTAGGATGCTGAGGATGTCGGCCCCCTCTGCCTAGATCAGTCTGTGGGAAGTGGCAAAATGGACAGAAGTGGCTCTCTGAAAAATGAATATTCAGATTGTCAGAGACCTGAGGGGAGGCTCGGGGTCTTGTAGAGACCATCCTCTCATCATGGACAGGATCATTCCTCTCAGAGAGCCACTGGAAGAAAGGAGGGGAAGGTGGATAGCCACTGCACACAGAAGATTGAACCCTCTTAAACTGGCCACTGGATGGGGTGTCAAGGAGACCAGTCACACAGCCACCAGGCAGCCACAGCAAGTGTCCTGAGTTGGAGTCACAGGAGGTTAGAAATGCCCAAGCAGGAAATGAGATGCAACTTATAAAAGACATCAAAGGAAATGGAAAAAATTCTTCTAATATGTGAGTGAGGCAAGGGTGGGGGAGGAATGCTGGCCTTTTATTAAGGCATGAGGGAAGGATAGAGATAGCACCAGAATGTCAGAAATAGTCACATCTCAATCTTAGACACCCGTGTATGTAGGGAGGAGTTGTTACACATAACCCTGTGCCATTAAGAGGCCTGCTGTGGCCCTGCTCAGCTATGCCAACTCCTCTAGGCTCTAGGATGTGGCCTGTGTGCCCATTCAGTGGGGTGCATGCAGGCAGCCAGCTTAGGGCTGGTGCTGGCAAGGACCTGGGGACTGAACACATGCCTTTTCCTGGAAGAAAGTCCTGGTAGGTATGTGCCAATGCTTGAAGAGTCCAGATGGAGTGGGGCTGCCAAGTCCTGCTCTCGTTGAACAGAGATGGAGTGTCCAACAGAAAGGGTGCTTCTGTTGAATGAGAATGGTGGCTGGCCTTGGATACAGCCCTCTGCTTAGGTCTGATCCCTCTTGTCCCTTGTGCCACGTATTGTTAGCCGTTTAAATGTGTCTCTTCTAGGAAGGCATGGTGGCTAATGATTGTAATCACAGCACTTAGGAGGCTCAAGCTGGAAGATTGTCAAGAGTTGGAGGCCATCCTGGGCTACATAATGGGTTCCAGGTCAACCTGGAATAGAGTGAAATCCAGTTTTGTGGTGGGGAGGCTTATGCTGATGATCTCGGTATTCAGAGGCAGAGGCAGGAGGATTTCCCTGAGCTCCAGGCCAGCTTAGGCTACAGAGTGAGACCCTGCTTCAAAAAAAGGCAAAACCAACCCCCCTCCAAAGAACCAACCAAGCAATAAAAGGGCTCCATCGTGACTCCTGCCCCTCCAGGAGTCTTTTCCCGCAGCTGTCCTGCTTAGAAACCTCTCCTGTGGACCTGCGTGACTCCAGGGGAGGCTTTAGAATGCCAGGGCCTTCCAGATAGCACTTGCCATTTCCTGTCCGTCGCCAACAGAGAGACAGATACAAGGCCAGCCCAATGAATAACTCCTCAAAGTTCCTCCCAGCCCAATCTGGGCTATTCACTGGTCAAAGCCCTCACCGTCCCCCACCTCACACCAAAGGGTGCTCTGAGGGGTGTGTATATTAGAAAAGACTAGATCCCTCCCCTGAGCAGGGTTCTAGGGGATCACAGCCCTGGGCTGGCTTTCCTTACTGTGAGGGGAAGTTGGTGCTGTTTGCATAGAAAGCTTCCAGGAAGCTTTGAACTCATTCTCAGCCTGCTTCACGTCCCCATTCAACCGACAACGGGAAACTGGTTGGAAGTGGACCCAGACCAGCAGGGCAAGGCTTCAGCCTGTTTCCTGCCCGAATAAGTAGCGTTACAACTAATATAAGTGGGGTTGGACCCTAGTTTAGCCAACAGAGGTGGGCAGGAACCTGGAGGGCAGAGAAGGTTGATTTTCCCAGATACTGGAGGGAAACAAGGGAACCCACATTTCAAACTCCTAATACTGTGGGTTAAAATCTGCAATAACTCGAGGTTCAAAAACTCAAGGATTTGTTTCTGAGCTACCTAGGTACACCCCAACTCTGGTGGGTCAGAAGTCTCCCTGCAGGAGGGGTGGCTGCTGCCAGAGGCCACCCTGGGCAGAGCGAGGGTAGGCCTAGGCAGCTCAGTTGTGTGTGTGTGTGTGTGTGTGTGTGTGTGTGTGTGTGTGTGTGTGTGTGTTGGGGGGGGGGGTAGGCAGCTGCGCCGAGGCACAAGGGCAGGCGCGCACCACGGTGGCCCTGGTGGCTCTGCCGGGACCGACGACGGAGCCTCCCCCTCCCGGCCGCGGCCGCTCTCGGCCCGCCGGTCCTCGGGGAGGGGAGGGAAGGCAGCTGGACCCGGCGGCGATTTATGGGCCTTTCAGGCGAGCAGGTGCCTCCTCGGGCCGCTCATTGTCTCGCGCGCCTCACAATGGGGCTGCGGCAGCCGTAGAGCCTCCCCCGCCGCGCCTCGAGGCCTGCACGGGCGCCACGGCCGGCCCGGGGCAGTTCAGGAGCCCGGGATCCGTCCATCCATCCTTCTATTTTTGCAGCAGTCCACCCGTCCTTCTACCGATCCACGAGTTTGTTCTTCTATCCTTCCACCCACCCACCCACCCACCCACCCACCCACCCACCCACCCACCCACCCACCCACCCACCCATCCATCCATCCATCCATCCATCCATCCATCCATCCATCCATCCAATGCCTCCATGCACCCACCCGCCTCCACCCATGCACCATGCTCGCGCGCACCAGCCCCCCTTCCCTGCACAGCGGCCCTGTACTCCCAGCATCCCACACTGCGTGCCGCCTGGCCCGGCTGGACTACGGGGACCCTGCGTCCCGACGGTGCGCCCGCGGCTGCGGCGCCCCGCTCCTCCTGCGCCGTCGGGCACCCGGGTCTCCGCCGGGCTGGCACGGCCAGCGCCGCCGCGTCCGGGTCGAACACACAGGGGCCCATTCTTCTGGGCTCCGCGCAACCATATGTCAAATCCGCGTCGACGCAGCAGCCCCCCGCTCATTCAGGCGCAGAACGTCCCGCAACAGCGAACAATCGCAACTCTGTTCATGTCTATTATGGATGCGAACCGGGCGAGAAAAAAAAAAAAAAATCATTTAACGCCAAGAGATAGCCAGCTAATTACCAACCATATGTGAGCCCGGATTCAAAGCCATGCGGAGTTCATTCTGAGTCCCGGCGACTTTATTAGGTATAGAAGACAGATGTCCCGACAGCCCACGCATCACAGAAAACTGTGTCAGGGAGTTTTTGAAACGAGGGGAGAGATCTTTAAACATTAAAGGCCCAGCCTGCTGATGGACTGAGCTAGGGTCCTCTGGGACTCGGGCCCTGGGAATAGGATTTGGCCACTGGCTGTGCCAGAATCTTACTTGACTGGCCCAGGGGAGGGCCCTTCCTTCCCCTTCGCTGTAGACTCAGGTGTTCCAGAGGCCACTTAAGATTTATGGCATCTATCAGGACTTTGGAGCTACCCTATTGGGAGCTTAGAGTCCCTTTCTCTTACCCCTAAGGGGGCTTTTAGTAGGGAGCTGTGTTGGTAGAGACTGGTTAAACTTGTCTAGCCTTGGCTTGGTTAGGCTGGTACACAATAAGTCTTTGCCTGGAGTGGAGGGAATGAGTGATTTGGTGAGTGAGTGAATGAATGAATGAATGAATGAATGAATGAATGAGCCTGTGTGTGACAGCTTTTCCTGGGAGTCAGAGTGTCAGAGTGGGTACAATAGCAAGGAAAACACTCATGATTCCTTTACCAAGAAAATAGCCTCTGGCCAAGAGCCTCCAATTCTGTGAGTATGGAAAAGGAGAAGTGAGCAAGTGAGGAGAGAAGGGAGAGAAGAGAGGACAGAGACAGACAGAGACAGACACACAGAAACAGAAACACACACACACACACACACACACACACACACACACACACACACACAGAGAGAGAGAGAGAGAGAGAGAGAGAGAGAGAGAGAGATCTTTCTGTCTTCCATGCAATGTAATTACAACCCAGATTTTCCCCCTTGTTATTCTTTTAAGCCAAATGTCTGAATAAAAGGATTATGTCCCCCCACCCGGGACTGACTGTGCCCCTGTGAGCAGGCGGGAGCCTAGATTAACTGCGGCCCATGCTTTCTGAATTTTTTCTATGAAAATAAGTGAGGTCAGCTGCCATTCAATTGTCACAGAATATATATTTGAGAATTTAAATATTTGAATCAAAGGAAAAGGCCGGGCTTTACATCTATGGCCAACCCAACCAGCATGTTCCCTGAATCCCTGCACAAAGGAAACAGTTCACTCCAAATGAATTGTCTCCTCCAGGAAGATTCTGCAGAAGGGGCAGCCGGCTCTCTCCCTTTTGTTTCTTGTGCTTTTGTTTTGTGTTGTATTTTCTTTCCTTTTCTTCCCATCTCATCCAATACAGGAGGGTGTTTTCTGAAACTTGGGGACTGACTTTGGGTCAGAGGACATGAAGAAACATGTAGAACCTCCCAGAACAGTTCACATCAGAGACCACTCTGGCACAAAGCAAAACTTAATTGAACGTGTGTGGGTGAAAAGCCCAGGAGGGGAGGCCCCTGTGTCACTAGGACAAACTGATCAACTGTCTCCAGGTGGGGAGAACTGGCCCTGTGCTCACAGTAGGTGGGGGGGGGGTTGGGAGGGGGGAACACAGGGACCTCACAGCCTCTGCAGCTTGGTCCTTCAGCTCTTACCCTGGTTCCTCGGAACGATAGATCTCTAGCCCTCAGAGCAGACTCCATTAGCGTTTAGTGACCAGCACACAGAGACTGTTTATGGATATCTTGATCTGTGAGGATGGCATGGGGGAGGGCACTCTCATTATGTGTCCCTAGGTGTTAGTATGAGACTTCTAAAGGACATTGGCTAGAACCATGATAGCGAAATTGCACAAATGGTCTTTAGGCCCAGGGTAGGTGTCAGTGGCTGTTGTCTAAGGTCTGGAGGCTAAGGCTGTTGTCTCTTGGTGCAGGCATCTCCTTTGTGGGCTGATGGGATGGAAGCTGGGTCTTCACAGGAAACACCACAGCCAGGGGCTTCAACAGTCCACGTGCCCTGCTCCATGTCCGGAGGCTGGAAGTCAGAGAGGAAGAGCAAGAAGCCTAGGAGCCAGCCCCTCCCCAAGCCTCTGTCCTTAGCTTGCAGACTGCATCTTCCTGTGTTCTTATGAGATTTTCCTCTGCACAGCTATGCCCTGATCTCCCTTCCCCACAAGGATCCCAGACAGAGTGAGTTAGGGCCACCACAGACCTCATAAAAAAGACCCCATTTTCAGATATAATCACCTTTTGAGGTTAGGGTTCAACGGAAAACAGAAGTTTTCTTTCTTCTTTCTTTTTTTTTTCTTTTTCTTTTTCTTTTTTTTTTTTTTTTTTTCTTTTTTTTAGGAGAGGACCTGACTCAGTGTATGACTTTCAGCTCGTATTCCCACTGCGTGTCTCTGCAGGACAGTGGGTGCTGGCTGTTTCACTGAGGCTAGGGGTTGAGGTTCCCGACTAACACAGACAGGTTCAGGGCTTCCTACTGCTCAGAGAGGACCCTGGTGTTTCACCAGAACCTCCTCCCCAGAGGATGAGTCTAGAAGCAGGAGGTGTGTGGGGTCTCCACTCTCACTGAGGTTCCTTGGAAGCTGGCCCTGACCCAGAGGTGAGGGAGAGAGCTGACTGAGCAGACTGGCTCCCCACTGGGATCCTTAAACTCCATTCTGCCAGGTCCTGTGTCGCCCCCCCCCTTTGCTTTAGTCTCTTGTCTCCTTTCCCATGTCTCCTTTCCTTTCCCTCTTTCTCCTCCCTCTCTCCTTCCTTTCCTTCCTCTCCCTTGCTTTCTTTCTCCTTCTGCTCTGGCCTTGAACGCCTTCTTAAAGCCAGCAGGCTCCTTCACAGTCTAACAGGATGACCTGGTTGGGCTGCTGCCTTCTGTTCTTGCACCAGTCACATTGTTGCTGTGTGACCTAGGTAGGTAGGTTGATCTCTCTGAACCTTGGCCAGATTGTTAGCAAGCCAAATGCTGATCTGCCTCTTCAGCATAAGCAAGAAGGAGCTAATGAAAATGGCTGAAAAAACACTCCAGGCATTTAAAAAATGTCACGTAATTGCAAAATAATAACAATAACAACAATATACTTTGGAATTTTGCTGGTACTGAGAGCAGGCCTGAGTGGAATTTGGCATTAAGTGGTCTGCTCTGGCCTCTGTCCAATGGGGTCTAGTTACTTCTGCACCCCAGGAAGGCATTCTGAGGAGGCCCTCTTGTAAGGTGGTTCTGCCACTGGACTCCTCTATGTGCTGGGGCCCAGGAGCCCCCACCGGCCAGAGGCCAGCTTGGAGCATTGTTCCTATAATCCCAGGTCATGCAGCTAGTGAGTCAGTGATATTTCTTATATATATTTAAAATACCCCAAATCTCTGATTATAGAACTGTGTGCCTGCTTTAAAAAAAAAAAATTAAATACAGAAAGGTGCTATTTCCCTTGGCAGAGTCTTGTCTCTGCCATAGCCCAATATTGGATGTCTGGGGATCTGTATACTCATATTGAGAGGAACCATATTTACCTTTGAACTAAAAATCATGTATTTGGTTAGGCATCAGAATATACATGCATGTACATGCAGATGGCTCATTGATATTTTGATAGGGCCATATCCCAACAAACCCACTGTAAGTTGAAAATAACATAAGCCAAAAATGGACTGATTATGTCTGGAACCCAGAGAACATTGGAGCCCATTTTGGCTCACCTGATCTATGCAAGTGATGCTTACAACATTAATCTGCAGGATAGCACAATTGTTGGCAAAGACCGTTTTGTGCATCTTCTTGAGACAGGGTCTAATGTGGCATAGGCTGGCCTCACATTTACCATGTGTCCAAGGCTGGCCAAACTCCTTGGTCTTTCTGCCTTCACTTTCTGAGTGTTGGGATTCCAGGAATGCACCTCCCCTACAAAGCCTTCTCTTTTTAAAAAAAAAAAAAATAATAAAGTGTGGAGTACCTCACACAATTTCTTAAATGCTGTACTGAAAATAAAAGCAGAATAATTGTATAGATTCAAAGTTTAAAGTTTGGTTTCTACTGAAGGATGATCTGTGCTATGGGAAGTGTGAGTTATCTTTTTCATCTTTTGTGAGACAGGGTCTCAGGAAGGCCAGCCTGGCTTGGAGCACCTGATCTTCCTACTTCTACTTCTCAAATATTGGCTTCTTTTTTTCTTTTGGGGAAGGGCTTTGTTATGTTGTGCAATCTAAAATGGAACTCACTATGTAGGCCAGGGTGGCCTCTAGCTTGAAATTCTCCTGCTTTAGTCTCCTAAATGATGGCAATTCCAGGTGTGTATCTCCATGGTCTCTGCAATTTCCAATTGTTCAAATTGGAAATATTTAACCACAATGATATGTTTAGGAGGCTCAGAACATGAGCATGTCACAAATAGAATATATGAGATGCAACTTAATATAGCACACAATGCTATATTAATACACTGGCCTGCTAGAATCCAAAGTTCAGCAGAGCTTCTGAGATGTGCCTGCTGCCCTGGGGCCTGTGGAGGCAAGAGCTCGTTGGTAAGACCAAATCTGGTAAGCCAAATTCCATGAGGCCTTTGCTTCTAAAAGTCAGGTGGGTTTTAAGCCCAAAGGTAGATCCAGAGGCTAGCCCCAACACAACCATTACCTACTTTCACCTGGAGGAGGTGACAGACTGAAATTACCAAGGAAACATAGGGATTTGCCACTGAGTTATTTCATCTTGGTGTGGAAGAGCTTCTGCTGGAACAAGCTTGTGCTAATGCAACCGAAGATGTCACATGTCACAACCACTCCCCTGATGTCAGAGAAATGCCAAAGCAGTACTATATTGGTATTGTTCATTTGAGTGACCTTAAACCTAAGAGGTGGTAGCAAGGATCCTTCAAAAAACAATGTTCATAATGGTTGCTAGGAGTATTGATTGTCTACATTACAGGCACTAAACTTTCTGTATTGTCACATCACCACAGACAGTAAATCCTCCTGAGGAGACCGTGTTGAAGTCTGGAGCACATTTTTCTGGGAATGAGTAGTAGAGATTTGCTTTGGAAGCTGAAGTAGTATCCCTCAATGTTACAAGTTTTCTTCTCTACCCATGAAACCAAGATGGTTGACCAGATGTCCATATCCAATCTCCGCTCAGTGTCCTTTATCAGAGACTTAGACCCAAAGCACCTTCTCACTGTTCTGTGTCCTCACCTCTGTTCATCCTCTTCTATAGTATTTACTAGTTCTCTGCATCTCATGAGTTTATGTTGGCGAGTTCAAGTTCCTTGTGGTAGCGACACTGCTGTGTGGTCAAAACAAATGCCTGAATCTTAATACTCTGAAATTCTTAAGATGGCCATACTCAAGTTTTGAATCTTTCCTTTCGAATAAATATATTTAACAGACAAGGTGGAGTGTGATAGAGGAAAGTACCTGACAACAACCTCTGGCCTCCATAGGTCTTTTTATATTTTGTCCTCACACCCACTCACTCCTAACACCACACACCTAAATAATAACTACAACTGAAGATGCCTGCCACTGGGAAGTGTGTTAGGAAAGATCAGCTTCCTGGTGGCAGGTTTTTAGAAGCTTCTGTGGAGAAGTGAAAATATGATGAAGAAGATAACACTCCCCAGAAGTCACACCTGGCCATATTCATTGCAGCTACAGCAGAGTGTCCATCAAGGCTCTGGGACAGGCTGTCAATCCAATATTCACCAAAGACTTGAAGCAGGGATGGATTCTGGCTTTACTAAGGGAAGGAAGATGGGACCTCTGGCTGATGGAGGGGCTGGAAAGAAAGCCAAAGGAGATCTGTGAATTCCACATTAACTGAAAACCGATTCCATCCCTGGTCTTGGAAACTTCTATGATGTCTCCTGGATGAGCATTTCTCCTACCCACCTAGTGTCACTGTTGGCAGGAGCTGTCAAGGTGAGTCCTTTGGGTGTGGGCAGGATTCTTGTCAAGGCAGGAGCCAAGGGAGGTAGGTGTGACAAAGAATGAGGTCTTGACCCCAGTCCAGGGAAGAACATGAGGTTCAGGATGCTCAATGCGCACCAAGGGGGAGGTGCAGAAAGAGAGGAGCTTTATAGGCTGGATATAGGGTGGAATTTAGCCAGCCCAGGCTGCAGTAGGATGGACTGGAGGACAGGAGCTACAGCCTGGTGCCAGGCCAGAAGAGTAAGGCCTTGGAAGATAATCTCAATGCTGGAAGTAGCTGGACCAGATCTCCCTTGTCAGCTGACTTCAGAGTGGGCCAGTGCCATAAATTAGGATCCACAGCCCACTGAAGGACTAAGTGTTATGTCCCAGAGAAAGGGTGTGGTGCTGTCTCACTCATGCAAGACCATGGTTGTATGGTGCTCTGAGGTTAATTTGACATGCTAACAAATGGACACACCATGGAAGGACTTGCCAGTTTCTTTCACTTACTTGCTTACCCATCCATCCACCCATCTATTCATCCATGCATCTATGTACTCATCCATTTATCCTTCAGTCCATCCAGCCATCCATCCACCACTCATCTATCCATCCTTTCACCTATCATCCATCCATCCATCCATCCATCCATCCATCCATCCATCCATCCATTTTATCCATCTATTTCACTCAATATTAATCTATCCTTCCTTGCATTCATCCATGTATCCATCCATCCACCACTCATCTATCCATCCTTTCACCTATCATCCATCCATCCATCCATCCATCCATCCATCCATCCATCCATCCATCCATCCATCCATCCATTTTATCCATCTATTTCACTCAATATTAATCTATCCTTCCTTGCATTCATCCATGTATCCATCCATCCACCTATCCATCAACTCCCTCATCCATCTCTCTAGCCATCCATCCACCCACTCACTTACCATCCATCTCTATATCCACCTATCCATCTATACATGTATTCTGTCCAGACAGCCCAGCCCAGTCCTGCAGTCCTCCATCCTGGTAAGGTTGCAGGAGGTAAGGCTGACACCCCATCCCTCCCCAAACCCCCACATAGTACCAACCAGCATGGAAAACAGTTTGGACGAGTTGGGGTGGGGCAGTGGCGGCTAATTTCTGCTCAATTGCAAGGTGGGGCCCCAGGGGGACCCAGTTATGGGAGACCCACATCTGCAGCCGAAGCAGCCAGGCCTAGGCCGAAGGGCGCAGGCCGAGGGCTTGCCCGGCAGGGGGTCCCGTGTCCCTACCGCCCGCCTCCCCCACCGCCCCTCGCGCAGTCTGTTTGGAGAAGAAAGCGGGCCAATTTGTTTTCATTCAGAGTCACTTAAGATCCCATTTTGGAGAAATGAAAAGAGAAAAGCCCGCTTCCCGCGCCCGGCCCGCTGGGTGCTCGCCCGTGCCCGGCGGCGCGCTGGGGGGTGGGGCGGTGCCCCTCCCCCACCCTCCCTCTTATTCCCTCCCCTCCCCCACCACCCCCTCCCCACCTTCCTCCACTCTCCACTCTCCTTCACTCCCCCACCCTTCTTTCCCTCCCCTCCCCTTCCTCCGCCCCCCTCCCCACTCCTGCAGTCCCGCAGACCCTTAGCCCCGCGTCCCGGCCCGGCCGCGCTCATCTACATGGCCGGCACACTCGCGGCCCATCTGCGGAGGCGCAATTAAACGCGGGGGGCTGGGGGGGGGTGCCCGAAATTAGCATTTCCGCGGCCATCTGGCGCGAGGAGCGGGCGCGGCCGGACAAAGGGCGCCGGGCGAGGGGAGAGGCGAGTGTGCCGCGGCATTGACCTGCAAATGAGGCTTTGTCTGCGTATTAAAGCTCGCCGGACCCCCGACCCCGGCCTGCGCCCCCACCGTGGCCCCCGGCGGCCCAGACTGGACCTGGCACCCCGAGGTCCGTGACCCCCGTGGGGTCGCCTGCACCCGGGGTTGCACCGTGGCCCTAGGCCCAGCCTGGCCTTATGGGTTCCTTAGGTGGCAGGTGCCCCAATACCTGCCCAAGACCTGTTGGGGCTGGCCAGGAACCTGAGGTAGGGATCTGAGGTGCTGGACATGCTCTAGGTAGCCACTTGCATGGATCCATCAGTCTCTGAGCCCATAGTCATAAAGGTCTGAGTCTTCTGCCTTCAGTACCAAGGAGGCCCAAAGAGCTGGAGTTGCTAGGTGATCTGGGATGCCTCAGAGTGCAGGTCAAGACTGCAAACCCTGGATGTATGTCAATGGCCTGTGTCTCTTACAGCCCTTGCCAGGCCTTTGGGCTTTCTACAGTGCGGCTCAGACACTGGAGCTCCTCAAATGGGGTTCTCATAGTAAGCAATGACCTCGATTGGACTGGGGAGCAGTGTGAGGCTGCCTGTGAGGTTCAGTTTCCCAAGGTGGACAAATGGGAGTGTTGGGTGCTGTTTCTGGGTAAGGACCATGTGTGGCCCAGTCTAGAGGTGGAGGAGGTTTCTCAAGCAGGAGCCCAACAAGAGGAAGTCCATGGGCCTTCCTGGGATGAGCAGAGCAGGCCTTGGACCTTGGATTCCACCCTGGGACAGTGATGCTGCTAGAGAGATGCAAGAAGGGCCAGAGTGATCACTAAATGAGCTGTGATTATGGATTTGTAGTATTGGAAGGGCAAATCTAGCCAAGGTAGAAGTTGAAGATTTCATTGACACTGTAGTAAACATTGCCCTATCAACTCATTTCCTCAGAGATTGAACAAGGGCATTCAGAGACATGAAGGTATGGACATCTGGCAGTTCCTGGCACAGCCTGGCATTAAACCACAGGTATTCCAAGGGGCATGATCCCTTCATCAGTGATTTGGCTGAGTGGCTGGGAACTTACATATGGGCCCGAACCTACCTATGGGCAAATAAACATATGAAGAATTGTTCAGTTCCATTAGCCATCAGAGAAATGCAAATAATAATCACTTTGCAGGGCTGGGGAGATGGTTTATTTTACATAAAGATGTGAGTTCTATCTCTAGAACCCATGTTTAGGGGAAAAAAGCTGGCATAGTAGCACACATTTATAATCTCAACATTGTAGAGATGGAGGGAAGGAGCTGGGTCTATGGAAGCTAGGAGAAGGGTATCTCCACCCAGGCCTTGCATTTCAGCCTGTGTACACATCAAAGGAGGCTCTGCCACCTCTGCATAGGCCCCCAGGAGCTGGGACAGTGGCCTGGGATCAGAGGTGGGGGAGTGGCACTAGATACTAAGATGTTTTCCAGAAGGTATGAGCACCTCCAGGTCTGCTCAACATGGGTGAGGTGGCTGGGATAGGCACGGTCAGTGCAGTGGGAACAGTGGCCACCTGCTTTGTGGGGGGCAGCCTCTGGCACAACATGACCAACAAGGTTGAAAAAGTCTCCTGTTTAAAGACCTCAAGAAGCCAAACCACTAAAGCATCAAACTACTCCATAAACAGACTAGCAAAAGATGAGTTACAAATGGCGAATAAACACACAAAGCATTGTTCAGTTTCACCAGTTACCAGGGAAATGCAAATGAAAGCCACATTGAAGGGTTGGGGTGATGATTCCATTTGCATAAAGATATGAGTTCACCCTCACCCCCTCCATAGGCCAAGCCTGAGGAGAGGTGAATACAGGTAGATTCCTGGGCCCAGCCACCTGTGCTTAATCTGCCACTTTCTGGTCAACAAGAGACAAGGTGGACACACACATGAAGAATGAAGTCTGGGGTGTCCTGCATGTGTACATATACCAGCTACATTGGGATTCCATCTTGCTCAGTCATCAAGAACAACAAACACTGGTTAGGCTGTGGAGAAGAGTCCCTTGTGCACTACATTGCTGGCGGGAATGAAACTAGTCCAGCCACTATGGAAATCAGTATGAAGGTTTGTCAAAAAACTAACAATGGATCTTCCATATGACCCAGCTATACTCTCCCAGGTATTTACCCAAAGGCCTCTAAGTCAACACATCACAAAGATACCTGCACATCACTGTTCATCACAGCATTACGCACAATGGCTAAGTTATGGAGGCAGCCTAGGTATGCAAGAAAAGGGGACTGGGTAAAGAGAATGTGCTTTATACACACAGTGGATTTTTTTTTTCAGTCATAGAAAAGAATGAAGTGAGATGGTTGAAAGAAAAAAATGGATAAAACAGGAGATGATCATGTTAAGTGAGTTATGTCAGTCCTAGGAAGACAAGCAAGTGTCCTTTGTGGGTCCAAGATTTCAGAGATGACATGAAACCACGAATACACTGATGATAGGACAATAGAATCAGAAACTGGGGCAACAAAGGGCACTAATAGGAGCGAGGCAAGGGAGGATGGTGAAGTATGGGGGAAGGGAAGTAACTTGGAGTATACTTTCTACTTGCACGGACATGGCCTTGTAATAGCAGTGTTTAATAAAGATGATAAGGACCTGGGAGGTAGCTAAAGTTGCTGAAGTGCTTGCCTTAACAGCATGAAGACCTGACTTCAATCTCTAGCCTAGCGCACTTGGCTAAGGGAACAGAGACTAAGGAATGGCATTCAAGGTTGATCTCTGGCCTCCCACACACATGCACACATGTTGTGCACCCAGAACATGTGTGTGCACTTACATCTGAAGAATGACACAAAATAATAACAATGAACCTGCTGCCTGCCGGGTGTGGGGTTTATGTAGAGGAATCCTGAGTGCATTTGGTGTCTGGGGCACTGGGGAATAAGTGTGAGTTTGGGGTGTGAGCATACAAGTGATCCTGTATTGGTGGGGCACAGGGGGGCTTTGCTATGTATAGAGCCATGGAGCTGACAGTAGGGCTGGTGAGACAGGGGAAAAGCATCCCTCTTTTTCCACACCAAGCACCTCCCACTCTGAGGGGCTAGGTCTTAGGTCCTGTGTGCTCAAGGCTGTGAGTGACCCTCAGGCAGTCGTCTTCAGGAGGTTTTGGGTCCAGCTTGAGCTGGCTTCTTGTAGATCAGCATTTCTTGTATTTATGGTTGTGAGTCTAGCCTTTAACAGCTGATCTATCCCTTCAGCCCAAGGTTCTCCGTGGGTTCTCCTTCTCAAGTGTCTCCTCTGTAACCTCTGTAATCCACTCTGAGGACACTACCTCATCTGTAGGGGACAATGTCTCCTGGAAGCCAGAGATCCTAGATCTGCTTTGGAAGCCTTTCTGTTCGGTTTTGTAGGATGATTAGAAGTTTGGGAAATAGGGAAGGGGAGAAGGGCCAATTTTGTTTGAGGTGGTGGCACTAGGGAGGTTAGAGCTGCAGCAATTAAAGGACAGGATGCTGGCCCTTGACTGGGCTCTCTCTTCTTGTTAGGGTTTCTAGTCCCTGATTCCCACCTCTTATCCACAGGGCTCTCTTTTCAGGTGACCAACCTCGCAGAGGAGCTGATTGATTGGAGAGGCAGCCAGTTCAGTGGTCCTGTCCTTAGAAGAGGCTACCAGGGAGCCTGGGATTTGGGGATGAATTCCTGGCTGGAGGGGCAGCCCAGAGGGTAATAGGGAAAGAACACTGGACATGCAGCCTTGTTGCAGCATCCAGGCCTGCCTTAGTTAGTGGGCAATGCCTCAGTGATTCAGCCTATGTTCATCTCTTGGGCATGTCAGCCTCCATCTTCCTGCCTTTAGTTTAGGCCTCTGTGGTGGTTTGAAGGAAACAGCCCCCCATAGGACTATAGGGAGTGGCTTTTTTGTGGCTTCTTTGGAGGAGATATGTTATGAGGGGGCAGGCTTTGAGATCTCAGATGCTCAATCCAGGCCTATTATGGCTAACAGTCTCTTCCTGCTGTGTGTTGATTCCTATGTAGAACTCTTAGCTACCTCTCCAGCACCATGTCTACCTGTATGCTGCTGTGTTTTGCACGATGAGAATAATGGACTAAACCTCTGAACTGTAATCTTCCACTTCAATGAAATGTTTTCCTTTATAAGAGGTCATGGTGTCTCTTCACAGTAATAGAAACCCTAACTAAAACAGTCTTCATTCATCTTCTCCTTTAGCAAGGATTGTGAATGGAGCAGAGCACTGGGTAGAGTAGCTCTATCCAGTTCTGTTCCATGGGAATTGGCAGGTGGATAAAGGACCAACCTTAGTTCCAGATCATAGCAAAGGCAGGGGCAGGGGCAGGGGGAGATCCTTCTCTGGGCTGCCCCATCTCTGAGATTGTAGAGGTAGCTGCCTTCCTTACCCATCCTCCCTTATTGTCCCGGGCCTCGGGGTGGGATACATCCTACTCCTCCATCCTCATGAAGGCCCCAGGATTTCATTAGGCTCTGATGGTACTGGGCCTAGATGGGGAGGCAGTTGTCACATTGACAGGCTGGCTCCTGTGGAGGCTGAATGGGCATTCTGCCCTGCCACCCTCAGCTGTCATCTGCTGCTGGGATTCAGTTTCCTAGAGTGGGTAGAACTGCAGGTGGATTCCCTGAGCTCAGGAAGTCCCTGAGGCCCTGGGACTTCATAGCTCATGAGGCTGTCTCCCTGGGGAACAGAGCCCACAGAGTGCTTCAAGAAAGAAATCTGCTGGTGACCTGAGGCTTCTCTGTTCTTGGCAGCAAGAGGGATTGCTGGGGGCAAGGGTGCCAGGCCTTGGCAGGGCTCTCTGGAAGCCAGGCCAGCTGGGTGCTGCATAACTGAAGCCCTTGGATGCATTTGGGACACAGAACTGGTAGAGTGATTTGAGGGCAGTTCCCAGGCTGGTGGCTGCTGGGAGGGTAGAGAGGTTTCTATCTGGGGATCTGGCTTTTGTTGGTTATTCTACAGTTCCAGCTCTAGAGGAATGCCCTCTCCATGCACTAGTGTTCTGGGTGATGTAGGGGAAGGAGACACGGCTTCTCCCAGTCTCCTAGGACCTTTTCCTGAACTCAGTGCTAAATGAGCCAAGTAGATTAACCAAAAGAACCTCCATTTTGATCACACAGATATGTATGCATACCCCTGAAGAGTTAGTTGATTTTGGGTTAGAGCTGGAGGTGGAACCCCTGAGGTGAGGGGGTGTTGTGTGGATTGGCAAACTATCTTGTTATACAGAGCTGACTTGAGATAGCTGAAGTAGTCTGGCAGCCTTCAGAGGAGTGAGGGACACCGCCACCAGTGTGTGGAGGCAGCCTCCTATGCCTTGAAGCCTTGAGGCCATGAGCATATGAAAGCCATCTGCTTCTGCTTCACCAGGGCAGAGCTTCTTAGAAGGGCTGCAGATACGTAGGGACCCCCCCCCCCCAGGTACTCCACTTGCATCCTGTCCTTGGATGTGGCGTGGCTCCACCTATGGAATGGAGAACGAACACAACAGCATCCAATGAGAGTTGTGAAGGCTGGGAAATGAGGAATGGATGGGGAATGCTTTATAAGCTCAAAGCCCTTGTCCATAATTGCCCTCCTCCCCACTTCCTGGGCTGCACCTCCCCCTACTCTTCCATTCAAAGACGTAGCCTCTGTTTTCTGGGTGTTTTGGGTTGAGTCACTCACTCATCTGAATCTCCTATCCAGCTCTCCTGAATGGCTCCATAGGGATGATGGCCTTTTCCCCCATACCTGGTGGATCTTTCTGCTCCACTCAGGCACAGCTCAGGGACAGAGGTTGTTATCTTGGGGATAGGAATGGATAGAGTCACCTTACCCACCCATTATAGCCATGCCTAAGGAATAAATAAATGACTAGTCCTCTGTAGGGACAATTGAGCACAATTGCCTAGGAAGTCCCATGTGGGAAAGGAAGGTATACAGAGATAGGATGCACAGGGCCATCTCAGCCCTGGGTGTTGCTGCTACAGGCATACCCACAAGGGGTGGTGTGTTGGAGAACAGAAACGCCTTCCTCCTCATCTTTGTATTCAGGCTGTTGAAAGATTCACAACAAAGTTTTGTTTATACCTTGAAAAAATAGTACAGGACGAAGCAAGCCTCTGGAGGGGACTCAGAAGTCATCTAGAACATTCTAGAATTGAGACATAGGTGAGCCTTAGGGTACACTGGGGCAGGGGCTGGTTTCCAAAGCTCTAGAGCTGTTTCCCAGGCAACTGGGTCCCACCTATACTCAGTAGTTCCTTGCAAATAGGCATATTCTAGAATAGTGTAGAATGTTCTAGCATAGTCTTGCTCAATTTCATCCTATAAGATGTAGGGGAAACAACACTCAGGTACCTGGCCAAGTTCATAAGTCAGAAATTCAAGCTCCTAAAAAGCATAGGCCTGTGGTTCTAGCACTAGGGAGGCTGGGGCAAGAAGATAAAAGTTGTAGGTCTGCCTGGTCTTACAGAGTGAGATCCTGTCCCCCAAAACAATGAAAAGACATTCATGATTCAGAGGCTGTGACAGTCTGTTACCTACCCCCAGACAGAGCTCACAGGTGCCTTCATTTCTCTTCACATAAACACTAGTTCTTAGCTATTGAAGGTTTTAGAGGGTGGTGTCAGCTTTCTCAATAGAGCGGACCATGTAGTCTGTCTGGGCCATACAGGGATAAGCTGGAAAAGAAAAGGCCTAGCTTTGGGCACTACAGTGCAGGAGTTTAGACTCCTCACTGGAGAGTCAGCCTGGCTCGGAGAAGATCCAGGTTGACTGACTGTCCTTGCTCTGTACTCCAAACTCTTTTGATAAGACCCTGTGTATTTTAATCTTTTGATGGGACCCTAATGACTGGTCACTGTCCTGATAGCTCCCTTTTAAGGAAGACTCCATTGAGAGACATCCCCCATAACAGGCTTGGCTCCTGAGTGATGCTGGACTCTCTCTCTCTTGGCCTCTGCTAGGGCCCACAGCATCCCATGCCTTGGAGCCACCTCCTCCCAAGCCTGGTTGATAACTTCTAGCTTAGTTGAGTCTTCTTGGCCAGGCCTCTGTGGGGACTGTGGATTGGGGGGATGGGGTGTGCTCGCACCAGGCCCCACTGGCAGATCCTCTGACTCCTCAGAGTACCTGGGCTGTGATGTAAGATGTCTTAGCATAGTCCCACAGGTACCACACTTACATGGAATCCTGAGCTGCCACTGGATGAAGTTCAATCTGGCTATTCTACCAAGAGGCAAGTGTTCCATCTCACGTGAGACTGAAAGCCTGATGCGTCTGTCCGTTCTGCCATAAGTCCCTACCCCGTGTGTGTGTGTGTGTGTGTGTGTGTGTGTGTGTGTGTGTGTGTGTGTGTGTAGGGGTTGGTTGTATAGGGAAGGATAATAAAGTCTTATGAAACAACCAGAAAGAATTCTATGGGGTTCGGGGAGTCTGATTAGTTGTCAGTGTATAAACAGCATTTCTGAGTATCCAAGTGGCCTTCTATGTGGCAGGTGCTATAGCAACCTTCCTGGAATCAGTGGGCATGTCCTGAAGGCTCTCTGGCCTATGACTGCCTCAGGTAGGCATGGTGCTTCAGTGTGCTGACAGAGGAGTGTATGCAGGCCACTTTTTTCTTTAGCCTGGCCCCTGACATCCCAAGGCCCTGGAAGGCAGCTCTGTGTCAGCCAGGTAATATCTCCATGTCTTGAAGCTCCTAGGCCAAGCATCTAACTTCTTTGTCATGGCTCTTTTTGTTCCCAACATAATGTTTTTATTTATTGTTTAGGGATTTCATGCAATGCACCTGATCACACTTGCTTCCCATTCCTCCCAGCCCTTGAGGACCTCCCCATAAGAAAACAAGTCCAATTTGTGTTGCTCATATAATCACTGGAGCCGGATCAAATTCCCGGTGGCCAGCCCCTTAAAGAAAACTGAGTCCTTCCCCACCACTCACCCCTACCAGAAGCCATCAGCTGAGAAGAGCTACACTTCAGCATCCTTATCACAGTTTTTAAGGCCTCTCTTCAATTCCCTCCTGTCTGGACTGTTTGTTTTGTGGGGTAGGGAGGGGGTTGTCAAATAAGCTTTCAATGGCTCCCATTCTCAGTTGTGAGTCTGCAGTCATCCATAGCATTGCAAAAGATGCCTCCCTGCCTATGGCAGCTGGTGGCAGCACTACTCATGGACATCAGCATGGTTGCCTGTGTCTGCCATGGATCTTTACACATACAGATATTGAGTTGTTTGGCCTCATCCTGGGCCTTGGTGTCTTTATTTCCCAGGTGAAGAGGCCTCTGTTGCTTGAAGGCCTCTGTCTTCTTTAATGATCCTTTCTTGTCCCTGAAGGCCCTTTGGAAGCTACTCACTATTATGGCTGGGCAGGAAGATGAGGTTGTGGGTTTGACTGGAGTAGGGTGGAGGGACTAAGAGGGTGAGGAGGTTTAAAGGCCACTATGGTCCCTAGTGTGTCTTGATGTCCCCCTCCCTATACTTCAGTCCGCATCTGAGAAGCAGTGAGAACACCAACCTGGTGATGTGGGTTCTCTTGGGTTGAGAAGCTTCTGTCTGGGCCTGTGTGAAGCCAGGTCTAGAAACAGGTGACTTGGGGCTGGGATGGGCTCTGGGAGCTAAAGAGGGCTTATCTTCTCTGGGGCCTCAGGAGTGAGCTCTGGGGGATTGGAGAGAGATGGCTCCCTGATGTGTCATGGGAACTGGAAGGGGATGAAGATTCAAAGAGAACCTTTGCTGCTGCTCCCTGGTACCCTGGAATGCCTAACAAGGATATTGATAGGAGGGCCAGATAACAGAACCAAGCTCAGGCCATATAGGGACTGACCAGGAGAGAAAAGGATCTTGTGTTCTACTGGATTCCATCTCCTACATTCAACCAGTATCTGAGCTTTAGTGGGAGGGGACCTGGTCCTGGAGGCTAGGTCCATCCATCACTCAACTTTCCTGGACCCTCCATTAGAAAAGACAAGATGCTTCTATCCTTAGGGAAGCATCTCTGGTCAACACCAAGTACTCTTACCCAATCTGCACTTAGGAGGCCCGGTGAGCATTGTCCTAGAGCAGGAGAGAAGGCAGATACTGACCAGGGAGTGAGAGGTGGTTGGCTGGTGAGCTCCTATGCTGCCCCAAAAGCCCTGCTCTGCTTACCTACCAGCCTTGTGCTTGGCAGGAATAGTCCAGCATCCTGAGGTCAATGAGAACTGAGGCTGTCTGCTCAGATCTGGCTGCCCTAGGCACAGCCTAGGTCCTGTAGCCCTGGACCTCTGTTGTCCTGGGTGGGAGAACCTAAGGGGCAGGATGTGAACTCCAAAGCTCAGGGCATAGGCCTGGCTCCACCCAGACCTCAAGTATACAGACACAGCATGAGGAGGAGGTTGCATGGGGCTGAGTATGGTGAGGGGGTACCCTTGATCACCTAGAGGGAGACTTTAGAAGGGTGCCCACAGTGCGGGGAAAGTGGCTTTTGCTAAGCCAGGAGGGCTGTCAGAATTGGGGGTCCAGAACTTCATGGAGGGATGTTCTACCTCTGCTGGGAATGCCAGCTGGGGGCTGAGGGAGAAGTAGAGAATGTCCCAGGAACACTGGCCCTGGCCCTTCACCTCCATTCTGCTGGGCTAGGAGGCTGCTGTAGGTTCAAAGGCAGGGGCCAGTGATTGCCTTCAGGGCACAGGTGTGACTGTTCCACTGGGTCCAGACACTTCTGTGGCTAGTGAGCACCTTCATTTTATTTAGTGACTTAACTAGCTTTGCTTGAGCCCAGTTGAAGTTGGGCCATTCCTGGGCCAGTTGCTTCCATTGTTTCACTGACTGGCACCTGTCCATCACGATGACAGTCCTGAGAGTGTATGTGTATGCGTATGCGTATGTGTGTGTTTATGTATTTTTGGGGTGTTGGGTGCAGGGGAGGGTGAGTCAGCTAAACATGGTTGCTGAGATCCCCCCGGGACAGTGGGTGACTAAGTGAGCCAGGGTGGTCTTGGGAGGGAACAGCCAGCTGCCTTCCTTCCTTTGAGGGGCTTGCTCTGCACTGAGAAGGCAGGACTAGGGAGAGGTGGGGCTTGATGCTGAGGGGCGTGGCTAGAAAGGGGGTGTGGCTTGACACGGAAAGACCAGGAAAGGGGTCTGGAGCTAGAAGGCGAGGCAGGAGTACAGGAGGAAGGAAGAGCCAGCCTCCTCACCCATCTAGCGGATCTCTCTGACTGCCTTAAGCATATGGCTGTGCCTTTGCCTAGGTGTCTCATTTCCATCAGCTCTTTGTTTAAGGATACTTTTACTGTCCTATGTCACAGGCAGAGGCAGGTACCTGGTGAAAGCAAACAGCCTGGGTGGCAGGGGCCTCTCCTGTCTGTATGCTGGCTCAAAGATGGGAGAAGCTCAGGTTTTAGCAGGCCCAAGCCCAGTGCTCAAGAACCACAGCTGGGCCGGAAAGGGAGCAAGGGCAGTGGCAGAGGCTAGCCTATGAAACAGGAGCTCTACTGGTCCTCTAGCAAATGTTCCTAGCACCCACTGGACCCCAGGGCCTCGATAAGGGGACAAAGGCACAGCTCTGGGGACAAATACTCATGGGTATTGTCAGCCCAGCCACTAGAGAGCTGAGGCGAGGCCCACAAAGGGCCTGAAGAAAGGGCCGCGGGAGGGGCTGCGAATGGGCCTTCCCGCACATGCCACCGTTGCCCAGGCGACGGCCCTCTCATGGAGAGGTCTGCTGGGCCATTGTCCGGGGCCTGCAGGACGTGTCACACACCAGATGGTCGTGTGCTGTCTAGGTCACTTATAGGGGGACAGAGTGAAGGAATGTGGCCAGCCCGGCAGGCCGGGGCACCATCTGTTCCCTCAGACCGTGGGCATCGGGCGGGCATTGAGCGTCCAGCCTGCCAGGCCCAGCCTTCTTCCCGGCTTTAATTAGGTAATTCCATAATTGGGCTTTATTTCAGGTAAATTGCATTTCACACCCGAGAGGGCTGCAATGGTCCTTGTGGGAGAACAGCACTTGGCCACTCTACACAGTCCATAGTGCAGCACTGAGGCCAGCAGGGTACAGCGACTGTGTCCTGCCCAGATGGGCGGCCCTGAGCTCCTCATGGGCTATAGCCTGCCTGGGCAATACCGAGGGCCCTGGCTATAGTCAGTCACAGCCTGGGGCTTCTACAAATATTTACCCAACAAGGAAACAACAACTTCTGCCTTTCAGTAATTGTTGCTGCAGAATCCCCCTTGAAGGAGGTTGAGGCCAGGAAGCCTGAGGCCTTAGGTGCCCTTCCAACCTTCCTTGCCAGGGATGGCCAGGGCTTGTCAGACCAGAAACCAAGATCTTATGGTGGGAGCTACTAGGACATTCAGACCCCTAAAAGGTTCAGTGAAAGAGGAACTTGAGGGCTTTCTCCTCCTACAGGTGCTTCCAGCTGTATCTCCACACTTGCCTCATGTGCTGGCCACCTGCTGCCTCCAAAGACCCAGGGCACCTCCATTCTCCACATCTCAGATGCCTTCAGCCCTGATGGCCTGGCACATGAGGCAGGCTCTGGAAGGAGGACAGAACAGGGACAGGGTAGGTGTAGTAGAGACAATGGACACGGGTGGACAAGTCCCTGTTCACAGCGCACTGTTTCTATTTACAGTGGATGAATCACAAAGAGTGACAGCCACAGGGCTAGGTGGGCAGGGTGGGCAGACTTGGAATAGGTCTCTAGCCTAGTAGACTAACTGCACAGCCAGAGGAATAGGCGGTCCCAACAGGGAAACTAAGGCCCTGAGGGGAGCCCAGGGATTCCAGTACTTATCTGTATACTTCCACTTCAGGAATCAAACTCTTACGGTCTTGGGAGATGGTCCTAGAAAAGATCCACTCTTGAATGGCCTCTTGGGTCACCAGTGAGAGCCATGTTGGCTGGGAAGGACAGATGAAAGACCCTGGCACATGTCTGGGGGTGACTTTCCAGGCATAAGTCAGTGTCGTCCAGCTAAGCCAGATCCTAACCCAGGCTCAGCTACTCCCAGGGCTCAGGGTCTTCTGGGAATCAGGTGCTAACTACACCTTGATCAGGGATACCCGGAGTGGAGGCCTAGGGTTGTCCCCAATCCAGCCCTGTTCAACCTTTGGCAAGTCTCATTGTACCTTTGATCCCTTGGAGCAGGGCCTTCTCTACATGGAGTGACCAATCAGCTCACTCCATGACCACCTGGGCATCTGGGTTCTAGGGAACTGTAGGTCCTGTCCACAAAGAGGTTGAGACTGTCCATGGGGACAGCAAGAGACAGGGAGGTAGGGTAGGGTAGAGAATGGAGGTTGAAATCTATGTTATTGTAAAGACAACCCCCCAGACACTTCTAGAAGTAAACATGTGCCAGGATCAACCTGGGATGTCCCAGGTTTATTTGGAAAAGCCTCTCAATCAAGAACACACTATAAAATTCATTAAAACAGAGATTCTGAATCACCAGAAATTATCCTGATTTCTGTGAGTTGCGATGCCCAAGGAACCAATCCTGGGAGAAATGGTGATGCCCCTAACCTTGCCATGGCTCAGCTGCTGGCTGAGGGATGTGGTGTAATGAGGCTGGAGTCTGAGCATCTGTCCAGCACCTCTGGTTAGCAAGGAGTAGGAGGCAGGCTGCACACATAGGGCATGTAGGGCTTGAGGGCCCTGCTGGCCACTTTGAAGAAGGAGCTGTCAGTCCAGCCTGTCAGCTGGCTAGGGTGGACAGTGGACTTTCCCTTGCTTGGGATATCCTTTGAGGGAAGCTTGGAACCCTAGGGTATCGTGCCCATGTGGTCAGCATCACTAGAGAGTGAAGGAGTCAGGCTCTGTCCTGCTGAGCCCCCATTGGCCTGTAGCCTGTAGAGTGGGCTGGGCATGCCCTGCCTGCCTCCTCTCAGTTGGGCCCTGGATTCAAGGCTGAGGGTAGGGACCCCAGACTCTGTCAGATTCTTCCTGTCTCTCTTTAGAAAGCAACTTGACATCACCTGAATAGGCCTCCCTCTGCCCGAGTTGCATCCTAGCCCAGATGCTCCCTATCACCATGTCCCAGCCATCAGGTGAGCAATATCACCTTGATAGGAATGACAGTTCTAGCCTCATGCCTAGCCAAGTTCTAGTACCCACTGGCTGGGCCTTGGTGAGCTCCAGGTTCAGGCTGGTGACTTGGCCCATGGGTTTTGGGGCCTTGGGGAGCTAAACTGTCATATCAGGCCTTCAATGGGGGTGAGGACCAGGTGAGTGCCCTGTCGAGAGGGAGGTGGGACAGACCTGTCGGGGTGACCCCTGAACCTCCCTTCTGAGCTCCTTCAGGAGCCCTCATCAGGGCCCACCCGGGGTACGGTCAGCTGTTCATAGGTGGGCAGGCTGTTGCTGGGCAGGAAGAGCTCAGGGTTGATGGAGCCACCTTCATCACTAGCCACCAGTTGTGGCCTGCTGTTGCAGGTTGAACCACCCTGGTGCAGGGACAGCAGCTGGTGGAGCATGTCTGTGATGATCACCAGCCTCTGGTCCAATTGTGTCACCTGTGGGAACAGAAGCAGAGATGAACATGGTGCTAGGGACAGGTTATTGCAGGCCACCTTAGGTCCTGCCTGGGCATGAAAGGCCTGAAAGACAGGGCATGGCACATGTCCTTATAGACGTGTGTTGAATTTACACATGCATGCCTGAGTTGTTAACACTAATATGTGCGTTATGTGTGCTTATTGGGGTGCAGTACAGTGCTGAGTTCTAATATGTGTCCATACATACATATTAGTCCTTTCCTGTTTCTACCTAGACATAGTGGCTGGGAGTCACCTCTTAGCCTCCTCCCTGGATTTTTGGTCTTTGAGACTCTGGACAAGCCTTCTGGAGCCTCTAACACAGCCTCTGGTGTTTTGAGGCCAAGTGGAGAGGAGAGGAGGGAACACAATGGGTGGAAGTTCAGAGGCCAAGGGCTAGATCTGGCTCAGCGTGGAGGGGATTGGAACCCTACACAAAGGGGTCTGGAGAGAGGGATTGGGACACCTGAAGGTTGAGCAGGCAGAGGCTGAGTGGGCCATGGAATAGTGCCAATCCCCAGAGGTATCTCAACAGGTACTAACTTAGAACAAGACCACTTTTCTAGGTCCCCATTGATCAGAGCAGTGACTGAGTGGAGTTCTGGACCAGGTGGTCCCTACCCCATGCCTGTAAAGGGCTTGTTTTGCTCCAAGCACTAGGCAGGTGGCTAAGAAACTAGAGGGGAGGTAGAGGCAGGGCAGAGTCTGGGTGCAGAGTAGGCACTTGACAAAGGCCACACTTGCTGTGCTTGTAGGAGATAATGGAGAGCCATTGGAGAACTCCTTAGAAAGAAGGAGCCATTGTGCAAGGGGCTGGAGTCCAGCCCTGGGGGCCTGAAGTGGTCAGCCACTTCCTTTTCTCCTGTAGAAGAGAAGACCCCGTCTAGGGAGGCCAGAGCTCCCACACAGTTCCATAGGGGCAGGGGCTGCTCCAGGACCAGTTGGAGGACTGGGTGGGGTGGGGTGGGGTGGGGATACATGAACCTACCCAGTATAAGCAATAGAATAGGGGTTGTGAGTGAGTAAGGGGGACCTCAGATACTAAGCACATGGGGTGGTTCTCTCAGTGTGCTCTGTTAGTAGAGCAGGGACCTCCCTCACCCCACATGGAGGCCTGGAATGAAGGGAACACCAGTGGTGCAGGGATGGAGCCAGAGGTCTTGACAGATGGCCTCATATGGTCAGACCTGCATAGCTGCTTTAGGGAAAATCATGACTCAGCCAACTGCTGACTGCTGGCCTCAAAACCTAGTTGACTTGGGCCCTTAGGACAAGGGACAGGCAGGGGCCAGCTCCCATCTTCCTGAACAAGTGTGTATCATGGGTGAAGTCTCTGTCCTAGGCAGGCTCCTGATGCTTTCAGTAGTGGCTCGTCTATCCCTCTACTTGTTTGTATTCTGAAAGGGCTGGATGGAAGTAGTTAGGCTTGAGGGCTCACACAGGGAAACTGGTGCTATGGGCAGAAGCTCTGTTGTCCCTGATAAGTGAAGCTAGGGCTCCTGCCCTGTCTGAGGCCTCCCAGAGCTCTGCACCGAAGGAGGGCTGCCTGAGGCTAGTCTTGGTCTGGCTTCATGAAGCTTTAAACACACAGAATCAATTTGAGTAGGCGGGGGAAGAGCACCAGTTGGCTCATGGGAGATAGATCATGAATGTTGTAGACACCTCACCTTTGCTAAAGGACAGAGTCCTTTCAGAGAGTTCTTGGGGTGGGAGGAGGGCTATTGAAACCTCCTACAGGGAAGCTGCCACAGGGCCCACCAATACTTTGTGTGTCACTCTAGGTTATCCCTGAAGTGTCCCTGGATAATGACCCTATGGTTGCTGCTTATGTCAACTGGGGTTTTGAGGAGTCTGTTTGAGTCCAAAGGTGTTCTATTGGCCAAGCTGCTAGAGGCAGGATATAGGCTAGAGTCCTAAGAGGGTTCAGAGTCTGGAGCCTTAGTGTGCTGCTGTCACCTTGTTTGAAGGAGGGTAGGACTGTGGAGACAGGAAATAGTGCAAGAGGTCTTTGAACACAGACGCCTCCAACTCTGGTTGCTTACAATTTGCCTGGATTCCATGGCCATGTGTGGGATCTTTTTGGGTCCTCTTGGCCATCTACAGTATTCTTCTAGACTGTCCAGCTGCTCACAAATAGGCCCCCCTTGTTAGCCCTGGCCTCCATGGTGATAAGCAGTAACTTGTGGCTGAGTTCTGTAACTTTCCAGGCCTTGATCAGACCAGATTGCTTCAGCCGGCTTGGCCTGGGTTGGGGACACCAGGGTTTGGGTTTAGGGTACAGGACCGTAAGATACATTCAGGCTGAGGATCCTTGTTGGTCAGCCCAGGGCCCTCTGTAGGGTCATGGGAGAATGGTATTTGGGGAAATTCATAGGTTACTTTCAGAGGCCATATTAAATATATTTGCTACCCAGTGAAGAATCATCAGATGCCATCTGGCAATGGAAGAGCCTGTGGAAAGTTGGCCGATGTGGATGTCATATACTTAATTTATGTTCTTGCCTGGATCTTGGTGGCTGGTTGTGGTGCTTGTTAGCTAGTCTGTCTAGCACAGCTTGGGGATCAGGGGTTACTCTGTCAGGTAGGACTGCTTGGTGTAGAGACCTGGCCATGTATGCATGCTCCTTGTTGCCTCTGTTTCCTTAGCTGGAAAGTGAACCAAGCTGCTGCTCACTGGGTGTGCTGTTCAGGAGCCTGGGGAGCTTGTTTGCCAGAGCCGTGCTTCTGCCTGGAGGGCAGGTGGTCTTAGCTTGCTCTTCTGGCCTCTGCCTCTTTCCTGGCCACTTAGGCTCACAGAGCAGCTTATAGAAAACCTCCATATCCTTCATGCCCAAGCCCATGTCTAGTCCTGTTGGGCCATTGCAGGGAGGGTCCTGGCCTGGGTACAGTGGCTCCTCAGCCCAGAACTTGGCTCCAAAGATAACATTTCAGCAACTGTTCTTGAAGCTACTTGGCTCTGTTTTCTCCCTTTGGAGCTTTGAATGCATGGGCAGAAAGCTGGGGAACATTCTGCCTACTGCTGAGTAGGTGGAGGCAGGGGCCATATCACAGCGGGCAGGTGCCCAGAGTGATGCCACCACCTTCAGGGAAGGTAGTGCTTGCTCTGGGCTCTGGGGTGGTGTTCTCCAAGAGCCACTGGGACAAATCAGTTTTGGGGATCTCAAATCTCACCACTATTTGCAATTTGATAGTGATTAACAGGGCAAGGCAGACAAAGGCTTTGTTGTCCCCTGTCTCTGCTCACCTAAGTAGAAGCCATAGATGACTTTTGTGGGCTTTAGAAGAGAAAAAAGCAATTAGAATAACAGCTAGCTAGGGAGTCTGTGGGCGGCTGGTGATCAAACTCAAGGCGACAGGGATTCCTGTTTGATGTGGTTATGAATTTGTTTTCAAAGGAAAATCTTGAAGAGTATTTTCAGAATTTTATTTTTCAGAACATGCCCAGCCTTGATCCTTGGTCAGGACCCCCAAACCTTGGCCTTGTGGATCGCCTCAGCTAGCTTAGCCTGGGGTGGGGACACCTGGGCTTGGGTTTAAGGTGTAAGGTCTTGGGATGCATTCAGGTTGGGGATCATTGTTGGTTAGTTCAGGGCCCTCTGTAGGGTCACAGGAGAATGGCCTTTGGTGCCTTGAAGGATATCCATAGGTCACCTTTGGAGGCCATATTAAAAATGTTTGATACCCAGTAAAGAGCTATCAGATGCCAACCTGGCAATAGATGAGCCTGTGGGGAGTTGGCCTGTGGGAGGAGAGGTACAAGACAGAGTGCATAGGAGCCTGGAATCCAAGAGAGCTGCTTCCTGGGCTCAGTTGACTTAGCTCCCACAGGCCTCCACTTCTGCATCTTATGGCTCAGGCAACAAGGCCTGGGTAGAACACTGCCTGGCAGGCCCTAACCTAGGCTGCCTGCCCTCCTCCACTTCCCCTCTCCCCAGCAACCCGACACCACCATCAGGGAGACACTTCATTAGTGCTGTCTAGGCTAAGTGTGGCCATATTTTGCACAGAAGGAAGTCTGCCTAGGGTACTACAGGAGAGGGAAGAGCTAGGGCAGAAGTTAGAGGGGTAGCAAGGCAGCAGTGATTGGTGGGCCTTTATTAAGCCTTTATTACTGGGTACAGGGGCTCCAGTGGGTTTGTTTATACATGATGGTCCTTTCAAAAACAAGCAAGCTTAGCACATCTCAGCATTATGATTCGTCATTTCAAACACCCCATGGGGATGCTAAAAGAAGGTACATAGTGGGGCTGCTAAAGTCATCTCCTCCCTCCTACCCCTTTGCTGGCTTTCTGCTATGGAACTTTCCTCCTGCCTCCCAGAGTCTATTCAGCTGGAGATGAGGATCCCTGGACAGTTCTGTCCTCCAACCCAGCCAGTATCTCCTTTTCCTAGGACTGTTACAGTAGTGTCTACTGGCTGGTCTCCCGCTTCAGTGGGTTTATACACGATGGCCCTTTCAAAACACAAAACATCACTGTGCTGCTGGCCCAGGAGCCACCTTATAATTCACACCTATTTTCCACATGGCCTATTTATCTAAGTCCCTTGACTCCACGTCTATGCTGCCCCTCATCACAACAGTGTGTGCCTGTCTCAGCGCTGTCTACGCTGTCCTTTCTTTCCTCTGCTGTGGCCTGGCCAGCCCATAGTGATGATCTCCTCAGGGTGCCTGACATCATTTGTTAGTTAGTACTCTAAGTTCAGGGAAGGATGCAGCTAATGCTAGACACATGTGAGAACCTTCATCCCCAGAGTCTAGGCATTCAGGGAGGGGGTGCTGCCTACAGACCCCATCCCCACTCAGCACTCATCTACATGGAGAGACCATGGAGAACTTCCATGGATTGGACATGGTCAGTTGGAGCTTGTATAGGTTGGTCTTGTGGAGTGGATACTGGCACACATTAAATGTGGTGACAGAAAGAGGCTGCACTTACAGTTATTGTATTTATGACTTTTAGTGCTCTGGCTTTTGTAGAAAAGCCTGTATGCAGTATGTCTGGCTGGTGATCATCAGGGTGGCCTTCTGCCCTTTGGCTCCCAGGGCCCACAAGGCACATTCCTGAGGATGCAAGCAGGGTCCAATCTGGGTGCTTCTAGGTCACGTAGAACAGTATCTCTGCACCAATCCCAGGGCCTCCATTTTATAAAGCAATGCCTTCAACCCCAGTTGTTGATTTCACAAATGTCTAAATAGGCCTGGTGTGGCGGCACACACCTTTGGTCTCAGCAGATGCAAGTGGATCTCTATGAGTTTGAGGCCAGCCTGGTCTATATAGTGAGTTCCAGGTCAGCCAGGGTTACAATAAAGAGATCCAGGTCAGCCAGGGTTACAATAAAGAGACACTGTCTCTAAGGAAAAAAAAAAAAATCAAAAAATCCTGACCCAACTCCTTGTCTTGTTTATGCAGATAAACACTTGACCTCGCCAGCACACCAGAAAAATTACCTATGCCAACAGACAGATATTCCCAATCACCAGAAACACCAGTCATGTGAGTTTATCAACACCAGATGGGACCTGGGACTACAAAGAGCATCCCAAGACTGAGATGTGGCAGGCACCCCGACTATTCGCCAAGCCATTCCTCAAGAGGAAAATTGTTACAGCAAAGACTTTTGCCTGTGTCTGTGATACTCAGCCCACCTTCTATGGACCTTGCCATTCAGACTTGCAGCTGAGCAGCTTTACACAAACCTGTGTTTCATAAGACTTTTACCTGGTCTCCTACAGCTGCTTCCTTGTGCCTGCTTCTCTAACCCTTTCTTGGACCCTACCACCATGCATACATTCATACACACACATACACACACACATATGCACACCCATGTAAGTATTCATATAAAGCCAGCCCCTTCAAGCCTCTGCAGACATGGCCTGGTCCCGGCCAGCAGTCTCACCCCTGACCCAGACGCCTGCACTCCCCTCCTTTGCTTTGCTCTGGGCGGCATCAGCTGACCTTTGTTCTCAGACCTCTGCCTTCTTCCCTCAGCTTTTCTACCACACCAGTGAATGTCATCTCCTTCTGCAGCCCCTCCCTAATCCTTTCTCACACAGACCCTGAACATATCCTCCTCCATTTTACCTGAGGACCTTTGCACTCACTGGACTCTGTGGCTTGCAAAGCCCGCTCTCCTCTTCTCTGTGGACTTTCAGCTCAAATGCCCGCTGCTCTTCCTCTTATCTCATTCTCCTAGCACACTCTGTGACTGTCACCCCTCCACGGACTCCCTGAGTTTATTAATTTACTTGTTTATTGTCTTTTCTTTAAACCCGAGGATCCTGAGGTCAGGTCCTAAGTGTGCCACTCCTGTTGAGTTCCTGATAGACTTCAGTGTCTGACACACAGTAGGTGCTCATAAACTCATGTGCTCTAGTACAAATATTTGCTGAGCGAGTAAATTAATCTCTGGCCTTTCTCTTAGATGAGGGGATAGAAGCCCCCAAGAGCCCTGTTCCCTAGAAGGCACCGGGTAAAGGCCAAGGGGGTTAGTAACTGCTGGCAAGTCCTTTCATGTTCAGTGATTTATAAAGACTCTTTGTATGTGAAGGTTTGTCTTTTAACATGTAGATCACAAGCATTTTCTCTTGCATGCTGTTTGTTTTGTGACTGCACTTATGGTGACCATTGCTTTTTCAAATAGGAGCTCCATTTATTTTTTTCCTTTATGGTCTCCAAGTCAGTGTGTACTTGGATCACCCTCAGTCCAACATGAATTTTTCTGGTGCTTTTTAGGTTTGCATTTCACCTTTAAATCTTTGATGTATGTGGGGTTGATGCAGGTTTCCCTGTAGTGGTTAACCCCGCACAGAGTGGGGTTATCTTTTCTACATACCAAGCTCCTTGCATGTCTGTTTTTCTAGGGTTCACTGTAAACAGCTCCCTCCCTATCCTGGGTTTCACTATATAGACCAAGACAACCTGACACATATGTTCCTTCTGCCTCAGCCTTCTAATTGTTGGGGTCACAGGCCTGTGACTACACACACACACACACACACACACACACACACACACGCGCGCGCGCACGCACGCGCACACACACACACACCTGGCTTCTAAATAGCTTTCATCCCTCCCAGGCAACCCTGTTGACTTTGCTTTTGACTCCCTAGACTGAGCTGGGAGCCCTTGTCATCTCTCCTGCACAATCCCATAGGCTTAGGTCACTGGGTCTCCCTTCTGTTTCTTCTCCAGCAACTGAAGTCAGCCTTGGTGCTCATATGACTCACCCTTCACCCTGTCTTCAGAGTGCTGCCTCATACAGATGAGCTGTCGATGTCCCTAGGCCAGCACTGTGTGGCCCCAAGGTACAGGACACTAGGTCATCTCCTTCCTCCCAGGTACCCCTGTTGCTTGAAACTGTCCATTCCATAGTTTCTCTGTTCTGTGTTAGCTGATGACAGCTTCAGGGACAAAGGTCCTGGAGCTGAGCAGTGGCAGACTTGGGACCCCATAGCCCCTAACTCCTGACAACGCCGAGGGCTTCTGCCTGCCTGCCCTGGAAGTTGCCTATATCCACCTGACAGGTAGTAGAGATTGGGGAGACCTAAGCTCAGAATGGGGATTCTAGCCTCCCTAAAAGACTGGCCAGCTCTTGCAAGCAGCAGTCTTGTTTGCAGAGGTATCTCCATGTCAGGGTGCTTAAGAAGCGGCTATTCTGCCTGCTCAGATCCCCATGGGCAGATTCTGCAGCAACTGCCCAGGCTGAGCAAGCATGTAGACAGCCTGGAAAGGAAGCTGAGAGGCCCTGTTTGTGCTGGCGGCAGGCACAGGCCCCACCTGCATTGGATTCTCTTCTCATGGAGTCCTGGAAGCTCAAGGATTCCAGACAGAATGTGTACCAAAAGCCAGAGCTTTCAGACAAAAACTAGGTGGGAAATGGTGGCAGGTGGACATGGCCACATGGGGCTCAGGCAGCTGATCCAGGCTACCCACCTGGGCCTGCACCACACCTTGTGTCCCAAGCAAACACAAGCAGGTCAGTGGCTGCTGCTACAGGAACCTCACCTTCTTTCCCCTATCCCCAGCCTCCCCAGACCTGGAGCTTATTCTATTTGCCCTTTGTTCTTGTCCTTCTCTGCCTGCCACTCTTGGGACTGCCTGTCAATGTGAGCACTGGTGAGCTTCTTGTGTACACCCATCCAACCAGCCACCTTCTTGTACACAAAACAGACATTCCTACCATCCCCCAGTAACCAGGTGGGGGAAAGAAATACTCAACTTCTTAGTTCCTGCTTTCTCTCTCTCTTGCAAGCCTTGCTTCCTGGTGGACAACCTCACTGGACCACTGACTATGGCTTGGGACCATCTCTGTTGCCACACTGACCAGGACCTGCCTTGCCTGGGTGGGCTCTGGGTGCTGCTGGGAGCTTGCTCTCTGAGGAATATTCTGTGATTTGGCTCATCCTAGATCTTCCTCTAGATACTTCTTTCTTGAACATTCTCACGTGCCATCTAGCCACAGACAGTCCCAGTTTTTTCTTCCATCCAAGATTTTCCTTGGTCCCTTGTGCATCTCACAAGCCTCTCAGGATACAGGGTGGGACCCCTTAACACTGCCCCTCTTCTGGTCCGAGTGCTGCCACTCCATGCCCGTCTAGTATAAGAGCACTTCCCTGGTCCGCAATATCAGCTGTGCCTACAACTTTGATAAGCATTCTCCTTATACCTTAGCTAGCCTAGGACTGTCCTTGAACCAGGCCCTAGGAACAGCCATGCATGCTCCTCCCTGCTCATCTGTGTACACTCTGCTTGCCAGGCAATGGCTTCCTTCATTGCACCATTCCCAGATATAATCAGGAGTATTGGTAACATGGTCCACCATGTCTTTTTGTATCACCTGGGTACTGGCTTTCATGGGTGCCAGCTTTCATGTTGGTGATCTCTACAAGGTTATGTGGACCTACACAGTCTACTCTTTCTGTAAAATGAAGACATTCAGCACTGCCTCCCACTTCTCCCTGGGGCCTCCTCTACCAGGTGCTTGGCTAGTGACAGGGTGCTTACCCTCCCTAACTCTGGCATGAGACATTGTATCCCTCCATGGCAGTTTTGACATCAGCAGTAATATGATCCAGGTGTGGCGGTCCACTTGCTTGTTTTTGCTCAATGCAGGCTTTGAGGCCGCTGGTTAGAACATGTCAAGGGCACTTGTTTCTTGGGGTGGCTGCACATGTGGTGGGCCTTCCTGAAGGGACCTGCAGTGTTCCAACCTGGGCTCTGATGCTGGACAAGGGAGGGAACCAGGCAACAACCTAAGCCCATGAATGTCCTGTGCCTGGAGCTTGCCTGGAGGAGACCCCTGTTCGGGAGGATGGAATGCTAGTGTCAAGAGCAAGGTGGTGCCCCCAGTGGTCCCCTTTCCTGCCTCTGGCTCCCACTGCCCCTTACCTCCTGGAGGTCCCTAGTCATCTGTCTCTGCTGCAAGTTTTCCACCTATGACCCAGTCTCCCCAGGACCTGCCTCCTGGGCATGGCCTCCTGGTTCCTAGTTGCTGGTTCCTTATAGACTATTCTCTTTCCAGTTTATTCACTGGCCTCCTTTCCCTTAGCCTCCACTTTGAATCTGGTGTCTTTAGAGGACACCTCCTATCACTCATGGCCCACCTAACACACCCAGCTCTTGGCTTTCTCCTCATAATGGTGGTCTTCAAGACATCTATCCTGGGTCCTTTTCCCTTCTGCCTGATAAGGACCTGAGCCTCTCTATAGGGATGGCTATCTTAGGGGTTCCAACACTTTCCTCATTCTTGGCCCCTATGCCTCTATTAGCTTTTATCCCAGAGAGACCTTTGACTGACCCCAATCAGCTGGCTTCTGCCAGCTTAGGCCTCCTAGCCTTCTGGGTCCCTCCAGGCCCTCTGCACCCGCTAAACTATAAGCAGCCACCTCCCTTCCTTAAGCAATCAGTGCTGATCTCAAGTTTTCTTTCCTTTGCCACAGTCCTTCACAGCTGTACAGCCTGGATGGCTTTCCTCTGGTCTGCTGCTGAGAGCTCAGGGGTCTTGTGCTGACCCTGGCTTTCTTTCTCTCCAGGACAGACAAGCAGAAGGAGGTTCTTACTTCACTCATGCCTGGCTCACAGCAGGCTCTCAACACAGACCCACAGGATGAGATACAGGTTACCATAGGCTAGAATGATCTAGAATTCTGCTGGTCAGGTGACTGAAGAGCCTGGCCTTCCCGTGTGCACTGTGTATTCACACACCTGTGGATGTGTGTGTGGCATTGGGTACAGACTCTGTGGAGCTGAGTGTGGCTATGTGCTGGAAGTCAGGAAACTGGAAGCTACTTCTGGAAAGCAGTCTCCATGTTGGCAGCACGGAGCTGGGCAGGCAGTTCTGAGGTGAAGGTGAGCAACATCCAGCTAGGATCCCAAGCTCTCAAAGCCCTGCCCACCCTCCTGGGGCCTGAACATCCTGCCTGCTGCTGTTCAGACTCTGTCCCAGCCTGGAGATGGAAGGGGCCCCATGACTCAGCCAGTCAGTCATCCAAGCCGCAGCTGTGGCTGACCCAGGTGGGCAGGCAGCCCCCAGCCCAGCCTGCAGAACGGGATGGGGCCCCACTCCCTCCCCTGCTTCCTGCTTCTACTCTGAGACAGGATTTTCTGAAGTCAGGACCCCTGAGGCTGGAGTCAGGCTGGAGGCTAGGCCTGGGGCTCCGGATGGGGGCTGGGTGGCTAGGCCTGAAATCTAGAATCCTGTTTTTCTCCTGGCATCTGAAACTTGTGGGGATACAGAGTTGTGATGCTCCTAACTACTCCCTCCTGGCAGCTGGGCCAGACCTGGTACTCTACTTGGAGTAGAGGCCTGGCTGGAGTGTGGCGGTGGCAGGGGTGGGGGTGGGTGGGTGGGTAGGAGTGGTAGGGGGGGGATATCTTGCTTCCTGTTCCTTCTTGTTCTTTATATCTCAGAACTCTTAGTTCTCCTCCTTATTCCTTTCAACACAGGGTGCCCTACTTAACCTGGGACAGAAATTTCAGTATCTCATAGGTGAATCCAGGCTTAACTCTGTAGGTTGGGAAACCCTAATGGAGAAACAGGTATCCTGAGATTGTGCTCCTATGGGGCTGGTAGTGGACGAGCAGATCTTCAAGGCTTAGAAAGCATCACACAAATAGAGATCCCTCTCTGGCCCTCCAGTTACTAGGGACAAAAGGGCTGCCTGCTTTCCTGGCTTTCGTCTCCCTATACCCAGCGATGATGTTTCTCTTCATACTAGCTACAGCACCACCAGCCACCCTCTCCCCATCATTCTCCGCTCTGGTGTCTGTGCTGCCTCCTCCTTGTGAGACTGGCACTCGTCCCCCATGACTTGCCATATGGGCACAAAGCTCCGAGGTCACCCACGAGGTGCTCTATGCTGGTCCTCACATAGCAGACCAGTGTGTGTGGGGCTAGCCCCTGGCTGCCTCTGGTCTCTGATGGACTGTTCAGGAAGGGGGTGAGAGAAGCTGGACCAGCAGGAAGTCATTGGGGCTTCAAGCCAGGCCCCAGTGCTCCAGCCCATCTGGACATACTTGGCAGGGTCTCTTCTCCATGTTCCCAGGCTTGTCAGAATGGACCCTAGCATTAGACATGTCCAGCCCGATACCTGCTGCCAGACCACCTAGTTCTGTTTTCCATGCCCCTGCCTTAGGCCACCCTGCTGATTCCTAGCCCAGGCTCAGGCCCTGGTGATTTTCTACTTCCTGCTTCTGTGACAGGGACTACAGGGGACACTGAAGTGATAAAGGTGTTAGATGTGAGGAGAGTGAATTTGCCCTTTGACTCTGGCTACTCACTGGCCTTCTGTAACCTCAGTAGTCACCCAAGGGACCCTAGTGGGGGTAGGTGGAATCCTAGCTCTCAGGATGGTCGATCAGACCCATCCCTGGCTCAGATTGCTATGGGTCTGGGTGACCCCTGCTATACTGGTTACCTTGGCTTAAGTCCTGCTCCAACCCCTGAGTGGCAGGCACCTTCAACAGATGTCCTATTTCTGGAGGTGATGGTGGGCATTGCTGTCACCTCCTTCCCCTTTCTGGTGACAGTTTTTCCCTAAGAAGCCTTCCCCAAGCAGAGAAGCCTAGGAGGGATCTGCACTGGGGACACACTGTAAGAGGAGGGGACCCAGGACCATGTCAACACAAAGCAAAGAGCAAGGTTCTCTGGCTCAACCCTCACCCGTAGGGATCCAGCCAGGCCCCTGGTGCAGTGTAGGTTATAGGCATTACCTCTCCCCGCACCCACTCTGTAGTCCAGGGTTCACATCACAGTCATGTCCCAGCCCCCAACTCTGACAGTGGCCTCCTGCTACCTTGGAGATTGACTGTTCTATCATGTAACCTCAAACCTCACCTCACAGCCATTTACCCCACAGTTAGGAGCCTTTCCCCTGATGCTTGGCATTGTGGGATGCTGAGCAGGCCCTAGGTCAAGGTAGGGCTAGTGGCCCTAAAGGACTCTCTGGAAAGCTGCTCTCTCTATGGCTTTATATATGCTAGCCTTGGCCTGTAGTAGATCTCTTTGTTTTTGGGAGGAGCCAGGAGGGCAGGGTAGGGGTTGAGCTGTAGGGAGAACATTGTAGCAACCCATGCAGAAAAGCACCTGGTAACATTGGAGGTTCACCTTGTGCCCATGACCTGAGAAGCCAGAACCCTGACTCCCTCATCCTTAGAGAACACTACGTCATCTCATGTGCCACACTAAGTTCTTGTTCTGCCCAGGCCATGACTGGGGTCATATGTGGGGTGCTCTTTGGGGACTAAGGCTGAGGGCAAATAGGTTGTGGAGCTCCCGGGAAGATCCGTAACTCTCAGAAGGTAAGCCAAAATGTGGGGAACCCTCCACCTAGGAAAGAGGTTCTGGTTGGCCCTGGGCCCATCTGGCCTGGGCTGACCCCTCCAGCTGATGAGAGATTCAGGCCTATCCTGCAGTTCCCAGCCCGCCCTTCCTGTGCTTAGGGCTGGGAGGAAGAAGTCACCCGGGACACCAGGGCTATGGTAAGGGGACACATGCTAAGATGAGTGTGCTTCACAGGCCCCAAGAAGCCCCCAGGCCCCACTGGCCTTCAGTTCTCCATTACTAGCCCAGATCTTGAAGCCTTGGAGACCATCCAAAGTAATACACAGATCTGGAAAACCAGTCTAGGTAGGAACCTGGGTCCCTCTGGGTGAGCTCTCCTCTCTTACTACTGCCACATCCTTCATGACTACAGTCCTCTTCTTCCCACCCAGGGTCTAGTTCAAGGCTGCACATAGTGCAATGCTCCAGCCTGGCTTGCCCTTTATCTACTGCCACCCAGGCCCTAGTGTGTCCTCACCTTCTCCTTCCAAGCCCCAGCTCCCCATTGGATCCTCTCCTCTTTCTCACCAGACCACCAGCAGAATGCTCTGCTTTCTGGCACCTACATTCCCTTCCTGCATTTTAGAGACTTCTTGCCAATATTAAGCAATCTGTCAGAAACTCTTCCATCTCAGAACAGCCCTCTCAGGGGGTTACATCCCCAGTTCCCAACTCCTGTTTCTCCTGTTTCTAGAGGGAAGTCTTTAACTTTCTTGGCTGTTTCTTGGCTTTCCTGTCTTATTTCTTGGATCTCTCTCTCTTTTTCCTTTTTGCAGTTTTAGGCATTATCTAGTGACTAACATGTAAGATGAGCCATCAAGATTTTGTCCTACAACATCTTCCCCAGCATTCCTTCTGTGTAGTTACACCACAGTTCTAGGTTAGATAAGTATTTGCTTTTTAAAGAAACGTGGCTTTAAATGATTGCTGTGTTCACAGGGTCTTCTGTGTTAGCAGCTTTCTGTTTTCTCTGTAGTTAAGGGTTGCCTTTGGGTTAGGCTTAGTTTTTCTTTTGTTCTTTCATTTTTTTAAAAAGATGTGTGTGTGTGTGTGTGTGTGTGTGTGTGTGTGTGTGTGTGTGTGTATGTGTGTGTGCACATACATATAGAAAGGTCAGAGGATAACTTGTAGATTGGTTTTCTCCTTCCATCATGTAGGTCTGTCTAGAGACCAACTTAGGTCAAGCTTGGTAATAAGTGTCTTTACCTGCTAAACCATCTTGCTTATCCTTTGCTTAATTTAAAAAAATCTTCTGAAAGACTTTATTTTTATTTATGTGTATGTATCTGCATGTATATGCTGTGTGTGTTCCAGTGCCTGTAGAGGTGAGAAGAGGGTGTTGGGTTCCCTGGAGCTGGGTTACAGGTGGTTGTGAACTGCCTGATGTGGGTGCTGAAAATTGAACTCAGGTCTTCTGCAAGAGCAGCAAGTGCTCTTTGAGCTGACTTTCCAGCCCCAGAGAATTAATATTTTTAAATCTTTTTCAACTATTAACTGCTCAGGTTCAAACCCAGGACTTTGTACATATTAGGTAAGCACTCTATCATTGGGCCATATCCCTAGCCCTTTTAACACATCTGTCATGAATCTATTTTTTTTTTTAACTTTCTGTAAGACTTATAATATTTCCATTGATCCTGGGGGATACAAGTAATGAATCTCTCTCTCTCTCTCTTTCTCTCTTTCTCTCTCTCTCTCTCTCTCTCTCTCTCTCTCTCTCTCTCTCTCTCTCCCTCCCTCCCTCCCTCCCTCTCTTTCCTTTCTGCTGGAGTACTAGCAGGGCTAGTTTCTCTCCAGATTTTAGGTATTATATGCCCCCTGGTCCCCAGCTTCTGTGTTCTTTCCTGTTTTCCCTCTCACTTTGCAGGAGCACGTCCCCAGGCAATTTTCTGAGAAAAGGTATGTGGTAGATTAATAATCTTTGAGTGTGCATTATGGAAAATATCTTTATTTTTCTGTTGTGCTTAGGATTCTAGATCGAAAATGACTCCTCCTTCCCTCCATCAGAAGTTTGAATATAGTGAACACTAGTATGTGCTCATTTCCTGATGTGCCGATTCACCGTTCTCCATTTTCTGTGTATGACCTATGCTCTTCTCTCAGGAGACTTAGGATGTCTGTTTTATTGATACTCTAAAACAATAATGGAACCCAATGGGGGGCATTCTAGGAGTTGACTTTTCAGGCCCAAAGTATTCATCTCCATCCACAGCTGTTCTTAGAGTCCTCAAGTTTAGACCTGACAGAATCAGCTTCTTCAGAGTATAGCCTCTCACCCTTGGTTGGGTGGGGGTAAGTAAGCACCTGGGTTCATGGTCTGGGGAGTACTGAGGGCATGCTTAGCACTCAGGCTGAACTTCAGTACGCACCTTCTCTTTGCGGCCCTCTCCTCAGCACGGTATAGGTTCTTCCAGGGTCCTGGCTGGGAGCTACCTCATCTTTGGTGGTATCTCTGCCTAGAAGGCCAGGCTCTAGCTCACATTTCTATAGTCATCTCTAATCATGGGCTTGTATTTAATTTTCTAATTTTTGGGGGGTTGTCTCTTTTTCTCTCCCCCTATCTTTCTCTGGTCTGTCCTACTGTCTTTGCTTACTTACTTACACCAGCAATTACCCCCTTTGGTGCTTCTCCTACCATTTTTTTTGGTGGGGTTTAGAGGAAATAGAAATGAATATTAGTTGAGTCACAAGGTCTTCTGTGATCTCAGCTTTCTGTCTTCCCTGGAGTCAAGAGTCAGTCACCTTTTCATCTTCAGACCCCCAGGATGCACATTTGCTAGGTCTTTTTCCTCCACCACCTCCTTCTCCTCCTAGATCTTCTGAGTCCTGCCCTTATACCTTTGTGCGTGGGTGCCTCTTGGCTGCTGGCCTCACTGTCCAAGCTTTAATGCCTCTGTACAACAGTGATGCCAGCCTGGACCCTCAAGGCTGGCTGGGTCACACAGTTGCTGGTGTCTGACCTCACCACTTAGGAATCTGAGAGGCTCATAACTTTGACCTATCCTAAGCTGAGCTCTGCAGATAGCCTGTCAGCTCTGTCTTCATCCTAGGGACCAGCCCTGCTATACGCCTGGTTCTCAGGACTCAGACTGAGCCCCCAAGGGTCTGAGTCCTCCCTGCTCTTTCCAACACCCAGTTCCTATCAGAGTTCTTTCCTCTGAACCACATGGGTTTGCCCTCAGACAAAGGCAGAACCACTTCCTCCTTTAGCAAAATAACCTTGAATTAACCATTTATTCACCAGGGGTCCTTGTGGTGGCACACTACCTTCTGGTCATTGGACAGAGGAAAGCAGATAGGGGCCTGTTGGGGTGACTGAGCTGTGTGGGGAGAGAGATTGCTCTTCAAGTACTTTCCTCCTTCCCACAGCTGGAATGCAGAAGTGATGGCGACTGTGAGAACAGCCATGGGGTGTCACATTGTGGATGGAGAAGCAGACAGAGAACAGAGACAGTTCCTGGTCTGGCTGCTACACTACACCCATGGGAGCTCTTGACTGAGATACCAATGGTCAGTATCTGAGCACCAGCCTAACCGACCTACCCTGCCTTCCTCATGGTGTGGCTGATGCGCTGCCTGCTCCTTGGGACTGTCCCATTCTACATTCTACACCTAGTTTGACATACTCACATATAGGTCACCTCTGAGTTGTGCCTAAAGCCTTGTGACTTGCTGGGTAACCACAAAGCCCACACTCCTTAGGGTGCAGCTCCCATGCCACCTACTGCTGGTACCTACCCTGCCTCTTCCTCCTTGGCCTTGAGGCTTGCCACAAGAACCCTGTGCCCTACCTCAGTGGGTCTGGCTGTGACAATGTGGTGCCAGTGGGCTGGGAGCACTAGTAGGAAGGGGTTGTGGGTTCTCCTAGAGTCGGCAGAGATCCAGCTGAGTGGGGGCAGGCTGAGGACCCTATGGGTGCCTGCTGCTTCATGCCTGGTCCTTTTTGAGCCCTACTGGGTGCCAGCCAAGCAGGGCATTTCCTCTGTCTGCTGTAGACCTGCAGGTGAGCCCCGGGGAAGCAGGGGTAGGGGAGGGAGAAAGGGCTGGGATGCTGGCCGGGTGTACCGACAGCCCGCCCAAGTTTCCACAACTGTCTGCACAGAGCTGCACGGTGGTTTCCACACACTCTGCCAAGTGGCGGCTGCCGGCTCGGCCTGGGGTTCTGACCCCCGACGGGGCCTGCTCTCTGCCAGGCAGCCCTGAGAAGCTAGGGCAGACAGGGCCCAAAGAGTTAAGCCACCCTCCACCCCATCTCATTCCTACAGTTTTCTGTCCAAGGCACAGCTGATGTGAAAAACAATAGCATTCCCTTGGAGAGGTTCGGCTGCGGGCTGAGGCCCCCCTCCCCAATAATTACTCAAGACATTGGCACGAGCCAGGCCTGGTTAGGTAACAGGCTGCTCGCTCGCTCCGGAGACTTATAACTCACAGTCAGTTACACATAATCTCTGCAGACAACAAAATCGTTTCCAGGATGGTGGGGAGGGTGAGGCCTTGTGGAGAGGGTATGGGGGCAGAAGGGGGCAGAGACCAGGGTAAGGTGGGGGTAGGGTCCTATTGTAGGGACTCCCCAGAGTCTCAGGGATGCAACTAGGAAACTCTGGGTGTTGGTGAAGTAACTATGGTAAGGGAGGGAGTTGCCTGCCTCCTCTCTACAACCCTCCCCACCCTTGTCCCAGTCCTTGGAAATGGGAGGCCACCCTGGTCTGGTCTGTTATTGAGCAGAGCCCCAGAGGCACTCATTCATGCTGGAGTGTGAATGACTGCTTTGGGTGCTTCCTCCTCCTCTCCTGACAGCCTTACAGAGGACAATTTATTGCCTGTTTACTGTCCATGGCTCACTGTACACGACTTCCTCAAGGGCAGGGCCACATACTGCACCCCCCTGCCTCTCCCCGCTCCCCATGTTCCCAGAGCACATAGCAGACATTCAGAAAATATCTGCCAAGAACAACGGAGGACATCTAACCCAAAGAAGCAAGCATCCTTGGGGCGGAGTCAGGCACAGAGGAGGGGGTGACTGGCAGGGAGAGTGGTAGAGGCTGTGGGTGCTCTGCCACCCTTCAGGGCCTGCTCTTTTGGCACTGGGACTCTTCCACAGGAAACCCGCCCATTTTCCTGGAAGGATGCTGAGCAGAATAGACTAGGACCAGGAAGGTTTGGGTCTGGAAGGCCCTCTCTCAGCAATTTACACCCCTCCCCCCTCCCCCAGCATCTGGGCAGCTGAGTCAGGCCACTGAGAGCTGGGATAGTATAAGGGAAGAGTTCAGTCTGTGTCCCATCTACACACAGCCTTGCCCCACCTTGGGGAGGGAGCCTTCCTCCTTCCCTAGGTGTCTCTCAGGACTTTCATTCCTCCACCATGTGTCTCTGCATACAAGGCCAGCTATGAGCACATGAACAGAGCACGCTGCTGCCTGTCTTGCAGAGCAGCCTCCGGGGGCAGAGCTGACCTGCTGACCTCAGGCTAACTGTCCAGTTCTTCAGGCCTTGTCTACTCTCTCCTTTACTCAGCTCAGGAGGCCAGGATAGGCAGCCCGGCTCTTGCTATGCCCCATGTGGGCAGAATGAAGGCGGCATCAAGGGGGAACCCAGTGGGCCCTCAGCACTTGCTTTTCTGTTTCTTTCTTGAAGCCTTCCTAGGACTTCTGGGATGCAAGGGCTCCTGGATCTCTTCCGCCTTCCTTCTGGCCTCCTGCACCCGCTGCATCTCTCACTGCCCATGTTCTCTATTGTCTCTTTTGTCAGGCGACCTTGGGAATACCATTTTTTTTTGGGATCCCCTTCATGCCGACAGCCCTCTAGCATCCACTTTTAGCTTCTCTGAGCCTCATAGCCTAACTTCTCAGTCCACAGCCAAGTAGACACATAACCATGTGTCTACCTCATCCACTCTGCTCTAGCCTAGATATAGCCTGAGACCAAGGGGAACATGGAGTCCCTTAAGACCCTTTTACTTTCCCACATTGACCTTCCATTTCTTCTTATTTTTTCTGTCATCTTTCTTTTACTTTTTCTTCTTCCCTTAAGGGAGGGTTTCTTTGTGTAACAGCCTGGGCTGTCTTGGAACTCACTCAATAGACCAGGCTGGCCTTGAATTCATACAGATCCACCTTTCTCTGCCTCCCAAGTGCTGGTATTAAAGGCGTGCAACAAGACCACCCAGCTTTGGATGATATTTGGAAATATCATCCAAAGATATTTCTTGAATCTGTGTTCCTTGCTTTTGCAATCTTATGCATTAACTAATGACTAACATGGAGGATGAGCTATCAAGATTTTGTCCTACAACTTCTTCCCCGGCATTCCTTCTATACTAGATAAGTATTTACCATTTGCTTTTTAAAAAATCATGTAGATTTAAATATTGCTGTGTAAATGCTGTGTTCATAGGGTCTTTTGTGGTAATAGCTTTCTGTTTTCTCTGTGGTTAAGGGTTGCCTTTAGCTTAGATTCCTTTAAACATTTGTCTATCTTTAAAAAGATTTTTATTATTCTTTTAAATGATATGTCTGTGTGTCTCTGTGTGGGTATATGCATGTGAGTGCAGGTGTCTGCAGAGGCCAAAGACATTAGATTCCCCTTGAGCTGAGGTTATAGGTGTTATGAATCTTCTGGCATAGGTGCTGGGAATTGAACTCTGGTCTCCTGTCCAAGTAGTACATTGCTAAGCCCTTATTTACTTATTTTTTTCTGTGCCTGTGCATATGTGTGGAGGTCACAGGCTAACTTATATGAGTCAGTTCTCTTCTGTCATCTAGGTTCTTAGGATCCAATTCAGGTTTTCAGACTTGGTGGTAAGTGCCTTTACCTGATAAACCATCTTGGCAGTGGGGAGTGAATTTTACTGGGAGAGAATCTTATGTACAGGTGAAGGAGCCTGTTTGTGAGAAGGAGTACATTTGTGTGGGTCTGCATTCTGAGTATATGCATGTATAATTGTGTATGCAGGCATAGCTCTGAGTGTCAGATGTGTACATGTGTACAACTGCATAAACCAATTGCATACATCTCTCAATGACAAGCTGTTCTCTCACTGTTCTCTCGGACAACCCCCTCTGCCTCAGGTATGGGCTATGCCTTGCCTGACCTTGCTCTCCAGAGGTTCTGCATTGGCTAGAGAACATTCCTCACAAACTTCTAAGAAAAGGCATGAAAAGCAAATCCTACAAATTCTCAAGTGTCTCCTTGTTCTTCACAGATACTTTGGCTGGGTATAGAATTTTCTCTTCTGAAGTTTGTAAGCATCTTGTAATGAGAGGTCCATGGCTTGGTATCTTACTTGCCATCTCTGAGATGATTCTACAGCATTGCCTTTGTCCCCATCTCTCTAGAAGAATAGCCTGGCACAAGGGCTGTTCTTTCTAGTTGGGGCTTTTGGGATTCCCTTCTAGTTCCTTACTTTTCACATAAGTGCATGTGTCTGAGTCTATGTATGTGCATTGTGTGCACACAAGTGCCCTAGAAAGGGGTCATTGGATCCTCGGAACTAGAGTTCTAAGTATCGGTGATCTCCACATGGGTGCTGGAACTGAACCTCAGTTATCAGCAAGAGCAACAAGTATGCTTAACTGCTGACCCACCTCTCCAGGCCCCCTCCCATGCTTTCCTTGGAACTTCTAGCTATCAAGTATTGGATCTTTTTGTACTGAGTTTGTGTGCACATGTATGTGTGTGCGCGCGCATGCTTGAGCATCCAGAGGGCAAGCTCAAATGTTATCCCTTAGGTGCCATCCACTTTTTCTGAGACAGGATCTCTCAATGGACCTGAAGTTCACTGATTAGTGTAGGCTGGATGGTCACTGAGCCCAAAGGATCCTCTGTCTCTACCTCCCCAGTGCTGGGATTGTAAATATATGCCATCATGCCTGGCTTTTTATTTATATATATATATTTTTTTTTAACATGGATTCTGGGAATTGGTCTTGTCCTTAGGCTCATGTGGCAAAAGCTTCACTGGCTGATCCATCTTCTGAGTCTTCCTTGTTCATGGGTCTTTTTTGATTATACCTTTTTGTTTCCTCTGAGGTTAAAAGTTGCCTTTGGGTTTTGCTTAATTTTTCTTTTCTTTTAAAAACATATTCATTTATTGAATGTCTATGTATCTTGGCTAATTAATTATCTTAATCTCTCAGTTTTTGTCCCATTTCTAGGAGATTTATTTCAATCCTTTTCTGAGTATTTGAAATCAATAGTCTATGGCACATTTCCAAAATATCCTTTGGGGTTTCTATGTCTTTTTCCTTTTTCCTTTTTTTCCCCTGTAGCATCTGTTATAGTTTAATGATTGCATGGCCTTAAATTTCAGAAGGATCTTATGCACATAAAATATATGTCCCTGTCTTCTGGCCTCCCTGTGCTGAGGTTAGCTCCTACCTAGTACTCTGCCTTCCCTAATCCCACTCAGCCTTCTACTTCCTCTCAGATCAAGCTAGGCCCCTTCCTTCCTGTGCCAGGTCCTTACATGTGCAGTACGCCCTGCCTAGAGGGCTTGTTTCATCTGTGCATGTGGCTTACCCATTTGCCTGCATCCTTTGCTATATGGAGGTTCCTTAGGCTCCTCTGCTATCTTCCTAGATGGTTTCACAACCCATCTGGCACCCTGTAGCTCTCTTTATAGCACTTAGCACAGTTAAGTAAATATATGATTCCTGCCATAGTGATTGGTAGTTGCTTATGCCTATGTGTTCTCTTGTCCTCTGCTGTCATTGCCCTACTCCTCTGTTTTCTTAGCATGTCACTACAGTCTTAGGGGCATATATCTTGAAATTCCTGTCTAAGAAGTCTGAAGTTTGATATTTGCAGGGATGGCTACTTCCTGAGAATTCTGGGGCAAATGTATTCTGGCCTTTTCAGCATCAAGAATGGCCTGACTCCTTCCTTCATGGCTCGTCCTCTATTTTCTAAGCTAGCAGCCCATGTTTTCTCCCTCTCTGGGCTCTGTTGTAGCACCCATCTCTTTCATGGCTTATACCCACTGCCTTCTCTTATAGTGACCCTTGTGATAACAGCTATGGACATCTAGGCTTCAGCAGTCTTTCCCTCTTATTTTTGTCTGTGCTCATGCCCTACACAGGGACTTTGCACACGTTGTTTCATGTGCACCTATGACATAGCTGAGGAATGAGGAGGTGGGATTTGCATAGAGTGCCAACTTGTAGCCACCATGGTGCTGAAGGAAAGAGCTCAGTCATGAGCCAGCTGAGGAGGAGTCACAATGTCTATGCCACCCAGAGGGCCAAGAGTCTCACCCAGGAAGAGAGCTCAGATAGATGGGGTGAGCAGGAAAGGACCTTAGAATGGTTATAATGTCCTTAGAGAGATGCAAAGGCATCTGCAGGAGCCCAGAGTCAAAGAAGCCACTGCCCTTATGATGGGTGAAAGAGGTCCAGAGATATTAAGGTACAGAATGGCTAGAAACATGTGCGTTGTGATGAACAGGGAGCAAAGAAATCCCAGAAAAGGATGAGAAGTTCAAGGGAGTAGGAAGACTGAGTGTGCAGATTTCATGGCGGGTGAGGTAGTGGGAAGCTTCCAGAAGCAGAACAGGGAAAGAACATGATATCTGGGACTTGAAGGGGAGGAAGAAAATCAAAGAAAGCAATAAATCAAGGAATCCACCACACTCCTGAGAACTTTCACACCCATACCTGAGAAACCCACACTACAGGGGGCAGACAAACAAGTCAATAAGCGCAGAAAGGAAGTCAGGCTGTGACTCATGACAAGTTGAACTCCTGACAGAGGCCACTGCCTCCTGTGTACATGAGAAGGTCAAAGAGGCAGTCCTGGGCCTCCAAGGAAAATTCCATAAACTTCAAAAAAATCTGCACGGTGATATAAAATTGGAAAGTAGCCATCAGCAGACACACCAGAGGTCCAAAAAAAAAAAAAAAAAAAACCCTAAAATACTTAAGAAGGAAATGTAATGGGAGGTACATCAGTTTGAGGATGGGCTCACGATGACAGGGTGGCATAGCTGAGCATGTGTGATGCGGCCAAATGGACATTCAGAGGAATGCTCGAAGCCACGTTAGAGAACCAGAGGGATTGAAACTACATGTTCTGAGATTTTAACCCAGGAATCTAAAAAAAGGACAGACACAAAAATAAATATAGAGAAAGAACAGGGAAATAATTGACCAAGATGCAGGAGAATATTAGCAAAATGGAAAAACTTTCTGAAGAAAAAAATAATGCGGGAATACAAATGTTAGCTGTTTGAATGGCCAGTGAAGTAAACTTTAAGCAAGTAAGATAACAATGAAGCAAGAGAATAATAAATACCAACACAGAGGGAAGTGTCTAGTTGCAGATGAAACACTGTTTTTGAGACAAGGTCCTGTTCTGCATCCCAGCCAGGTTTAAGTTACTGATCCCCCTGCCTCAGCTTCTTAGTGCTGTGATCATAGGGATGTGCTACCAAACCCAATGCTAATAGAAGTTTTATATCAGTAAAACTGAAAACTCAAAATGATAGATAAATTTCAGGATAAAAAATTGGTAAACATAGTTTATGAAGTAGAAGATCCTAATGCACAAGATGCTGCTGGAGAAATTATAGTACCATCATCTACTCACCCAGAATATTCTTGGGCCAGATTTTAGGATGATTTTTTTTTAATGGTATCTTTTTAAAAGCAGATTACACACACACACTGTGCTTCAGAGCCCAGGCTAAGGTAGAAATCACTCAACTCAAAGCCAGAGACAAGAGCTGGGCACAGAAACACAAGAAAATTCTAGATCCAAATGATGTTTGAATATGAACTTCTCAAAGACATGGGCAGATAGACCTTAACAGTTTATGGTCATATGCCACCCAAGGATGTTTCTGATGTTTGGTGGTTGTCTAGTATGCTTCTATTACCTGGTATCACTGGTATCACTGTAGCTATCTTGGATTGAGTAGGAACACACTATGAAGTTTACACAATGATGGAATTTTCCAATGACACATTCTGCAGAACAAATTCCTTACAGACACAGTAAAGATCAGGTAGGGTTTCTCTCAGGAATGCATGAAAGGTTCTAGGTCAGGAAAGCTCCAGGTTCCTGTTTCTAGTGTGATTCATAGGGACCTCTACTCCCATTTAGAGACAATAGCCTGCTTAGGGATGGGACAGCGGGGCTTGTACCTCCTGTACTCTGGGTGTCTTCCTGTCTATAGCCTGGCATGTGGCCAGCCACAGGGCTGGTACTGCTTATCACCTTGAGATAACCTTTTCTGGCTTCCCCTCCCTCTTCATTAGCCAGTCTTCTTCAACAATTCCAACAGCAGCTCAGCCCTGTTGTGGGGGAGCCTAGGACATGAAGGTGCTTGAGCAATGTTAGATGGACAGAGGTCAAAGTCTAGATGTGTGCCAGATAAAGAAACCCCAGACCCTGTAGGGACAAACTTCTCTGGCCAATGTCCAGGTGGTCTTTGAAAGGGACAGGAAAATCTGGCCTAATCCAGTTTGAGCTAAATATGACTGGTGTGGGGTTCCTCTCGTGCAATAACTTCTGTGGAGTAAGCTGAATCCCTCATGTTACCTTCTTCCAAAGTGGCAAGTGGCCTACCCCTTTGACATCATTCTGCAGGCCTAGGGCAGTGGAATGGCTGCCTAGCTAAGCAGTCCCTCTGCAGTTGTGGAGACACCTGTTGGGAAGGATAGAGGGCTTTACTGGCAGCTGACAGCAAGCCTGGCCAACTCTGAGGGGTGGTCATCTGGCTGTGCCTGGGTACAGGAGCTCTGGGCAGCTGGTGCTAAAGACCTGACAGGTGGGAGGGTTTGGCACTTAGCAGCTGAACTGCAGAGGGGACAACTGCAGTCCCCTTAGTGGGGTGGACTGCATTCCTAAGGGACCAGCCTCTGAGCTGTGTGCACATGTGTGGAGTGGATACACACTGTTTGGGAAGAAGGGACAAAGGGGGTACTCTCTTGGCCCCTTGCTGGGGTAGCCAAGCCAAGTGGCGCAGGCACATGGTGACATATGTCAAAATATTCTGCTTCTGTTTTTTAGTCTCTTTCTTTGTCTTTTCTGAGGGCTTCTGGGCACTCTGCACTGGGCAAACTGGGAGGGTGTCCACAGGGCCACAAGGTACAGCCTGACTCTGAGCATGTGCTTTGGTTGGTGTGGCTCCAGGTGCCCTGATGATTCAAGGCCCTGGGACACTGATCTGGCTTCCACATGCTCCATTATCTAGCTTGAAACAGGCAGACCTGAGGGTAGCAAGGGAGGCAAGCATTTCAGTGGGTACTAACAAAAAATGCTCGCATTTAATGGTGTGAATGTGTGGGTTGGTGGATGTCATTTTTAGACAGTCTTGCTACTTTGTGCAAGGAAGGTGGGTTTTAGGTATCAGTGCATGCTCTGAAAGAAAGTTCTGGGGGAGTGGAAGGCATTTAGAAACTGTTCAGGTTCTTTGGGGGTCCTTTTCAAGGTCTTTAAAATGTAAATGGACACCATTTCTACAAAGCTGGTGAGTGCCCAATGGGAAGGGAGAGTTTTAGGGAGGAGTGTATGTGTGTGCCTACAGATTTGTGTGCAGTGTGCAGAGACCAAAGGTCAACTTCTAGTGTCTCTCCTCAGGCACCACCCACCTTGTTTGTTGAAACCGGGTCTCTCACTGGCTTGGAACTCACTGATTAGTCTAGGCTGGCTCCCCAGCAAGCTCCAGGAGCTGCTTGCTTTTGCCTCTCAATGCTTAGATTACAGACTTTTGCCACCCCCATTCCTGGCTTTTTTGTTTTGTTTTTAAATTCTGGGGACTGAACTAGGATCTATGGGAAGCATTATAGATGTTTTCTGAAACCATGTTAGACTCCGAGTCCAGCACCCCTGCTTGGGATGCTACTTGTGTCTTCAGGATTGGGTATTTCTTTAAGTCTAGTGGTTGGCCCCTGCCAGGGAGGAAGGGCTGAACCCCAGGAGGAGCCCAGCAAGGGAAGGGGCCCTGGTTGGGTCTATAACCACAGTTCCCTTGGCTCAGGGTAGCTCTAAGTTTTTGCAGAGTGGGGACGGCCCTGTTAGTACTCAAGATACCACGAGCCCCAGCCATCCGCAGAGACTTCCTGGCTGAGGACCACGTCAGACTCTTCCAAAGGCAGCATCCCAGGTGCCAGTCACCAAGACTAGGGCCTGCTTTTTCATGATGTCAACACAGATGCGGAGGCCTGGCCCAGCCTTCCTGCCCACCACCACCAGGATCAGCTTCTTCCTGGGTACCTGGGGACAACTACATCTGTGTAAAGCTGTAGGAGCTGGGCACTATCACAGTCCTCATCCTGGGGTGTGACAGGGCTTTAAGGTAGTGTTCAAAATCTGGCTAAAACCACGGAAAGACCCGTCATGGGTTCCATCCAATGTGGTTAAAAACGTCTGACTGTGACCACAAAAATGCTGGCGCCTGGGCCACTGCTGAGAACGCTCATCTCAGAAGCAATCGTGCGGTGCGGAGAGCTCCTGCCTTAACCCGTGGAGGGGTGTGTGCAGGAGCTCATGCAGGACTGGAGCCATGGGCCTCAGCTATGAATTAGGCCAGATCGGGATGAGCAAGGGGCCGATTCTAGAGTATCCTGGGTGCCACTGGGCATGGTTGCCCTAAGGCTGCTGTCAACCTTAGGTATCAGTGTCTTCTGGGGATAGGAATCAAGTATTAGAAGGGACGTCCAATGGGCAGGAAACCGTCACTTCCCAGGGTCTAGCTGTGGTGGACAGACATGGATCTGTTCATTCATGGAAACAAGCAATCAGTACCAGGCTGAAGTGTTGAGGACAGCACATAGCTTCCACTAAAGCACTGACCTCCTCAGGTCACCCTTGGGATTCGGGGGAAGATGGGCAGTAACCATGAACCACACCACATATGACAGACAGAGATGCAGGATCCCTAAAAGGGAAGTCTTATGTGCAGGCAAGTTCTGGGGTCAAAAGCAGAAGGGAGTGTCAGTGGAGAGCAGTCCTCAGGGAGAGTCAAGGCAGGGTGACAGGAATGAGAAGGAAACATTCTAGAATGTTCCAGAAATAGATAACAGACCACTTGTCTTGCTTCTTAGCTATCATAGCTACTCAAGTCAAGGATTTGACTCCATAGTGTCTCTGTTCACTACTGTCAGCATTTTGCCATGATGGGGCCTCCTGTCCTCTCACCATGACAGTCTGTGGTCAGATTTTAACCATTATGAGGACCCACAAAGCTGGCTCCCACTCAGGGGCAGATGCACAGAGGGCTGGATGTTTAGGTGAATACAGCTTCCATTTGGTCAGAAACCATAAAGACAGTCTTCAAACATGGAGAGGAGATCCGGTCTCACACTGTCTCCAGCACTGTGTCCCTGCACTTTTTAACCTCTGCTTTTGGGATCTCCCTTCCCACCTGAATCTTCACACTTCCCACCCTGATTCCCACTATGACTCTTTGGTGTAAGGATTTTCTCCTGGGAGCTTTCTATGCTGTGTTTTTGAACACCATAACCCTAATACAGGCTAATGAAGGGCTACTGAATCCCCAGATCTTATCCCTTTCTTTAGTAGCTTAACTTTCTGCAAATTCCAGCACCAGCTGTCCACATCTATCTCATGGTCCTATTGCCCAGGGCTATGTATATGCTAAGATCCCTAATGCCCAGAACATGCCTATCAGGGAATGCATCTAGGTCACCTGCTCCCCAGGTTGCCTGCTCCCTTCACCCTAGTGGGTGTGTGGTGACTCAGAGGCACAGGCAGCTGTTGGACACAGCCTGGGGACTCTTGTATAGCTTGCCTATGGTGGGATAGGGGCTTGAAGCCAGGGATTTGGGGTTTGTGAAGGGAGGGGCAGCACAGCTCCATCCAATACTTCCCAATTACAATCAGAATTAGGGCCTTTGGGCTTTCTGTTCGCTGGCTGGTAACTGGGTCACCATGGTGCCTCCTATGACTCTAACATAGAGTCTCAGGCATCCATTATTTATGTGCTGGCAACCTCATTCCTACCACTAGAGGCTCTGGAAGAGGAAGCAGGGTGGGAGCTTGAGGTAGAACTAGGGGTGCGGTCTACAGAAAACAAGGCTTCCGGAGAAGGACTGCTGAATTCAGAAACACCCATAGGAACTAAGGCTGCTTTTCTCAAACCCAGAGGTAGCCCTTCCCTGAATCCAGGGGTCTTAGCTGTTCCAGGTGGGTTCTTAAGGAGCATGCTCATTGGATTCTCACCTCCTGAGTATCCTTGTGACCAGGGCCCTGGAGACAGCTGACCATCCAGATTCACGGTGTGGCCTATTCATAGAAGGCTTTGCCCCTCACTAATCTTAGTATTGTTTGGGTCTGAAATGACCTCTAAAGGCTCATGTGTTGAAGATTGGAGTTTGGGGAAAGTGATGGCCTCATAGATCCTAAATAGGACCCAGCTGAAGAGAGCAGACCCTTGGAGGCTATATCTTGTCCTTAGCCCCTTCTTGTCTTTTCTCTCTGTTCCATGCTATCACAAGAGGAGCAACTCTCTCCCTACCAGAGGCTCCTACCGCCATGATGCTCTGCCTTATTACAGCCCACAAACCACAGGACCAAGTCATTGTACATTGAATTCTCCAAAACCACAAGCCAAAGCAACTCTTTCTTCCTTTTCAATTTCCACCCCCCCCAGGAATTCTGTCATAGAAACAGAAAATTGACTAACACAGGATAGGAAGAAGTTGGTACAGATAGTATCGACAGGCTCTTCTACAGTGCCTGAAAGGTGCATGGAGAAGGGTTGTTATGACAATTGCTTCCCTGAGGTCCATGAGGCTAAGGTGAGCAAAATCTAGGTTTGTAGAAAGCTGGCACTGGACAGGCACTGGTGGAGTTTTGCATGGGTGCTTGTTCAACAAACCCCACACTAGGCCCAAGGAGCAGCGGGCCAGGAAAACCAGGAAGGAGAGGGAGTTGGATTCATCAGCACCTTCTCATAAGCAAGGAGTTTGAAAGGGAAATGGCTCATGTCATAGGCCTTGGCAGGATAGTAGAATGATATCCAGAGGCTGATGGAACAAAGGAAGGATGCCAACATTTAGGGCTCTGGGCCCATAAGTTTCAAAGAGTGGAATACTTGCTTGAAGTTATTCATACTCATCCAAATTTGCTCCTTCTAGCACTTCAATGTAGCCTTTTCTCCTTTTTCTTTCCTGTCTTACAAACATTCATAACTCATCTATCCATTTGTCATCCATTCACATATCCATCCACCCATTCATCTATTATCTATCAATCTATCCATCCATCCATCCACCCACCCACCCACCCACCCACATATCTACCTATTTATCCTTTTATCCATCCAACACCATCCACTCACATATCTCTATCTACCCATCCTTCTATTATCTGTCATCCACTCATTTATCTACCCATCCATCCATCATTGCCATCTACCTATCCATTTATCAACTCATCACTCATTCAAACATCCATCCGTAATCTATTCATCTACATACTTATCTATCGATGGACCCATCACCATCTATTTATTGCTATCCATCCATCCATCCATCCATCCATCCATCCATCCATCCATCTATCCATCATCCATCTACACACCTGTCTAGGCACCATCCACCCATTCATCTTTCCATTATCTGCCATCCACTTATCTGTCTACCTATCATCTATCTATCTACCTAACAACGTACTTATATTTTCCACCCATCAAGGCATCCATTCACCTACCCTGTATCCCTTTTTTCAGCCTTATATTCTTCTTCCCTTGATATCCTACCTATCAATCCACTAATCCAATTCATTCATATTCTCCCATCCATTCTTTCCACTGCAGCTGTCTCCTGTGTATCTTGCAGCAATGACAAGATCAAACAGCCTGCCACCAACTAAAAATAGATCAAGACCGACCAAGATGCCAGTCCTTGCTCTATTCCTTCTCTTGTCTCTTGAGCCCCTGCCCTTATCACAGGGTACACACTTCATTAGATCAAATGGGACTATGGAGACAGGACTGGGGTATCTTCAGAACTAGATAACTAGGCATGGGACTGGGGAAGTGGGGAAGTCAGGGTGATTGAATGGGGCATTTCTGACAGAGCTAGTTCAACAGAGGGTCAGGTTTTCTCGGGAAGGAGGTGTCATGAACATGGGATCCTGTAGCTAGTTGTTTTTCATCAGCCCGCCCGCCGCAACCTGCTCGTAACAGGATCCAGTGTTCCCTGAATAGCTTAGGCTGCGGGGAGTCAAGGTGGCCACTGCTACCCCTATGTCTTTTGGACATGACACAGACCTCTTCTTAGTGCCTACTCTTTGCAAATAACTGCAGGCAGGGGCTATGACTCAGAGGTAGGTGTTGTGGCTTACTGCCCATTCCCAGGGCTGGCTGATCCTCATCTCTAGACAGGTGAATCTGCTGTAATAGGAGAGGAGAGTTTACAAAGTACCCCTGGCATGTTTTACATGCCAGGTTCTGGTGCAGGCACAGGACTGTAACAGGAATGATTTCTGTTCCAGTTAAGGAGCAGAATTCGCCTAGCCAATCACAGGCAGGGTGGGTTAGGTGGCAATACAGAATTGGTGTTGTAATCAGGAACCCAAGGCAGTGAAAGAATAGCATGTCAGGAAGGAGCCAAAGCGCCTCTTATGTGGCTATGGGACTGTTGCAGCTTGACATCAGGGTTGATGTTCTTGCAGGGGCCCAGGGGTGAGAGGAGCTTCAGGAAGGTGCTGCTGGAGAGACTGTCTGGCCAGGGGTGGGGCCACACTGGAATTGCCTTCCAGGGAGGAGGGAGGCCGACAGGCTGTGAGCGGGAGTGCCGTGAGTCTGGTTTATGTTTTAGACATCTCTCTGGCTGCTGCATGGAGACAGGAATGTGGGGGGAGAGTGGAAGCCGGGGTGCCCCTTGGGATGGGGAAGAACTCTGTTTCTTTGTACATGCCGTTCCTGACTGCCGGAAATGCCCTTCTGGTCCTGGCAGAGACCATGGTAGGAAGAACAGGACCACTGAGCAGGGCAAATGGTGGTTCAACCATGTCTCCCCACACCTACCACCTAGGTGGGCACACTGTGGGGGTAGGACTGGGACTAGATCCCTGCCACCGGGAGGGAGGAAAGAGAGGAAGCTACACCCTGGACTCCAAATGCATATAATGAGAGATAGCTGTCCTTCGTAGGCTGCCATGTTTAAGGCTGTAATATTGCAGCACTGGAGCTGTACCTGCCTAGAACTACCACTTCTGTGTGGGGTGGTGACAGAGGGTCATCATTCCTAGCAGCGTACACCATGGCCATCACCACTCCTTTACTCCCCTGGAGATTGCTCCTACCTTTTGGGCACTATCTGTTTTAGGTGACCCTTTTTCTTAGATTCCCCTAGCTTCAGGCTGGGTACACAACTCCAAGGTGGGTACAGAGTACAGCCATCGGCCAGTCACAGTAGGGATTGTGGCTCAAGCAAGTGTCAGCGGGTGGTATTTTTCTAGGAATGCAGGGAAGTTGTAATTGTGACCTTTAAGGTTGTGAATCTGGGGCTAAGAGCCATTGGCCACGGCACAGAGACCACTGAGGCCAGAGACAAGTCATGGTGTTTGTTCCTGGATCTAGCTATACCTGAAGCTGCGATCTTTGTGGCTTTTCAAGTGTGTGAGTCAACACATGGCATTAGCTTCAGGTAAGTTTTAGGGGCAGGGAGTTCTATTTCTGGAAACAGAATATGTGTGTGAGAGAATATGACAATCTTATCTCTAGAGTCTGGGGTCTGGTGCAAGGGGCAGGGTACCAGGATGCTTTCTGAAGGAGGCAGTGGCTTAGAGGGGCCAAGACTGGATACTACAAGACCATGGGACCAGGTCCTCAATGTTCGGAAGAAAAATCCTTTCCTATTTGAAATTCTATATTCAGCTAAACTATCAATAGGCCATGGTAATGCAATGAAGATGTTTTTAGGACCCAGAACACAGTGAACAGATCTTCTACATATGTAGGGCCCTGCATGGACCCCCGAGGCACCTTGAGCAAGCTTGAAGCTGTTGGCTGGAACTCCTTGCCCCAAAGCTATTGTTGGTACTCTTCCTGTTTTGATAACACACACCTCATGACAACACACACCTTGTGGGGAGGAGCTAAGCATAAAATTCCTGTAATTTTCCACTGTGCTGTAAATCAGTATTTATGCCTATTCCATCCCCTCAATAAACGGCATTCGGCATTCAGTGTTCCAACACTGCCATAGAATGAATGACCCGCTGTCTTGTATCTTTATTTCAATCTTTAGGCCTTCACCCTATTTGTTGAATAGATCATAGCATGGGCGCTACAAGTGGAGGTCCCACCGAGATTGGGAAAGAAAGGATCACCTAAGAGATCGCCCTCGGAGGCAAAGTAAGTGAATGAGGGTGCATTGAAGGATGGGTGCCAGTGACTGTAAGGAAATGCTCAGTGGGCAATTAGTGGCCCTATTGAAAAGACAGGGCACTGGGATTAAAACAAAATGGCTAAAGATGAATGGTCCACTGTCTTGTCTCTTTTATTTCAATCTCTAGGCCTTTGCCCGATTTGTGGAACAGATCGTAAGGTGGGCGCTACACACATATTTTTTAGAAATGTACTTGAAATCTCTTTAGAAAGAGAAGAGAACAAGTAGTAGGTATGAGATTAGGCAGCTGTACATCCTAACTAGGAGTTATTACCAGGGTGCCTCTGGACAAAATAGATGCTAATTAAAACAACTTGAAGGAGAAATCCAGGGTAATGTGGACAAAGTGGGTTTAGAAAAGGAGACATCAATCTGAACACCCAGACAAAGGGAATAATAAGCCCAAAGAATGAAGGGAGTGGTCATTGGGAAGCAGGCAAGAACTGAAGGGTCTTCTATAAAAAGTTACTGAGAAAGAACTCTATCTATCCTATCAGGAGATAAGTCATAACTGAAGTGAAGGCCAGGGAGACAGTTGTATGTAAAGTACTTGCTGTGCAAACATGGGGCCTCTAGTTTTATTTCCAGCATCTACATGAACAAAAAAGGGAGTGCTGGTATTCACCTGTGATTCCAGCACTGGGTAGGAGGAGACAGGTTGATTCCTAGGGTTTGCTGGCTAGTTAGCCTAGCCTTTTTGGTACCCCAAGCCAATGAGAGCCTCTGTCTCAAAAACTAAGCCAGATGACTCACAGGGAATGATACTCAGTTGTCATCTGGCCTCCACAAACACATGCACACATGCATGCATACAGGAGAGAGCAGATGCAGGCCTGCCACTCTCCGGTAAGATGAGCCACATGGAAATACTTAGAATAGAAGAAATGAGTTAATCTTTAAGACAGAGCTAGCCGATAAACAATAATAGTACCTGGCCAACAGAATTGTATAAAATACACAGTCTCTGTGTGTTATTTGGGGCTAGCATGGCGGTGGGACCAGGCAGCCAGCAGGGAGGAACAAAGAGTGGGACCAGGCAGGCTGGCAGAAAACTTACACGCTACAGGTGGCGCTGGGAGATGTTATTCTATAAATATGTTTCTCACACTGGTTAATGAATAAAGCACTGTGGCCAATGGGAAAGCAAGATAGGTGGGGCTAGGAGACAAGGAGGAAAGAGGAAGTAGTAAGGAGAGTCAACATGGAGAGCCCGGAGAGGTAGCACACAGGCCCATTGCTGCCTGGTAAGATGAGCCACGTGGAAATACTTAGAATAGAAGAAACGGGTTAATCTTTAAGACAGAGCTAGCCAATAAACAATAATAGTACCTGGCCAATAGAATTGTATCAAATACAGAGTATCTGCGTGTTATTGAGGGCTGGCATGGCTGCAGGACCAGACCGGCGGTGGGCGGGGGAAAAACATGCTCGTAACATAATGGTGTCAGAAGCGGCCAGGGGGCTGGCAGAAAACACACTACACCCACCCACCCACCCAAACACACACACACACAAATATGTATCTGCCAATGGATTGTGGTGATCCAGAACCTGTCTCTAGCTTTGCATAGAATTGAGACAGATGGGTAATGATAAGTAGGGTCTCAGACTTCAAATGTCACAGTTTCCACCAACCTCACCATAATAGCCACAGTGCAAAGAACACACACAGAAGACAAGAAGATAGCCTTTGGCCACTGTAGAGCTCCTATCATGGAAGGTTAGAATTGCAAACCCACAGTGAGTCCCATTTCTCACATCTTATAGTATTTTACCTCATAACCTGAGAGTGATATTTTTCTGTGGGTGAAGATAAGTTTATCTGAATTTGGCTATTTCTTTCACTTCACTTCTAATTTTCTTTGTTAATCACAATTGATTAAAAAGTTTTGAAACCAAACTTATGATAGTTTCTGATGGTGTGTGTCCCTTTATCCATATACATACATAGGTATCTGTCCATCTGCCCTGTCCCTTTATCTGTTCCTTCATCCAACTGTGTACTCATGCACACATATATCACTCATCAATCCATCCACCCACTCATCTATCTACCTCTCCTTCCATCTATCCATACATCTACTTATTCATCATCCATATACCCATTCATCCACTCATCTACCCATTCATTGACCCATTCATTCATTTATCCCTATTTATCTATCCATCCATTCTTCAGCCTGTCTCCTCACTCAAGCACCCCTTCACAATCCATTTGCCCATTCACCCACCTGTTCACGTACCCATTCATCTTTCAATCCTCTAGCTTTCTACACATGCATCTATTCATCCATTCACCCATCTGTCCGTCTATGCATTCTTTTCTGTGCCATATGTAGACAGTTATCTGGAATGCTGCTTCTTTCATGGTGAAGGTGAATCTTTCTGGAAAAATAAGGACTATCTTTAGGAAAGGAGGATTGTGAGAGTTTTCACTTCTTTTTGTAGACCTTTCAGTACCTCAAGAATTTGAAAGAGAACAAAATCTCTTTATTATTTATCATCTATCAGTTATCAATAATCTATTAGCATCATCTAAGTATCTATCATCTATCTATCAATCATCTATGCATATATATATATCTGTATATATATACACACACACACATATATATATATATATCTGTCAATCATCTATCCACCTCCATTTTTAACATGAACAACAGTTATCTATGGAGATCTGGGTCCTCCTTTGCTTTCTTCTCTGTTTGCACTGAGGCCTATTAATAGCATCTTGGCACACTATTTTTAGATGCCCCTCCCTCAGAGGTCTTCCCCGACCACCCTGGCTCCTCCCTGCACAGTGCCCCACTCTGTCTCTGAATGGTAATTTTCCCAGTCTGTAATTACGTGGTGTATTTTTGACCAGGGGCCGCTCCATAATGCCAGGGGCTCTGTCCTGTCCCTGTGGCACCTTTAGCACTGTCTGCTGTCTGGGACATAGCAGGGGTTTCAGTGGGGGACTGTGGGAAGGAAGGAGTGGACCGTGGGTAGCCTGGGATTCTCCCTTGACGCCCAAGCAGACAGCCTCTAGCCTCAGTGTGGTGCTTGGCAGTGGGTGGGGAAAACCAACTCCTGACAGTGCCCGCAGTGGTGCCCATGAGAGGAGGCGGAAGCAGGTGCTTCCACTTGCCACGTGCCGGGCACTGGGCCAGGTGCTCAGCAGGGAGGGTTCCAGGTAATGCAGCTCATGAGCCTGGAGGAAGTGTTCTTATCTTCTTTTAGATGAGGGAATTGAGACACCAAGGGGTTTATGGGGTCTCCAAACTTGGTCCTCTCTTCTACAATCATTCCCCAGCCACTGCCAGGGGCTGCAATGAGGCAAGAACATTGGGTGAGGACAGATGGGGCCTCAACATGGGGACTAAGTCAGGCCAGGCGAGAGAAGAGGGAAAGGAGGAATCCTAGTGGGTGGTGGCTAGTAGGAGGACCACTGTGGAGGGATGCCCCTGAGATAAGGGCAAGGAGCCAGGAGGGAGTGGAGAGGCTTGGAGAGATGCCAGGCCCCAAAGTGCCTAAGCTTGATCTGCCTATAGCACACACTGACTCTCTAAGGTACAGTGGGACCTGGGTGCTGACTCCAGGGTGACAGACTAGTTAGCTTGCCTCAGCCACATTCTGGCTGAGATGTCACACTTGATCGGCACAGCGAGACCTGCTGTCCCTGGAGAAGCCCAGGACAGGACCAGGCTGAGCTCCTCCTGTCCCCCAGGCAGTGGTGCCATCATCCATCCCTTAGGCCTCGAGACAGAAGAAGGTCACACTGAGGAAGAGTGAGCAAGGCAGGGCAGAGAGCTTCAGGGATGGGAGGTTTGTTGGCTTCAGGCTGTGCGTTCCTTAGGAGGGTCTCAGGGGGCCAGGAATGGGGTGGGCAGGAGTGGTGGGCTGTGGAGAGAGTGTGATAGATGGAGAGTAGATGGAGAGAGGAGAGAGAGGGTTCTGGAGAGTGGGAGGAAGTGAGGGGGAGGAGGGGCAGCTGGAGGTGGAAGGGGGTTGGGGCATGGCCCAGTGTAGGAGGCTCAGCAGTGGGTGAGGGAGAGAAGGGCAGGGCACTCCCTGGCCTGTGTCATGCCTGCCACAGGGTCTGTATGTATGCACATGTATGTGTGTGTCCCTGGGGTGGATCTGGGGACACGCACTGAGCGGGAAGGCTGGCTGCTAGGCTGAGGAGAGCCCTGGGCCTGCGGGGAATGTTCCAAGGAGAGATTTATTAGTGAAACAAAAGCATATTTTTTAGGCAGGACTGTTTGTACAGTTATTTCATGACATCGCCTTGGCCTCGGGCCCAGAGCAGGACGGCCAAGGAGGCCCCGCACGGCTGGCCGGGTGCACAGGCCTATTCGTTAGCTGGCCGTCCTCTCCCGTCCTTATCTGGTCCTGGACATCAAAGCGGGGGCTTTTCATAAATGAATTAAAATAGCATACACACAGCACCGGGGTGGAAGACCCCAGGCCAATTAGCTCTAAGTAGGGTGAGAGGCCTTTCAGAGACGAGCCCCTTTCTGAAGGAGTCGCAGCGGCTTGTCAAACTCGATGAAATATTTTGCCCAAAGCTCATTAAAATAATGAACCTGCATTTCTTTCCTCAAGAGAATAATTAGCAGACTTCCAAATGGGTTAAAGCAGCAATTTAGAAGTGGCCCCCCTTAATTGTCCCATTTACTTCATTTTGTGACAAGGAAACTCTGGCGCCTTGGGGAGGAGCCGATAGTCTCGGCACTGGCCCTGTGTGGTGACGGCAGGGCTGTGGGGCTGGGTGGGAGCTGGGGGCCTGCAGAGGGCTGTGTTCAGCTTGGGACGCTGCCTGGCTCTGCTGCCTCCCCTGCTTTGTTACCATAGACCCTGTCCCTCTTGCATTTCTATCAATGACAAGTTGACTGGAGACTCGAGGGTCGTGGCTAGCACCCAGGTGAGGTCTGTACCCTGATGCTGGGAGGGTGTGGAGTCTAAGGCACATGAGAGGGGTGTATCAGCTACAAGCTCTGCTGAAGACCGATGACGAAAACCGCAATGGTTGATCTGAGTCTCAGCACAGTCGAGGGACTCTGATGAGGAATGGAAGGACAGCAGATTGGGAGTGGTAGGGAGGACATGAGTTGGGTGGGTCAAGAAGGATGAGCTCAGAGTAGGCCAGGACCCACCTCTCTGGATAGTGATAACACTGATGGCCAAAGAGTAGAGTGGATAGTTCATCTGGTATCAAGCCACTTGCTACAACAAGTGGAGGACAGATGAGGTCCCAGGACACTTGTCTAGCATGGGTCCCTTGCAGGGAGTCATCCACCCTTCCCCATACTGCTGACAGGGGGTTCCACTTTTCACAGTAGCCTGAGATGGCTCTAGACAACTCAGCAATGAATTCAAATGCAATCAGATGGAAGAGTTGAGTGGGTTTCAGCAGGGAGCCCCCAACACCACCTTTCTTTGCTCTTTTCTCTCTTCCTTATTCCACATTTGTTGCTTATAAAGACACTCATGATGGAGATTTTGTAAAACATAAGTAGTGGCATGTGCAGTTGAGCACCATTTACAAGATGCTCTGGCATGTACACACATTCTAACGTGGGGCGTGCTTTCCCTGCTGAGATTAGGTCCCTGAGTATTTCCCATGGTCACTGAAGGATACCTGAAAGCATACTATGTGTAACATAATCAGCCACTGGCCAATGAAGACTTGTAGTCTCTTTCTGATATCTCCTTGTGATAAGCAAGGCTGTCATTAACTTGCTTGCATACACTCTTCTTTGAGTAACTCTGATTGGGGACAGGGTCCTAGAAATGGGTCAAAGGGTTAGGGGAAGGATGATCTGTACCTTGAACACATTTCACCAGTGCAATCTGGAAAACAGGATAGACTCAATATCCTCCGCTGCCTCAGTGTTGTCATCTCAGTGGCTTTTGCCCCTTTGCAGAGCAGAGGAGAAAATGTGAAGATATGTCATAGGCCCCATAATTACTGTGCAACCCCAGTGCTCTTACTGTGTCAGGGTCCAGTCCTGAAAAGCCAATTATATGCTGGAAATGCACAGAGCCCACCAGACTCATGACAACATAGCTTAGCTGCAGCATACTGTAGAGGGTCTAAGTTTTACCCTGGAAGGTAGAAACTGAAGAGAAACTACTTCTGAAGCTACCTAGCACCTAAAGATAGAACTGTGTAGCCATAGCTCAGGAAAAGATTCAACTTCAAAATTTAAAGTACAATGACCACAAATACAAATGTATGCACACATATATAAGCACATGCACACACATGTGTATATACAGATGCATGCAGTACATATATATATGTATACTCATATATACATGCATGCACATGTACACAAATGCACAAACACATACATGCATAAGTGCACACTCAATGCAATACATATATGCATACACATACATACATATATATGCACATACATGCACAGATTCATACACACAAAAACACAAGCATAGTTCTTACTGACACGTGTCATGCTCACACCTTCAGACAGTCAAGTTGTAAGGTGAGGACTGTCAAACCTATCACTGAAGCATGCCAACTGCTAGGTCTTGCATGTTTATGAGTGGGTGTGACTCTGTTCTAATAAAACAACTAACAAAGACGGGTGTTAGGCTGGACCAGGCCCATGAACTGTGTTTTTTCTGGCCTGGTTTCAGCAGGTGAATGGATGAGATGTGCTTTTTTAGTCTTGGACCTTCGGACTGCAGGCTCACATAGACTTGGAATCTATAAACTAAAGATGGCCTTTCTCCATCATTGCTTTCTGTTTGGTGTGGCCTAACCAACAGAGAGGGCCCCTCTGCTCTGCCAGCCAGGCTGGGGCTGGAGGGGACTCTGTGACAGCCCCTAGCATCTGTGAACTCATTCTCTTTTAGAGACAAAGCCCTGCTTCCAGCTGTCAGTCCAAGCTATCAATCAGGCTCAGCCTGACCCTCTGAGACCAGTGGGCATGTCCATCTGCTGTTAATAGCTTGTCAGAGCAGGGACTGATCTCAACCCAGGCTAGCTGGGCAAGCATGCCCAATTGGTGCCAACATGCCTGCTGCTCTCAGCCAAACTGGGGACAGTCCTGGAAATGGTACTGGATGACATGAAGGTGGGAAGCTGCAGGCCAGAGCAGAGCCACAAACTTATGGCTGCACCCACACAACTACCCATGCCCCCTTGGCTGGCTCCTGAGACAACAGAAAAGCCTAGAAAGATGAAAGCAATTAGGTAGTGTAATAATAATGGGGGGGTATCCCATTCAGTGTCAAAGTTCCAGCAGCTGTCTGCTACCCTAGGAACCCAAGGTTTGTGGAACTTCTCATCTTGTATCAGTCACCTGCCGCCACCAGCAGGAAGTAGATGCTACTCTTGGTTCCCTCTTGTGTCTGAAACTCTAGCTTCAGTCACACAGTAGGGATTTGTCCCCAGGGACACCTGGTGCCACAAGTCGTACACACTTGACACAGGAGAAAGCAACAGCACAAACGTGGTACCGACAGCAGTGACGGATTAGGGAGGAAGTTGCAGTAAACCTACTTCCAGCGTACAGCAGTCTGTAGGTGACAAGGCCATAAGTGTGAAATGATTTGCACCCCAGTCTCCCTTCTATACGATGTTGCAGGTGAGCAAGGATGTGAGGTTCTGGGAGGCCTGTGCCTGCCAATATGCTCAGGGCATTTGTGAGGCTAACAGGAACCTGGCACTTGCCTCGGCTGAGTGGTGGTTGCCCTTGTCCCTGTGAACATTTTTGTCCCTCGTATCTACTTATTGGGCAGCGTTCACCACAGAGAGCGAGCGACACCCATGGTACTTCTTTTTAGGATGCAGAATGGATCCATGCTGTGTCTCCACTCAGGGTACATCTGCCTCTGTCTTGAGTATTTCCTCATTCCTCTTGGTCTTGACCCTTCAAAGCCCTGTCCTTCCCTTGAGGCCGTGAGCAGGGTTGAGTGGGACAGATGGGGGTAGGTGATCTGAGGCACCACAGCCAACAGCTGCAGTAGGGCTCTGAATACCCTTGTACATGAGAGCTGACCCTGAGATCCTCAAGGGTAGCAGGTGGGAGCTTCTGACACTGAATAGGAGATAAGTGGGGAGGAGAGAGGCTGGGAGAGGCACAGGGTATGCTGGGAGAAAAGAGGGCCCCAGGAGCTAGTGGGCAAGTCTGGGCAAGCAGTAGCTCTGGGCACTCAGGGGGCAGGTTTGGGCAGGCAGGCTGGGGCAGGCAGCAGGAAGGGGGCTGGTAGAGGGGCACAGGCCTAATCCTGTGTCCCTAAGGCCTGGCGGGCATCTCTTAAGTCCCATGTCCCTACAGCTTGCCAGAGCCTGTAGGAGCAAGGTGGGGCACTATGGCTTCTTATGAATATTTCCCAACTGCTAGAGACATAGATGTGTTTTCTGGTGTCTGACAGGACACTGTAACACAGAGGGAACCTCGTTTTATTTTTACTACACACATCATCATATTTCCTCCCCTTGCCCATCTTTAAGGCTTCCAGTTCCTGTCTTACCCCCATCCAGGGAAATCCTGCCCAGGATATTCTGTTCCTGCCCATATTGCCTCAGCCCCGCAGGAAACCCTCACTCATTTGAGTACTTTGTTTCTTGACTGGGGATGGTCTTGGGACAGTATTCTGGCCAAGGCTAGTTGGCTGGATGTGCCCCATGGTTGGCAGAGCTGTTTTTCACAGGTGGCTTTCCCTGGCCTCTGGTCTTACAGGAGGTCACATTGATGGGCAGCTGGCCACCTCTCATGACTGTTGGCACAACTGGATCAGGAACCCTGCTGTCTATCTGCTTTCTGCTTAAGCTTCCATTAGGTGAGTACTAGAGGCTAAGGCTGGGAACTTAGCCTCGAGGGCCCAGGGGATAATGTGTCTATCTTCTTGGCCTGTCCTGAGGATGCTTGGATGGTCAATATGGTCTGTAAAGGCTATGCTATGGTATGCTGAGGGATGGATGTGGACCCAGCTTTCCTGTCCTGGGATATTAGAGTGATAGTTGAAAGGCAGTGGTTGAGAACCACTGCCTTAAGTTTCTGTTTTGAAAGGTATTTTGTCACAGCAATGTAAAGAGTAAATTATACAGTGAGAATCATGTGGCCTTCTGTAAGGCCTCACCTGGTACTCTTTTCCCCAGAAAAACTCCAGATTTTTTTTTCAAAGAAAAAGAAGGCACCCCCAGGGCTTGCTATAGGTGGACAGGCATTCCAAAGACAGAAGGCTACCAGAGGGCCAGCAGAGAGCTTATAGTTGCAACACAACAGTGTCCTAGATAAGTGGACAGGAGGGCAGTGTCACCTGGAAGGTGACACTGGAGATCCCACTCCTGAATGGAGTGACTTTGCTGGCCCCTGACTTAGGACACACTTGGATAGCTGATCTAACCTCTCTGGACCCTAGTTCTTTACCATCAAAATAAAGTAACACAGAGGGGCACAACACTTATTACCAGGTGTGGAACCCTTTGTTCAGAACAAAACAGGAAACACATTCCTCATGGCTGCGGCCTCTGGACTGAGTCCTGCTCTTAAACAGGGACTCATTTCCACTTAGCATAAATGAGTGAGGCATGTGACTCCATCTTTGAATTTCCACATTTGGGAAGACTTGAGGTAGGAATACAGGGGAAAAACCAGAGAGAGCTTTACTGAGAACTTCAGTATCCAGCATATCTCAAGCTCACCCTGAGATGGTTCTCAGACCACTACAAGTCTTAGGGACAAACACCTCAACTTCACACATGCAAGCACGCTACACAATTCTTATACATACAAACATCTACCACCCTCATACATGCAAACATACCAGGCACACACTTACATATGCAAACACCCACCGCCTTCACATGTGCAAGCACATTACATATCATCCTTGTACATACAGACATTCCACACACACTCATGCATGTAAACACACACCACCTTTGCAAATCCAGAACCACACAATACCTTCGGATGCCTAAATGTACCACATACCATTCCATTCTAAAGAGCACTGGCCATTATGATGACAGGTACACCTCTGGGCCCAGCCTAGGCATCCCCTAGGACAGAGTACCACTGCTCTTGTCGTGAGCAAGGCTCCCTGTACAGCTCTTCTCCCTCATTTGGATGCACAGGAGCTGGCTTTCTTTTTGTTCCACCTGTCTCAGGGCCTTTGCTCTGCTATCCCTCATTCTGGAACCTGCTGTCTCTTCCCCTGCAAGTGTTAGATGTCACCTGTCAGGAATCTGCTGTCTGATCACTTGTACCCAGTCTGCCACCGTTCATATCTTCTGCACACAGTACCCTTCGTTCACCACTCCTCTCTTTCCTGCCTTGTTTCTGGCCCCTTCGACCCTTTCCCCTGTCCCAAATTAGGCAAATGGGCACTCACAAATCAACCCTGCTCACAGCATAGAGGCGAGAGTTCAAACAACGCGGCCAATTTACAAACAATTTTCTCTGCAACGATTAAGTTACATTTCCCCCAATAGCTGCTTCATTTTCTTGTCAAAAATACACAGTTTTCACATTTATCTCACTGCAAGGGTAATTAATTTCCAGACCATAAGTAAGAACTTAATTCGATACCTGCAAGGATTATAAACCATTTCAATCTGTTGTTTACATGAAATCAAGGAAGATTTGTTCTGTTTGCAATTATGTTAATGAGGAAATAGAGTGGCCACTTTTTTTTTTTTTAATTTTCAGGGAACTCAGCATAATTTTGCCATTACCAATGGATTGGTTTAAAAAGGTTCATGGCTGCCACAAACCTCTGTGTGGCTATTTTTAGGTTGATCCTAGTGAGGGAACTCATGTAGACAGCCAGGTACTTCGAGGAAGACTCTTGGGAGAATGACTCTCAGCCAGTCATGGTGGTGCTTCTCAGGGCATGGTTCCAGGTTGGATTGTGGGCCGGAAGCTGGTGGCAGACAGTGGGGACAACCCTCTCCCACTACTGAGCTGCGAAGAGGAGATCTAAGAAGGTCAGGGTAGCAGGGGAGCCAGGCATGGTTGCCCACTGTTCCCGCTGTTCACACTGCATACTGGCCAAGGCTGGGGACTGCAGGTGGGGACATGGAGGGAGAAAAGGGACTGCTTTCAAGCTGGAGATACATGTGAACTCAGCTCTAGTGTTGTCCTAGGGCTGTGGGGCAAAAGGGACTGAGATGTCTGCTAAGGGTGTGTTCTCCCCGGGTACCCTGGTAGGTTGTCCATGACCTTCAGAAGCCCAGGCAGAGCCAGATGACTGGGAGATGTCCCCAGGATGCCCAAGAAAAGAGGTGTTTCCTGTGTCAGAGGGACCAACTGTCTTCTTAGGATGGGGCTAAGTGACGAAGGCCAAGGGTGAAGGAGGCCTGCTGGGAGGGAGGTGTCACATGAGCAAGGGTGAGAGGCATAAGAGATTTCCACAAGCACAAGGGGAGCTGCACACAGAGAATATAGAGGAAGTTCATTTGGTGGAGGACGGAGCTGGACCAGGTGGCCAAGGCCAAGGCAAAGAGCAGGCAAAGAGGTAAGGACGCTTAAAGGAGGTCCTATAGACTCCCGAGTCGGGTTAGGCCATAGTGAGCAGTTTGGGAGAGGTTCTGCTGGTGTGGACATGAGTGCCAGGGAAATCCTTGGGGGTCCAGGAGGTAGGAGGCTGCCTGGCCTAGACTTCTGTAAGGCAAGAGTCCCTGAGAAGGTGGGCTGTAGGAACTGGCTCAGCCTTCTGCCTCCCAGCTCTCCTGGGCACTGTGGGGCTACAGGAGAAAGAGGGCCCATTCATGGCGTGGCCCGCTGTGGTCTGCAGACACGTTATGGCCTGTCCCTGGCTGGCTGTCACTACAGGGGTGGGGGCTGGGCACTGTCCTTTTCCTTGCTGCTGCCCCCCACCCCCAGTCAGCCCAGAGCAGCCGGCCTGAGGCTGCGGCTGAACCTCGTAAATCCTGGGATGCTGGAGACAGCCCAGGTGAGGCTGGGAACAATGCCCCATTGTGGCCCCGTGGGGACGGTCTGCCACCACTTGCCACCAGCCCCTATGCTGTAAAATCTCTCCCCACGGATCCAATTTCGCCTCTCCGGCCCTTGAGGGGTTAGGCCTGGGACAGGCGCAGTTCCACTCCACACAGAAACCATTTACGGCCGGGATAAAGGCTGCCTTCATCAGCACCGAAGGGCCAACGTTCCCGGCCCCATCGTTTTGTCACCGCCACATCTGTCAGGTGGCGGCATGCACAGCGATGGGGGCTCGTGTGGGGGCAAGGAAGGGCCTCAGCAGCCACGACAGGGAAGAAGGGCCTACAGTCTTGCACTTCCTGCGACGCCCATGGTGCCTCTCTAGCTTCCTAACTTGTGCTTCAGTGGAATATTTTTGCAGGGTGTAGCTCCGAGGTGGGCACATGTCCTGAGGAGCTGGCAGAGAGGACAATAGACCAGGCTTTTTTGAGTGGGGATACTGCCCTTTGTGGCAGAAAGACATTAATGAAGAAGCCCAGGATGGAGGAGGCTTGGCTTTGGCCTTGCTGGGCTCTAGTTCCAAAGCTTGAGAGGCAGAGTGGCTGGAACACCTGGGAGAAGATAGGAGGGAATGAAAAGATATGTCCTGACACTTTGTCCTCTAAGTTTAGGGCAAGCAGTGGGCCTCAGTCCCACCACACATTTGAGGAGCAACAAGGACGTAGGAGCCACCTTGGCCTTGGCCTAGCTACTCAGCTTCAGAAAAGCCTTTCAGGCTGTGGACACCACAGCTGTGCTGGTCTTCTGTGATAGGATGGCCTGAATCCTCACCTGTACCTCAGCGTCTATGCTTGCACTTCAGCGCAAGGTGCGAATGACTATGCTGAGTCAGAAAGCCATTGCTGCACGGGCGTCGCTCCTTGGGATGAGGATAGTATACACTTTGTGCTCACCACGGTGAGAAGGCACTCAGGAAACATCACAGGATAGGTGACCACAGCCCCACAACCTGAGGCAGCAGAGGCCCACAGCCTTGGACCTCCAGCCTGCCTTCCCTGGCTACCCCTTCCCTGGGGATGGAAGCTGGAGAGAAGCCAGGACCAGAGGCTCATGAGCTTCCTCACTGGCTGGCAAAAGATGGTGCATCTACATAGAACAAAAAAAAAAAAAAAAAAAAAAAATTCTCTTGCGGTATGGCAGTGGGCACTGGGTGGTACTGTGACTGGGGTGTCAGAGACAGTGTGACAACTGAATGCCTGAAACTGGCAGAAGTAGGGGCAAGTGAGTGAGTTCTGGAGACCGTCATTAAACTCTGGTGAGCCCCAGTGGATGTAGGAAAGGGAAGGTTATGTCAGGTTCTTTCTCACAAATCAGGGATCCAGGTTCAGCTAGCTGGCACCTACTAGTCATGGTTTCTTTTGGGCTTGTTATGTAACTGGGTGACAGCTGGTCATGGTGCTCAGGCTGATTCAGGTCCAGGATTCCAATTTTAGGGGGAAAAGTGTATGATAGATAATTTTGACTGCCGGTTTGGTGGGATTTAGAAACATACCTCTGGGCATATCTGTGACAGTGTTTCCAGGATGCTTCAGGGGAGAGCCACCCTGAATGTGGACAGCACCAGCCCATGGGCTGGGGTCCCGGACTGAATAAGAATGAGGAAGCAAGCTGAGCACCACTGTTCACCTCTCTGTTTCCTGACTGTGACTGCCGCATGACCAGCCACCTCACACCTCTGCAGCCATGACAGACTGTATCTCTTCAAACTGCGAGCCAAAATAAACCATTCCCTTAAGCTGCTTGTGCTAGGAACTTGGTCACAGCAAGAAAAGAGGTTAACAGGGAGGAAAAATTGAGTAAGACAGACAGAAGGCAGAGCAGGGAGTGCCTCAGGTGCAGGTGGGGGAACAGGGTCTACTCTGGGAATCTAGGTGTGAGGGTCCAGGCTCCAAGCTGCACACTTCCTTCATCCTCACAAGGAGGGAAGGCACAGAAATCAAGGCGGAGGGGGAAGGGGACTGCTTATGTTCTCAGTTATCACAGGGGCAGAGGATTCTGAACTGGCACCAGATTGAGGTCACATCTTTCTCATCCACAGCTGTGGAAGTGTGTGTGTGTGTGTGTGTGTGTGTGTGTGTATTGGGCGCCTGTGGGGATCTGAATGTATGGAGGATTATAGGTATAAGAGGATGCTTCTCACCAGGATGCTTCTCCTCCACTCTCCTCCCCACTGACCCTGCATCAGAAGCCTGGGGGTTTGTCATCTATGTATCCCACAATGCTTTCTGGACTCCCCAACAATCAGGAAGGATGGGGCTGGAGGTGGGGTGTAGAAGAGTGTGGAGGCCACTGGTCATTTGGCCTTCCTTCTGTGATCCAACCACTGCTGGGAGCTGGGCCCGCTTTTTTTTTTTTTTTTTTTTTGTTCTGCCAGACTTCATCTTCCTCCTAGGAACAGTGGGTTCCAGGGCCTTCTGCCTGGGAAGCCTGATGCCTGGAGTCTGTGCCCCTCAGATTCTCACAAACCTGATTTACCCCTTCCTTGCACTGAGCGCTGAGCTCAGCTCCGGACTGGGCATGAGAGCACTGGCCTAAGACAGGGCCAACCTCACTCTGCTACTTTTCTGGCTCTCTGAGGAGCAGGTAAAGTCCATTTATTGGCCTTAGCTATGATGTTGTACCCTTCTTGCTTCTCCACCTTGACTGACTCTCTTCATTCCTTTCCACATGAGCTCCTGACTTGGAGGTCCCGCTGCCTGTATCAGAGGCCTGGTGTTCTGGATGCTCTCAGTCCTCCATCTTCCTCTCTAGTCTCTGAAGGGGCCAGATGTCTGTGGGCTTGGTTCATACTGTTAGTGCCTCGCCTAACCCCATCACAGCCCCTCACAGCTATTTGGATCATTGCCCGCTTACTTCCTTTTTTCTGTCGTAGAAAGCCCCTGGGGCTTAGTGGGGCAGTCTGTACCTTTCTGGCTAGGTTCTACCTTGCTGTGTTCCTTGACTTTGAGGGACACTGCTGTCATGCCCCAGGGCCTTTGTACAGGTGGCTCTATCCTGGCCTCCACCTGGTCCTCCCCTGCTGGCTTAGCCTGCTTCTGCTACTTTCTCCTCTCCACCATGGGAAATATGTAATTATGGGTCACTATGGGTGTCCCCTCCGCTGTCATTGAACTATGTGTTTTAAGGACAAGAGACAACCCATTCTACTAGTCTAAGTGTCAGCGCTGGATATGGCCAACTGAATGAGTTCATGCAGTGCTCTACCCAGAGGTTTCCTGCCTGCTTTCCTGGGGCTTCTGCTCCTCTGTCTTGGCTAGAAGGGCTACATTTTAGAGGATTCTGTGGGCTCTGGGGAAGTACCCCACACATCCACCCTAGTTGTTGGAGGTGGCCCATTATAGCCAGAGGGGATGTCATAGATATGTAAACCAAGTCTGTGGGCTTGCTGGGCATACCCAGACATGCCTACATGGTGCTTGTAGGCTCAACCCCATCTGCAGCTACAGGCCCCTCACCACTCCCATATAACCAGCCAAGAGTGACCAGGTGACACAGGCTACCTAGGCCCTAAGCCAGGACCTCACACCTTCCTCAGAAGCCACACCCCTTGGGGGTGGGTGCTGGTGGTCTGATGGGGCGTCCACCGGGCTGGATATAGCATCTCTGTGCGGGCAGCAGGCAGCTGGCCACTTTGTTGCCCACACAGATGTCTCTTTATGCTCCTGATTTGTGGCTCCTGGCTGACTAGGAACAGAGGGGGCGCTGTGCACACTAACCAACCTGTGTCCTTGGCTATGGGGTGAAGTGGTGAGCAGAGGTGGAGCAGGGGAGGGGATGGGGAGGATACACATGGGCCTCATACCACCCTCTGGAGATCATAGTAACATGTCAAAATGGGCCTGCTGAATATGCAGTGACTGCTCACCAAGCCCCATCTCCCAGCTTCCTCAGAGGGAAAATGTTCAATGGCTCCGGGGTACACTGCCACTCTCACTTTCTGCTCATCTTAATCCATCTTTTGCTGTGGAGCAACATGTCAGGCATGCCCTGTACGTTTCTTCCCTAGAGCCCTTTGTAGGATAGCTCTACCCCGTGCTCCCTGGTCCCCTAGAGATCCCTTAAAGACATACCCACCCTCCAGACTCCTTTGCAAAAGCCCAGATCTGCCTGGAAGAAGCTTCTGAGCCGGAAGAATGAAGCCCCATACCAGCCTGAGCCTTGTGTTTTCTTGGGAACACAGTAGCCACTGTGACAGGCTTGTGTCTTGGTGCTTTCTGAGTATTGAACCACAGTCACATTGCTCACCTGACTCAAAGACAGCCTGCTCTTTCATAGATAAAGACCCGGAGATCAAAAGGGGACCCTCAGCTTAGGGTCCCTGCAGGAGCTGCTGAGGAGGGGCCTTGGCCTTCCTGTTCTGGGCCAGCACAGCTACCCCTCAAGGCCACAGGAGAGGGAAGGGATGTAGAGCAGTGGAGGAGGGGGACCCAGGAGCAGAGGCATGAATGGATGTGCCGAGGGCGGGAAGCAGCGGATGAGGGGCGGGCGGGGAGGCAGTATGCTGCCAACCCAAACAGCCCAGCGTGCCTCAGCCCGGCGTTTAATCCACAAAAATTTCCATCTGCTTCTGGAGCCCTTGGAACCCAGGCAAGGAAAGGCTGTTCCCTCAGTAAAGCAAACAGGCCTCTGAGTATGCAGCGGTTCCCCATGCTTGCGGCCCCAGCTGAAAGGCAAAGTCAGCCATTTTGTGGATGAGGCTCTCCAGGCCATGCAAGACCCCATCTGCACCCCAGGCCTTGGTGAGCATGGAGAAGGTGTTTGCTATGTTAGCAGGTTTCACTGGTAGGGACATATTGGATCCACCTGCCATTCAGTTAGGGGCTATGTGTGCCACATGCTGCACTGAGGCCGAGAGGGCTTTCCCTATCCAAAGAGGCACACCATGACACCATCCAGGCTTGGCCCTGGCTGTCACTTGCCATGCCAGGTGTTCCCAATGGTCTCTGTACACCCTGAGGGGTGCACCCAAGTGTGCCTCATGCCTGCTATTTCCACCCTGTCTTCACCAACCCTTGGTTTCCAAAGCTGCCAGGGCCAAGGCCAGGGCCAGGCACGGCTGGCTGCCCCTTTCTAGGGGCTGGTCCTCTCCTAGGGAGGGAGGGAATGGCTCTAGGTTGGGAAATCTATTTTTGGTGGTGACCAAACTGCTGCTTAATATGCAGAGCTGGGGTAGGATAGGCCCTGGCCCACAGGGTGACAAAGTTTAAAAAGAGGCTCATTTTGACCGAAATACATGTTTTTCTGAGGTTGGCCAAGGAGGCCAGGCAGGGCTGGCCACACGGACACAGGCTCACACCACCCTCACTCCCCATCCCCTGTGGACGGTACCCACCTCCTCCCTTTTCAGAAGCTACTGATTACAGATCACCCACCAGCCCTGCTGAGGCCCAGGGCCCTCGCCTGCTACAGGCAGACACATGTGCCTCTGTCTGCTGCCCGTCTGCTCCCTGCCTCTCAGAAGCAGTTGCACCCACAGAAGTTGACACGGGCTTGAGCTAAATTTTCAAAAAATGTAAATTTCCTCTCCAGCCAATATTTGAGGCCTATAAATAGAGTCACTCAGGAGAGCTGGTGCGGGGAGGGGGAGCGTCTCCCACACAAACAGGGAGAGAAACATCCCAAGAGAAAGAGTGCAGAGGGAAAGGATAACTCAGGGGTGGGGGCTGCTGAGGACTTAAAAAGCAGTGATCACTGTTGCAGTGGGGGAAACTGAGACCCAGCTAAGGACCGATTGCTCAGGGTTACATGACAGATTGGGGCAGAGCCAACTGTTGTCCACATGCTCACGCTCACACTATGAGCTCTGTGGTCAGTGTCCTGGGTCTCTTACTCAGACCTACCCCCAAGACCCTTGCATACAATGATCCTCTGGCCTGGCTGGGGGCCCTCTATCAGTGCTGGACACAAGGTGTCTATCCACAGGCCGGCTAGATCTCATAGCCACTGAGTGTCAGCAGCAGGGCTTGCAACCTACATGCTGGCTCCAAAGGCATGGAAGGAGGGCCAGGTTCTGGCCTGCATGAAGCATGCAGAGGACGACAGTGCAGGGGTTTGCGGTGTGCCTGTGTGTACAAGTGGACATAGTACAGATGCAGTACACGTGGGTTAAGCAAAGCCAGATGGGTATTGAGATTATACCTGCAATAAACTGTCATGGTTCCCCCATGTGTGAGTGGACTCCCAAATTAGGCCAGACTAGAACACCTGGAGGCAGCATGATTTTCTCTTGATTTCTCCAAATTCACGGTAATTGACACAGAGTGCCCTCCCTATCTTGGATAAAAGAGAAACTTTAGGCTCAGTGAGGACAGTGGGAGCTGCCGAAGGCAGAGAGGACCACCCATCCCCTAGGGGAGTGAGCTCTAGTCCTGTGTCTCTCTGCAGCTTTTGAGGTCCAGATGATGTCCCTGTTATATGGATGATGGAGAAGGTTCCTAGTCTCTTCCAGAAACTGTCTGGGCTGGAATGGGCTCTGAGAACTTTTGTCACAATGGGCAGGGTATAAGGTCATTTTCAGGCTTACCGTTATTGCTGGGCTATTCTGTAGGCCTGGGAAGAGCTGGGGTAGAGGGGACCTAGCACACAGGTTGTCAGGCTGGGGTAGTCCTGGCACTATGGCAGACTGCAGTCAGAGGACCAGGGCAAGAAAAACAGATGAGAATGACAGCTATATTGTTTCTGTTTCTATATTGTTTTGTGGGTCAGACATAGCTTTCCTTCCAACACCAGTCCCAGGAGAAGCATCCCGAGACTGCTAGGCATCAGAATCTCCTACTTGAGCAAAATGAGAGCCATCTACTGTCCTAGTATTCAGCCTATGGTTTGCTACACCACAATCACCTGGGAAGAGAAGGGTTATGACGCCTACGGCTGCTTCCCGAAGCTCTGCTTTGGGTAATAGCAACACCCCTACAGAACTACATACTATATCCTGCTGGCCACAGGGCTGCAGGACACTGTGTCAGGAGGAATCCAGTGTGACCAGCTCCTCTTCTTCCATAGCTTCTTGAGGTGTTCACAGTCACCCCAGCCCTCTGCTGGACCTGGAGCTTATCCTTAAGCAATAGGTTGGAAAAGCACATGGGTGTCTAATTCTCACAGCCTTCCCTAGGCTTTTCTACAGAAACTGTGACTAAAGGGAGCCTGCCATACCAAGGACAGGAAGCCTGTGACTCATACTATGTTACCCATTGTGGCTGTGGTCATTTTCTTACATGTAGATTTCCTTCTGGGAGAAGCTAGCAGCTGACACTTCCCTACAACTTTGGAGGGGTGGGGAGAGTCTTTTGCAAGGACCCTTCTCAGGCCCTCAGGCATGCCTGAAGGTCAAACCGAGTGGCTCACAGGACACAGACCTGGCGCCTATGGCCCAGCACGGTGAGTTCAGTTTCTCTTCATGAGTGGCCTCTCTCAGAGTGTTAGCTGGGCACAAGGACTCCCCAGCAGCATACCCACTCCTGCCCAGGACCAGGGTGGTGGGGCGCTGTGTCAAATGGCGCTTTCATTATAGGTTTATCTTTGAAACCCTAGACAAAACAGGGCTTGTGTGGTTTGACTGAAGGACTGAGCACCTCAGGACTCCACCATCCACTAAGACGGCTCCTCAGGAAAGAAAAAATACACGAACCTTAAAATAACCAGTTCCCAGAATAGCAAACGAATGCCGGCTCCTGAAGGGGGCTCTTTGATCGTCTGGAGTCCCATGCCTTTGCCTGTTTACAGCCTTGTCACTCAAAAGTAGCCCAGCAGCAAGGCCAGGAGGGGCGATGGAGTGGGGCTGGGGGACAGTGGAAAGGGAGACTTGGTGGGGAGGCAATGCTGTGGTGTGTTCTAAGCTGCTGATGTAACCAGCCCATGCAGGTAACGGGGCTCTTAATGGAGGCTGGGAAAAGGAGGATGGCCTATGAGTCCTAGCCTGTGGTACTCTGGGACCTGGAGAGGGTGGGCCATGAACTGGGGAGGAGGCTTAGGAGAGGAAGCCCATGGAGATCCTACAAGCATGTTTGCCTGGGTAGGCAGAGGGGTCAGGGCCAAAGATGCTGCTTCTTAACCCTCTTCCCCTCCATGCCACTTCCACTTGCCTTCCCTACTCTTCTCTGGGTGTTCACAGACTTCCTGATCTGGTCATGGCCACCCTTGCCTCTCTGTAGGCCATACGAAACAGCCCATCCAAACAGCTTAGCCCTATCCTCATATTAGCTTCAGAAGAACTGAGTTTTAACAATATAATTTTAATAAATTTAAATTTAGTTACACATAGATCCTTAACTGAGTTTTAAGAATATGTAAAGAATCTCTTTTCCCAGACTGGGTGTGGTACCTCATGCCTGTAACCAAAGCATCTGGGAGGCCAAAGCAGGAAAATCACTTGTGCTTTTAAAGTCAGTGTTAGCCAAATAGTAAGATCCAGGCTAGCCTGGACTACATAGTGAGTTCTGGGCCAGCCTGAATTGCAGAGCAAGACCTGGCCTTAAAAACAAAGACAACTACCCCCAAATCTCCTTTCCAAGTTGTAAGCCAGAAGCTCTCATGAAAACCCAGCTTTCAAATTGAGATGTCTGACTTCCAAGGAGGACTCATAATAAGGGAGGATTGGCAGTTTCTGTATTGATTATATATTGATTATATTGAAAACATAGTATTTGGGGTCTCCTGAGTTAAATAAAATGTGTGACTGTGATTTCAATCACACCAGATTACATTTTAGACCAGCTATTGGAGAATTAAACATCTGTGACTAGCAGTCAGGAGCTGACTAGAGAGTGGGAGGTTAGAAGCTGAGGACTCAGAGGGAAGCACTTTCCAAGGGTGCCCATAAACCACGAGCTTTAGTTTCTACAACCTCATTAGTGACTTTGGGCATTGGAACCTTGGTGTCTCAGAGCAGAAACCCTCACCAAGCTCCAACCTTCAAATAGCTCAGTGGGAAAGTCAACAAAATTAACCCACTCCCTGAGAAGGCTGTCAAGATGGCTTTAACAGTTAAGAGGAAGGGAACAGTTTTTGCCCTGGGAAGTTCTATCCTCAAGCTAGTTACAGCTCAGATTAGAGCTCAAACTCTTATCATCTGAGTGGTCTGGAAAACCTCGAGCCTGGGACTGAAAGGCCAGTCTGGATGTGTGCCCATATGTGTAGTAGTAGGAGAGGGAAGAAAGCAGGCACTTCAGGGAAGGCATTGTTGTGAGGAAGAGGTGGGCAAAACTGCTGATCATATATATTTATGAACCTACACGTGTATAACACACACAAAACAACAACAACTTAGCACAAGAGTACAATCTTTATGATTATAGATATGAAGTGGGCATGGTGGTGCTGGAATCTCAGTACTTGGGGAGTGGGGAGAGGTAGGGACAGGGTCAGGAGGATCATAGTGAGTTTGAGACCAGCCTGGATTACACTGTAAATTCCAGGCCAGCCTGAGATAGACTGTGCAAGGAGACTCTGTCTTAATCCTCATTTTTGTCTCTCTCACAAGTATGTGTATATATATCTATGTATACATAGATACAAATGTTCTTTACACAACCTGAGCTCTGCAACATTAAAAAAAAAAAAAAAAAAAAAAAAAACCCATCACCTACCATAAACAGATGGAGCTTATCCCAGGAATGTGAGGCTGGTTTAGCTCCTTCAAATCAGTTACGGTATCATACTGTATTAATAGAATAAGGAGTTAAATGCCAAGTGGTCATCTTGCTAGAGTCAGAAGGCACAGGTGGGAAACATGCACATTTACTTCTGGCCAGGTCTAAGTGCACTCAGTATAGAAAGAAATATGCTCAACCAAAAGGAGGCATTGATGGGAAATCCAAAGCTATCACCATCCTTAATGACAGGTAACTGGAGGCCTTCTCCCAGGAGATTCTCCAGTCATTCCAACACATTACTGACATTTAAGCCAGGGCAAGGGTGATGGGAAGGCAGGGAGAGCAGGAAGGAGGGAAGGAAAGAAATGAAAGGTATTTGGACTGGAAGGGAAGAAGTAAGTTTGTCTTTATTATCTGTAGCAGGAGTGGAAAATCTAACAGAATCAGCAGCAAGAACAAAACACAAAATCCAAGAATAGCAAATTTGGAGTTTCCCAGATCAGCCAAAGATAGAGTTCTAGTTTCAGTAACAATTCCAAAGTGAAATTAAGAAAAACAATCTCATTGAAAATTGAATGGCAAATAAAACAGGAGTGAATTTAACAAGAAGAAGAAGACGAAGGAGAAGAAGAAGAAGAAGAAGAAGAAGAAGAAGAAGAAGAAGAAGAAGAAGAAGAAGAAGAAGAAGCAGCAGCAGCACAAAATTTATACATTAAAAAACTACAAAAAAATTACCAAGAGAAATTTATAATGCTAGCATCTGGGGTGGGGGAGTGAGGCAGGTTAATTATGAATTTAATAGTATAGTTAGCCTGGCTACAGGAACAAAACCCTGTCATAATTTTACCTCCTAAGAAATGAAAATAGAACACACATAACAAAAGGAATAGCATATTCATGGTCTAGAATGTCCATTTACCCAAATGGATCTACAGGGTCAACAGAAAATCCCAGAAGCCAGCCACCCTGTTCGCCTACCTTTTCTTCCCCCTCTTTCTGTTTTAAAAATAAAAATTTGAAATTTCGCCCCAAAACTCACACAGAAACTCCTAGGTCTCAGATTAGGCAAAGAGAAAAACAAATCAGAGGACTTTCACTGCTTGATTTTAAAACTTACTGTAAAGATAAAATAATCAAGAGGGTGTGGGGTGGGTTTATGGACCAAGAGAATAGACTTGAAGGTAAAGAAACCCATATATTCATGATCAATTAATGTTTTTTTTTTGAGGTATCTCAGGCTGACTTCAAACTTGGGATGTAGTTGAGGCTGTTTTTGGACTCTTGATCCTTCTATATTAATTTCTAAAATACAGAGATTAAAATGGGTACCACCATGCCTGGCTTGGTTAATTGATTTCTGACCCAGATGCCACTGTTGCTTGATCAAAACAAAACAAAACAAAACAAAACAAAAAAAAAAAAAAAAAACCAAAAAACGTATTTTTGACTAATGGTGCTGAGCAACTGAATATCTGCAAGTTAAAAAGCTGTTTGTGTAGTACCTGCTGGTAGACAATTATTGAAGACTATTAGACTGTTAAAGGTCATCCTGGACTTGGGCTATACCTTTTTTGTTTTTGTTTTTGAGATAAGGCCTCACTATGTAACCCTGACTGACCTAGAAGTCACTCTGTAGACCAGGCTGGCATTGATCTCACAGAGATCTGCTTTCTTCTGCCTCCATCGTGCTGGGATTAAAGGTGTGTGTCATTATGCTTGGTCTCTGAGCTAGATACCTTTAATAAGCTGGAAAGATAGCTCAATTGTTAAGGAGCTTGCTGTGTAAGCTTGAGGACTAGAGTTTAGTTCTCTGATCTCATGTTAAAAAAAAAAAAAAAGGCATAATGGCACATATTTGTAATCCCAGGACTAGTGGGTCCCTGAAGATCTCTGACCAGCCAGTCAAGCTTACTTGTTGAGCTACAAGTCAATGTGAGGACTTTTCTCAAAGAATAAAATGGATGGTTGCTGAAAAACGACAGTTGAAGTGTTTCTCTGGCCTCTATACACATATACCTACACATGTGTTTACCTGCACACACACAACATGTATATACACAAAACCAAGCAAACAAAAACTTAGATTTTATCTTATTTCATACCCTCAAATTTCCTCAAAAATCTAGACCTAGATACGAAAGCTCATTCTATATAATTTCTAGAAGAAGGAGAAGGAGAAGGAGAAGGAGAAGGAGGAGGAGGAGGAGGAGGAGGAGGAGGAGGAGGAGGAGGAGGAGGAGGAGGAGAAGGAGAAGGAGAAGAAGAAGAAGAAGAAGAAGAAGAAGAAGAAGAAGAAGAAGAAGAAGAAGAAGAAGAAGAAAAGAAAGAAAGGAAGAAAGGAAGAAAGAAAGGAAGAAAGAAAGGAAGAAAGAAAGAAAGAAAGAAAGAAAGAAAGAAAGAAAGAAAGAAAATGTTCATGACCTCAGATAGGGCAAAGAAATCTAAGAACATCAAAAGCAGGAACCATACAAAACATACAAAAGACAAATTGGACTTCATTAAAATTAAAAACTTCTGTGATTTAAAAGACAATTCAGAAAATGAAAAGACAGCCGGAGATTAAGAGAAAGTATTTGCAAGTCATACGTCTGATGGAGGACTTGTACCCAGAACATATTAAAACTCCTGCCACGCGACAATAGAGCAGAGTACCTAATTGGAAAACGGGCAAGAGAGTTGAATAAACATTTCACCAGAGAAGACTATGAATGGCTAATAAGCACATGAAAAGTTGCTCAACATCATTAGTCATTAGGGAAATGCAAATCAAAACCACAATGAGATACCATTACATACTCACTAACAGTGCTGAAATAAAAAAGACCAAGACTACTGCCTAGGCTGAGAGAAAGTGGGCCGTTCACACATTGCTGATGGGAAAACAAGAGGGCGGGGGTGGGGGTGGGGGAGAACAACTTTAGAAAATAGTTTAGCGGTTTCCTAGAAAGTTAAACAGAAATTTACCCTATGACTTCTCAGAAATGATAGATCAAATAGATAAAGAGATTCCAACGAGGATATAGAAGATTTGAACAAAACAATGAACAAGCTTGTTCTAGTGCTTGTAAACACAGCCCTGCATCCAATGACTGCAGAATATGCTTTCAAGTACTCAAGGCACATTACAAAGGCTGAGCACGTGTTTTGCTATAAAACATTCTTCAAAACATTCCAAGGGGTTGATATCCCAGGACCACTTTCTCTGACAGTAAAACAATGTTACTAGAAAGTTCTACCACAATAATAACAGTGACAAAACCCACATAGTTAGGCTGCCATGGTATAACTCTTAGAATAAACAAGAGATGATGGAGATTAGAAAAATACATTATAATCAGATAAAAGTGAAAGTGGAACCCTTTATAAAATGTAGAGAGCCTGGTGCAGCACTGTGGGTCTGTCACCCCTATGACTAAGGAGCTAATGCAGGACAGTCTTGAGTTTGAGGCCAAACTGAGCTACATAGTGAGACTCTGTCTCAACAAAAATGAGGTGTGCCTTTTCAGTGACATGTACAGAGAAAATTATTGTGTAAATGCTATGGACAGCTATCAGAGCTTACATGCTGTTAAAAATCTAGAAAATCTGGGGATGAACAATTATCTAGCTTAAGAAGTTAGACAGGAAAACACATTAAGGCCAAGTGATTAGAAGGAAAGAGGTAAACATATGTGAATAAGCAAGATAAAGTCTGCAGGCGGGAAGACCAACAAAGCCAAAAGCTTGGTGAAAATATCAATAAAATTGGGGAGTGCATAGCAGGCTTGGTCACTGAGGGAAACAGAAAATGCACAGATAAACAACACTGGAAATAAGACAGTGTGCAGGGGCAAAATGCAAATGCTGTGGACATGAAGTAAACACCAATAAAATCGAAGACCAAGATGAAAGGTACAAATCCCTCAGCTCTCCAGCTTATCAAAACTGACACAAGAAGAAATAAAGAGCCCTAGAAGTTCACAAGCCTCAGATTCCTGTAATCAGTGGTTTAAAACGTTCTCACAAAGGAAACAGCAGTCTGGATGGTGTTGCCTTGAAGTTCTAACAAACATTCAAGAGAAAAACAAAATAAAACATCAAGACTCACATAAAGTATCCTCGGATATAGGATTGGTGGGAATACCTCATCACTTAGCCTGTGAGGAGCCACAAGTCAGCAAAGATGGCAGAATAGGATCAAGTGGATTTTGGCAGCATTTAAGACTTTATATGGGATGTAAGAGATGAGGTAGGGAAGTCTGCAGTGATATCTATATCACCCCAGCCAGAGAACAAAAAAGGCCTGGGCCTAGAAGATCTCCTATTGGAGAGCAAGGACAGATCAGGATATGCAGGGAATGGCCTGGGATGACAAGGTCTCAGGGTCCAGCTTGTAGGCCTCATGAATAAAAGAAGGTCCATGAAATGAAGGCAGTTGGTAGGGGCTGGATGGTGTCCTCATACAGGAAGTAAGTATATATGGCCCGGGTTCTAGGACAACTAGAGAGAAGGAGTGTTGGGGCCTCCCTCTGCCCCCAGATGCCCTGTGAGCAGGGTCTGGAAACCAGAGCTCCCTTGTGTCCGGCTTTGAGCCACAAACATTTCCTGCAGAAAACAAGAAAGTCAGTCTCTTGGCCCCACTGTGCTCCACATATCAGCGCGACAGTGTGAGCTTAGCTTGTAAAATAAACACTGTGGCAGGTCCAGGTCCAAGAAGAGCTAAGAACACCATGGGGAAGAGGTGGGTGTGGGTTCTACAGAGAGCCAGGGGACCCTAAGGAAGCCAGTGGGGAGGGGCAGGCAGGGCCAGGCTACAGAGAGACAAGGCGAGAGCCAGAACTCTGGGGGTTCTTGTTATGGGGATAACAAGATGGCCTGTACTGTATTGAATTGCCCCCCTTCCTGACTACTGTAGTCCCTGGACAAGGCCACCAGCCCCTACCAGAGACTTGGCTCTCAGAGCTGATTTCAGCCTCATTTCCAAAGGATCTTCACACTTCTGAAATGTTCCTCCCCTATCCACATCTGTGACCTCCACGAGGGCCAGCTCTTTGTATAACTAGCTGTGTGACCACAGGAGACTGCTTGATTTTTAGAACAGAGGAATCAATAATAGACAATGGCTGCATGAAGGGAGTCCATGGGCCTGGCTCCCTGGTATAGGCCCCTGGCCTGGAGCTAAGAAAATTTCTGGTCAGGAAAACTGAAGCATCCCTGAACAAGTTCAGCTAGCTTCTTCTGGGTATCCCTTACAAGTAGATACTCCAAATCACCTTGGGTCCTTAGCCTGATCCCATTCTGAGAGGGCAGTGCAGCTGTTTGTGAGTGGGGTTCAGTCTTGTGTGGGTGGCCTATGGTGGGATACACTTCACAGCTGAGGAGCTGAGCTGAGCTAGGCAAGTTGCTGGGCACTGGAGACTTGACTTTGGCCAGCCTGCAGCTGGTCTGGAGTGGTGGGAGGGAGGGGCTGTCAGCAGGGAAGCCCAGGGGCTCTGGCTGGGCTCAGCCAGTCTGGCTGGCACTGGCTCGGCTCTGGGACTGCTGGGCTCCCAGGGATTTCCTGTCCCCTACTTCCCAAGGTCAGCAGGATTGCGCTTGGGTTGTTTCTGGTCCCGATGGTTACGTTGATAACTGCGATAATGTGGGGCCCCGGCCATGCCATCATGCCCTCTGGGCCCAGCAAAGCTCTTTCCCAGGGTCTGTCCCCACAGGGGGCAGTGGTCCCGGACAGGGGAGGGACTGGGCAGGCTGCCATGGGCCATTTGGGTCAGTGCATCTTTGACAGTCTCTTGATGTACAATGGGGGTCCAGGCTAGAGCCCCGGGAGGTGCCTTGGTTCAGTGTGGACCATGGCCTTGGACAGAGGACTCATTCCTCCATCTTAACCATCTTGAGGCAAGGGGTGAAGATAAAGAGTGATGCCCATGAGGCATTTGTGCAGGATCCCAGCATCTTTGCAAACCTGGCTCAGATCCCAGATAGGGCCAAGGTCACCAGGAGCTCTGAGGACTGGCCCAGCTTTGTTCCTAAACCTTGCTCCCAGAGACCATGGCCTCTGGAAAACCAGCCCTTTGTTGTTCTGATCTGATGAAACACTGGCACGTACTTCTGCCCCGCCCCTGCCCCTCAGCCTCCACCTTGGTCACAGAGCTGTAACCGTGTTCTTAAACCCCAACTGCTGCTGGGAAGCCATACCTTGAGTCTGGAAATGGAGGCACTAGTAGGAGACAACACCCATCACCTTCTGTCACTTATAGGAGACACCAGGTTTCTGGTTTGGGTATGAGGGGTAGCCTATTCTATGGGAATTGGGGAGAAAATTAGAATGAGGTAGAACTTAATTGGGTCAGGAATTTTTGGTGGTGGGGTTATTGAGACTGCTTTTAAATTTCTGGAGAGAGATTTGGTCTGTGCTCTCTGGAGGTGAGGGAAGACCTCCCTGATTCTTGCCAGCAGTAGGAGTGATCAGCAAAGATGGCCTTGACCAGGAAAGACTGGGGGCTGTCCATGGAGGTTGAGTAGGCGATTCAAATCAGGGGGTCTGTCACTGGTCCAATAGGCCCATGTGCAAAGAAGAGAGAAACCAAGGGTATCCTTGATCATGTAGACAAATAACGAGGCTCCGAAGCCACCACTGAGCATAGGCCTTGTGAACTGAACACTCAAGTATCTTTCCCATCCTGCCAGATGTGCAAAATCTTTGTTCTAGCTGGGTGGTCTGCTGGTCAAAGGCCACAGTACCTCCCTGCTCAGGTTCAAGATGCTACAGGTTAGTCCATGCCCTGTAGTGAGACTCAAGTGTTAGATATACACATCCCTGGGGTCCTAGAGAATATCTACAGCCCACACCACACCCCCTCCTGATTCCATTTACTGGCCACAGAGCTTCCTGACTGCCCCAGGCTGGGGACATTTGTGCTAGTGAGGAATAGAGAGGCTTCAGAGCCTAGTGCCTAGGACCTGTTTAGGGAGGGAAAGCTGGCCTGTCCTATGTGGGCCAGACTACCCTTGCCTACCTGCCTAGTTGCAGTCCATATTGGAAGAGAGCCAGAGCCAGGCGTTGCTAGGGCAACCGAGCAGCAACCACACTCCCCACTCAACTGAAATTCCACTATTTTTAGCCTCCTAGTTATGTTCAGATAAAATCCGTGTATATAGACGAGTTGTCTGGCAAGATAACAGCACACCTCAAACTGCAGAGACTTCAAAGAGAAGCAGTGGGTTGTACCATGGGCCCGAGAAAGCTTCCCGGGTGAGTCAGAGCCTCCAGAGGCTCGTGAAAGGTAGGGTGTTAGACACAGAACATGGAGGGCAATGGAGTAGCCTAATGGCCTAGCTAATGTCAACTGTGGCATTCTGAAACATGAGATTGTGGACAGTCAGTGTACAAGGAGCTACAGTAAGGTATGCACTCTACTCTAGGTGGAAGTCTATAGTAGTAGATGCTAAAAATAGCCTGGCTAGGCAGATCCAGAATGGCCTGCCACAGTATCTTGAACTGGACTTTCCCCACCAGTCAGGTCTAGGGTAAATAGAGGCTGACACCATCCAGGAATCCACCCAGCCAGGTTCTGAGTCTTCTGAAGGTTTGGCCTATCCAGAGCAAGGACCCTAGATGGCTGACCTATGGGGAGGCTGATGTGAGTCTAGCTGCAGCCACCTCCTGGCTAGGACACAGCCAGGAAGAACTTAGAGCAGAAAGGGTAAGGAGTGGAGGGAAAGAGCTGGGCCATGTTCAAAGCTGTGTGTCTGACTTTGAGATCTCACTCCTTCCTTTCCTGGGCAGAGGCTGGGCCACACACAGGCCTTGGGATACTAGGCAGAAGCAGCCAGCAGGTAGGCAGGCTTCTGATTTCCCAAGCACACAATTGTGAAATGTATTGCCCTCCCACCATGCAACTCCACAGAGGAGATCAGCAGAGTGTGGAACTAAGTGGGGCAGTGAGATGCTGCCCTTGGGATATTGCACAGGCTGAGGAGGGTGACTATCAGAACTGACAGAGTTGGTGTAGGAGCCTACCTTGTCTTCCACCCGATTCAGACGGGCACCAATGGTGTTGCTGCCACGGTCCTTGCTCTTCTCTATGGGAGAAAGCACAAAGACAGGGGTATGGACTGTGGGTGTGGGCTTAGGAGCCTGGATGGACCCTAAGGAGCAGGAGATGGTGGAAGTGGGTAAAGTCATCCTTTAAAATTCTCTTGAGGCTAGAACAGCAAGGGCAGGGCAGGGAGAGGCACTGTAGTGGCAGAGTATATTTGGGCTTCAGCCTTGCTCCTCCTGGCTTTGGAATCCCTGAGAGTCTCCAAGGAGGGACAGAACACTCTCTGTCCAGGGGGTGACTCAACTGGGTTGTGATACCTACTGGACCCATCACTAGGCCAGGGTGTCTGCTGTCTCAGTGGTCTCCAACACTGGATTATGCCCCACACTACTGTTTGAACTTCAGCTAGCACTGTCACCAGGAACAATGTACCTTGCTTTGTCTTTCCTGGTGTGGTTTAGCAACTTGTCCTGAGGACCTGAGGGTTTCCACCAAGCCAAGAACTAGCACATATAATGCCGTCCCTGCATATCTGAGCCAGGAATGACACCCATCATAGCCCCAGGAACTCTGGGCTGGCTGCTTATCTCCACATCAGGCCCTTCCACCACTGGAAAATGTACCCTTGGTTCACACTACCATACTCAGAGTCTGACCATGACACTTTAGAAATCTGTCATTTAAAGGGATACATAGCAGATTCTGTCATCACTAAAACATTCCATTGTATAGCTTGTCTACAAACACTTTACCTAGCATGGGTCTACCTGTTCCTTCTGGCTTCTATACAGGAGGCCCTAGTAGCCTGTTGTGATGGAGAAGAGAGGCATATGGGGTGAAGGAGTGTGAGACAGAAACTCAGTCATGGGTTTCCCTGTCCAGGTACAAGTACAGAAACCTACCTGAGATGGGGATGAACAGAGATGGCTTTCCGATGGACTGGTCCAGCCTGGGAGAGAAGAGAAGGATACCAGCTCACACAATGCCTAAGGTACCACAAAGACAGGCTATTGTCTCTAGGAGGACAACATGACACTCACTCCAGGGGTATCTTCCATTGCTACTCCAAGACTTGCCAAGAGGTACCCAAGACCCTATGGTCCATGCTCTTGACAGGGCCAGGCAGGAAGTTCAAAGATGATGGGCAGAAGCTGGGATACTTAGACTGTTTCCCTGGATTGAGATGATAGAGTCAAAACAGGGAGGCCTTGAACTTTTGGCCTTGTCTATGGAAGGCACAGTCATATTCTCCCATCTGTACCCTATGGTATATACAGAGCTAGGTTTTCAAGCTAGCCCATGAAGCTAGTGTTCTAGGTCTAAACCTGTGTTGGACCCCAGGGATCACAGTGCTTCTATGGAAATAGGATCCAAGCCAGAATTCCAGACTGTGTTGTCTCTGAATGGTCAGGTTCCTTAGCTCCACTCCAGTGGCAGGAAGATCCATGGACTCAGAGGTGTGTCTCACTAAGAACTCTTTCTTTCCCTGTGAGGCTGGGGCAGGGCCTCCCAGGGCCATGTCTCCACACCCGTTTCTGTGCCCACCTTCTCTGTAGCTCTTTAATGCGCACCATAAGGTTGAGGTGGCCCTGAGAGTACTGCTCGATGACATCCCGCACGTCGTAGGGCTTCCGTGCTTGCTGCAGGTCAGAAAGACACGTGTCACTTTCCCCTGAGTCCTGTGGGCTCAGTTCTAAATGTAGACAGTTGGGGGGGGGGGAGGCAGTGGTAGGGAGGAATGACTTAGAACATATAGAGCAACAAACTTGACCCTTGCAGGATGCCAGTTTAGCCTGTCTGGGCCTTCACCTTCCATCATTTTACCAGCAGGATTAGCCAGCTCCTACCCGTCAGTCTATTGTCCCTGATTGCAAGCTTCCTCAGGAAGAGCTGGCTTAGCAGGCCAAAGACATGGTATTGTATATACACTGGGCCCTAGACTGACTGCTGACATACATGTTGCTTCTTGGGGTGGGGAGCTAGCAGACCATGCATTCTAGATGGCCCCCAGTGCCACACAGACTTCCCATAACACAGTCTGACTCTCATGAAGGAAGGACCCGCCATGCCCAGGGTCATTCTAAGTACTAGGACCACCACTTCTGTGACCTACATACCCAACAACTGTTACGAGGTCAAGCTGGGGTCAGCACATATTGGTCTAGGACCTAGGTCTCTCCTTAGTACACAATGAAGGTCACCCTCAGTGGTAGGGAAGGGAACTTGTGGGCCAACATTTGCATTACAAAGTGTGTGGCCCTTCTAGGCATGCCTGATAGTACACGGGGCAAATGAACAAGGTTAACAGAAACTACAGCTTGAGGCAGTGCCAGCCTTGAGAAAGACAGGTCCTTATATTGGTCTATAGATGGTCTGAGAGTCTGAGGACCTCTGTGTCCAAGTGTACATGAGTACCTTTGCTAGCCTCTGCAAACACACATGTGATCAAATGTGTGGTGGGGAGTATGCAGGCCTGCAGAAGCAGGGTAGGGGGCTGGCTGAAAGAAGGGTACAGTTAAGAGGGATCGGAGAGCCAGGCCATGGTGGCGCATGCTTTTAATCCCAGCACTTGTGAGGCAAAGGCTGGTAGATCTCTGGGTTTGAGACCAGCCTGTCTACAGAGTAAGTTCCAGAACAGCTAGACCACACAGAGAAACCTGTCTCAAAAAAAATAAAATAAAAAATTAAGAATTAAAAATTATTATTTTTTAATGAAAAATAAAAGGAGTAAGAGGAGGACCAGAGGTACCCGACCAACCACCCATGGCCACCAGCACCCAGGCTGAAACTTACCTTAACTCTCCTCCAGAATCTGGTTGGGGCTTAAGGTATGTCTGTCAGATACCTGCCTGGATCTAGTATAAGAGACCATCTCAGCTTTCTCCTAGGGTCAATGTCCCCTGGTAGATGCAGGAGCCAGAGATGAACCAAGATTATGTTGCCTGTCCAGACTAACCGGACTGCGGATTTGGGTGCTCAAGGCAAACTTTCCGGGCTAAGAGGCCCTGGCTCCTCAGGCCAGACACAAGAGTGACTGGCCAAAGACCTATCGGCCAGCAGAGCAGGCAGGTATGCCTTCGTTAAGTCCAGCAGGGGTGGGTGGGGAACAGGTGGATGAATGGCTGATGCAAGAATTCTAGGTCACTAGGGTGGCTTGGAGCCCTTAGAACCCTCCTCACAGATGGCTCCCTCTTCACCTACCTCACTCTTTCTTGGAGTCCTGCCACCACCTGTCCATGTGTCCCCAGCAATAAAGCCAGCTAATTGTAGAGCCCTTCCTTTTCTTTACCTAAAAGCCTCTGTACCCTACAGGGCCCCTCCAGCACCTGGGCTGAGTGTAGAGGGGAGAAGCCGAGAGCAGGAAGGTAGGAGTTGTTTGGCCTGTTCTGGCAGCTTCCTGAGCCACTCTTAGGACCTAGTGTCCTGAACCTGAAAGTAAGTGCAGGGCTCTGGGTCTTTTCCTCCTCAGCCTCCAAATATGTTAGAGGCAGGGCCCTTGTTTGTGCCATAGAGACTGGGTCTGAATGGGCCACTAAGATGACCTCTGACTCAAAGGGGGACTACTTGGAAACCATGAGGGTCTCTGTGCTTCACTGGGCATCCAGACTCTAGACTTGGATCCCAGGGAACGATGGGCTACCAAACATAACGGCATAAAACTTAGTAAGCAGGTACTGTCCTCTTTCATGTGGAACCCACTCCAACATCTACAGGAGCCACTTCTCAGCCTGGGGATGGCCATGACCTAGTAATTTCTCATGACCATTTAAACACTAGCAATTTATACTACACTGCTTCCCAGTAAGAGTGTCACACCCTAGCCTCTCCTTTGCCCCTGAGAGACTGTCTTGTCAAGATGTGACTCCCCATGGGGTTCTTGTGGCTCCTTGCCAAGCTGGGAAGAGCTGGTTCTATGGGAGGCTGTCTCATCTTCCAATCTTCTTTAGCACCCCATCAGTGGAACTGTAGGGCACATGGCTTCTAAGTAGGGGAAGAAGCAGTGTCAAGTACCATCTCTCTGGGGCCTCCAGACCCTTCTAGTACATTGCCAGGTACCTCCTGGATTTGGCCCTTGCTGAATGTGATCCTTACTCCTTTTGACAACATGAAGTCCCTAGCTGTAGTAGGAGCTTGGGCATAACTTGGTCAACTTGAGAGTTGTGACAGTACCAGGGGATGCAGGCTAACAAGGGGGCAGCAGAATGCTGCTAGCATGGTACTGTTGAATGTGCACAGGGTCCCTCCAGGGTGGCAGTGGGTAGCTAGGGTGAGAAGCCACATGCTGTTCTCATTAGTGTCAGGAGCTTGGCAGGAGGGTCAGTGGCTAGCTCAAAGGGCTATTCTTAGAGCTGGAATTGTAACAGTTGAGGAGCTGAGGACTACACTGAGAGAGACTCATGTCACTCAAGGCTCCTCTTACAACAATGATAACCTGGGATGAGAACTATTTCAGCCCCTACCTCTCACAGAATATGGAGGGTTTTGGCTGCTCTAGGGCTGGGGTGAGAGCTGTGCTAAGGGGGACATTAGGAGCCTGTGTCAATCCCACAGCTTGGTGTGGAAGGTGTGGCCTATAACAAGACACAAGCCTACCACTGAGATTGTCCTTGGAGATTAAGGTGGGTTGCCCCAGCCTTCTCTCCCCAGGGACAAGGACCCTGTGGTAAGAGAATGTCCTCTACTCCTTGCTGTTATTGACATGTTCTCAAGTGAGGAGTAAGGACCTGTCCTCCCCATGACTTCTTATAACAGTCCCACAGCAGAGGAGAAACGCAGCCTGCCACCTTATTCTCAGAGAGCCCTGGATTAAGGACCTCAGGAGAACAACTCTGAAGGTGTGCTTGTGGCAAATGGATGCCAGAGCTGCAATCTTGCCAGCCCAGGAGCGCCTGTTCACTGTGTAGGATGCAGTATATGTACAGTAGGATACAGAAAACTCCAGGCTGGCTGAGGGCAGATGTCACTTCTTGTCCAGGTAACATTGCCAGGCTGTCACTATCACAACCTTGCACAAAAGGAGAAGTAAGGCCATACAGCTCCTTCTATCAATCAAGATGGAGAGACAAAGTGTCCCTGGGCCACAGCTAGATACAGTGTCCTTGAAGGAGCCTGCTGTCACAGCATCTTGGCATTTAAGGGTGAGGGCATACTACTACTGTATACTTTTTGTGGTCATTTGCACTGGACATGACCTTACCTGGAATTTCTTCTTGGCTACAAAGTACTGCATGCGCCTAATCACCTTGATGGTGGCCCGATGATGCTCCCGCAGCCTGTGGAGGAGGGGGAGCAGGTTTCATGTTGGTAACCCTTCAACACATGCCAAAGGTACCCTGGCCAAACATGGATGGTCTCTCTCCAGGAACAATGAGAACATTCTATCCAGGGCTTGCCCTGCATCTAGAGTAGTCAGAGGCTAGGTATTTCTAAAGAGGAAAGGGAAGGTTGCCTCACCACAGGTGGGGAAAAGGACCCTTTCCCTGCTTGTATTTTGGAGCCGCAGTAGGTGTTTGAACCCCTAGTTTGCAAGGGTTGCAACTCTAACAGCAGAGTCAGGGAATGCCCTTGGAGGGGATAGGACCACAGCCCTGTTAATGAGGGCACTGTTTCCTGAGACTGATCAGGATTCTTTACTGGTTTATCTCTAAAGCTCCTTCTAGAAAGATCCCTTTAGAAACGTCACTGGAGAAAGCAGGCCTGTGACCAGGCATCTGTGTGCACAGAAATAAGACTGGAAGACATCAGGGCAATGGAGAAGCCGGGAGAGTCTGAGAAGCTCAAATCTGACCAGCCAGACTAAACCGCATTGGCAACAGAGAGCTGCTGGGAGCCTCTGGGAAAGCTAGACTTGAAGGGCCCCGAGCCCAGAAAACAAGAGGCTAGAGGAAGCCAGCCTACCCTCCAGGCTGTGCTTCCTTCTCAGAGAAGTGTGGGAAATGTCTACACCAGATGGGATGGTGGGGCTTCCTGGGCTGGGAGGAAAACAGTGGAGCCTGGGCTATAGAGCCACCAGGATACAAGTGACAGGATTCCAGAGAACAAAGGCTATCAGGGTATCTTTTTTCACACAGTTCCCCCTTGGAAATAGCTGTGGGTTCTCACAGAGCAATAGTGGCTGCTGGGAGGGAGTTAAAAAAAAAAAAAAAAAAAAAAAAAACCAGAGAAGCCAGCAGGCTCTTGCCACTGGGGACAGCAGGCTTGGATTCAGACCATTCTAGGATGGGGCCCTAGGAAACAGCCAAAAGTTTTGGTTGAGGTCCCTGCAAAACCTCAAGCCCAAACGAGCCCAGATTTCTTTTTCATATTAGAGGAAAACCTACACATCTGTACAGAGATATCTTGGAACTTCTAGGGTTTTTGTTTGTTTTGTACATATATAAAAGTTGAAAACTAGGGGGAAAAACAGATTCTAGATAGAGATCTGCAGGTATTGTGCATTCTGCAATCTCAACTGCTAAAGACTTAGCCTCAGGAGATAGTTGTTTTTGCACTGTTTGGATTTGAGCTGACCTTGTGACCTAATGTGACTATAGAGTCCTGGGCAGCTCACCATGTGTGGAAACCACAGGTGCTGGGATTGTGGCGAGAGTGGTTGCAGGGAGGTGAGTGGAGGTGCCCAGCTATCAGCCAGCACTGATTGTCCACATGTGACAGCCATCTTGGACCACCCAGCCCTAAGCGGGCTACTGGTGCCTGCTGCCGCCTGAGTCATCCCCAGCACAACCACAGAGCCACCTTCCAGCAGAGCTAAATCCAAGCTCCTGACCCACGGGGTTATGAGCAAGACAAGTAACCACAACATTTGCTTATGATTTGCTGCTCAGTAACAGGCAGCTGATAAAGAAATCAGAAACTGGACACATACTCCCAGATATTTAGAAGGCTGAGGCAGGAGGATCATAAGTTCAGGCCCTTCCTAGGTAATAGAGTTCAAGGCCAGCCTGAATTAGTGAGATGGCTCAGCAGTTAAGAGTACTTGATGCTTGTACTTCCAGAAGCACTGGGTTAGTTCTCTAACTCTAGATCCAGGGGATCCAAAATCCTCTTCTGAACTCCAAGGACACCACACACACACACACACACACACACACACACACACACACACACACACACACACACACACAGAGAGAGAGAGAGAGAGAGAGAGAGAGAGAACACCCATTTATATAAAATAAATAAACAAAACATTTTTGAAAGTTAAAAAAAAAAAGAAGGCAGGGGAGCTAGATGTGTTGGTACATTCAGGAAACAGAGGCAGGTGAATCTCTGTGACTTGGAGGCTTGCCTGGACTATACAGTGAGTTCTAGGCTAATTAGGACTACACAGTGGGACCCAGTCTCAAAAAGCAGGGGGTGGGGCTGGGAACATAGATCAGTGGTAGAATGCTTGCCTAGCATGAACTGGTTTCAATCCCCAGCACTGAGTAGAAGAGAGCAAGAAAGGAAGGGAAGAAAAAAGGAAGTTATTTTAGAATTCAAAGGTGGGACATTGTGATATCAATCTTGTATATATAATATTTGGCATTGGTTTTAGAACCAGAAAACAAAAAAGGCAGATGACAGAAGGCTACATGTGGTGGTGAGACCTCTAAGTGTGTTGGAAAGAGAAAGAACTTTGTTTTAGGGAGGAGCATGAAAATAGTGGCTGTTAGAGATAGCTGAACATTGGAAAAACACAATGGAATCTTGAAATTCACAGGCAAATAGCTGGAACTAGAAGAAAACCATCCTGAGTGAGGTAACCCAGTCACAAAAGACAAGCATGGTATGTACTCACTCATATATGGATTTTAGACATAGAGCAAAGGATTACCAGCCTACAATCCACACCGACAGAGAAGCTAGGAACAAGGAGGCCCTAAGGAGACATACATGATCCCCCAGAGAAGGCGAAAGGGACAAGATCTCCTGAACAAATCGGGAGCACGGGGAGAGGGGGGAGGGAGTTAGGAGAAAGAGAAGGGGAGAAGAGTAGGGGAGAGGAGGACATGAGGGAGCAGGAAGATTGAGTCTGGGGAAGAATAAAGAAGAGCAAGAAAAGAGATACTATAATAGAGGGAGCCATTATAGGTTTAAAGAGAAATCTGGCACTAGGGAAATGTTCAGAGATCTACAAAGATGACCCCAACTAACAATCTAAGCAATAAGAGTCTACCTTAAACACCCTTCCCTGATAATGAGATTGATGATCACCTTATATGCCATCCTAGAGCCTTCATCCAGTAGCTGATAGAAGAAGAAGCAGACACCCACAGCTAAACACTGAGCTGAACTCCTGGAATCCAGTTGCAGAGAGGGAGGAGCGATGAGCAAAGGGGTCAAAACCAGGCTGGAGAAGTCCACAGAACAGCTGACCTGAACAAGAGGGAGCTTATGGACCCCAAACTGATAACTGGGAAACCAGCATAGGACTGACACAGATCCCCCTGAACGTGGGTGTTAGTTAGGAGGACTGAGAAGTCTATAGGGCCTCTGGTAGTGGATCTGTATTTGTCTCTAGTATATGAATGGACTTTGGGAACCCATTCCACACAGAGTGATACTCTCTCAGCCTAGACACGGAGGGGGGGGGGGGGGGGCTAGGCCCTGCTCCAAATGTTATGACAGACTTTGTAGATCCCCCATGGAAGGCCTCACCCTCCCTGGGGAGCAAAAAGGGGATGGGATAGGGGATTGGTGGGGGGAAGGGGAGGAGGTGAGGGAACTAGGATTGACATGTAAAACAAGCTTGTTTCTAATTTAAATAAAACAAGGGGGAGCTGAAAATCCCTCTTTGTTCCTGCCATTAAAGATCCCGTCTAGTCTGTTTCCACCATGGTGGAAGCAGGCTATGTGTTGTAAGCTTCGGCCTCAAAAGACCTGCAGATTTCACTTTTACCCTCTCAGAAAACGTCTGCCTCCTGGACAAGTCCGAGCTAGCCTGCTGGAAAAGCTGAGTGAAGGAGGAGAGTTGAAGGGTTCGGATGACAGCTGACAGCTTCAGGCATGTGAGGCTGACACTGCTCAGCCACCAAGTGAGTGTTCTGCCCCCAGGAGTGCGCCCAGCAGAGCAGCCCAGAGTCTGACCTACAGAGTCATTGGTAAATAGATAGCTGTGGTTTGCATCAGACTTTCTAGATGAGAACTTTAAGATAACTGTGATAGATAGAGTCAAGAAAGCAGATGGAAAAATGAGGGATTTCGCCATATGATAAAAGTTATCTCCAAACAATGAAAAAGAAATTCTATAAAAGTCAGGCATGGTAGCACATGCCTGTCATTCCAGCACTTGGGAGGTGGAGGCCCGAGGAAGGATCTGGAGGTTCAAGGTCATCTTTGGCTACACAGAGGTTTGAGGCTGGCCTGGGTTACCAGAGATGCTGTCTCACTCTCATTCTATGATTCCCTCCAAAATGAATTGATTAATTAAATATAAATAATCATGGGTAAAAGAAAAAAGAGGAAGAAAGGGCAATACAAAAGTGGAAATTAACGATGTAGTAGGTGGTTTGATAAAAGAGACAATGTAGTTTAAAAAGAGAAAGAAGAAAAATAGTAAGAAAAAATTCATAAGAACAAGATGGTAGAGAATATGCATTTAAGTGAACTGATATTCCATTAAATAGATCAGGACTGTCAGTCAGGATTAAAAACAATGACTTGAACTCACTAAAAGCATAAACAAAGAGAGACTGAAAGGAAGAGGCAGGGAAACGGGTATCCTAGCATAGCTCTCTACACACAGGCATCTGCAAACCAGCACCAGGCACTCCAGAGTCAGACAAAGAAGATTTCAGAGTTACAAATTATCAGCTCAGAGCTAGCTGATGAAGTGCTTGTCTTACAAGCACAAGGACCTGAGTTCCTTCCCCAGAACCTGCATTAAAAACCAACCAACCAACCAACCAACCAACCAACCAACCAACCAACCAACCAACAAACAAACAGAAAACCAGGTATAGTAGCTTGTGTTTGCAATTCTATGGCTGAAGAGTAGAGACAGGAAGATCCCTGAGGCTCACATTGGTTATCATAGCCCAGCTGGCAAGTTGCAGGCCAGTGAGTGATCCTGTCTCAAAAAAAAAAAAAAAAAAAAAAAAAGAAAGAAAGAAAGAAAGAAAGAAAGAAAGAAAGAAAGAAGTGCACAGCACTTGAAGAATGGCATCCAAAGTTGTTCAGGGTTTCCACCCACACCTATATGAAAAAAGTGTTAGTTTGGCAGGAAAAGATCAATTCCAAATCTGTATGCACCTACAAATATAATCTTAAAATATAAAAAGCAAACAGGATGAACAAAGTGGTAAAAAGAAAGTCTACAACCATAATGGGAGATTTGAACAAAGCATCAACAGAGACCAATAGGAACAATCTGAGTGTCATATTTGACATGGACAAAACCACACCATCGCAGGCCAGCACACAGAAGTATTTACAAAGGTACCAAGTGCTAGGTTTAAAAAACAAGTTTCAACAAATTTCAAAGAAATTACTTCATGTTTTGTATGACCACAGTAAAATTAAACTACAAATCAAAAATATTACTAGGAAATCCCCAAGTGTTTTGGAAGTAAAATGATCCAAAAAAAGGTCAAAAAAAATCTTAACACGAATTAGAAAATAGTTCTAACTGAATAATAAAAATGTATCAAAAGTTATAGCTACATTGAGTGTGTGGTTCTAATCTCAGTAACTCAGGAAGCCAAGTCTTGAAGATCACAAGTTTGAGGCCAACCCTAGGCTGCTTAGCAAGATGCTGATCTTGGTCTACAGAGTGAGCTCCAGGACAGGCTCCAAAGCTACACAGAGAAACCCTGTCTCGAAAAACCAAAAAGAAAGAAAGAAAAGAAAACGGCAAGATGTCTGGGTGGGTAAGGGTGCTTGCTACCAAACATGAAGAGCTGAATTTGATCCCTGAGACTTACATGGTGGAAGGAGAAAAAGCAACTCTCAAAAGTTATCCTCTGACCTCCACATATGGGCATGGTACATGCACCCACACACATACACATGTAAATAAATGTGATAAAAATTTTAAAATCATGTCTCAAAAATATAGGTAAACAAATGTTGGAGGTACATTGAAATATGGATGCTGAGGGGAAGATAATATATGGCCTTAAATGTGTTTCCTAGAGGGGAGGTGGAGATCCAGCTCAAGTTAAAAACCAAACTAAACCAAAACAACAACCAAAAAACAAAACACAAAACAAATTTAAACCTGAAAGAAGAAGAGATAATAAAAATAAGGCCATAAGTTGATGAAATAAAAAAAATGAATGTTGCATTAAAGAAAATCAGCAAAACTAACATTTGGCTTTCCAAAGAGACTAATAAAATTGATAAAACTTTTAGCAAGATAGATGGAACAGGGTGAGGGAGAATCATAAATCACCAGTGTTGGGAGTTTAAAAATGAACACCACTGTGGAACTAGAGACATTTAAAAAAAAAAAAAAAAAAAAGTCTATTCAGGGGATAATATGAACAAAAACAATTTTGATAATATAGATAAAATAGATTAACTCATCAAAATGTGTTTTAAGAAAAGAAGAAATAAATACAAACTACCCTATGTTAATGGAATTGCACTTGGAATTTTAACAATCTTTCCACAAAGAAGTTGGTCCAGAAGACTTCACCAGTGAGCTCTTCCCAGCATATAAGGAAGAACTTCACAACTATATCAAAGCTTCTTACAGGGCTTTTATGAGGCAACCTGGCATTGATACCCAAATCTGACAAGGATATTCCTGAAGAAAACTCAAGTAATGTCTGTCCTGGATGTGGAGGCAGCCTCTAAAATCCAGCAGCCGGTGAGATCCAGGGCTCACGTCGAGATGCAGGATAAGTGTGGCTTAATCCAGTTATGCAAGGCTGGCTTAACATTTGAAAATCAATCAACAGAGTTCACCACATCAACAGAAAAAGGAAAAACATATAATCAACTCAAAAGATGCAGAAAAGCACTTGATAAAGTTCAAGGCCTAGTCCTAATTAAAAACACAACTTCTAGCAAAGTAGGAAACACAAATTAAAAAGAGGACAAAAATGAAAATTGAAGCAACAACAACAACAAAAAATCTTAAACACTAAGCACACATCATGTTTAATGATAATGTAGAAATCACTTTGTTCCTGAGATGGTGTGCCCCATATTTTATAACATTCTCCATAAAGTCCCAGCCTGTGCATTAAGGTGAGAAAAGGCAGGCTTGATCTGGCAAAATGGTTCACTGGGTAAAAGGGCTTGCTACCAAGCCTGGTAACTGGAGTTCAATCCCCAGAACCCACATATTAGAAAAAGAGACTGATTCCCACAAGGTGTCTTCTGACCTCCACATGCATGCTGTAGCAGGCTCACTCCCCATACAAATAAAATGTAATTTAATAGTAGAATAATGTACTTGGGAGGCACAAACGTCCAGATCTCTGTGAGTTCAAGGCCAGCCTGGTCTACATAGTGAGTTCTAAGACAGCCAGGGCTACATAGAAAGACCCTGTCTGAAAAAAAACCAAAAAATCAAAACAACATTAAACAACAAAAACCAAACTCCCCCCCCCCAATGAATTTAGCAGAACCCTGACATTTCTGGGCATGGACATGGTAGCTCATGTGTCTGAAATCCTAGAAATTTGGGATTGGAAGAGAGGGCAAGCCTTGTTCTACTAAAAGTCGGACACTAACATTCCATTATCTTTTATCTGCTAGCAACAAACAATTAGACCACAGAATGAAGATACTGTTATAGTGTCAAAGTTAATACGTGTATTTGAATTGCTCACAGGTGAGGCCTACAGGCAGACAAGCACTGATCACTAGTGAGAGCTGAAGGTGACTTGAATTCATGGAGGCTGTAACATGTTATCTGTGGGGCTAGAGAGATGGCTCCATGATAAAGAGCATTGGATTGCTCTTCCAAAGTATACAGGTTTGATTCTTAACACCCACATGACAACTCACAACCATCTGTAACTCCAATGCCAGGGGCTCTGAAGACGTCTTCTGATCTCAAGTGTACGGCATGCACACAGTACACAATATATGCTGGCAGAACACTCACACAAATAAAAAAATAAAACATTTTTAAAAAGCCCTCTGTGTAGCTGTGCATAGGGATGCATACCTTTAATCCAAGCATTTGGGAGGCAGAGGCAGGCAAACCTCTGTGAGTTCAAAGTCATTCTGGACTATATGGTGGGTTCCAGGACAACCAGAGCAGTACAGTGAGACCCTATCTCAAACAAAAAAGCAACAACAAAAGAACCCCTTCTTACTTACTAGAAGATATTCTTTAAACTTTGGTACAGATATCTCATTCCAGTTTCTATCATTTTCAACATTTTTCTACCTTTTGAAGTTGACAATCTGATCTTAAAATCTTTATGAAAATACCAAGCACCTTTACCTAACCCAAGGCCATGCAGGCATTCAGTGGCCTTTCAAAGCCTTATCTCTCTACCATGGTGGTTCTGCAAAAACAGCCACAATGTTGAAGACTTACACAATCAGAGTTCAAGTATCACAGTGAGATGATGATGATGGGTACAACACTTTCTGAGAATGTGTGAAGCCCCTTGGTTTGATCTCACATAAACCAGGTGTGGTGGCTCGTCCTATAATCCTAGCACTCAGGAGTTGGAAACCAGATCAGAAAGTCAAGATCATCCTTGGCTAATACAGAGTTTGAGGCCACCTGGGGCTATAAGAGACCTGTCTTAAACAAACAAACAAACAAACAAACAAACAAACAAACGGAGGTCATAGAAGTCATAAGGTTGGAGAAGATGGCTCACGGGGTAAAATGCACATCATACAAGCATGAGGAATGAGTTTGAATCTCCAGAACCTATGTACAGCAAAGTGGAGTAGTGCACATTTGTAATCCCAGTGCTCCTACGGTGACATGGGAGGCAAGATGGGAGAATCTCTGGGATCTTGCAGGAGGCCAGCCTGCACTAAGAATGGTACAAAGTGGAAGGCAGGGCAAATACCTGAGGTCATCCTCTAACCACCATATGTGCACTGTGGCCTGCATGCCTGTATTACACAAATGAACATGTACATGTACATACACACACACACACACACACACACACACACACACACACAATTACATATACAGAGCACAAAGAAGCTTCATGGCGGGCAGGGCTATGGGACAGAGCAAGACCTTAGATGTCATAAACACTTATGTGGCCTCTGAATCTATCACCAAAGCTCTGTCTCAACCAGATGGAAACCAGTGTTCTCAGTAGATGTGCTTGGACACCATAGGAGACAGGTACTGTGATTCCTCCTGCGCCACAGCTGCAAAGCTAGTTTGTCAGGCCTTGAACAGGAAGGTAGAGAGATCAGACTGTGAAAGGCCACTGAATGCCTGCATAGCCTTGGGCCATGTAAGGTTTCTTCACGGAATCCAGGGAGCGAGCATGAGCTATTGGAGAAAAATGCTTGACAAACTGGAGGCTGCTTGACACCCTTCATTCCAGGCCTGGCCTGAGGAAATATGACTGTTCTTTTTCCACCACCCTGGAAGGCCTAAAAGTGGGTGAAAAGTGGGACTCCATGCATATGTCACCAGGAAGTCCCCTCACCAACCATGATTGTGGTCTTGAGAACCTTCAGTCTCGACTGTAGTCACCACTAATCCTATGTTCTTCATCTCTTGATTTTTGTTTTCATGTATATTTTTATTATATCAATATGTGTCCCTAGAAGGCATGTATTTTTTTTTTTTAAATTTTTTGTAATTCAATGAAGTAAAAGAACTGGGCATGATTGCACATACCTATAATCTCAGCACTCTGGAAACTGAGGCAGAAGAATTGCTGTGAGTGTGAGGCCAGCCTGGGCTAAGTCTCAAAACAAATGAGTAGATAAACTTAAGCAAAGGTTATTCAGCCCTGCCTTGGTATTATTACTCCATTGCCTAGAGCCCCTTATGTTGCTGTCTGTCACTGGTTCAGTCTCCTTAGTATGAACATCCATGTTTATTAATTCTCTTTCCTCTTGACAAGGGTGTGGCTAGTGCTAGGCCTCAGGCCTGTGGACAGTGCTTTGACTCACATTCCCTTTTCAACTTCTGAATACCAGAGTTTGCTGTGAGTGCAAAGCCAGACATCCCTTGCTCGTCAGCTATGTGACTCCTTCGCCTTAGAGGTGATGTCACATTTTCAAAGTGGTGGTTATACACTCACTGACCAGCAAAATGTGCTCCCTCTGCTGTAGCGAAAGCAGGCTGGTGGTTCTTCAAAATGTTTAACATAAAAACTCTACCTCTACATATGTATCCCAAGAAATGAAAACATACATTTAAGTAACAACTCCAATGTGAGTGTCATAGTAATGTTGTTCAGAATAGATCCAAAAATCCACCAATAGACATGGTTTGTCCATACAACTGAATATCACTCAGCTATACAAACTAAGAGTGTTGACATGTTGACATGTATCACAAAATTGATAAACCTAGAGGGCCTTGTGCTAGGAGAAAGAAGCCAGCCACGGTGGACCCCATGCTAGAGACCTCCAGTTCTATGAAATGCTCAGAATAGCACATTGTAGAAATTTGAGATTGGTGGTTCTGTAGGCAGGGGGTGGGGATAGGGAGTGACTGCTGATGGGCGAAGGTGGCTTTTGAGGGTGATGAAATGCTATAAGGTTAACTAGTGGTGATGGCTGCAGAGTGCGACCATGCTGACGTGTGCACTGAGGTGGGCATTGTGGCAGGAGTGGTTGCCCTACAGGTTGCTGCAGAGAGCTCAGCTAGAGAGACAGGGAGGTCCTGGAAAGTGGAGAGATCCCGTTTTTCAGGGTGCCCCAGCAGGAATCCTGGCGAGCACCCAAAGGGCCCTGAAGTTGGTTTCATTCCCTCCCTTTGGGCACAGCAGCCCATCCTCACCCTGTCTACCCAATCCCCAGACTGGATCACAGGAAATGCTTCCAAGGGATAAATCCCAGCTCTTGTGATTCCCCCGCCCAACACTGCAATCCTTGCTGTAGCTCCCTACTACGCCCGATGACATCTACATTCTCAGGGTAGCCCACAGCCCGGTGTCAGTGAATTTTGACTCCCTTGGCAGGTCTAAGTGATGTCTCATCACATACAGTGTTCAATGGGTGGTTCTTGTGTCTTTGTCAAATTATTTCCATATCAGCCATCAATGTGAGCCACCCCTTGCTGGGCCCCCGCCCAGGCCAGCCATAGCAGACATTCTTGTTTGGCACTAACATTCTGCAGGGTCTCTGGGGGCAGGTGGCTGCAATGCAAAGGTCACTGATTTCAACTGTCCCAGAGCTGAAAGAGGAGGGCAATTCTGTTTACCCAGAGTCAAGGCTCTTGGGTCTGAGTGTCTGCATACACTAAAACTTCATCTCCAAGGAGACTGTGGTGGGGCCTTTGGGAGGACATTAGGTCATGAGAGGGGCACCCACATGAATAGGGTTAATGATCTTATACAAGAAGCCTGAGGGGGTTTAGTTATCTCTTTTTGCCCTTCTGCCATCTGCCACAGGACACACAGAAGACACTATCTATGAGGCAGACATAGTCCTCACTAGACACTGAGTCTGTCAGAGCCTTGATTCTGATGTTTTCAGTCTTTAGGACTGTGTATAGTAAATCTGTATTGTTTGTAAATCGCCCAATCTAAGGCTAGTACTGAACTTGACACTGAGTATGGGGCGCTGATGAAAGATATGGTGGCAGTGATGGAAGAAGGAACAGGCAGGGGCCAAAAGGGCTCTGAAGCACATGAAGAGAGACTGAGGATGGCCTGGGTGTGGCCTCAGAAGACCAGAGCTTTAGAGACTTCCTGGGGATAGGCAACAAGCTACAGCTGGGATTCTGGTAGGAATGGGGACAGGAAAGGACACTCTGCTGAGGGCTTGGTGGAAACATAGACTATGAAGTAGCAAAGAACCTGGTGGGATTGTGTCCCAGGGCCTTAGTGTCTGCATAGGATGGCACTTCTGAGAAATTACCAAGGCTGCTTAGCAGAGGCTATCCCTCAGCAAAGTGTTGGTGGTGTTACCTAGTTTCTCTTGATTGTTTGTAGCAGAGTGAAAGGAGAGTCACAAGCCAGTGACAATCACAAGGAAAGCAAAACATACCGACCTGGAAAAGACTCAGCTACTAGAAAGAAGAAAGAGAATAAAATGGCTCCAGACATGGTCCTGTAGTCTCGACATTCAGGAGGCTGAGACAGAATGACTGCCTACAATTCAAGTCAGCTTGGCCAGCCAGGACTACACAGCAAGATACACATAAGACCCTCTTTCAAACCAACCAAACAAATGGAAAAGAAAGAAAAAAGGTGTGTTCACGAGAAAGCAGAAAGGGAGGAGGTCAGAACATGGTGTGACAGAGGAAGAGCTGGTACTGCCCATCAAGTGACACAGACACCACAGAGGTATTTCAGGGAGCCTCAGGGCTTATGTCCCAAGCCTCTGATTCCTGAGTTCCAGTTCAGGATCCCTGGGATGCCCCAGCCGGGGCTTCAGTGGTCAAGTTAAGTGTTGACTACCCCTCCAGGGGATGGAAAGTCTTGGTGACCTTCATTGGGCCATTTCTACCAGGTATAAGAGCTGAGGGTAGAGCTGTCTCCACTCAGAAGATACCCCAAAGAACTACAGAGCTGAGGCAAAGCTGCAGGGTGGGGATACAAGAGAAATTCCTAGTCCAGCCATGGGGGTAGGCTTGTCTCTAAAACCCAGACTGGCAGAGCTGTCAGCATCAAACACCAGTCTGGATAACCAGTCAAGTCACAGTGTCACTGCTATGTGGGGTCTTGGCTCAGTGTTCCCAGAAAGTGGAACAAAGACTAATGATTCTCAGTCCTTAATAGTTGAATGTATTTGAGAACTGTCACTTTTATTCTTGTTTATTTCTTCCTTTTGTGAGGGGATGTCTTCTTCAGGCTGGCCCCACTATAGTCATTTGAAAGCTCACAGCCTTTGTGATGTCACAGGCTAATAGCTCTGGAGACCAATTTGCCCCAGGATGAGTCTGACCCTGGGCTCACTCATTTTGGAGACACTGGAGACTCTTGTGTCAGTACTGCAATAAGATAAGATCTTGAGGGCTCTGGGGATTCAGTGACTGTGTGAGCATGTGAAAAGGCCATGAACTTGAGGAAGCCAAGTTTGAAAAGTTATGATCTGGGAGGTTATACTGCAATGTATGATCTGTCTGTAAGTCTCATGCATGGATGATGCATTCCCAGTGTGATGGCATTGGAAAGTGGAGTCTCTGGGAAGGGATTAGGTCATGAGGGCAGAGCTGCATGAATGGGATTAGTATTCTTTTTAAAGAAGCCTGAAGGGCTGGGGATGTGGCTCTGACAAGTTCTTGCTTAGCAGGCACCAAATCCTTGGGTCTCATTCCTGGCATAAGCCAGGTGATGCACATCTATAATTTCATTACTGAGGAGGTAGAGACAGGGGGACCAGAAGTTCAAGGTCACTGTCAACTACATAATGAGTTTGAGACCAGTCTGGGGTACATGAAACCCTATCTCAAAAAGAAGCAGCCCAGGCAGAGGAAGAAAAGAAACCATCATTGCCACCATAGTCCCTGCTGCTCAAGAACTTGTTCACTCTTCTCCCCAGCCAGAGCCCTCATAAAGCACTTGAATGGTACTTCCCAGATGCTGAATGATCCACCCCCACTCATACATTTCCCAGCTGAAGGTGTTTTGTTATAGACTCCCAAATGGCAGACATTATAATATTCCTAGGACCCTCAGAGGCCCAGACCCGGTAATACAGTGACTAGTTCCCCCTCACCTAAGTGCATTGGTTGAATTCATATCAATTCCCCTTGGTCCAAATCACCTCAGTTGAGCATCATAGAGGTGAACACAAGTGAACCCAACTCGGCACAGTGCAGCACATTAAAGCTTGACCCCCAAACTGCAGGGGGCTGTCTTGTGGTGCAAGAAGAGTAGGCAGGCCTGATTCTTTCTCAGAGGCCTCTCAGGCCTGGGGATGACGGCGTCACACAAATCTATTACAGAGGTGAGTGTCGATGTGTGGGGAAGAGGTTTTACAGAAAAGTGCCTCAGCAGAAATCTGTGACCTATACTATGGGCCTCAGATGGAGCCTACATGTCCCGGGGGGTGAAGAAGGCAGATTATAGTAGAATCTACCCTCCATAGTAGTCCTAAGACCAGAAGAAAACCCAAACCCAAATAAGCTCCATTCCATGCCACCAGCATTGTCCTTGGTGGGGACACCCGGAAGGGAGTAGGTAAGAGTGAGGGAAGCTGGTGTGGAAGGGCTTCCTAAGGAGCTGAACCAACGGGAGTGGGGGGTGGGGGGGGGAGCTGACCATTAGTGGGGAAACATAGACCAGAGTAGGCTGCCTTTGCTAGGTAAGTCAAAGGGATGAAGGGTAGAATTTGGAGACAATAGGACATCCAGGAGTGGCCCAGTCTGGAGAGGAGAGTGGGGGCCAGGTTATGTGTGTGGGGCCCCTGATTGATACACTAGCAGTCTGTCCTGTGCAATAGGCATGAACCAAGCACTTCTGTGGATATGGTAGTTCCCACAAGCTCCAAGATGTCAAGCAGATACCCAAAGCCACGAGCAGTTCTGAGCCGTGTAGCTAGAGGAGAGACAACACAATTAGCACTGTCTTCTTTTTCCTTTTTTACAGTTTTACAGATTTGTTCTTCCTGTGGGTCTTGGCAATTCAGCATGCAACTGTCTTCTTTCCTTGTTAACTTAGGAACTTTCTTCTTTTCATTCAAAGGATATACTTTATGGCCTCTCTTTGGCATATATGAATGGCCAGCACCATGACTAGCGTACTTATTTATTTTTTTTTGCTATTTTGTATTATGCTTTACTAGTAAGTAAAATAAGAGTTTAAAGGCAAACCTTGTGACACCTAGATGACAGACCTGATGACTGAGACAGTTAGTTACTCAGTGCCTTATGGGTAGATAGCATAAACTGTGTGGATATGGTGGACAGGGGCCTGACTCATATTCCAGGTGGGACAGAGTGTGATGGCATGAATCTCATACACTACTGAATGACAAGCAATTAAAAACTTACACATTGTTTATTTCTAGAATTTTCCATTTCATATTTTCTGACCATAGTTGGAATAACTTAGAAGGCAGAAAGTAAAGCGAGGACAAAGGAGATGACTGTAGTCATAAAATGACAGTTTTGGGGGCCGTATTTCAAAAGATTAGGTAGAGTAGAGAAACTGTTCATCCAAGGAGACTCATACCACCAGGGTGGGAGATGGTGAGCCGAATGCAAGGTGGGAGACGAAAGCTGTGAGCAGTCCAGGCATATTGGTCCAGGGAAAGCAGGCTTGTGTAGCAGTGTGGCTTGAGGAGGCTCTGTGTAGTTCCTATTCCAAAGGCCCATATAAAATAAAAAGCAAACACAAGCTACTGAAACCAGTATCAGGCAGCACAGGTGCACTGAACATCATTTGTGAGTACACCCTGCCCTCATGCTGACCGGAAGGGTGTTTCTGAGAGACTCCTTTTGCAGATAGACTGCAGGTTCAAAGATGCTGAACTCTGTGTGCTAGCTTCCACAGATGTCCAGGCACTTGACACTGCCCATCCCTGTGCCTTCTTTTGTTCATCCCATAGTGAAGAGGAAGAGCGACACTCAGGGGGTGCCCATCCAGGACAAGCACATATCTCAGAATAGCAGCCTGGTTTTGTGAGATGTGTGCCTCATGAAAGGAGAATGGTTAGGCTTGGTGGCCTTGGGAGACACTTGGGAGACGAAGGCAGGAGGATTGCCACAACTTTGAGGCTAGCCTGGTCTACATATTGAGTTCCAAACAAACCAAGGCCCTATACTAAGACCCCCCCCTCTCTCTCTCTCACACACACACACACACACACACAATCAAAATGAACAAACAACAGAAAGGATGGTTGATGGGGAGCTGCTGACCTGGTTCAGAGTGTGGACCACTGGGTATGCAGGTGCATTTTCAGCCCCAACCCATAGTTCTTGGCACCAATGAGACTCATCTTTTCTCACCACCGGAAGGGTGTTTCTGAGAGACTCCTTTTGCAGATAGACTGCAGGTTCAAAGATGCTGAACTCTGTGTGCTAGCTTCCACAGATGTCCAGGCACTTGACACTGCCCATCCCTGTGCCTTCTTTTGTTCATCCCATAGTGAAGAGGAAGAGCGACACTCAGGGGGTGCCCATCCAGGACAAGCACATATCTCAGAATAGCAGCCTGGTTTTGTGAGATGTGTGCCTCATGAAAGGAGAATGGTTAGGCTTGGTGGCCTTGGGAGACACTTGGGAGACGAAGGCAGGAGGATTGCCACAACTTTGAGGCTAGCCTGGTCTACATATTGAGTTCCAAACAAACCAAGGCCCTATACTAAGACCCCCCCCCCTCTCTCTCTCTCTCACACACACACACACACACAATCAAAATGAACAAACAACAGAAAGGATGGTTGATGGGGAGCTGCTGACCTGGTTCAGAGTGTGGACCACTGGGTATGCAGGTGCATTTTCAGCCCCAACCCATAGTTCTTGGCACCAATGAGACTCATCTTTTCTCACCAGGGAAGGGGTTGCTGGGAGAGGATGGATATCCACTTTGGGTATCAGCTCAGCCCTCTCTTTACTTTGCTGGTAGAGACCACAATTCCTGGCCTTGGTTCTCTCCCAAAGATGGCACCCTTTGCTTCTGTGGGCTAGGGTGAAGAGGGAAACTTCTTGCCCTATAAGAAAAACTCCAAACCCATTGCTACTCTTGGACTCGGACGGTTCCAGTAAATTGTTTGATTTTTGGATGTCTCAGGAGCTAGAGAACCCAGAAAGAAAAGAATAGATAAAGTTTGTTGACAAAGAAGTATCCTGGGAGAAAGGAATACCAAGGACAAGACATGCTGGTAGCTCTGAGACTCACACAATGGCTCTAAATCCACTGGGAGACAGGGGTGCAAGTGCCTCAAGGTACACTGATGGCTTGAAAGTCTAGGGGAACCTGTGTGGAGCTGCTGGGTGGGAATGGCAAAAAAACAAAACAAAACAAAACAAAACAAAAAACCAAAAAGAAAACAAAACAAAAACCCCGACATGTCTTTGTCTAGGTTTATACCAGGAGGAACTGGTGGACAGAGGTGAAAAGCAAGATTGGGGGGTGTGGGTAGGCACTAGAGGGGACCCATTTCAATCCTGGGGAGAAACCAGGAAGGTTGGGGTCTGAACAAGCACTGACTGGGGAGGACCCTGTTCCAGTCCTGGGGAGATTATGAGGACGTTTGTTGCAGACTGTCAGCCCTCATTAAGTTAATGGAACTGGCGAGTTGGCCGGTTTCCAGCACGTTGGAGAAAGAAAACAAGAAAAGCGTTTTCAGCAAAAGAGCCGAGAGATCCCATTTCGCTCAGCAGCCCCGGGAGATTAGGGGCCGTTGGTAATGGCCTCACTGAAATGGCTTATTGGGGACTTGTTGATTAAAACAAGGGAGAGAAAACTCCTAATGTCTAAGAAGAATTACATGGGCTATGTCTAGAGAAGTGATTTGTGGGTATTTCCTTGTGAACTACACAGCAACCTGGGCCCAACCAGGGCCTCTGCAGCCACTTAGGTTACAAGCAGGAGGGGGAAAGACATTAGTTAAACTAGAAGAATTCAGGAGGTAGCTCTCTGGGGCTCCTGGAAAGGGACTCAGCAGCCCAGAGCACTAGAGCCCTACAGCAAACCCCTGAAGTTGTGTGGGACTTGCAAACTTGGGACCTCTGGCCCAGCCTTTCTAGATGGGCAGGAAAGTCCTGGATGAATCTGCCATAGTGTGCTCATGGCGAATTGGTCTCTGGAACATTTTGCTATGTGTCCAGATGTTTTTCTCACAGACTCCATAACCTGTCAGGTCACCCACAAGCCTACCTGGTGACCAGCTCCCAAAGGTTTGGCCTTGGGTTGAGGGCTCTGATTTGCTCTAATTCCATCATACCCTGGAATATATGGCATCCTCCAGCATTGACCCAAATCCTAGACCCAGCAGGGCTCAAATGGGGAGCATGCGGCTTCTACTCTGTTCCAGGCTCCCCAGCAAGATAGCCTAGTCCCTTAGCATCTTTGTTGATTTTTTGCCTATGTTCCTTCTCCTTTCCTTAACCCCTTTAATAAGTTTTTTTTTGTTTTTTTCTGTAAACTTCCCAGTCACCACTGTACCTGTGCTTTTAAACACGTTTACTGTCTCAAATCTTCTCCCTTGTACAAATAAGGACAGAGACCAGAGAGGCTCAGCTTTTGGCCTCAGGTCATACCGTCTTGGAGGGGAAGAGTAGCAGCCTTCAGAGTTCATGCTTCTCCAGCAGAGCAGAGTGTTCAGTCTTATCTCTAGCTGCTTCACGCCCTGGAGTCAGTCCCCCTCCCCCAACACCCTTCACTTCCCATGTTCCCCACCATTGTCCCCAAGCCGCTTCCCAAAGAGCCTTTTCTAGACTTGGCTGGTGGGTTCTGGCTCCACACTGGAAACTGGAGGCTGTTGAACTTCACTGTGGGTAGTGAAGGAATGGGTCCCCAAATCAGAAGGATAAGTTAGACTAAGGTCTGCGAGGCTTGCCTGGGACAGAACCTCCTTCCACCTAAAACCTGGGTTTGAGGTGAATGCTCACCAGGATTCCTCCTTCGCTTTTACTCTAAGAATGGGGAGGCTTTCTTGACAGGGCCTGAAGCCTCCCCCTATTTCAGAGGCCTGAACCAAGCCCTAGTACACCTGAATATCTGCTGTCACACCATTCAGTTAGCCAAGAGCTACCCTTCAGTCAAGGTTAGAATCAAAGACAAGGAAATGTCTGCAAAGAGTGAAGGCCCACTGACAAGAGGCATGGATGCTGGCCTACTGAAATCTACTTTCTGGGCCTGATCATAGCCCCCAAGATCTTGCTTACGTCAAGGCAGGCCTAATCTGTTCCTCTCACACAGAATCCCCAAGGTCCAGAAAGGGAGGGATAGACTTCAGCTTAGCCTACCCTGAGCACAGATGAAATGGGCTTGGTGTTGGAGAGGAAGGATCTCCACTATGAGCACTGGTGACTTCTAAGACCCTATGTCTCAGGCTTCCTGGGACTCTTACACCTTCATTTGGGTCCTCCTTGGTAAGCTGGCCTCCCCTGGGACTCCTATTTCTCTGTATTTTCCTGGCCAGGGCACCAGCCAGGTGCAGGGCAGGTAAGGACTAGACAGACTATCAGGATGCTGACAAGGCCCATCTGTGGAAACCCCTGGGGACATTCTGAGGGGGCTCATGGCAACACAGCCCATGAAGACCCCTCAGCTCTAGTCCATCTCACCAAGTTCCTATATTTGCTGTGTCAAATATAGCATCTCCCTTCTAGGATCTACTTCTCCTAATGAGGCCCTCCTCCCTGGGTCTCATTAGGAGAAGTAGGCAGGGGGCACACCAGCCAACCTGTGCTTCCAAAGGTGGGGGAAACTCTTCTCTCTACTCACCCAAGAGAGTAGAGAGTAGAGAGTAGAGAAAGAGTTGAGTAGGGTCTGGGAAGCCAAGGGTGTAGTCCAGGCTCTTCCCTGCCGACTCCTGGGCCTCCTTCAGGCCCAGTCCATGAAGGAAGAGTTGGCCTCCTGCCCAGCACTAGGTCCTGCCCTTCCCTGTGGGTAGATTGTAAAGTTCTGCAAACCTATCACTGTTCTCAGAGCCTGGGCTGAGCTTCCTTCCAGAGTGTCCTGTCCTTGTAGAGAAGCAGCTTTTCCATGACGTGTGTCCAAGATGGCTTGCTGTAGACCAGAGACACTGTTCTGAGACCATGTTATCTAGCCTCATCTGGGAAGGCCAAGGAAGCAGGTCCCACAGGGCTGGTTGCCTTACCTGCTCAGGCTAGCCCCGCCCCATTCCCTTCTTCCCCAGAACCTTCCTGCTGGCCTCTGAACACTGTCCGCCATGATCCCCCAACCTGGCCTGGTTATTCACTTCCTCTCCCTGTGTCCTTTACCCTGCCCTACCTATCTTCGGCCTGACCCTTCTGCAGGAAGCCTGCCCCATAGGTCTACCTCCCCAAAGCCATGTACCTTTCTCCTAGGATACCTGGGATAGCTATGGGCTGATGGCCCCAGGGACACTGTTTTTTTTTTTTTTTTTTTGTGGCTCTGTTTCTTCAGGGCTGTGTCCCTAGAACTTGGCTCACAGTGGGGTGTTGACACTGCTTCAGTCAGAACCAGCAGGGACAGAGTGCTGGCTGCCCCAGGGTGCAGAGCTGGCCTGCTGGGCAGAAGCAACACAGTGGGCAGGGCCCTCCCGGGGCCACCACCCGGTCCCCCGACCCCTCCCTCCTTCCCTAAAGGGAAGGAGAGGTTAATAAACCAATTACTTTGGGCAACGAAGCAAAATAAGTCCCATTAAAGTAATTAATGTCCTTTGCACAGTCCCCATTGGAGAAGACTAATAAATTGGGGCTTTGTCACCATCCGGTAATTTCTCTCTAAGGCGTTTCTTCACCCCCATCCGACAGCACAGTTTAAGGCTCTGTTAATGCTTTTAAGACGGGCTCAATGCCAGACTAATTAGATTTGCATTTCCACCATGGGCCAGGCTGGGCGAGGATGTGCCCAATGAGAGAGGCTCCAGGACCCTGCCGGGGCCCAGGGACAGCACCCGCCTTTGAGAAGGGGCCATGTGTGGATTCCCACGCCTGCCTGGGGCGATGGCCTGCTACCCTGTCTGCCTGCTCAGCTTCCCGGTCCCCGGGGAACAGGGCCCATGGCTTTGATCCAGGAGGAGGCCAAATCTCATTCTCAGGGGGTCCCTTCATAAATGGCCCCCACTGGGCCCCACAGGGGTCAGCAATGTGATCCATGTCCTGGAGTCTCTCCTGGTGACCAGGCCAGGTCCTGGTGGCTTCTAGAGGGACAGTGTAGAAAAAAGGAACAGAGCAATATAAAAAATTGTCAAGCAAGACAGACACAGCCCAGCCGGGATGGCCAACCCTGGCACAGGGATAAGTTGTGTGAACAGTTGGCACCCTTTAGTGGAAGAGGGGATCATCTTCCTTCCCTAAACTATAGCTTCACCTAATGTTGAGAAAAATATGATACAACCCAGCTCAGGACCCTTGCAGAACCCATGGTCACATCAAGGATAGAAAGAAATAGTTCTGGCCTGGAGGAGCCTCAGAAGTCAGATCCTCAGGTTGTATGGAAACCTATATGGGTCCCAGAATGGGAAAGGGACACAAGGGGACTTTGAGGAAACAAGGAGAATGAACTGTGTGAGGCACAGTGGGTATTGGTGGGTACCAATGGCCAGCGGCAATGAACACATACTGAAACATTATGTTCCTAAGGCCCTGGAGAGGACATATGTGGACTCTGTACTTACTTGCAATGATTTTATAATTATAAAAACTGTCCTACAATATGATTTACTTCAAATGAACAAAATACCATAATAGGGAGAGATAAGAGGCTGGTGGAGGAAGAAGGGTGTTATTACTGTCCCCTCTTGGATGTGGCTCAGGTAGGCAGGTGTCCATCATGGACATGACATACTAGGAGATGGAGATAATAAACCAAAGTAGATCATCAGCAGTCCATTATGTGTTGAAACCTCCAGAGCACCCCTGCAACCTAATACCCAAAGGAAAGAGGAAACATGCTGGACAAGAGATGTAGGGGCCTGTAGCTGTGCTCACTTCTCCCAGGGAAGGTGATCCTCAACCCTGGAGCTCTTGGCTTGAAATCATGCTCAATGAAGACATGGAGAACCAGTCCTGGGTTGAGTTTAGCCTGCTCTAACATCTGGACTCTGAGGATCCCTCATCTCCCTAGCCCCTATATCCTGCTTTGTGTGATGGGTGCTATTGCCAACAAGATCACTAGGAGCTCAAGTGGCTCCATGGTCAGGCAAGGTCAGGTAGGAACATGTTTCTGTAGGTAGAAACCTACAAGCCCCCCCCCCCCCCCTCTCTCTCTCTCATGACAGAGTCTCTCTGTGTAGCCCTGGCTATACTGGAACTCACTTTATAGACCAGGCTGACCTCAAACTTACAGAGATCTGCCTGCCTCTGCCTCCCAAGTGCTGGGATTAAAGGTGTATGCCACTATGACTGGCTCTGCAATCATTTTTTAGTGCTGAGTTTTTACCCTGGGGTTTGGCGAGCATGATCTACAGAGTGGTTAGCAGAGGGCCTGCAGAAAAACAGGGTTGGGTCTAGACCAAGTTGGCTAGAAGCCTGGTACATATGGCACATCCCAAGATGGGGATGACAGGGAAGGGACAGCTGAGAAGTTAGGTGGGGTGAGAAACACCAACAATGCTGGATTGACTGAGTCTTGGATGACGGGCTATGTGGAATGTGAGCAGCAGTGCAGTTCCATCTGCTGGGCAGACACCTGCTTGGCTGTGCACTTCAGCATGGGGACAGCTGTGCACAATGACTGTCACGGCTGGCACAGCTGTACACCCATACAGTTTACCATGTAGATGAGCATGTTCAGATTTTTATACTTTCCTAGTGACATTTTCCTTTTTTTAAGTTTTATAATCATTTAAAAATTTGAAGAACTCTTAGTTCATGAGCACATGCTGTAAGTGGCACTTCTCAGTTTACAACCCTTGCCAAAGATTTGTAGATAGAAGTTACAAAAACAATGAACATAGAGTAGGATGAACGCCTGTGTATGAGTAAGCTTGAAAACACCAATGAAACTGAATAAACACAACTATATCAAACCCCAAAATCTATGATAGGAGATAAGTATTTAAGAAATTCTGTATACACTTGGGTACAGAGCTCAGTGATGAAGAAATTGCCTAGCAAGCATGAGGCCCTGTGGTCAATCTTCAGTAACCCCTTCCCTGACATACACACAAAAGAAGGAAATATAAATGTCACCAGAGACCTCTCAAGACTCATGCATGCCTAGCTTTATAGCTGACCTCTTTCAAAGCTTCCTAAGATATCTACAGGACTCCAGAAAACATACCAAGAGTTACACTGCCCAGGTAAAGAATTTAGTTTTAAGTGCATGCAAGGAAAATACAAGAAAATGTAGCAGTGATCCTATGACACTTATGAAGATAGAGGCCAAAGTCTTAAACAGCAAATTGAACCCAATAATGTATATTAAACAAGTGCAGAAGGAAAGAATGGAATACTGAATGAGAATGTGTGCAAGGAATGCAAAGATGGTTTAATACCACCGTTTAGCAGTGTGATTCTTACAACAGGGGGAAAAGCACACCTTTCTTCCAGTTAGTACAAAAACAAAACAATGTGATAAGCATATTTTATTTACATTTTTTTTGAGACAAGGTTTCTCTGTGTAGCTCTGGCAGCTCTGGACCTCACTCTGTAGACCAGGCTGGCATTGAACTCAAGAGATCCAGTTGCCTTCGCCTTCTGAGAGCTCCTGGGATTAAATGTGTGTGCCACCAAACCTGGCTCATCTTTTATTTCTTATAGTTAAACAAGCAATCTTTAGAGAACAGGGATATAAAAGCAAAACAGGGATAAAACAGCAAAAGTTATAAACTAAATCGTGGAGCAAATAATTCATCAAATAGACACCACAGGGATTTCCACTGTGAGCTGAGCAGCCAGGGCACCCATGGTCTCCATTGTCAAGGGTAGTACTGGAGATATTTAAGGCCAAGAAGCAGAAAGAGGTTGCTGTGGGGAACTGGGGTGAGAGGGGAAAAAACTGTCCATTTGACTGCCCCCTGAAAAAAACTGGTAGCTCATCTGCTAGAACTGACTCAAGAAATTAGCACTCCTAAATCCATATGCCTGCTTTATGCCAGCAATCAATACATTCCGATGTAGCATGAGAAAGGACACATTCTCTTGGATTTACAGTAGTGAACTCCTGGGAACACTCTCTTGGGGAGACCTTCAGACTGTCCTGGGGCACGAGGATTTGGCTCAACTCCCTGAGGGGGCCTCCTTGCTCTTGGGTGTGTTAGTAGAGAAGTATAGATTCCAGGATTCCCACACGGAATAGTAAACCAACCTAATATAGAGAAAACCCCATTTCACAAATAAATTGAACTCCAAAAAGCTGATATGGAGGAACAAGGGTTCCAAACCCATACACCACAGTAAAGAGATGAACAGCTTTGGAGGTTGGTGATCTTCTGGGCTCTAGAACTGCATCCTACCCCACAGCAGTGTGTCTTGGGGTGGGGGTGGCAGAGTACCAGACAAAGAAGGTACCATCATACTCCCATGATGATGGATGGAGCTGAACCCATGAGATTGGAGCTTACTCCATCTACCATCATGGAGAGGGTGGGGACATGGCACAAAGCAGAATGCTGTAGTTTCATTTCTGTGGCTGTGACAAGTACCCTTGACAAACAAACAAACAAATGCAAACACCAAAACCTCAGGGAGGAGAAAAGTTCATGTGGTTAACAATTCCAAGTCACAGCCCATCATTGCAGAGGGAAAGGAATCCACCTTTGCTTGCTTACTTCTCTAAGCCAGCTCTGGGCTGGTTTATCTAGTTCAGGGTCCCTTGCCTAGGGAACAGTGGGGCTTACCATGGTCAGTTAAGATGTTCTCCCACAGATAAGCCCACAGACCAATCTGCTCTAGATAATTCCTCAACTGAGACTGTCTCCCAAGGTGATTCTTGGTTGTGACAAGTTGACACTTAAAACTAACCAGCACACATACCAAGGGTCTTGATATGAGAAAATACAGAGAAATACCTCCAAGCAGCACACACCAGACATGCGTCATAGGAATAATGCACAGTGTACTCATGGTGTGTATAGACTCTTCTTTGAGGGCTCAACTTCATGACTGTGGCATCCCAGCCACAATTTCACTTCTCACTCTAGATGTCATAGGCTTTGTTACCTTCTCTGCAACATCCTAAATTAAACAGATGGGAATCTTCTCTTTTGTTCTTTTTTTTTTTTTTTTTTTTTTAATCTCCTGGACCTAGTATGGTGCTTGGAATGATGAGCAGCAGGCAGGAAACATTGATGAATAAGTGAGGGGTCAAAAAGAGAAATGCCTACATGTCTGCACACTGGCTCTGCCTCTGGAGCATGTGAAGGTTATGTCTGCTCTCAGATTCCCCTTTTCACAACAGGCACAGTTGGTGACTGTGCAGGTATCCTACCCTCAGTAGAGCTGTGGTAAACAGTGCATCACTCACTTCTATGGGCCTAGAAGAATCTAAGGGCTCACATACTGTGGGAAATGCAGAGCCACCGGGTCCATTCAGTTCCAGTCTAGCAGGAACATATTCCCCTCTGAGCTCTGCACTAATTTCCCAATACCCACCTGGCCTCCTGCTTGGGACAAGATGGAGAGGACACAGGGTGTCCTAAGTGGATGGGGCACAAGCTACCACTTTTGGCCAGGTCCCTCATGCCAAGACAGGCTCCTTATTGGTTCTACAGTAATAATACAACAACATCTTGCTGTTGGGTTTAGGGCAGTTATATCTTTCCCTTCCAGTCTTCCAGCAAAAGTGTTCCTTGGTGCCCAGGAAATTGAAGTGAGTGAGGGGAGGGGAGATGGACATACTCAGTAGCAGTAGGCATCTGAGGGCTTGGCAAGCTAGGGAAGGGGGCCCTTCTTTGAGGGTCTGAGTAACACTGACATATAGATAGGCTCCTTGAGTCCTGCTGGACCTAGAGTTTGTTCCTTCTAACCTAGCTCCAGGGCTCATGCTTGGGGCACTGAGTAAGTATGTGTTCCAGGGCAGGATAAACCAGTGACTCTTCAGAATATAACCAAGTAGGGAAGAAGCGGAGACAGGATGACTGATACTCTTTGAGGTCAGAGTTCAGGCTAGAACAGGCCTGAGCTCAGTTCAGGCTAGACCAGGCCTGCCCCAAGCCACATGTATGTGCAGGTCCTAACTGCATCCTCCTGAATTGTTGCTGGGATAGTTGATCCAACTTTCTTCCTAGGTAGAAAAAAGAGCTTAAAAGTAATTGTGGGATGGTATGAGACCCCACATTCTCTCAGAATGTCTTGCCATACTGTCCTACCTATCATTTTTAGCCACTTTGCTAGCATCTTTCTGAATTTCACACTGAGTTTTCAGGAAGTCTGACTTCCATGACCATGCACTCACCTAGGCACACACCCAGTGAGCCTACCTGCTCACAGACTCACATCTGGGGGCATGTGAGGAGACTAGGGGAAGTATGGGTCTTAAAACCAGTTGCAGTAATAGACTGCCCATTATTACACAATCTGAAGATGATGGATCGATCAATTGTCAATGTTTTAATTTGTGACTTTTAAACTTCACTGTAGTACAAAATGGGTCTGTATTAATCAGAAATTGCATCCTGTATGCTGAATTTCATTCTTAGTGTTATATGCATATTTAGTTCTTTTTCATGATGCTGGGTAGCAGTAAAGCACACACCACAGCCAGCCCCCAAAAGGCAGGGTGAACAGGTTGCCATGTGGATGCACTGTTGTTCACTAAGATAGATAGATACAGCTCCCTCTCTCTCTCTCTGTGTCTCTCTCTCCCTTTCTCTGTGTCTCTGTCTGTGTGTGTGTGTAAGTGTATATGTGCACACGTGTGTGTGTGTGTGTGTGTGTGTGTGTGTGTGTGTGTGTGTGTGTGCAAACCAGAGGACAACCTCAGGTATAATTCTTCGAGTACTATTCACCTTATTTTTTTGAAAAAGATCTCTTCACTGACCCGGAGCTTGCTAAGCAGGCTAGGCTGGCTGGCCGAAGAGCCCCAAGGATCCACCTGCTTCTGCTTCCCCAATGCTAGGATCACAAGCATGCTGCCACATGCAGGGTTTTTACATGAGCTCTTGAGCTAGAGCTCAGGTGCGTGTGTTTACAGGGTGAGCACATTACTAATTGAGTTTTATCTCTCCAGCTACTGCAATGCATTTTTAACTTACAATAATTTCAATTTATGATGGGGTTATCAGGACACAACTCCATGGCAACATCTGTGGTGGTTATTAAAATAGTAATGAGGGTTATCTTCAAAAGACTTGGCTGAATTGAAATGAGAAATACTACAGTACATTGAATTGTGGGTTTACATATGTATGGCAAAGAGGGAATGGGCTATGGTTAGTGAAAAACAACTTTCCGGGAAGGAACTAAGTGGGCATTTGGCAAGATCTTCCAGGTAGATGAGGAGGGAAGGACAATATTGGTTAGGGAAGCATCCATTATGCTTCATTAGGGTACCACTGGCAGATGTAGATCACCATGGTCCAGCTGTGCAGACTCAGAGAATTCAGCAAAAGGAGAGTCAGGTAGGGCTGCTCTCCTGGGAGGGGCTGAGGGTGGATGAGCAGACAGAATGCAGGCCCCTGAAGGACCATTGGAGCTGAGTGTAGGGTAGTTTGGGTAGGGAATAGGTACAATGACAGCCAGTCCAGGGCTCTAATATAGTTCAGGGCCTGAGTCTAGGTAAAAGTCATGGTTCCTTCTAACCCTGAAGCTGAACAGTGAGAAGTGGGTGGGAACTCTTCTTTGAGGTCTGAGCTGGGCCAGGATGAACAAAGGCTCTGAGCAGTAGAGCACAGACCAACCCCCACTTCTTCCTGCACTGGAGGAGCACAGGGTCCCTGGCTTACAAGACCCCTACAGATAAAAATAGCCCTCACATCCCTGGAGGCCGATGAATCACTCTAGTTACCCATAATTACTAAGACACCCTTCTCTGCTGCAGCCAAATAACCTTGTGCCTGGCTTAGGTGTCCTCAGTGGGACCTCCTTTGAGTTTTGATCCATACTGAGGGACGCCTAGGCCAGCCTTCCCCACAAAGAACTCAGAGAATCTGAAAAGTTCAGGGAGGAGGGCAGCAAAAGACTAACTTTCTTGGATCCTAGGAATGAGAAAGATCAACTACCTCAACCCCTGGCAGCCACCTGGGGAAGGCAAATGTCTACATTGCCCTTCCCAGCGATTCTGGGCTGCAGCAAAAGGCTCACGCAGGGTTTTCTGAGGCTGTCTACTCATGGGGGTCTCTAGGACACATTTGCTTTGTTTGACCCGCGTTTATTCAGTGCTGTGGAAGCGCCCCAGCTGGCTGTTTGCACCGAGGTCCGGTGTGCTGGACTCAGCATTCTGGGGAGGTGAGGGCCCCTTGTGCTCCAAGGCTCTTGTTTGCAGAGCTCAGGAGGACCCAGTGGGATGGAGCCTAGACAAACACTGAGCATCCTTGGCTTCAGAAACTCTGCCGGTAAACACTCCCCTGCCACGCATTTCTGCCTTGCATTGATTCAGCTGCAGAGGGCAAACGGCCCTGAGCAAGGGCCAAGGGGAGCCCAGGCCCAACTGCATTCAGAAAGAACGCACGAAGGTGGCATAGCTGAGTAGGCAATCACCACAGTCCCCCCATCACAGTGCTGGGGTATGGGGGGGCAGGTATCTGTGAGTGCCCAGGCATGCAGCAAATGTTCCATTGGACCAGCTTAAGTCAAAGGCTCTCTGCTACCACCACCCACTGCACTGCCCTGTCGGTCATACTGGAGCTAAGGCACAGGACAGCCCAAGCCAGGATGATCTGCCTGTCTCCCAGGGGCGATAAATAGTTCCAAGGATATCCTCCAAGACACTTGATGTTCAAGAGAAGAGGGATGGCCATTTTGGATGAAACAGTCTACCTCAAGAGCAGTGCAGAAAGGGCAATGCCTATTTCTTTCAGAACTTATTTTTCTTCCTTCTAACTTTCAATGTGGGAAAATATGGCATTGTCGCAGTGTGTACCTTGACCAGGTTAAACAGTCAACACTGACTCTCAGCACTAGTGCCAGGAGTTCTAGGAGGTAACTAAGAGGCCAGGAGTGGCAGAGGGATAGGGTGAAGAAAGTCGCTGTTGGGACCTCAGTAGCTCTGTGGTTGATCAGCACTGGTTTTCTTTGGCACGCCTGGGTGAAGGTGCCAGACCCTCTCAAGATGGGCATCCAGAAAAACTATAGGCCAAGGGACCTTGGGAAGAGCTCCTAGGCCCCAACTGTCCATGTACCTATAGCTATACTGAAAAGGACCCAGCTGCTCTGGTGGTTGGGAATGACTCCTTTAAAGTAGGTACTTCTCCACTCCCAGAGATAGGGTAGGTAAACAGCAACAGTTTACCATGTGTAACAGCAACAGTTTTCCATCAGTAACTGATAGGACTTGTGGCTAAAGAACTGAGATCCAAGTGGATCTCGGGCCTGGGGTTGGAACTGAACAAGCCTGGAGAGCTATAATGGGGATTGGTGCAGGATCACATGGGGTAAGCACATACCACTCATGTGCAGCCATGTGAGGACACATGGAACCTTGGCAAGGACAGACAATGAGTCAAAGGTGAGGAAGAAGTTTATACCTAGGACCAACTATGCATTGGTTATCACCATTCTAGTGTGACAGATCTCCATCAGCAGACCCACCAGGGCTCCTAGTTCCTCAGAAGCATGGTAAGTTAAAACCTAGTTCCTCATTCTCTTCTTGGCCTACTGTCCACTCTCCCCAGTTACAGAACCCCCCCCCCACAATCCTGAAGCTTCATATATAGGCCTGATACCTCTCTGGTATCTTTCAGGCTCATGAGACACATGATAACCCCAGTGGTCTATGAGTCCTTGCTGTGGGTATAGGGGACAGAGGGAAATAGGTACTGTGATGGATAGTGGGCTATTGGTCCATGTCTTAACATTTGGAACCTGTACATAGGTCATGTATCAAAGCAGAATGACTGAGATGTGGCCACAGATGGGGTAGAGAATAAGGAAAGGAAGTGGAGGGTCATGTTCACTGGCATCTCTATCCTTGTGGAGTTCATGGGTCAAGGGATGTGGGCTGTCTGCAGTAGAAAATCAGCCCTCCCCACACTTTACTTCCAGGACTGTGGGATGGTAATTCTGTATAGTTTAAAGCTGCCAGCTTGTTGGGTCTTTTGTCACAGTAGCCACAGGAAATGTGAAGGCAGCCTTGAATAGTCTTCCATCAAAGTCAGGGCCCCCAGAGGTACTTTGTCTACTTTCCAAATCTAGGTCCTGCTAGGGAAGGCCTTGGAAGTCCACATGTCCTGTCTCCTGCCACTGCCGGGGTCCCTCACCATATCTGCCACTCATTTGATATCTTTGAACACCTGTACCACTATTTGTTTAGCGCTGTTCCTTAAACAGACTTTGTTTCCTTATCTGAGTGTATTTTAAAAGCCAGAAAACGTCACTTTGTGTCAAAGTTATTTGTGAAATGTACATAATTAAAAGTAAATTTGACTGAATTTGTTCAGGTTTCCCTGAAGGGCTGAGAGATGAAGGTATATTGTTCATATCTTCTATCCTCATTCTTGGCATCTGTCCCCAGAGGAGCACCCTGAGAAAACCTGTCTCACACAGAGAAGAGAGAACTGTTGGTAGCTTTTCATGACTTCAAAGCAAAGGGGGAGCCACAGCCAGCACCTAGAGTGCTATTCCAGCTGGCTATGGGCACAGAGTGATGATTTTGGACCATAGGCTAGTAGGTTCTGGGTGGCTTCACAATGAATCTGTCTTGTCTACCACCTCTGTCACATGTCTTTTGTCACTGAGACACATGAAGGGTCTCCCACACAGGAAGACTATGATCCTTGCCCTCAAGATCTACCTCAAAATCTCACTCCCAGGAGGGCTTCAGATAGCTTGTCCCCCCTTTGTCCCTCTATCCTCTAGATTGGACTTGACCAACCTGATACTGACTGAACAAGGACACCACACTAACAGAGCCAGGTGTGCTTAGAGTGGCAGGGTGGCCCAAAAGCTCTAGTAGACGTTATCTGGTGTCCACAAGGGAGTCTGGTGACTGGACAAGTAACAACTCTTCTCCCAAACTGTGTGGGACTTACTGTCTTAAAGCCAAGGGGTGGGGCTGATGGCGGGCCTAGCTGAATATGAACAAGTTCCTGGTAGAGAGAAAGAACCTAGGCCATCAGCTCCCCAAGTCTTAGAGCAGTGCCTAAGCCTTTCTAGAAGGAAAATGATCTCATGTGACCAGAGCAAAGTTGCCTTGCCAGACGACCGACCTCCCTTTGCACAATAAAAACACTGGCTACCTTATGTCTGTCCCATTTGTGATCAGGACTAGCTTATCTTCTGGTTCCACTACCCAACAGTGGTCTTGAACCCACCACTGTCCTTACAGAACTTCAATTAACCCATCTGTGCCTTGGAAAGCTGTCACTTGCAAGCACCAGGGAAGCCAAGCTACCCTAGGATGGGTTCCTACTTTGACCATGGCTGCCTGATACAGGAGGGGAATATAGGATACCAGTCTGGGAGGTACAAGGTGAGGCTGCCCCTCAAGACTCCTCCAGAAGGCCTGGTTAATGCTGTCTTCATCCCCCATGAGATGGACCCATCATGAAAGTTAGTGCTTGCTCAAAGCAACATGAGAATGGAATTTTGGGGATGGGTACAGGGCCAGACCATCATCTGTGGACTTCCAACCTCCACTTACACCAGGGGTCCCTGGGGCCCCATCTGGTGAGTGACAGGCTGTGTTGTGCCGCCCACCTGGCCTCTGGCACCTACATTGCACCTGCAACAACAGGGCGTCGGAGCCGGAGTCCGATTACGGCCCCCTCGCGGCCTGCTCTGAATTCCTGTGGAAAGCCGGCACATCGAGGCCTGGGCTGGGCAGGAGGACAATCCCTGCAGTGTCTGTGCAGCTGGCACTGCAGTATGTGGCCTGCTGAGAGGGCAGCCTGGTCCGGCCCAGGGCCCAGGCACAGCCAGCATCTCCCAGCCCCCAACACCGAGGCTCCACAAGCCCCCTGCCTGGCTAAATGGCACCCTGCCAGAGACTCCTGGACCCTGGAGGGACCAACCAGCCTGGCTCTGCCTCCTTGCATCCCCTAAGCACATTTTTCAGAAGACAGGTAGGGGTGAGGCACAAGCAAGGCAGTCACAGTACTTTCTCTGCCTACCTCAGAGGTGAGCATCACCCTGTGGTACCCTTACCAACATGCCAGGAGCCGATGACCCTTTTCACAGTAGGGTTCTTCCATCTCTCTGCATAGTGAAGGTAAAGGTCACCTCCTCAGACAGTCCTCCCAGATTATTCTGCCTTCTTGACAACACCACTGCCTACCAAGGACCATGTCAGAAAGACCCTCAACCAGATTCAGCTTCCACTTGGTGGGGACTATCTTCTGCCTCCCTTCCTCCCAGAGGAGACATCTTTTTCTTTTATTTTTTTTTTTCATATTTTTAATTTCTCGCCTTAGTCCCAGCTTGGGCTCCTGAAGAGCTTCATTGAGGAAGGATGCCTCCTGAGTCCCAGCCCAGGGCAGGGATTGGATATAGCATTGATTCCATGCCCAAAATGTCCCTCCTCTGGGTGTCACGGGTGCCAAACTCTTTGCATCTCCCACTTATGCCCCCTGCACTTTCTGAATGTGTAGTACACATCAAGGCTGTGACAGCCCCTCCCATAGTCATTTGAATCATGGTTCGTATACTCACTGACACCCAGGAGTCCCATGTGCTGTGGTGTTAGCAGGGACTTTGCCACGACCTCGGATCCCTGCTGGGCCTGGACCCACCAGCCAGTGTTTTACAGCCTGTTAGGGCCGAGTCCGCATGAAGCCTTCCCGGCATTTTACACAAAGGTTCTTCGCCGTGAGCGGAGTCAAATAGATTCACGTTGGGATCATAAATATAATTAGGAGACTTTTATTTTCAAGTAGCACTTCTGAAATCTATAAAATTAAGCTAATATACTGATTTTTTAAAACACAGGAATTTTATTGCTCTGTGAGTCAGAGTTTGCCAGCCCATGAGGTCGGGAATTAACTCCTTCCAGTACTCAGGCAGCCAGTGGATCCTGGGCCTGCTGTCCCTGCTGAGGGCACATGCACCAGAAAAGCAGGTTCCTGGGACAGAATGGTGACTAGACAGGGACTGACCTCTACCCCCAAGCACAGCTACTTCCCTCACCTTGACTCTCCTCCTTTTCTTTGCTCTTTCTGAACCCCAAGGAGCCCAGAGAGGCTTAAGATCCAGCCTCTGCCCCTCTTAGAATCTGACCCCTCAAAGGGTCCTTCCTGATCCTTCTTCTAGGGGAGTCTTACCTAGTGCCCAGCTTTCATCTGAAGCTGCCCCCTCTTTTTTTCCTGAGGTCCTCTCTAGACCCTGCTAATAGGATGTGGTACCTCAGCGCTGAATCCTGGGAAATCAGGCCAGCATATTTAGCATAGTCTTTGGAAGGGGTATGCAGGAAGCATGAAACATTGCTGTGACTATCTCCTGTGGGCACCTCAAGGGCAGCCTGAAGCTGACCTGGCACCTTCTGGGCTTCCCACTTGTGACTGAGTTCTGGGTGTCTCATATTAACCAAGTTCTCACTCTGTAGCCCTGCCTGACATGGCTTAGGCATATCATCTTGTCATAGTCCCAGACTGGAGGTGGCTGCGGAGGTTAACATCTACCCCTTTACAAGGCAGGGTCTTACTTCACAGGCTCTAGGCATGTCCTTTGTTCAGGGACTAGGCCCTCTCCTTAGGGTCATGGAGGGGGGTGAGTGTCTCATCTTCACAGAAAGACAGGGAGGTGACCATCTTAGAGACAGCAATTTAGCAGTCTTCTTCTCGTTCTCCTCCTCTTCCTCCTAACACAGGGTTTCACTATGTAGTCTTGGCTAATAGCCTAGAACTCCCTATATAGACAAGGCTGGCATCAAACTCATAGAGATCTGCCTGCCTCTACATCCCACAGGCTGGGATTAAAGGTATGTGCCACCATGCCCCACTAAAACTGAGCAATGGATTGGCTGGAAATCAAACCAAGGTCTTCTGTGTATCGGGTGAGAATTTTACCACTGACTCCCTTCTTACATTCTTGTGTACAGTCCTTTTGTGCCACTCTGTGTGCACTGTCAGATTTAACACATTTTCTTGGGAAGTCCAATTTAAGCCAGATGTTTATGGACAGCCGTAGCTTGCATGATGACAAGTTGAGGCTTCCATGGCACATGTGATGTGTGTTAGCACGCCATTCAAGGCACTCATTTCCACTGGGTCCAGGGCAGTCATGGCACAAGTTTGACCACATGGCTGCTCTTAGGCACACACAGACATCACCCTAGGGGCCTTCTTTGGGCATCATTTTGGTGCCTCTGTCTGGAGCCTAGGTAACCATTGCCAGGCCCAAGTAGAAACCACAATTCTTATTTCACATCAGAGGAACTTCAGGCAGGAAGCTTATTCCACGCCACAGAGAAACAGTGCAACCTCATTCTTGTTCCTAACCACATGGTAACTTCTGGAATCACTACGCAGGCAGGTACCATACTGGAGGATTCAGGACACTGTTCCTAGATATTTTTCTCAACTCTTAGGTCTTAGTCTTAGGGGTGTCCCATTGTCTATCCACCCAGTATCCCACATAAGCAGCCTGACTAAGGCTTCAATGACCCTACTGGCCCATCCCGCTCACCATAGAGCCTGTTGATACCATCTCTATCAAGTGCATAGTCATTGAAGACCCAGCCTCTAGTCACTGCCTCATCTCCATATTGCGAGCTGGTGGGCTTGAACCCATGGCTTCCCTGCCTCTCAGCCATCTTGGCTTGTTTTGAGAGCTGGTGTGATTATCCACTCATTAACTTCAGTATTTACTCATTCTCTCTTCAAATGCTTACCAGTCCCTCCCTCCTTTGCCTGAAGCCCCTGAAACAAGAACAGAACCCTTTCCTGGGCCTTAGTCTTGCAGTTCCTGGATCTACCAGCATCTAGAACCACCAGGAAGGAAGGCAATGTCAGGCCTGATAGAAGCCTGGGCAGCCTTGATTTATAATGCGTGACTTGCCTTAGCTTCTCCAGGGACCTGAAGACAAAACAGGACTCAGAGGAAAGTGTGTGTGTGTGTGTGTGTGTGTGTGTGTGTGTGTGTACAGAGGCCCAGAGGTAGGAAATGAGAGCAAACAATAGGTCCGGAAGTCTCCCTCCTGTCCTGTAGAACCTTTGCCACTTCTGTTTTTGGCTGACTTGGGGGTTCAGCTTCAGGTGGGAGTGTGAGACAAATAAATGTGCATACTAGCTTCCCTACAGGGATGCCTGGGTCTGATCTGGTCCCTCCTACAAAGCCTCTTGGGAGTTTGGGGTACCTGATTATTCTTTGGAGTCTGCCTTAACTTCCATACTTTTATAACGGGGGCTTGCTCCTCACTGGGAATTCCATACTCAGCTGGGCCTTCCATATTGTGCTGTGGGTAGGTGGCGACATGATAAAGGATTTGTAGAAAAAGAGGGTTGGGGTCACATCAGAGGGAGCGATGTGGAGGTTCCTTATACTGAGGCAAGTTGAAGGACTTGAGGGTGGTGAGCCTTGAGAGAGGGAGTTCTTTACTTTGGACATGCGAGGAAAACCTGAGGCTGGATGTGGGCCTAGGAAAAGACAGAGTGGTAGCTGCTTCTGAGTTCCTGGATGCTGGGTTGTGACTCTGGAGATGTGTGAGGCTGGGTCAAGTCTCCCATTTTATGGAAGAGGAAACAGAGGTGAAGGGCTTGCCCCATGTGAAGAGGACTCAGGTATCTTTGTGTCTATGCCCCACCAGGGAACTGGCTGGCCTATTGCCTGTGGGTGGCCACAAACTCCCCTAAGGATCTCAAAGCTCTAGAGCCTGCTGTGGACTGGAGCCACCCCTGCCTCAGCACAGTGGGGCTGAGGCCCACAGGGAAGAGGGTCTGGCCAGGGGACTAGCCAGGGCAGGGGTCCCCTCCCTGGGCCCCAGTGGGTGGGACAGAGGCCCCCAGGCTCCGGCTGCAAGGCGAGGCCCTCAGTGGCGGCCACAATAAATATGTTTGTTCAAGGGAAGCCAGGCTGGGAGCTGTGTGCGCCGGCCCGGTGAGGAAGAAAAGGCTGCTTGTGCCTTGCACACTGGGGTGATTGTTCCTGCTCACGCAACCGCTGCCCCATGGCCGGAAAGGTCAGACGGCCCTCAGGCCCCGTCGGAAGCACCCGGTGCCTCGGGCCCCTTTGCTTGCCCCCTGCCATGATGTCCTGTAGCGCCCGCGTGCAGCCTGCCTCCTGGCCTTGGCATGGGTAGAGAAGCAAATGAGGCCAGAGGAGAAATGAGACTGAGAGTCCACCTGTCCAGCTCAAGGGATACAGTAGAATGGTGTGAGAAGAACAGGCCCTATGGGGACCTCAGTGCTCAGGGGCAGCCAAGAGCTATTTGGGGGGTTTTACTAATTTTCTCAGCTGATATAGGCCTAGACATTAAGGACACCACCTATGCTAAGAGACAGGCAGAGGTCCAGAAACACACAAAGGTCAGCAGGTCGCCATTAGAGGCCAGAGCAGCCATGGTTCCATTCTGCTAGATGAGATGGCTAAAGGAGGCCCTACAGCCATGTCCCAAATCTGCTATAGATGGATACTATAGAGACCCATTCTGCTTCTTGGGCCATGAGTATGGCTTAATTGGTAGAGTGTTTGCCTAGCATGCATGAAGCCCTGGGTACCATTTCCAATGTTGCATAAAACTGTGTGTTGGCTCACACTTTTAATCCCAGCACTTGGGAGATGGAGGAAGCAGGAGAATCAGGAGTTCAAGGTCCTTCTTGGCTACACAATTAGTTTAAGGTTAGCCTGGGCTAAATAATACCCTGTCTCAAAAAATAAAAACACAAATACTCTGGAACCCCAGAATGCTCTTTCAGTTCCTGGGATGAAAGAGGAGAAACACATGAACTTACAATTTGCTGGCTTCAGTAGTGGACTGTGAGTGATACCTATGCAGTCTCCATCACCTTCCTTTCTCCAGGAAGCTATTTTTGAACACCTCCAGAACCACTCCAGCATTTTCACGACTAAGACCATGACTAAGATGACTTAGGAAGGCTGATGGAGAGCCAAGGTCCAGCTGAACTGTCCTGGGTGTGTAGCCCAGTTTGGTTCAATAAACTCTCTAAGCCACTTGCAGCCATAAAGGCTAGGGCTAATGGGTGAACAGAATTTGCAGGAGGGGGGTCTAGCAGCTGTTGGAAATAAAGCAGCATCTGAGGCACTGACAGTAAACATGACATGCAGGGTTTTCACTGCCTTGCACCATTCTGGTTCAGACTTTCTTCCACTAGACCTACCTAGCCTGCTTCTTGCACACACTTGTTATCACAAAGCCCCTGAAGAACTGAATTTATTCAGAGGGAATCTTATGGTGTTGAAAGGGAAATAATACAGCATCATGGCCAGAAGATAGCCACCCTTTAATGGCCACTGATTTTTGTGTCCAAGGTGACGTGGGTGTGATAGTGAGTAGCCTGTGACAGTGGCTCCTGTTCTCAGGATTCCACTACTGAAATACTGCCAGAACATGCCAGATTTACCACAGCCTGAATTTCCTGGGGTCCTAGCATTCTGACAATGGGATAAGAGCATGTAATAATGTCCTCTGGATAAACACTCTAAGAGCATATAATAATGTCCTCTGGACAATGACAAAGGGTTCATGGTAGGTGGAACCCTTAGAATTTACCTGTGCCCCTTGTCCTTAAGAAAAGTCAAAGGTTGTGCTCAGGCCAAGGTGAGTTCAACAACCCCCCAAGTGGGAAAAACCTGAGCTATGTTTACAGGTTGCTGGTGAGGGACTTTTTTTGTGATGTTACTTTCCTCTACCAGGCCAGGCAGGGCGTCCCCCATCTCAGGCTCTATGTTTAGCTATCCAGCCCCAGATTCATGTTTACTCATCACCCAAGAAGATTGCTCTCCCTATTTCTCTCAGGGAAACTGATTTATCAGTGAAACATGACTATTAGGAGACAGAGTTAGGGCTCTAATACACATAGCATCAGGCCTGGGCTTGTTAGTAGACAGCCAACAAAGGCCAAACACTTCAACAGTCTGTCCAGAATCTTCATCCTCTGTCCAGCTCAGCCTCTTGAAGCCATGATCACTACAAACCTAGCATCCTCCATGGCAATTCTTATTAGCCACCCAACCACTCCCTTTCTGGCTGCACAAACCCCTACCTTACTCTTATTCCTTTCCATGACTGGCCCCACAGATATGCTACCATGTCACTACCCTGATTGTACTCCAGTGAACTTCTAAGAGCCTTGTAAGGAAAGAGAAAGGCAATGGGGATTGCAGGGAAGACGGGTCTGAATATGGGGAGAAAGAGCAGGCATCAGGAGCCAGAATGTTGAGAAGAGGATTTACTCTCCTGCCATCCTCTTGTGGAAACCCAACCACGTGTTGACTTGACCCTACCTTGAACTCCTGACCCTTAGAGCCCTTTGCTGTGTACTCTTCCAAAGCTGTTGTGTTGGTGGAAATATGTAACAGTCGCCACTGGAAACTAAAATCACCCTTTAAAATAAAATGCCCAGATACACCACTTTCCTCCTTACAACCTAGTTCTCTCTTGGACTAGGACATTAGCTTCTTCTCTGGCCTCCCAGTTTGCCCTTTGTCCTTCCCCCAAACTGGCTCTAGCAATAGGGTGTTGAGTCTCCTAAAAGATGTGACCTGGATCTGCAGGAAACCAGCCCACTATCAAGCCACTAAAGATCCAGTCGTAGTTATAGAGGCAATTTTCAAGACAGTCCTGTAGGAAAGATGGCTGGTGTGTGGGTATTTCCTACAGTTTTCTACACTCTCTAAAGGAAGCCAGGAAGAACCCAAAGGAGCTACAACCATATCCAGGGTGGAAGGAAGAGGTCAACAACTTCTCAAAGATGCTCTTGTCAGAGGGGACAGGATAGCTGGCACCTGAATGAGAGGAGCACCATTGTATACCCTAAGCAGAAGTACACCCAAAGGCCTTAGAACATGAGCAGATGTAAGAAGGTGGGGTACAGAGTTCCTAGGCAGAGTAAAAAGAGGGTGGGGAGGACAATGGGGCTGGGGTGACATGTGGGCCTTGGACAAGGAAGGTTTGCATTTGTTACTGTGTACAACAAGGGCAATGGGACAGTGGGATTGGTGCAAAGTTTCTGGAGTCAGGCACCACCTCAAGCTACACTTTAGGCCCTGCAGCATCCACAGAGGACTACTTGAATGTCCCTGCTCCTCACTGCCCATACAAAGACCATGTCTCAGGGTTTTACATGGAAAGCCTTGGACCCTGGATGCCATCTGTACCTGCTGCCCGCCCTCCTTGCCTCCAGATCCTATGGCCTTCTGTTGCTCATGCTTGCAGGAGGCTGACTTGATTTGATCACATTCCAAGGCCCCTTCCCTGAGGCTTCCTACTTGGGTCTAGCCAATGAGACACCTGGCAGGATGCTGGAAGGAGGAATGAGGTCATTGAGGCACAAGACTGTGAGGCACTGGCTGTGACTTGCATCTTGGGTTCTAACTCTCTCTCAAGGTGACTAGGATGCATGACTCATACTCGCCTGAGCTTCAGACTCCTTTCCCTTAGTACCTAAGTCTGGGGCAGGATCTGATACTGCCTGGGGTCCTGCAGGGGCTTGTGGTTCTCAACACCCCTACAACTCTGCAGAATAGCCTGGGGCTTTTTACTCAGGCCTCCAAGGAGGGCCTCTCTGCCTGTTGTTGGAATGACTGCCCACTGATCAGGGAAGCAACAGTTGCCATGGCAAGATAAGCTGAGTCTTCAATGGCTCAAAACTCTCCACTTCTCCCCTGTCAAAGTCAGCTTCTATTTGGGATAATACAGAAATAACATGATCTGGGAGGGGAAATCAAACTATATTCTTCCCTACTGGGAACTGGCCTTGCCCCTCTCTCTGGCTCTGCTTTGCTAGCTTGTCACCACAGTCCCACCCAAAACCCCTCTGGACCTGAAGTCACCGCCCTCTCACATCAGCAGATGGGGTAGGAGTGGGAGCTGCCAGAGCCTGGAGTGGGTCACTTCCCTGCCCTTAGTGTCTTCTGCCCTGCCAGAAGAGCTCTCATCTCCCTAGCTGCTTCTGGGCTTCTCTGAAAGTCTGTCACTAGCTCTAGGCTTGCCTCCAGGAAGGGTGTGCCCTTCACTCTGGGGCATAGTTCAGTGGTGGAATGCTTGTCTAGCACATATAAGACCCCCAGTTCAATTCCTAGCAACACACACATAGAGACACATGCCTCTCAACCCCCAAATAACATATCACTTCTTATCTGAGGTGCCACCAGGGCACCTAATCTGTCCAGGGATCCAGGGGTCCTTGAGTCAGGAGTCTGGGTGGACTCACTCCTGACCAAACTTGCCACGTCAGCACATATCCTGAGAGCCATCTCAGCTTCTCCAAGCCACCGCCCTAACCCACCCTTGGCCTTGTCCTTGCTGTGGCCAGCTGGAAGCAATCTCCCTGGAGCAGCAGGTGGTCCTCCCTAGCAGGCTCCTGCTAGGCCATCCCAAGCCCCGCACCCACACAGAGGTGGCTCTGCATGCAGGGGTGCTTTGGGCCCCTTCCCCGCTGGAATGAAACAAGCACTTTGGAATTCGCAGAGAAATCTGGGGTCTTTAGCTGCTGTTTTTCTTGGCGCGGCCTTATCACAAATTAGTGGGGAAGCCCGAAGGTTAGGGTTTCAGTGAGCTCAGCAGAATCTGAGAAGTGAGGAACTGGCCTCCTGCCTTTCTAAGTCAGAACATACTTGACCTGCTGGGCCCCAGGGGCTCGCAGAGTCCAAGACAATTCCTGGGCAGGTGATCCTGGCTCTGAGTATGGGAGAGCCCGGGGAAGCAGTGTTTGTGCAAGTTGATGTTTTTTCTTCCTCCAAGCCCAAATGGCCTCCCTGGTGCCCTCATGGGGTCACCCTGAACTGTTAGTGTGAGTTTTGAGTCTTCAGGCTGGGGTTCTTGGCACTGCTAACAGGTCAGGCACACAGTCTTGGGAAAAGCTACACCTGGGAAGGGGGTGGGGGTGCAGGAAATTCTGGATCAAGGGACCTCCAGCCACAGTTGGACATACCTTCTGCTTCAAAGTTCAGAGAGAAGATGAGAACCTGAGCAGACAAATGTCCTTCACTGTGGTGTTAGCCGCTTCTGATGTAAAATACAGGGATTGTTACACCATTGTTAGGAGGCCAGCGCCGAAAATTAGAGCATCAAGGAGCTACAGAGTGTCCCTCATGAGGGCCACCCGCTCTCTTAGATGCCTCACCAGTCTAGAGCCCCTATCTCTATCCCAGTAACTAATCCTCTGCCCAAGTCAGAGCCTACTCTAGTTCCAATGTAAGCTTGGGGGACACCTCTGACGGTTCTTAGCACACCAAGAGCCTGCTGTGCTGGGGCCTAGTGCAGGGTGTGCAGAAGCCAACATTGCCCTTGGCACCTGGTATAGCTTACTCAGTCACTCATCTTTATCCTGGGACAGAGCCCGCTATGCCTCCACTGTGCAGCTCAGACTGTTGAGGCCTTGGAGAGTCTTGTCTTAGGTCACAGAACAGGGGGAGGATATGTCAGGGTATGAAGCTAGCTCTGCACTGTTGCCAGGGAGACAGACAATTCCCAGGCAAAGCGCTTGTTATATAAGCACAAGGACCTGAGTTCAGATCTCCAGAACCCGCATCCAAAAGGACTTGGCATGGTAGCACAAGCATGGTGAAATGTGTTTATAACCCTGGAGATGAGGTTGGGGGTAATTTGAATGGAGACAGGAATATTTCTGGGGCTTGCTAGCCAGTCAGTCTCTTCTAATTGGTAAGCTCCAGACCACAGAGACCCACCTCAGAAAACAAGGAAGATGGATCTTGAGGATTGATGCCTGAGGTTGACCTCTAGCCTCTACACATACATACACGAATACAAGCTCCCCCACCCCCCACTCCAAGATGACAATCCCAGTGACTACTTGTGAGCAAGTACAGGTGAGTCTTACCCCTAAATAGAAGACTCTGGTGCACATCACTCCTCCATGTACCCCCAGGCAAGACTTAGGGGTATGCTAAGAGATAGCTATCAAGCATAGAACTTAGTAGCATAAGACTGGCATTTGGCTGGGATCACAGCTCTGTACCCCTGAGTACCCCCTCCCTCAGCAGTGTGTAGTTTTTGAGCTGGGGATGGCTGGGAGATGGGCCTCCCCTAGGGCATGAGGCCCCTGACCAGGGTGCAGATAAACCCCCAAGGCAGCCTGACTTCTCCTTTCCCACCTCTCCTTTACTCTCTCACCAGCCCTTTCTCAAACAGTAATATCTTCATAGGGAAAGCCTGGCCCCAGAGCCAGCAACGGGACCCTGGCTGCCAGCACTGCTCCATTGTGAAGAAACCCAATCCAGGCAGGAGGACGGCTGTCGCTCCTCACGATTTAGGGCTGTCACCTGGCAGAGTGGAGGGCTCTCCACTCTGACAGAATAAGTGGTTCCATGCTGAAAGGTGACACCGTAAAGCAATTCGGAGCCGGCAGGAGGACTGTATATCATGTGGGCCTGGATGTGTGTGTGTTTTTCTTTCTGGCTCTCCTTCCTGGTCTCCTTGCTGTGGCCCCCACCCCCCAGTGATCTTATCAGAGTATCCGGGGACAGATGTGATTTTCTATCAAGAGGATGGGAACCTAGGCAGCCCCAAGGGGTCATGTGCAGAGGGGGAGGGGAGCCTTGTAGAGGGTGGGCTCTGTGTCATACACGAGAGTCAGACCCTTATTTTCCACCAGCCGGAGAACAGAGCACTTCACACCTGTAATTGGTGGGGAAGGTGTCAGCTACCCGCCCCACCCCCAACTTGCTTGTGACCACTAAGTCACAAGTCAATGGCATAAGAGGCTAGCAGTACCACACGTGGAATGGCTGAAACCCCTTATTAGGCACATGTTTGTCCTTTACTATCCAGCCTAGGCCAGGCCTGTCAGCTTGTTCTGTTAATCCATAAGTCCTTAAGCAATGATAGACAGCAGTCTTTTTAAGCTTCTAAGGTTGAGGACAGTATTATGCATTTGGGCCTTGGTGTTTGCTTTAAATGCTATTACTTCCTGGTCACATGATCACCCCAGAGTCATGGACCAGTTATGGGAGTGTTACCATGGGGTCTCTGATTAACTGGCTTCACCTAGCAAGTCCTCTGTCAGGAGGGCAATTCTCTTATTTCTCTATGGGAAAGAACACCACGGCTCACTCAAAGATGGAGGTACTTATTAGGGGCACCCTCTAAGCAGGCCAATGTTCCTAGGAGTCTCCATTCCTTTTGTCTCAGTAGTTGATAAATATACTGCCATCTCTGTTGCTGTCAGGCGGTATGTGGAACTCCAGGGTTAGACAGAAGGTAAAGAGAAAAGGAGGAATGGAAGCTTCTAAACTCATTTCTCTTGGCTACTGCCCCACTTCCCGCATAGTACCCCTCCCCCTGGATAGAGCTCTTCCAAAGTGGAAACCTCCCTGCCTCTCTTGACTCCCTTTAACAATCAAGCTGGGCAGTGGATACTGAGTGTAAACCCTCCTCACAGCAGCCATGTTCCCAGGATGCCTCTGGCTGTGAGACGCTGTGAGACATTGTGAAGGCAATGTAGCCAATGTATGGGATCAGGGAAGTACTGCTGTACACTTTCTGTGGTGACATGGACCGTGCTAGACCTCCTCGGCTAGCAGAGCGGGTTTCCCTGAAGCACTGGAGCTAAGGCTGATGAGCACCTCAAGAGATCCCCGCTGAAGGGGTCTCCTTACACAGTGAGGGTCAAAGGCCACCGAAGGGATGTGGTGAGCAGACAGGTAGAGGGCAGGTGACTCTAGGTAAAGCTCACAAACTGGGTCTCAACTGTCAGCAAGGCCCATTCCCAACCCAACGTAACTCAATAAGGGAAACGGGGGTTGAGGAGCAATGACCACACATGATCCAAAGCCACAACATTCTATCAGGAGAGGGACAAAAGGAGCGTTCGAGGTTAGAGAGAGAAAGTGTTAGTTGGCTGGAGGTCCTGGGTTCTAGAGACCCTACAGGCCTGCTTAAAGAGGAAATGGCCACAGGTAGTGCATACATACTTCAGTTCCCATTTTCAGTGGCTGGAGAGTCACTGGCTCTCAGGTTGATATCTCCAATATAAGCCTTTAAAGGTGCTGTGGGTTTCTGGGCTCCAGGCATGCAGAGGTTAACAATATGTAGGTTCTGGCCAACCTGGGTCCCATTCCTTTTGCAGAGGCAGCCAGGTGACCTTTGGGGGCTGCATCTGCTTTGGGAGTTTTCTCAAGGCCAACAGCCTCCACCTGGCCTTCATCTGTCCCCACACAAGGCCAGTATAGGTTTAGCTTAAAGGAGGCCTGACCTCAACCTAGCCCCAGAAGGCAGATGAGCCAGGGAAATTGTGCTTGTGTATGCAAATAGGCCAGGAATGAGAGCAGTCAGCACATGCACATGCCTTGGAGACACCACAGATTTATTTTTTCCTTTTGGTTCCTCAAGACAGGAGTTTTCTCTGTACAGCTCTGGCTGTCCTAAACTCACTCTATAGACTAGACTGGCTTTAAACTCAGAGATCTACCTGCCTCTGCCTCCTGAGTGCTGGAACTAATGGCATTGTACCACTACCACCTGGCCAGAGATACCACAAATACAAAATAATAATGATGATGATGATGATGATGATGATGATGATAATAATAATAATAATAATATGTAGAAGGGAAATGTGGCTTATTCTGAGTCTTGTTTTTTTTTAAACCATCCATGTCAAGGACTCCTGTACTATCTAATACACTAGTGCCTTTCCCAGTAACACTCTAGTGAGTTGGGGATCATATCCTCGTGCTTTGGCAAGAATTTCCTGTACTACCCAAGCACTAAGGAACAGGCAGTTGGGGACTAGTTGTAGAAGTCTGAGGTTTGGCATATTGAACTTTTCTACCTTCAACCAGGTGCACAAAGGGCCAGGGCCTGAAGTTGCATCAGTAGTGTAGTCTGTTCACACATCTTATAGGTTTGGCTGTATTCATTTCAGTTTTTCCATAATGGAAGACAAAGGAAAACTGAGATGTCTCCAAGGGGCCATAATCATGGTGGGGACTGAGCTCAAGATACATTGTACTTCTAAGCTCTTTTCCAGGGCACCTGATTCTCCTAGGTGCCCATGGGCTGCCTGAAGCCTCACCCATCTGGAGTGACAAAAAGGCAAAAAAAGGGACAGAAGATTTGGACCTTTTGTTTTAGTCACATGAAAGCCAAATTCAGTACCTGACTAGAACATGAGCATGGCATGGATTCCTATTCTGCACATGTAATGACTACAAACATGTCCTAGAGGCCAGCTCTGGGTCCCACAGCACACCCCTGGAAGTAAACAGTGGTTCAGAGGCCTTGGCCTCCAGTGTGTATTCAAGTGAGCTCTGGAGGCATATGGGCACCTATGACCCCTTGGTAGGTTCTAAGCCTCCATCCTAAAGATTTGGGAGGTGGGGTAGTGGGCTCAGGAATCTCTATTTCACCACCCTCCCCCTGGGGATTCAGGTCATGTATGGGAGTTGAGCCGAAGCTCCCATGGAATGCCTTCCTGGCCTACTCTGTAGCCACTCATGGATGCTCTGGTGGGTGCCTCTGTAATTTGGGTCAGAGCTTATTCAACACCATGGTGGACATAAACACTGTAATGTGGTCCTTTCTATGTATTTTTTTTTTAAACAAATGAGTGTTTGTTGCCAGGTATGGAGGCGAAGGGGTAGGCCTTGTGCCTACGGAAAGCCACGCAGTAGATTCCCAGATAGCCCAGGCAGTCCTCCTAGAAGTGGTATTCTCATTTCTCAACCTATCCTTATAGCCCCCAGGGCCAATTCCTATGACCAAAGGACTTGAGTCCCTTCCTCTTCTCACTTACATCCTTGAAAAGTGAACCCTGGAACCCTGGAGGGATGGAGTAGAAGAATCATGAGAGCAATAAATGTGGTCCTGGATCCTGAGGGACCCAGGTTCAGCCATGTGGGGAAGGAAAATCAAGGAGAAGACATGTAAACAAACAGGAAGAAGGGGCTTGGCTGGGGCCAGGGCTGTATGAGACTCTGAGTATGGGGCCCATCAAGTCTCAGGTATGACAGCATGAATGAGGTCAGGGCATGCAAGGGTAACACCAGGGAGAGGAGATGCAGGCGAAGCTGGAAGAGAGGCAGGCAAGATGAAGACATGCCTGGCTGGAGCAGGACTCCCAGCTCCTCCCCGAGGACAGGGAGAGTCCTAGAAGGGTTTAAGTCACAATGGAGCATGTCAGTCCTGTCAGTTGGGAGTTCACCTGAGAAGAGAGACCAGGATGGGGCATGTCCCATGTCAACCTAGTGTTCAACTCCTGGAGGGAGAAGTCCCATAGACCTTGAGCAGTGGGACCCGGAGGCAATGCCCTGTCATCAGAATAAAATAAGACTTACTTTCTCAGCAAATGAGCCCTTCCCAGACTCAGAAACAGACAACACAGCCAAGTTTAGTTCTTTCTCTATGATCCTTAAAGAACTGGGATGTCAGGGCCAGTGAGATGGCTCAGAAGGTAAAGATGCTTGCCAACCAACCTGATGACCCGAGTTTGATTTCCAAAACTCACATGGTGAAAAGACAGAACCAACTCCCAGTTGTCCTTCGACCTCCATATACATTTGTGGTGTACACACACACACACACACACACACACACACACACACACGAGAGAGAGAGAGAGAGAGAGAGAGAGAGAGAGAGAGAGAGAGAGAGAGAGAGAGAGAGAGAGAGTTTTAAAGAGCCAGGGTATCAAGCTATGTTTTCTAAGGGAACAGACCCTGGGGGACCTGGCACATGGGCAGGCATTTAAGGGTGCTTTCCCCTGAGGTCCACATTGGTTCACAGGTCTCAGCCCATAGAGAGTGGTCTTTTCATCTTCTGCCTCCGTTTCCTGGCTCTCCACTGCTCCCACTGCTGCTAATGGTACTCCTGGCTGCTCATGTCTCTTCTACTCTTACAAGACCTTGTATTTAAATGAAGTTAGAGAACCAGCAGTATGGGTTTGAAAAGTGTTCCTAAAAGCAGGGGTAGTTTAGGAAGTAGTAGACTTAGGAGAAGCAATGACTTCCTAGGTCTGTCCTCTCTTGCCTATCCTCATATCAGACCTGGTGTGAAAATGCCATGTTTAGTTGCCCTGGTAGAATGAGAAAAAGGAATGGAGGCAGGGATAGAGAATTCTGCTTGGCTACCTTCAAGTCACCATTTTCCTTGATACATGGCTTCCTATAGCTGGGTAGATATTTGAAGAAAGACAACATACAGCAAATGCAGGGTGGGTTGTGTTTAAATACACGAGGACACGTCTGTCCATGTGCTCACTTTGGGGCCATCCTCCTCCCCATCTCCTAAACAGCATTAGTCACTGCTGGTCATACTCTGCAATGCCCTGTAGGGACCCTTGAACTGTTCTGCTGGAAGTGAGAAAGAAACACAAGATTATAACAGTGACCAGGGTCCCTGAAGTCCCTCCCTTGCCTCAGTGAACAAGAAAAGAGAAGAAGACAGGGCAGCTACGGAGGCTTCATATTTGGTGGGAGTCTTCAGTTTGTCGTTTGGTAGTTGGCCAGCTAATTGGGGGCCCACCAAATAGTTCCACACCTGACATCAAGATTCCTGGACTTGCTCAGTGGGGATTTGTTGAGCTTGGACTACATGTCTGGACTGCAGCCAGGGGCCACGCCCTAGGTTGCCCAATATGCCGGACGCACATAGTGCTTGCTCCAGGCTGCTCATGGCTCCCTCAGAACACGGAAATAGAGGGGTTGTTCTAAACTAGAAACACCAGGGCCAGTGTGGGCCATCCAATTCCACCCCACTCAGCAGAAGCAACTGTGGAATGGGCCCCCTTCCACAGAGGGCCTTTCCTTTTCATGTGCCCCTACCCAGGCCAGGAGCCAGGAGTCTGGAGTTCTGGAGCTGCAGGGCTGGGTGATAAGGCATACTGGGAGACAGGAGAATTTCACCTGGCCTGCAGCACTGGGGTTGTTTGTGCTGAACTGTCTGCCTAGTCATTACTCAGGAGCCCTGGGGCCCCAACTGGACTGCTGATGGGGGAGGGACACTCATCCTGTCCTGAAGAGCCAGGAGGAACCTGCATGTCTGATCAGAGGTCAGCTTTGCTGCTGTTGCTCTCCGAGCCAGCCTCAGACTCCACCACCTGACACTGCTTCCCAGATTTTTCAGATCGGCCTTGGGTGAAGAGGCTAAGGCTCTTTAGAATTTATTCATTTTAAGTGCTTGTGAGATAGAGTCTTTTGATTTGTAGCTCTAACTGACCTGGAACTTGCTATGCAGATCAGGATAGTCACAAACTTACGGCAATCTTCCTGCCACATGTCCTTATCTACCACCATGATTGAGCTTTGTGCCTTTTCCATGACTTCTTTCCCTAGCAACATAGCCACTGAGTCTGGTATGGAGAGGATCACATTACTTAGGAGTTACATATGGTCAAAGGTTAAAAAAAAAAAAAAAAGAAAGAAAGAAAGAAAGAAAGGGAGAAAGAAAGAAAAGAAAAATACAAATGGCTACCAATAGCCACATGATGGTGATGAATTCCTTTAATCCCAGCACTTGGGAGGCAGGCAGATACTCTGTGAGTTCGAGACCAGCCTGGTCTACAAGAGCTAGTTCCAGGACAGCCTCCAAAGCCACAGAGAAACCCTGTCTCCAAAAAACCAAAACCAGCCAAACAAACAAAAGAACAACAACAAAACAAAACAAAACAAAACAAAAAAAAAAAAAAACCCAAATAGCTACTAATATAAATGAGATGTACCCTGCTCAGTGCTCTGAGGATAGGGATGCCCCCATAACTGTGTGGGAAACCATTGGTGATAGAAAGGTCAGAGGCAGGGTGCTGTGCTCTGTGGCTGACATGCACTTTTATGGGGTCGAGGGATGAATCCTAATTCTGTAGCCTTGAGGTTGTCAAGGAAGCCTTGTTTTATCTCAGGTGCCCCACTATGAACTTTATCATCTGGGTGGAGAGTGTCCTCCTCTTTGCCATCATCCTTCATTGACCAGGTCAGCTTGAGAGGCCTGGCTGAGACATGGGGGTGGGACACTTTTATGGTTTGCATTGGTGTGGTTCTTACCCAGGTTGTCCCTGCCCACTCAGTCACTGGAGCTATGTATGGCTCATGTGGCTGCTCCCTCATGCAGGAGACTAGAGGCACTCAAGCCAAGGCTGTTGCAAGGGGTTATGGGCCACTCTGGCTAGTTGACGTTTACACAAAGGGCCAGATGAAAGGTGACCAGAGGGAAAGTGTATGACGTGTAGGTATCCTAAGAGAATCCCCATCCTGGTTGTGCTGGTGGCCCTAACCCTCTAGAGACGTTCTCTTTAGTTTGACCATGGTATGCCACAGGGCCCAGGGTTGCTGGGGCCGGGGAAGGATTTTAGGAGAGTGGAGTAGAATGTAGGCTTGGATGTTGGTGTTCCAAATGTGATTGATGGCACCATCTCACTGAAGCTAGAAATCCAAATCTCTGAGTTGGGGAGGTCTGTTTCCTAGTCCCTCAACATAGGGCTTCGCCTTACTATGATTGTGGGGATTCCCTCTGAGCTGCTAGGGGAATCTGAGTAGTTTTTAAAGCCTATTCTCACCTCTCCTGCTTAGCCTTGGCCTGCCTTTTTCTCCTTCTCTGCCTGCTCCTCTCCTGCCCAGCATCCATGTCAGGACCCATAGACCTCTCAAGCCTGGACTCCTCTGAGCTCACTGGTCATGAAGGACCCAGAGAAAGCCTTTTCCTGGCTATGTGTCTGTTTGGGGTATCCTGAGATGGGTGATAAAGTGCCCATGTGGAGAACTTGTAGGGAGAGAGAAGAGAGAGTTATGTATGTTGCTGGGACCAAATCTGCTCAAGGTCAGTCTTGCATGTGTCACTCAGTGGTGTCACTGCCAGCCCTCTCCCCCAATATTTTTTTTTTTTACTGGTGCCAACACCTGAGCATGTAGGACTGCTGGCACTTATGAACTGTGTGTGATACCTGCCCCCACCAACTATCTCCTCCATGGCCCCGCCCCTGAGTTTTCCACATTAGTGGGGTGATGCCAATAAGATAGATGCACATGCTGTGGAGGACCCAGAAATGAGACTTAAGGTCTTGCAAGGGAAGTTACCCTTGTCCAAACCATGTCCTTGCATAAGAAAGGAATTGGTCATCTGAAAGACAGTGACCCACTTGGCAGCTCCTGGTGTCTTGCCCCTGCCTGCTACTTGCCCTTGGCCTCAAAAGCCATGTGCTACTTCTTTTTCTGAAGCTGGTGATGGCTGACTTCTTATTCTGTGCTTTTGTGAGCATGGTTCCCTCTGCCAGGGATGTCTCCCTTTCTATGAAAAGAGGGTGCCAAAAAGGACATGAATCCCACTCATCTGTAAGACAGAGGCACGAAATGCTTCTACAAGACTCAGCTCCTAACAGGTGAACAACAACAACAACAACAACAAAATCAATCAATTAAACAAACAAACAAACAAAAAAACAAAAAACAAACAACAACAAAAAACCCCCGTTGTTCCCAGTTCCTTTACTCTATATATGCCGGCCTTTACCCTATTCAAAACAGAACATGCTGGCAAGATAGTACAGAAAAAAGGCTGCACCCTGGACACAGAGACTGCTTGAGGGTGGGGCCACAAACTTGGGTGCCCTGAGGCATCTCACACTTTTCTGAGCGGCAGGCATCTGGAGGTTCCTGAGTGAGCTGGTGGGGAGTGGGCAGCAGGCAAGCACAGAACAAAGGCTTGGTGCTGAGCCCCTGATCAGGCCATCATGCATCTCAGGGCTGGGCTGCAAGCGGGTGTTTGCTCATCTGGAAGCAATATTGCAGTAACGTTAGACGGCTCGAATACGGCATATTCTCTGAATCCGTGAACTCTACAGTGAGGAATATGGATTTAATGGATAATCTCACCAGCAGCCAAAGAACCCAGATTCCTCCCCGGCCTTCACCCGGGCCTTGGCTTCTCTTGGAGCCCCGACTCAGCCAGGGGCCCTCAGAGCCTGCAGCACAGCTTCCAGGAGGAGCATGTGATTTTTGAGATCTGGGCTGGTTTTTTTTTTTTTTTCCTTTTCTTCTTTCTTTTTTCTTTCTTTCTTTCTTTCTTTCTTTTTTTTTTTTTTCTTGCTTTTTTTTGGGTGGGAGAGGGGGGATTGGGGACCTGTTCTGGGGTAACAGAGTGACTGATCTCCAGACCTGCCTACAGCCAGAGAAGCTGAATTGGAGAAAGTAGGAAACCAGGGTGATTTATCACTATCTCCAATGGCCAAGGCTTGCTTTGGAGTCTGGTGAGGGTGGGCAGAAATAATTCCTGCAGCTCTTCCCAACTTAATATAGTTGGAATAATAAAACGAAACAATAAAACCACAGCGGAAAAGATGATGGAGAGGTTTTACAGTGAGCAGCAGAGGAAGAGCCCAGAAGGCTGACAGAGCTCAGTTAACAATGTGACTCAGGGAACTCATCCAGAAGGCAGTCGGGGGAGGGGAGGAGTGGAATGCAGGTCTGGCTGGCCTTGGCCACCAAGTGCAGTGGAAGCTGTAGGCCACTCAGCCTATGGAGGCTGCAACTCAGGTAGAGTCCTGGCCATTCTCTGGGGTTTCATTTCTGGGGCTCATTAACTCTTAATTTAAATATTGCTAATAACTGATGCCTCACAAAAGTGCTAATTTCACTGAGTACCATCAGCTCATTGCCTCCTGGGAGCTTCACGCTGCCTCTGCAGCTACATAGGTGGGCCTCTCAGTCTTGCCAAGATTCTATCCACCCTGTGGACTACCCAGATGTCCTTTAGGGAGCCAACTTCCCTCTGATGAAGGGGGAGGGGTGAAGGATAAGGGTAAAAACGAAGAACCTGGGTCCTTCCATCTTCCCAACTCCTTAGAGAACATGCAGGAAATAACACAGATAACATGAACACTCCACTCCAGGAGGCCCTGAGAGTCATGTGCCCTGGCATCCCAGCCTTTGGGTGTGGCTGTTCCAGGGAGAGGACTGGGCTGGGGTATCCAGAGGAGGCTCCACTGCATGCTGAGCGGGGCTAGGGGCCTCTCAGTTGGCTTTATCTTCACATTCCAGGATCAGTAGAAGCCTCCAAGGGTCCCCAAAGCACGTCATCTGATGAGCTGGAGATCAAAGCTAAGACAGCAGAGTTTAGTTTATGGGCTTCCTAGTCTGTCCTGGAGCATGGGGCCTGGTGGCTAGGGACAGAAGCAGGGAGGAGCCTCCAGTCTGCACTCCAGAAAACTTGCCATTGTTTGCTACAGTTCTGTCCTGAGACTCCCACAGTCTTCCAAGGGCTATAGTAAGCATAATATCCTGTAGTTGAGACTCTTGCTCTAGCCTCGTCTAGTCTCTAAAGGGGGTATAGTGCTCTCCCTGAGGCCACACTGCCCTGTTGGACTCTGCCGCCTTCCCCAGGGCAGAAGTCACAAGTTTCAGTTCATTCCATAGCAACAGTTCCACACCTAGCAGAGGGCTGAAAACACAGAAAATATTCAAAAGCATGGAGTTCATGATCGAGTGAAAGAAGGCAGCAGATGTCCAGGGCTTAAATAAAATGCAGCACAGGGCTGGGTCTACAGCTCAGCAGTGGAGTGATTTATTTTAAGACCCTGGGTTCAATTCCCAGTATCATAGAAAAATGCAAGCACAATGTTTTCCCCCAAACTCTCAAGAGACCCCAAAGCTTTCACCTCTTTGGGTCTTGATCCCTTTCCTGTTTCTCTGAGGGGCAGCAAAGACAGGCAGTATTTCCTCTGTATTCAGACGGGGAGGGAGACTCAGTAGGGTATGGCCATATCAGATGGCTGTGATCCAACTTGGTCCAAACGACAGACCCTGCTCTATCTAAGGGGATGGCTTCAGGGGAGCAGTCCTCAGCCACCTGCCATCTACCATGGTTCCAGGCAAGTATGCTGTTTCTGCCTCCCCCTCAAAGGCACCCTCCTCAGAAGTGGTGCCAGGATCCTGCCCCCACCATAACTCTGTAGACTGGATTTGAGACCCTTGAGTTGAAAGGAAATTTGAAAAATCAAATTCCTTTTGTAAGCAGCCAAAGTCCTGCTTCTCCGTTGGTGAGGCCACAAGATGCCTGGCTTGGTACTGAAGGACTGTTTATCTATCATGGAGATATATGATAAAATGATTATCTAGGAGACAGTTCAGTTTGAACCACAGATCTCTAGGCTCTGAGCTGGACTGTAGGGTACAGAGGTGGACAAGATAGTAGAGTCATCCCAGGCTTAGGGAGCATCAGTCTAAGGGTAACACACTTGACAGAGGACATCAGGGCCCAGGGAGAAGTACTTGGACAGGACCATGATCTAAGCTTATGGACAAGGGAGGAGAGAGTGCATTCTTGGCAGGTCTGAAGGAGGTGAAAAACCTGGTCAGGGCAGCCAATTGCATAGTGAGACATAATGGAGATCATGCAGAAGTATTGCAGATGTAATAGGGATTGAAAGTATAACCTGAGGCAGCATGGAGAACCAGGCCTGGGTTATGGGGAGGAAGGAAAGCTACCAGGACAAAGCCTCACAGGACCAACAGAAGAATTAAGGAAGAGATACTGCAAAGATGGCAAGGTATTCTTGGGAAAGCACTCTAAGTATCTACAGTACAGTAAGAAGATACCCATAATACTGTTAAAGAGTCAATGCTCTCTCACTTATGTACAGGTTAAAACAATCCTCAGAACTCCAGCAGACTTCTCTGTAAAAATCGACAAGTGGATGGATCTTAAAAGTTGCTTGGGAATTCAACAGACCCTAATGATTTGGACAAGGGACAAACAAACAACAGGGAAAAACAACATCGGACAATTCACATCTTCTGACTTCAAGCTTTGTACAACAATGAAAACAACGTGGTATTCCCATGAAGACAGACCCACAGATAAAACTTCACATTGGCCATTCATTCCTTTTAGAGCCCACAAGGGTGTCAAGATCAACAGAGAAAGAAGCCTTTTTTTTTTTTTTTTTTTTCTTCAACAAATGGTATTGGAACAATGGGGTAGTTGCATGAAAAAAAAAAAATAAATAAAGTTGGTCCCCACATATAAAAGTGAATCAGCATTTTAAAAGTGAGAACTTTAAAACTCTTATAAGAAAATAGAAGGGTAAATCTTTCTGACTTTGGCTGTATATGCTGTTACTTAGATATGATACCAAACATAAGCGACGTGGGGGGTGATGAATTAGGTTTTATCACAGGTAAAGTTTCAGTAGTCAAAGGACACCATAAAGCAAGTAAACAGGAGCCAGTGAGAGGACTTAACTGGTAAAGGTGCCTGTCTCCAAGCCTGACAACCTGAGAGTCTACATCGCAGAGGGAGAGAACTTAACCTTCCAACTGTCCTCTGCCTTCCATGTGTGCTGTGGCATCACACACACACACACACACACACACACACACACACACACACACACACACAACTCAATGGATAGGATAAATATACATTTAAAACATTTTAAAAGAAAGGGGGGGGACCCAACCCAGATACATGCTTGTAATTCTAGCACTTGGGAGTTGGAGGCAGGAGGGTCAGAAGTTCAAGTTAAGTGAATGTGAGGCCAGCATGGGCTACATGAGACCCTCTCAAAAACAAAACAAAAAAAAACCCATAAAACAAAACAAGAACATAAAGAGACAACCCACAAAATGGGAGGAAGTATAGCTGATAAGGGACTTTTGTCTAGAATACAAAAAGTCTGTATGTAGAGTAGGAAGAACAAATACTTTTATAACAAAAAAAAAAAAAAAAAAAAAAAGCAAATGACCAATCAGAATGGGCCATTCCTCCAAAGACAGTATACAAACATCTACCCAGGAAAAGATGCTGTCATTAACCTTCTAGAAGTGCCAAGCAAAACCCATAAGATGCCATTTTACACTCACTAGCAAAGTAAAATCAGAAAGCAGGATTTGGGGCACAGGAGCCTCAGACACTGTTAGTAGGAGTTTGGTGGCTCCTCAAAAGGTGCACCAGAGTTGATGGTTGTATTATTTACAACAACTAAAATGTGGAACCAGTCCAAATGCTCATCAGTGGATCAATACGATCTCCATACAATGGGATATTATGTGGTCATAAAAAACAACTAAGCATTGCTTACTGTAACATGAATGAACCTCACAAACATGATGTTGGGTGAAAGATGCCAGACTTAAGGGAGCATGTAACACATGATTGTGGTTACAGAAAGAGTCCAGAGCATGCTGAAGTACACAAATGTAAAGTTGAGCCATATATGTCTGGGACGAGGGTGTAGGGGTGGGGTACAGGAAGTGATATATAAAGGATGAAGAGAATGTTTTAGAACTAGATGGAGTGATAGCTCCACAGCCCCCAATAAGCTAAAAGCTACTGAAGTGTATACGTCAAGTGGATGAATTGTATGGTGTGTGAATTCTATCCTAACAAAACTATTCAAAACACAAAAATGAGCCCCCCCCCCAGAAAAAACCCAGAAAACAACAATTAAAAAAAAAAATTAGTCCCACAGGACTGGAGACCCACAGCAGGCCCTGAGTGGCTCCCAGTTCCAGGTGCTCTTAGATTCAGGCGTCCAAGAGGCCCCTCAAGTTCTGGGGCTGAGCCTCCACCCACATCTAGCTCCTCAGTTCTCAGGTTTGCTGTTTCTCACGGGGCGGCGAAGGCACAGGAGCCTGGAGCCAGCAGTGCTCTGCAGCTGGGGCTGGGCTGGGGTGGGGGCGGGAAGCCGTGCAGCAGGGATAGAGGCTCCCACGCTCCAGGGCCAAGCTGACGTGACTAAAGCTAAACAGACCCCATGCCACAATGGGGTTACAGCTAATTCTGCGCAGCACACTGAGCCCTCGCCAGCGATGGCAGCCTCGGGGAGGGGCGGTGGGGCAGGCAGCCCCAAAGGTAATTTGCACACGGCGTTTATAAGGCCCCTCAGCTCTTTTAAACATATGCTTCTCTGATTATAAACAGCTGATGGCTCACAAGATTCAGATTTTCCAGCAGGGCTTCCAAAAAAAGATTGCACTAGGGTAGGGAAAGGTGACCGGGTGCTTTGCTGAGGACGTAAATCCAGCCATGTTCTCTAGCAGCCCAGCCGTCACCAGGCTCCGAACCTGTCACATCTTTAAAATATTGGCTGCTATTGATGTGTCCCAAGAAAGGATTTGGCTTAGGGAGGGGACAGAGAGATGGAGCCTTCCATAAGAATTGGGTTCTCTGCTGCCTTGGTGTGAAGGATAGGGTTTCCTCCATCTCCTGCCCTGAGGCTTTTAGTCCTGGACCAAGAGCCAAAAATCGAGGCCCTGGGTCTAGGCTTTTCTACTTTCCCTTCCACGCAGTGCCCACACAGAGGTCTCTGAAAATGATTTCCTGGGCTACTCCTGGGGGTCCTGGAGGTCCTGAAGGAGTTCAAAAGAGAATGAAGAGCAGGTAGCTGAGCAGGACACAGCAGCAGGAGACTCTAGAGATCATGAGCCCCCCTTAACCATGCTGCAGGCCAGGTATGAACACCAGGAAGGCAGAGAACCCAATAGGATGGGTCAGAATTCTATCACCTAGCTCTGGCAGCCGGAGTGTAAATACAGGGGCATCCTCTTTCTACTGAGGGATGATTCCCAAAAGCCTCTAGCCTGAAATTACAGAATAGAATGTCATGTGACTCAGAAGAGTATCCTGAGGCCCCTTGTCTTGGCTGTTTGCAGAAGGCATTTGGGGAGTAGAGGCCTAGCCCTTGGGGACCTGGCACTGTGGAAGGTTAGAAGCTATCCCCTCAACCTTCAGCAGCCAATACATAGTAATCTGGTCCCAAATCAGAATTCTGGGGAATGACACATGAGCGCTCAGTGCCCAGGAGGCCACATGTGGGCACCTCCATAGCAGAAGCTGCCAGCAAGCAGGGATTGTGTCGTGACTCTTACATGAAGCTGTAGACCAGCAAGGGAAGAACAGCTGATCCCTAGTTCTGTACATAAAATCTTTCAGGGCCTTCTACCTGTCTGACCTACTTGGAGTGGGTCCATCCATTTGTTCTTCTGGATCTCAGGTGACTTGAAAGCCTTGTTGCTTCAAGTTGGAGCTGCAAGCCAATTGCCTAGACTGTGGCTGAGGGTGAGGCTTTGGTGACAGGGGCTTCTGGATGAGAAATAGTCCTGGTGGGGTTGAGAGTAATACAGAAAACAACAGTAGCTCTGTGCCCAGCTGGAATGATGGACAGCTCTTCATTCATGGGCTCTAAAGGAATTTCACTTAACACACGTAAGTCCAGCAATGGTCAAAGACAAGCCGGTTTACCGCTCAGGCCCAGGGAAGGAAGGGTTTGGGAGGGGGCTTCTCTGCCCATCCTATACACCCTTACATCTGTTGCATCTACCTTTAGTTCCCCCCCCCGCCCCTTTATTCTGTGGCTGACTTACTATTCCTGGGCATAGTAAACAAATGAGAGACAGAGCTGGTGGTTGAGGACCTCTTTCCTAGCACTTGCAGGCACTTTGCTTAGTTTTCACATATCCAAAGAAACTGAACTTGGGAGATTTCCTGTGAGAGAAGTCTCCTACTATATCTTCATAGGCCAATTTCATAGGCCCACCATAAGCCTATTGACCCTACATCATTCCTATCTGAAAGCACAGCAGACACTCTAGCAGACACCTGTGGGCTGGAGACCAACTTAGTACCTGAATCTCTTGGGTTTCCAGGCTGGGATCTGAGCTGGAGTTTTGGGGCAGAGGAAACTACTGTTCTGGAGGACAGACAATCCTCATCAGAGCAGAAGCATGATGTTTGATTGATTAGGGGGTGTGCTGCCTGAACTCAGTACCCTTGCTGGTGTCCAGGTACCACCTTTCTGGGATCTACCTACCATTAGAGAAAGTTGATGGACAAGTCAGCCTACTTTGCTGTTCTGTTAGTAGCTGGGCTGAGATGAGTAGGGATCAGCTATTATTGACTCACAAGTCACCCCACAAAGTCACAGTTTGATGCACACAGGCATGAGGGTCAGTGGATCATGGTTTTGATGGACTGGCTGGGCAGTACTGGCTTGTGAAGTTGTGGTGAGGAAGCCTGGCATTGGTTGGCACTTCCAGAATTACTCAAAGGCCTGATTTAGCATGCGATCCCTGCCTTTGGCTTTCTTTGTGACATGTGAACACTTTCTCACTGGTGTCTGGCCACAGGGTTGCTTGGGTGTTCTTACAACATGGCAGCTGGCTTCTGTAAGAGTCAGCCATCCCAGTGAGGGAGAGCAAGAAGAAAGTTGTAAGACCTTTTATGAGCTGGCCTCGGTAATCACACTGTCCCTTCACCCATATTCCACTTGTTAGAATGAGTCTACCCTAATTAACTAGAAGGGAAGCAAATGCCGTGTGTGTGTGTGTGTGTGTGTGTGTAGAGAGAGAGAGAGAGAGAGAGAGAGAGAGAGAGAGAGAGAGAGAGAGAGAGAGAGAGAGAGAGAGAGAGAGGTAGGTTGTGTGGGTATGTGCGTCTGTATTCAAGGCCTGGGTTGGCATTGGTTGTCTTCCACAATTGTTTTCCACTTTATTTTCTGGGACCAAGTCTCATAGAGCATGGATCTCATTAATTCAGCTAGCCAGGCTGGGTAGTGAGCGCTGGCGTCCTGTCTGCCCCACCATGTCAGTGCATAGACTATAGATGTGCTGCTATGTTTGGCTTTCATGTGGGTGTTGGGGATCTTAACTCAGGTCCTCATGCTTGAATGACAAGCACTTTGCCGACTGAACCATCTTCCCAGCTCCTAAACTCTTGAAGTATTTGAGTGTGTGGGGGAGGGGAGGTGTCAAAGACCCCACCAACACATTGTAAAAGCACCATGGCCATTGTCAGGCTTCCCTTTCTTCCTATTCTTATCTTTTTTGTCCAAATGACATCCGCCCTCTGAGCCTGCCTGGCTCAGTGAAACATGTTCACCAGGCTCTTTCTGGCCCTATGGGGCCAGTCACTCTGCACTTGATATTTACCAGAGGCCTAGTCACTTCAGCAGCCCTGCTCTCTAGGAGCACACAGTGGGGAGGGGTTGCTATTTGAGAGAATAGACATCAATGCTTGCTGCAAAGACCATGGAGGGCCCTTTAACACTGAAAGACCAGCTAAATAGAGCAGAGGGGTGGTGCTTCCTGTTGACTCCTTTCTGGGGACTTCAGAGAGAGCCCAGGGGTAGCCCCAGCAATGGTAACACTCAGAGGACAGAATGGGGGCCTGTTCCCTGCTGAGCAGGACTGTGAACTTGACAGGCCTGAGTAGGAAACAGGGATAGAAATGCCCTAAGCTTGAGTAGCATGCCGAGAGACCACTACTCCCTGAAGAAGGTGGTAGAAAAGGCTCTTATGATGGTAGGTCTGGCAGGGTTCAGTTCCCTTCCTTTTCCTATCCCCAGTGCCTGGCATAGAACCAGGTCCTAGGCAGGTGCCAGGAGACAGCTGTGCCATCAACCCGTGTCGCAGCAGGAGCTCAGGGAGAGCTGGGTTTGCCTAATCAAGGCTTGACTGTGCAATGTTCAAACATATACAGGACAGCTGCCCTCCCCATGGAAAGTGCCTACACCCCATGCTGCCACTCACAGAAACTGCCTGAATGCCAGACCTCCAATCCCCACCTGGCCTTGAGTTATCGACGACCCCAGATGTAGTAACTGAATCTTCCTGTGTGCAGAGGCCAGCAGCAGCCCTAATGTAGCATAATCACCCAATGGCATGTCCTCTAGTAGTCTACCCCAGAGTGCCTTGAGTTCCCAAGACTGACTTGGATTCTGGGCTACCTAAGTGGCAGGATCAAAGTCTGTCAAGCTGTTCTTCCCTAAACTTGTGCCTCACCTCTGGCTCTGTGTAGCAAAGACAGACCATGTCCATGGGGTGCCCTATAATTATGAGCTGTCACCATAGTACGTTTAACTCTGCCCATGGCTTTTCTTTTTTAAAAATATATTTTATGTATATTGGTATTTTACATGCATGTTTGTCTGTATACCACATGCTTGCCTAATACCTAAGTGGGGCAAAGACAGTGACAGGAACTGGAGTTACAGTTATGAAGTAACATGTAGGTGCTAGGAACTAAACCCAGGTCTGGAAGAATAGCTAGTGTCCTTAACTGCTGATCCATCTCTATAGCCCCTGGCCATGACTTTCTTAAGATGAAGCTTTAACACCTGACCCTTACTCTCCTGCAGGCTTGCCCACCGCTACAACATCACCAAGCCTAGTCAAGGCCATCTTTTCAGGAGGATCCCTAGCCTGGTCCCTCTCATACTGCCATAGATGCAACTTTCCTCTAAGCTTCCCTCTTTCCCACTGCAGAAAGACATATCTCCCACAGAACCTGTTGAGCACACCCTTCAGTCTTCCCTCTGGTGGCCAGAGAGATCTTTCTAGGACCCTCTAGGGAGCCCCTAAAGATTGTTCATTGTGCCTTCAGGGCCCAGGATGCCCAGAGCCTGTTTATTGCAGGAGGGATTCAAAACATGGGGGAAGAGTCACTGGGATATTGGCCAACATCTTTAGGAGAAAAGTAGGTCCGCGCACCTCAAGGACTGGTGGGATTGGGGAGACACAGACTGGTGGGGAGATCCAGATGGAGTGCAGGCTCAAGAGATACAGAGGCCACAGGAGGAGGAAGGTTCTACAACAAACACATGAGCTACAGTTAGCTAAGAAGCCACGAAACAGGATTACAGAGAGCTCACCTAGGTCAGCAGAATGGGGTGTGTGTGTCCACATGTACATGTGTGAGAGTTGACAGGGACATGAGGAGGAGCTGTGGAGACTGTGGACACTGGCTGCAAGGGCTAGCCTTAAGAATGGGGGTTTCCTGGCCTTGCACTAGCCACTCAGGGATAACCTGAGGTTCCTGTTCACTTTGGACCACAGCTTACAGCTAGGCCTTTCCCCAGAAGATGGGCTGACCAAGAAAGCCACGTGGCCTGAGACTCTCTGCTTTGGAGAAAAGCAGTAACTTGGGAACCTGGGTGAGCCAGAAGCTGGTTCCATCCTTAGACTAGGGATGGGGGTGGGGCGAAGTGAGGCCCACAGAACCCCTTGGCCAGGGTCTGCTGAGTTGCTGCTTGGGTAAGGGGCTCCCACTTCAGCCCCTTTTCCTTCCTTGCCTGTGTGGAAGAGATCTGGTGTTTCCCTTGGGACCCCATGGTGCTCTGGGCCCCATCTGCACTTCTGTGCTGGCAAATGCAGAAGAATTAGCTCAGCAACTTCCTCCCCCTAATCCCCCACCCCCACTCTAAATACCTTGGAATCAAGAGAAAAGCCGAGTGGCCGTTTGCAGCCTAATTCTCTTCAGCTGTGTGTGCGTGCGTGTATGCGTGCGTGTTCTTGGGAGCAGAGGCCTGTGAGGGAACCTTTTGAACCCCAAATGTTGGAGTTGGAGGGAACACAAGGAACGTTGAGTCCAGCCCCCACCATGTCCAGATGACATAAACCAGATACAGGAGGAGGATAAGACCTGCCTCTGTCACATGGAAGCCCAATCACAGAGCACCAGGTGCTGGGCTCTCTGCAGCACACTCATCCCTATAGTCCTCAGTCCCTGGAAGGTGATGAAGTGTAGGCACTGCACCGGAAGACACAATGATCGCAGAGCACCTAGGCTAGCTAGGCCTGGGAAGGGACTATAGTACAACCCAGCAAGGCTATGACTGCTGCCATCTCCCCCAAATTCCTTGGTGCCTCAGGCTTGCCCCATTCTCCCTCAGCTAGCTCCCATCTTCTTCCAGGACAGTCTGAAAGCTACCCAGTCCTCCCACGTCTCTCCAGAAACACTTATATGTTCCTTGTCACTCAATCAGAAAACAAATAAGCCCACTATCAAGATCTATTCCTCTCTAGTCTCCCCCCATCCCCAATAGAGAAGCAGGGTTGGGGGATATTCAGCAGGTGAACCAAGCTAACGGGGGCACTAACTGATTGACAGTACCCCATGTGTAGGAAGAAGGTGATGTAGGGTACACAGGTCTTGTCCCTTGAGTCTAGGACAAGGACAGGTTTCTTGGCCTAATCCACTTCTAAGACTGATCCAAGAAGACCTCTGGTAACCCTGATGAGGTGTCTTCTAGATGTCATATCATCAAAGGACATTGATTAGGGACAGAACTGAGGGCCCAGAATCTATACAGTAATAATAGACACTCATGAATCTACCACTTGTGAGGTGTGTTTTTGACAGGGACACAATTAGAAACCAGACTGTATTAAGTATAACATCATATAAACTCAATTTTCATGATTAAAAAAAAAAAAAAAACCCATTCTCAGCCTAGCAGTGGTAGCACACATCTTTAATTCCAGCTCTTGGGAGGCAGAGGCAGGCAGATCTCTGAGTTCGAGGCCAGCCTGGTCTACATAGTGAGTCCTAAGCCTACACAGAGAAACCCTATCTTGGGGGAAAAGAAATCAATTTTCAACACAGAATCCCTATCAAGCTTCATGACTCCTGGGAGGATGCTCACAGAATAGTGCCCTCACTTCAGGTAGCTTCCCAGTTGCAATAAAACAGAAGACCTTTGGGAAAGCACAAGTGAGGTCTTGAGGATCAACTAGGGTACTTCCACCAAACACAGCTCCCTCAGGCAGCAGAGATCTATCCATTTGGTTTGGATTAAAAACATCAATAACATTTTGAAAATGTGCCTGTATTTCTTACTGGGAGTTGTGTTTGGGAGAAACTTGTGGGTACTCTCCAAAGAACTGGGAATCCTGCTCTTCCAACCTTTCCTGCAATATGCCCGAAAGGAGGAGACCCAAAGAAAATGCCTAGCCTCCTGGGCCAGGGAAAGCAAAGGCCAGGGCCTCAGAACTAAGCTGGGAAGGGGTCTGCAGTCAGAAGGAGCAGGTTTTCAAATCAGAGCCATGGCCTCCTCACACTGTCCTGGTGCCTGGCTTGGCTGCTCCGTGGGGCATAAGCAGCACCTCTAACAGGCAGGTGGGAAATGAAAAGAGGGGCCCCTCCTGATCTCAGCCAAGGGAAGAGAATACCCATGTTCAACACATGGGTCTGCTGCCCCTTTTAGAGGTTGCTTGGGAGGTTAGCAATGGCAGGAAGCAAGAAGGTGGCTAGTCACCTATTTTGGTGGCACAGGGAGGTAGAAGAGGCCATTTGTGAGCCAAAGATCCTAAACTTCACTTCCAACATGCAAGTTCAAGGCTCAAATGGTGAATTTTAAGACAGTGGCAGGTCCTTAAGTGGTGGCATTAGTTGCACATCTGCTCTGGAATGGGCAGAAAAAAAAATCGCTAGTCAGGTATAAGGGTAGGACTGACCTTTGAATCGAATGTAGCATGTTTCAAATGGGCCCAAAGCAGATGTGTGGCCTGGCAGGAGGTGAGGTGGACCTAGGCACAGCTCTTGGGGGTAAGAAAGGAACTGCCTGATGACGGGAAGGGAAGATGACACAGTTTTCTCTTTTTCCCCAGATGAACAATGCAACTGAAGAAAAAGAAAAGAAAGAAAAACAAAAACACCCCACCAAACCCTCACCCAGTCAGTCATCCTTGGCAAGAGAGATTCCTGGCTGTTTTTGCAGACATATATTTCCAGCAAAAGCAGTTAAGATGTATGGCCTCTGCGTGCTTTAGATGACCACACCCTGGCCTGCTCACAGGACTGGCTCCCTCCCCTTCTCTCAGCTCCCTTGTTGGAAATCAGTTCTGGGCTGGTTTGGAGAGTACACCGAGTCCTACATGCTAAAGCTACAATTTGCATGGGAAGTCCACATTGCCCCCAGCCTTGCTTATGAATCCAGGCAAGTGGTATGTCCCCCAAATCTGGTATTTTGGCTTTTGTTTGTCAGGTTTCTTCAGGTTCTAGTTCAATGCCTAGCCCATGGGTAGTGAATAGACCATGTTGTCTACATGGATCATGGAATAATTAGACAGCATGAGAACTATTCTGAACACTCCAGAGATAGGACCACAAACCAAGAGAATCTGGAGGTGGGGTAGAGTGGCTGGGGTCTAATCTCAGGTCTACCATTACTTAGCTTTGTGACCTGGGCAGACTCAGGGTCCCTTCCATTTCAGACAAGTAGGACAGTCCTGAGACTTACCTCACTAGGTGATAACAAAGAATAACAAACAAGTCCATGTGGTGGCGGCACACACCTTTAATCCCTTAATCCCAGCATTCAGGGAGGCAGGGGCAGGTGGATCTCTATGAGTTCAAGGCTAGCCTGGTCTACAGAGTGAGTTCCAGGAGAGCTAGGGCTACACACAATGAAACCCTGCCTCAGAAAAAAACAAAACAACCACCACCCCCAACAACAACAATAAAAACACAGCAGCCTCAGGAGGATACCAGGGAACAGAGAAGATAGAGAGGGCAGAAATGCGTTTTGTATTCCAAGCTCAGGCAAGGACCAGTGTCCCCTCATTTTAGGCCATGGACCTTTTTAGGAACATTGGCTAATGTTCTGGGGCTGCACTGGGGTTGCTCTCATGCGAAATCAGAAAAGTGAGCTCCAGAATAAACCAGAACACGTGGGGGTAGGGCAACTATACTCCTTACATGTCAAAGGGAGGTGTACCCAGTGGGTTAGAGACTGCTAGACAGGCTCACCCAATCCAAACCCTGGAGACATCAGGCTGCTTCCTCTCGACCAATAACAATGTGCAGCACGGAGTTGTCTATGCCCAACCAATCGTGAGGCAGGTCTTTCCTTATTACTTAGCACCTGTCCAATCAACTGTGCTGTGGCTTTCACGTCACCAAGGTCTGGGTAGGTGGCCTGGCTATCGTCTCTAGGCCGAACAGTCGCTCGCTGCACAGATACGCTTCTCTGCTGGTTCTGTTTGGTCCAGTCAGGTCCGATGTGGTCTGCCTCATTTTGGATTAATTACTTCAGTGTGTTTCTCCTCGGCGCTGTTCCGGTCCAGTCCACCCCACTGTGCTTTGCTCAGAGTGGTCCTTCCCAGTATGGTTCTTAGCTTTCCCTCAGCGTGGTCATCCTCAGCACGGTTCTTCACGGTGAGGTCTCCACGTGGTTGTCCCTGAATCGGTTGGATGTGCTTCAGCTCGGATTACTTGAGCGCGGTTCGCCTCAGTCCCGGTCAGCCCTTCTCAGTGTGCTTTGCTCAACATGGTTCTTCTTTGGCGCACAGACCTCCACGGCCCGGTCGTATCCAGCGAGCTCTTACTGGTTTCAGCATGGTTGTCCTCGGTACGGTTCGATCTGCCTTAGCTCGGGTCACTTAATCGCAGATCGCTCCAGCGAGGATCATTTCAGCTGGAATCGCTCCTGTGTTGATCGTTCTGGCGCGGATCGGTTGCTTCGGCGCAGATCAATTGCTTCGGCGCAGATCAATTGCCTCGGCGCCGATCGGTTTCCTCGGCGCCGATCGGTTGCCTCGGTGCTGACGGTTGCCTTGGCGCTGATCGGTTGCCTTGGCGCCGATCGGTTGCCTTGGCGTGGATCGGTTGCCTTGGTACGCTCTGCTCTGCTTCTCGGCATTCTTTTTTTCGCCAGCCGGGTTTCCTCAGCGCTTTTTTCAGTACGCCAACATGCTACTTGTCCTCAGCGTGGTTCTTCCGGGAGCGCTTTTCTCCTCTGCTCGCTTCTCGGTGCTTCCTTTCCCTCAGCGTACTCTTCTCCTCCACGCGTGGTTTCCCTTGCTTTGTGGTTCTCCAGACAGTTTCCTCAGCATGGCACAAGTAGCAGGTCTGCTTGTCGGAGCAGGAAGCCCCCATGCGGCAAGTACCCGCGGCCAGAAGCCGAGGTGGTTCCGTGCCGCGCTTTCGCGGCTCCCTCTGCGTTTCGCGGCCGCGACTCCATCTTCGATTTGCGGTCCATGGTTCTATCTTCATCTTGACCACAGAGGCAGGGGGTGGCCTTGAGGTCGGTTGAGTCCCAAGGTGAGTGGCCCCGAACGCGCACGTGCTCAAGGCCGTGGGTTTCGGAGACCCAGGTAGTGTCCGAACACACTCGAACTGGGCCACAGGTTCTGGTCGTACCTCAAGCTTTGCAGTCTTGTGTGGCCCACACCAGGGTCTGGTAGCGTTGCTAGGTGGTGGCTGACTTAACGCGGAGAGCAGAGGGGCATGGTCTGGGGTGCTCTCACATATCGGGGAGGGGTATCGCGGAGCTGAGTCTGGGGGAGGCTGGTTATTCCTGAGTTCTGACTCTCGGATCTGGGTAGTGTGTGTGTTGGGGGAGGGGAGAGGTCTCTGTGTGTGCCTGTGGATCTGTGGTGGTTCCGAGTCCAGAGCAGAGTCGCGACTGGCATTGGGTAGGGATTCGGGTGATTCTGAGTCTGGAGCCGGTTGGGATGCGAGTCAGAATTCAGGCGTGGAGTCCATTGTGGTTCAGGATTGGAGTCCGGTGGTGGAGGCCGCTATGGTTCTTGACCTTCCTAATGCCGTGACCCTTTAATACAGTGCTCATGTTGTGGTAACCTCCAGACGTACAATTATTTTGTTGCTACTTCAGAACTGTAATTTTGCTACTGTTACGAATTGAAATGTAAACATTTGTGTTTTTTGATGATGTCAGGCAACCCCTATGAAAAAAATCATTAGGCCCCAAAGGGGCCGCGACCCACAGGTTGAGAAACACTGGGCTAGTCAGGCCCAAGTGAGGAAACAGCTGAGCTGAGTGTTACGTCCAGATTCTCAGTTGGACTTTGATCCCTTCCTGTGTTTGAGTTGAGATCCAAGAGTCCCAGGTCCCTTTTGGGGACTAGACAGAGGGTTTTGAGCTACATCCTGGGGAGTTTGGAAAGAATTAACGTTGGTTGAGTGTGAGAGCAGTGTGGTCTGATTTTTAGCGAGTGTAGATCACATTTTAAGAAGTAGTGTGTAAAAATCTTTGCCATATATGTGGATCAGAGTTGATTAAAGGTCCACCAAGGCCAGCCAGGGCGCCTATCTCAGCCCTCCATTTTGTTCTTCCCCGCTGATCACGTTCCCTTTCTGTAAAATGGGGATGAGTGCTTTCCGGTGGAACTGTTGTTGGCATAAAAGGGAGTAAGTAATTCACTATGGTAAAAATAGTTTTATCTTTTTTTTAAACATTTACTTATTTTATGCTGGACATAATTATACATGCCCTTTTTAAAAAAAATAGTTTTATCTTATATGATGAAAAGTACTAAAGGTTTTAATATTAACAGGCACAAATGATGTACATTTAGCAATCTTTCCTTATACTGTACCTTTGTTAGTCAGAAACTACCAGAAGGGAACTTTTTCTGTTCTTTTCCCTAGTACTTGCTCCACACTCAGCCATGAGCCTAATACACAGCCATCCTCAGGCAATACTTGTTGAAGGAAAGCAGGCAGGCAGGATTAACCAGATTTCTATGGTGTCTCAAATGATCCATTTCTGCACCTGTTTTCCAGATACTCACTAAGAAAAAACTTTAAGGATTGGATTGCTTGATTATGGTTCTATTTTAATGTGTTACAAACATACTAAGGAAAAAAGTGGGCCTGTTTCAGGATTTATGCTCCAGCTAGAAGGAGCTTTTAAAATAGTGAATCAGAGCATGTCTAAATTCAAATGAGAGCACAAATTAAAAAAAAAAAAAAAAAAAAGTATGTGCCATTTCCCTAATGAACATAGATGTAGAAGTCCCATGTACAGTATTGGTTAACTGAATCTAACAGTATATTAAACAACAGTTCTTAAACAAGTGGGATTTCTCCTTGGAATGTAAAGATGATCCAATATCAGAAACTCTATCCATGTAACTCACAGCATTAAGAGACTGCAGGAGAAAAACCCATATGGTTCTCTCAACAGAGGCAGAACATTTATGTGAAGAAGTTTAACGCCCATGTACACATTTGAGGGACTGGAGGACATTACTTAGAAAGCCAGAACTAGAAGAGAACTTCTCTAATTTGATTTAGTATATATCTAAAAACTTTTCAGTAAACTTAGAGAAACTATTAGCATGTGGTCAAGGGCATTATCCCAGCTACCTCCTAATACAAGGAAAAGAAATGGAGACATGAGGCTCTTATGGTAGGAAGAGTGAAACTAATTATTTACAAATCATAGGATTTATTTAGTTTTTTTTAAATTGGGATTTGCAAACATTTTGGTGTTACAACCTATGTGCACTTAAAAATTATTAAGACCCCTCCTGTTTATTTCTTAAGGTGGATTATATCTATTGGTAGTTATGTTCTTAGAAACTAAAACTGTGTGCTTAAAACATAGAGCTGTGCAAGCATATTTCCAGTGAGGTCATACCTTTGGAAAACTCTGACTTTGTAAGAGTCAAAATAGAAAAGGCAGATGAAGTCTGAGTATTATGAAAATACTTTTTCCTCAGACTTTCTGTGACCTTCCCTGAGAGGGTCTGAGTAGGTTTCTTGGGAATCTTTGGACTTTGAAAACTGCTGAGCTACCTGAAAAAAAAAATAGTTTTGCAACTAAGGAAAGATTTTACCAAATGTTTTGGGTATGTTCAGTATAAATATTGTTTTGGTATATACCCAAACAAACAAACAACAAACAGACCACATTTCTTTATACCAACAGTGATTTAAAGATGGAAGAAGTGTTCTAAGATAGAGAATAGCAACAAATTTTCTGGTCTAAACATTCTTTTTTTTTTTTTTTTAAGGATGATGTTTATGGGAAAAAATGTAAATTCCCATCGGAGGATAAAGGAAGGTATTTGGATGTGCAGAAACATCCGTTTTCTTGGATGGGAAAAGTTAGCATTAGAAACCTCAGTATTTTGCAAATCTATAAATTCAGTTAGGTTGCTGTCAGACTTGTAGTTGAAGGGTTTTAACATCTATTCCTCAAAAATGTGTGTGGAAGAAAAAGATCTACAAATGCCAAGTGAACTTTGAAATAACATTCCATGCCTTAGCAGCCAGAAGGGCATAGTGACAGACACCCAGAACAGATCTCAAAGAGCTCAGTCCTCAGTGTGATAGAAGTGGCACCACATATCAATGGAGACTACTTAGAAGATTTTAGAAAATAAAACAGAAAGATCCTGTGGATTTGAGACCCTAAAAAAGTGAGCTTCAAATAGACCAAAATTTTAAAGTGAAAGGTATTTGACATTTATTAAGAAAAATTATGGTGAATAATTTCCAGGTCCAGAGTGGCGTGGAGGTCTTAAACAGGAAAAATCTCAAGACTAAAATTTATGAATGTGAACAAACTATGCAAATTAAGGATTTCTATTAAACAAATCCTCCATGGCCAGTGCCACTATTTCCATAATAGAAAGGTATGGTTTGCCTTTTACTTCTTTCACAAATGTAATTTAGCCCATGACAAATTACAAGATAATTGAAATACTAAAACTAGAGAACAGCAGTTAAGATGAGGAGAAAGCCCTGCAAATCAGTGAGAAAAAGATGACAAGAGACTTGGAGGAGGGTTAACGGTGAAAATATGCCCAAACTTAAGTCACTAGAGAAATGCAAATCAAAGTGACATTTATTTTTCTTATGAGACGCCTTAGAAAGGAGGGTAACGCCAAGTGTTGGCAGAAGGTGGGGAACAAGCCTCCCTGCCTGCTGCAGGTGAGAAAGGAGGCCGGCACAGACATTCTGGAAAGCTGGCCAGCATTTTTTTCCTCAAATAAAATATTTTATACCTGCGGCGCAACAGTTTCCCTCTTGAGTAAACATGCTGGAGCAGTTCTCCCCCAGAACAAGGAGAGGCTGTGTGTGCCTGCTTAGCACAGCATGGCCTGGGGGTGATGGGGTGGTGGGCATTTGGCTCTGGTTGCTGTGGTTAGAAGCAGGGGACTAGATGTACACTTCACAAGATGGAGACACACAGAAACAGTACTGAGTGACACAAACACCAACAGAAGGAGGGTTTCAGTACATGCCTCTGTTTAAATTAGAATCACACACCACCCAGACCTGCAGTCACAGGGCATGCCATACATACATACATACAACGATATAAATAAAATTACTCTGGAGCAGCTGTCTGAGTGGAAGGGAGTTGGGGGTGGGGGTGCAGGCTGGAGATAGAATGAAAAAGCATGGAAGGAGCAGAGTGGTACTTTTAAACAGACCCTTCCAAGGTAACAGTTTTTTTATGGGATGAAGGCTGTCATTTACTCTGTGTGCCATGCACCAGAAACCAAAATCCAAGAATGAAGGAATAAATGTGCATCCATCCCTCTCCTGCCAGATACTCTCTGCTGACTCCTATTTCTAGGAACATCAGATTTTTACAGGACTGGCTTGCCCTGTACTCTCCCCATTTCTTCTTTTACCGAGCTCAGGCTTCACCAGCATTCTTTGTGTGTTTATGTGATTTATGCATTTGTGCACATATGTGACTGCTCTTCTAGATGCATGCACGTGTGGAGTTCAGAGGTGTCTTCCTCTGTCCCTTCCTACTTTATTTTTTGAGACAGGATCTCTTATTGTTTTGGGAGTTTACCACTTTGTCTTGACTGACTAGCCAGTGAGCCCTTTGGGCCCTTTGGGATCTTAGTGTCTGTGACCTACAGTCCCCATGATGGAGTTATAGGCATGTGTTACCACACCTGGATTTCAGGTTTTCATGATTTTCAGCAATCATAATTCCCAGCAATTACTGTGTCCAGTGAGTCATCTCCCCAGCCCAACACCAACATTCTTTTATTTTGTTACAACAGTGAAGTATTCCTCCCACCGCAGGGTCTTAAGGTTAGCCATCCTCCCTGGTTTGCCTTTTCCTGTAATGCTCTTCTGTCACTAGAAATGCCTTTTCTGATCTGCCATATCAGTCAGTTTCTTTGTCTATTTGTTAGCTCAGTCTCTGATGTGTGGACTGCACTGTGGTATTTTTCTTGTTCCTTAGGCATCCACTTGAGTTGGCTGCCTGTCTCCTCCACTAGAAGGGAGGTCCTGTGAGAGCATGTGTGTCTTCTCTATAGGGTTAACACTCTGCAGGTGTGTCACACATTTCTGGTGAATGGCTTCATTGATTTGTTGAATGAAAGGAGAGATCAGGCCAGGAAAAGTGTTCTTCCACTTTCAGTACTCAGTGAGAAAGTAAGTAGTGAAGGTTTCTTAACTGCCACCCTGGTGACATTTGCTGCAGGATTGGGGGGGATGGGGGGTGTAGGTGCTCTGTATTGTAGTATGTTTAGCAGCCTAAATGGCATTTACCTAGTAGAAGGAATCCTCTCACAGTTTTGATAACAGAACAAGCCTCCCTAGTTTACTACATAGCCTCTGGGAGGTGGGGGTAGGAGCACTCCCTGACAGGACTGCCTTAGACTAGTTTCAAGCAGCCTGATGGCTTTTCTGCTCTGATCCATTAAATACCCCAGTGGCATCCTGCCCCCAGCAAATCTACAGCCTCATGGCCCGTGTGAGAAAGATCCTGGCCTATGCCTGTATAATATAAGTACCACTATCTCTGCTCAGTGGTATAAATACTTTGGCAGGTAATTCCTGTCCCCACAAACTATGGGATTCCATTAAAATCTTTAGTTATAACAATCTTAAAACAACAACAAATGAACAAAGTTCCACTTATTATTTACGTGTCTGACTGTCTTGTCTGCATGTATGTATGTGTACCATGTATTTGCCTAGTATCCATGGAGGACAGAAGAGGACATCACATCCCTGGAACTGGAGTTCCAGATGATTACAAGCTGCCATACAGGTGTTGAGAAACAAATTTAGGTCCTCTACAAGAGCAACAAGTATTCTTAGCTGCTGAGATATTTCTAGCCCCAACTATTACAACAATCTTTTAAGCTTCAGTTCCTAAGTTATGTATAGCAATGGCACCTGTGGCTTTACCAGGTTGGAGATGGCCTGGAAAGAGGCTGGGTTGGTCTCCTCACTACCTCCAGTTAGTGCAGACTAGGGATCTAAAAGTTTACAGAACACTTAGGAGAAGAGGGTTTGCCTCAGAGAAGACTGGTTGGGGAGAGTAAGTGGGTGGCCTCTAATGCTGGGTTTCCTTTCCTTGTGCTTGCCTCTGATACCAGCCTTTGCCATGATCCTCTATGCTGCCTGGCCCCACAAAGTCTGGGTCACTGGCCAGAGCTCGGACTCCCAGAGTCCTGATCAGAGCCCTCAGGAAGGCTAGAGAGATTACAGCACAGAACTCCCTAGCCTCTCCCACAGGGAACTGAAAGCTTCCCTGAGCCTTTCCTAGGCCCTGAGACCCTTGTTGGCAATTTAAATGTGGCCTCCTTTATGGAAGAATCCCAACTCCTTGAGGAGTCTTGGGCTCACCCTCCCTAGCAGTCCTAGCCTTAGCCAGGAGAAGAAGCTGATCTAATTGCTGTTTCTCCTAATAATGCTAATTGTGGCAATTAGTCTCTGAGAATAGGGAGGGGGCAGGGCCAAGCATACTAGTTTGTCCTTAGCTCAGATCCAGGCCCATTATTCAGGCTCTTGTCCAGGTGACTGAGCTCTGTGAAGGTTCTGCATGGGCGAAGATGCAGAGGTAAAGGAGGCAGGGTTGAGGCCTGCTGACTTCCAGGGATGGTTACAGTGTCCATACAGGTGACCCAGGGCTTTGCCATGAGGTCCTTCCAAAAGAGGGTCTAACTGTGTTATAGAGATGGTCTGAATTAGTCAACAGACCAATATCCACCCTCTCCTCTCTGTATATGTATGTAAGTATAAGAGAGAGAGACCGGGGAGGGGGATAAGGGCTATCTTGTATGATAGGAAGTTAAGTTTGGAAGCATATGGCTTTTATGGATTAAGGAGCCATTCCTTAGTATGCCTAATGGAAGATCTAAACCCATTAACCTCCTAACACAAACCAAAGGAGGCAATGTTTCTTTATTCTGCAGTCTTGCTTACAAAGCCCCCTGGGCCCTGTTCTCTCTGGGAGCCAGGAGCATGGTCTGATGGAAGGAAACTTAGTCCCAGGCCCAGGCATAAGCAGCCTACATGCTGAGTTACTCTAAGGTTATACAGTAGCTGACTTTTAGTCAGTCTATAGTGTCTGTAGGGTACAGAACCTTTCCAGGAAGTGAATTATGCTCCATTTTATAGACTTAGACATTATTCAACACATACTTGTTGAAAGTCCACCACGAATCACACAATTGGCTTGAGGAGAAGGGATTTTACAGGAGTTAGGCCATGCCTGTCCTGTGGGGTCTGTGTTTGGTTATACACCAAGAGGAATATTCCTGAGAGCTAGAGATATAGAAAGAGGCCTGTCAGGAGCCAGCCAGAACCAATCTGGAATCCTAGTGAGGCACCAAGACCAGGAAGGCATGGTGAAGGAGGAAAAGAGAGAGAAAGAAGCCAGGTTTGCAAACCAGGGTCCAGAGCTACAGCAGGCCTTGCTTCCTGTGAGGGTCTTGGGCTTGTTCTGTGACCACCAAGAGCTGCTATGGGTCAGGGATTGTCTTGCTGAGTGTAGAGTGAATAGGAAGGGCATGGAGCAAGTAAGTCATCATTTAGAAGGTGTGGTCTACCAGGGCAGTGACAGAGCAAAAGGGAGTAGAGTGACCAGCCTGGTGTGGTAACAGACTAGTTGGGGCAGCTAGGAGAGGATGTGTTGGAGATGATTCCTGGATTTCGGGCTTACATTACTGGGAGAACTTTTATTGGAGGAGGAACAGTAAGTTGGGGGAATGGAATATGAAGTAGATAGATAAGGTGGGTCCATCCACTTAAATAAATGATGGTAGTCAGCCCAGGAGTTCCTGGTGCCAAGGGGACCATCGTAGTGAAAGAAGGGCAGTGAAACTGGAGGCAGCCAGCAGGGTGGCCAGACAGCCAGCGTGGGACAGATAGAAAAGAGGAACCCATTCTTCCAGGGGTCATATGGAGTCTGGTGTGCTAGTCTTATGAGGGTTGGCAGTAGGTAGCAACTTAACCTGGTGTGTGCCTCCTGCTGGGAGGACTGTGACACGTGCCTTTCTCCAGGACAACTAGAGAGAAGTCCTTATTCGTTCTGTTTTCTTTCTCTGTTCCTAGAATCAGGGTAGTAAAGAGGACTTCTTCACAAAAGGTGCAGGGAGGGTCACCTCCCTCAGGAGGCCTCGTCCTTGCTGAAGTATTTCATAATCTTGGAAAGATGGAAAATCCTTCTACCCATTTTAATGCAAAGCTGGGAAAGCTTTTAAAAAAATGGCCTTGAATAGGCTGAGATGAAAAACAAAGAGGCTGCCAACACTTGAGATTGGGGGGAAGGGGAGTATGGTGTAGGGAGACTTTGGTAGGCTCCAAAGTTAGCAGTTTCTGAGCTTTAGTGTTCAGACCCGGAGGCCCAAGCCAAGTAGGGAAGGACCAGGGTTAAAGGTGCAAGGGGCGACGGTCCTTTGGCAGAAGAGGTTTCTTTCTTGTTTTGTATTTCTGATTAACTGTTCAAACAGCCTTCAAAGATTCTTCAAAAGTGGTTAACTGTGGGTCCTCCACTTCTGCCTGCTAAGTTTTAAACATAGCTGAGCCCGGAGTATCCCTCCCAAAAGCTCAGAGGCCAGAACAAACTCTATACCAGGTCTGCCCAGCCTTCACCTTGTATGTCTAGGAATGATGTACATTACAGTAGAGGCTCAGATCCCTTCCTCATTTATCCTCTGCCCTTTGCCCAGGATTTAGTGGGTTTTGCTAATATTACTGTAACTTCTAAGTGAACCTTCCAGGTCATCATAAAAGAGCAGGGACTGTATAGCAAGACCTGGATGGGGAAAGTGGCTCAAACTGTTAAAAATAAGCTCCCAACAGTAGAAGGGAAGTACTCCCTCCATGAGGCCTGAGGTCAGTGTTCCCAGTAATCACTCCTGCCAAGTTATACCTACCTTAAGGGTTCCAGGGTCACACCCTATCCTTAACCACTCAGAACTTTTAAGAGATGGCATTTCATACCTACATATACTGTCACAAATATATACAACCAGTGTGTATAGACATCTATCCTATTCTCTGTTAGGGCCCAAGATTGTATCTCATTCCCATTTCTTCTTGTCTTTCTCTTAGCCTGTGTGGCAGCCACTTTGTAATAGATGCTGAGACCTACTAAGATCCATGGCTATTCTGGAAGTCCAAGGACTGTTACCCACCCAATCCTTGCTCTCTGGGATCCTAGCTTTTCTAAGGGAGGTGGTAGCCCTCTCAGCTGTGTCAGCACTTCCAGTGCTCTTTAACTACTGCTAGGCATTTGTGGACTTCAAGTTCTGTGGATGGGATTTAATGCTTGTAAAAGCACCAAAAGAAAGAGTATAGGAAAAGAAAACTCAGCCACACTGAAGGACTTGTCTGAGGCTACTGGGTACCTGACATGACAGAACTGTATGACATGAGTCCTGCTTCTGGGGAAACCAGCACTCCATGTCTGTAGAAGGGCTACTTCCCTCTTAACCTTGGCAGAGAGAGTACTCTTGGGTTCATGCTTCCACAGAAGCAGTCTCTGTAGGAGTAGAGAGTCAGATCCTGCTCTCCCAGCCCTCTGCTTGGGCAAAAGTCTTCTAAGAAGTCACATTCTAAAGCAAGTCACAGGGATCACTATTGGGAAAGGCAGCCTGGGGTGCCAGGGTTCTGGAGCAGTGGGAGGCCATCCCTGACATGTAGGTGTGAGTGCTTATAAACACCATGGTAGGTATGTAGAAGGGCCCCCAGGACACCATGATAAGGTACCACTTCCCTTCCTGCCTGGGTTGCTTTGGCACCAAATGCCCCACAACTAACCTGCTATAAAAAGATAGCCGTGGTCCATATGCAAAGACAGATGCCTCTAGCAGCCTGCCCTGACTTTTCTCAGTAGGCCACATTCTTGATTCTGTTTTTAAAACTCCCTAAGTCTCAAGAATCCAGAAAATAGCTACTAGAACAAATGTTTATGTTCTTCTTGCTATGTCATTCATTCTGTCCTTCCCATGGATGCTGGACAGAGAGAGGACAAGGAAAGGTACTGTCTGGAAAGGCTGTAGCTAAAATCTTTGGGGCCATTATCCTATGCAGTGCTGTCCTCCTCTTCATTTGCTTCTTAGGGGCGAGCTTCTCCTCCTCCTATAGGTTCTTTTCCCCAAAGCCACTTGAAAGGCCTTAAATTTTAGAGGGAGGGATAACCTGAGGGTGGCACTGAGTCTCATGGTGCAGATGAGAGATTATCTGTGCAGAGCTGATAGAACCCTCAGTCTGCAGGGCTGACTTCAAAGCTGCTGCTGGGCTTAACCCACTGCATCAAAGTCAGCTAGTTAAACAGTTTGCACATAAAAGGGAGAGTGGAGACTTAAAGGCCTTCCTATGAAGGCAGGCAGGCAGGCAGGCAGGCAGGCAGGCAGGCAGGCAGGCAGGCAGGCAGGCAGTCCGGCAGTCCACCCTCCTCTCAGGCACAAGAGCCACTGGAGGAGAAAGTAACTGCTTCTCAAAGACTTGAAGAAATTACTGTATATTCCAGTTTAGGGTTTGAAGGTCCTACAAGCCTTAGGCCTTATGAGGCACCTGGGTGGAGATGCCCTCCATATCCTTTCCATTCCCTGCTTTATATCCCGCCTTGCACTCTGCTTCCCTGCCTCCAGCACCTATGGTTTGGGTGGCAGATTATTTAGCTGTTGGGAATGAGGAGGTATGACATGGTAGTACAGAAGGAACTCAAGACTGCTCAGGCTGGACCCTGGCTTTTAGATATGTTTAAACAATGGCTTGTTACAGAACCTTCCTTCTAGCTCTAGCAGCCTTGTGTGAGTGGGTTTAGAGGATACCCTCCTCCAGCCTCCCCCAGAACTCTCTGCAAAGGACCTGGAGTATCTATATTGCTGGGTTCCTTGCCTTGCACGACTCCTGTATACTTTAGTCCCAGAAGCACCAACTTCTCAAGCAGAGCCTAACCTTTCAGAGCAGGGAGGGGTGTTGACCCTGCCCTCATTCTGGGAGACATCAACGGGAAACTGGAAGCATTCCTTACTGACCCCCAGTGAGTGGGAGAAAAGTAGCAGCTCAGCTCAGCAGGCTGGGCTGGGGATTTTCCATCCTGCCAAGGATATCCACATGATATCCCACTCTGGCCTCTGAGGAACCAGGGTTTGTTCTCAACCTGTTGGTGCCACAAAGTGCCAGGCTTGTTGGCTTCAGGGCATATCCAGCCATCCAAGGAGCTCCCTATCCTCAGGGTCCTCATGACATGCTGACTACTAGTTTGAAATCTTATCATCATTTCTTATTCCAGCAGGTTCCCCTGAGACCTGACTAGCCTCTGTGGGGGCCCAAGAAAATAAAGATAAGATACCTACTCCCATCCCCAGCTATTTACCTACTAGGTCTTTTGTGGGGTATACACTGTAGCCTAAGTACCAGCCCAATGCAGACCAAGCTATCTGAGGCTGTTCAAGCCCTCAAGCAAAGCACTGTGAGGTCTGAAGATTCAGTACCTCCCAAGTGGAGGGAGCAGAAATGGTCACATTAATGCTAGCACCAGGGTACCGCCTTGACTAATGTGAGCTTTTGGTAGCTTCTGGCTCTCAGATCTTCATGTACAATTTTTGTAGACTAAAGATAACCTACTCTACTCAGGGTATCTAATCCCATTCCTAAGAGTTGGACTCTCAGGATTTGAACCGAGTCTCAGCAAACTCAGGCTTTATTATTATTGTTGTTGTTGTCTCAGCAAACTCAGGCTTTATTATTATTATTGTTGTTATTATTTTTATTATTATTTTGCCTTTATTTACCAGGATGATGGGCCAGGTATGCTATGAGACAGGTGTCCATGTGACCCTCACAGACCTGAACTGGGCTACCTCTGCCTTCAGGGTTGTCATCAGGTATACACACATAAGGGCCTCTCTGGAACATGTAGCATCTCTGAGTCACTTTTCATAATTTTAGGGGATGTTCAGGACTGCTAACTTTACAATGGTTGGGGTACAGGTTTATAGTTACTGGTCCTGTGCTGGAAATGAAGCTGATAAGATAGGTTTTTTTTTTTTTTTTTTTAAAGCGTACACCATGTATTTGGCATCCAGTGAGGTCGCATATGTAGCATGTTGATGGGAGATGTGATTCTGTATATATGTTTCTCATACTGTTAATAAAGCCCTGTGGCCAATAGAAAACTAGATAGGTGGGGCTAGGAGACTAGGAGGAGGAAGAGGAAGTAGTAGGTGGGGTCGAGATGTAGCCCAGAGAAGGAGCAGGACGCCAGCCGTGGCTCCCCATAAGACGACCACGTGGAAATACTTAGATAAGTAGAAATGGGTTAATGATTAAGACAGAGCTAGCCCATAAACAGTAATGTAACTGGCCAACAGGATTGTATCAAATACAGAGTCTCTGAGTGTTATTTGGGGCTGGCGCGGCTGTGGGCCCACGTGGCGGCGGGACCGGGAGGCCGGCGGGGAGACCTGCCGTAACAGCATGTCATATATGCTTTTTGTAGCCTCAAACTGGGCCTGAGAACAAATGTGTTGATGAGGAGAGTGCTAATACTCACAGCTGTCTCTGCAGCAACATCCTCCTAAGAGGTGGGAGCTACTCTGAGGCTTTAGGTGAGATGGCTAAGGGGAAGTGTAGGGGTTATTTAAAAATAGTAGAGAAAACCTGGTAGTATAGTCTCTGGGCACAAGCATCAATATTTGTCAGCTGGGTTGGGTGTCCTGGTGTTGCTGATAAGCCCTAGTGAGCATGTTCCTCCCTTAGCCTAGAGCTCACAGGACTGGCCAAAGAGAATGCACTGTGGTCTCAGGGATGTCCTCCTGAGCCAGCAGCACTACTGACGGGGTGTTTGCTCAATGTTTCCAGGGCCTGGTCACACAACCAGGCTGGAATAGGCTCAGAGGGCAAGATTAGACAAATTGAGAGCTAAGAAAATCATTGAAAATACCAGGAGGCTCATGGTTTACTATCAATATTGGCCTTCTTTATAGAAAAAGTAGAAAAAAAAAATCCTTAGAGAAACCCTATCTAAGTTCCAAAGTGCTCTTTGTAGCAGGCTGAATCATGGGAAATCCTGGTGGAGACATATTGAGCACTGACATGTGACTGAGCTCTAGTTGAGGTATTCCCTCCCTATGGATTTCTCAGCCAAAGCAAGTACTCAGTTGGCTTCCAATTTCAACAAGACTATCTTCAAGTATTCTACAGATGAGGGGGCATTTACTCGTTTCTGCCAAATTTACTTAAGGGACATAGAAGGTAAATCTGTTGTTTTTCCAACACCCAGAAGTAGAAAGGTGGAAGGAGAAGGGAGAGGTTGGTTAGAAAGCCAAGAACACTGTTATGTATCCCCACATGAAAAAGGATGCTGCTGAGGGTTGATTGCATCTATCTCCTCTGTATCTGGTCTAGGCAGTGACTGTCTAGGCCTTCATCTCACCATGGACCACTTGAGACGAGAGACTGCAATGACAGAAGTTGGGTGGATTGCTTGGATTGGGTAAAGTCGATAATAGATAATACCTGATAGTGGGTACTTCTCAAGTCCTGTAATGTGCCCCATTCTTTAAGGGAAACCATTCCCTTAAGAGCTGGCATGAAGAATTAATGTGGCTGTGCCTGTTTATAAGCCCTTTGAGCTAGTACTGCCCAAGGAAAGACAGGCTGACAAAAAGAAGTTCTTCTTAATGCAAAGAGGCAAAGGCAGTCATCAAGCTTTGTCTTAACTAGGAACATGTCAATGTATATCATTGGCCATCTTCCATGTACATGGCTTAGAAGAGGCAGCTCTGAATGGTGGCCAGAGGGAATCACCTAACACAGCCTGGCTATGATCACATTTGGGTCATGGAACAAAAGTAGCTAGCTCCGAGGGTTCATGCACCTATAAGAAACCCAGAGAGAGAACAAGGAGGCTCAGGGACTTAGGCCAAGCTTCTGATCCACACATTGAGAGACAGAAAAGTAAGGGATGTTCCCTGCAGCAAGATGAAGGGCTAGCTATGGGGATAGCATTTGAAATGCTAGTACTTGAGGGCCGTGTGCGTGTGGTGCTGGCTAGCAGGAAGGTTTCTACTGATGCCTGAGGCTTGCTCTAGCTCATAAATCTCCACTTCTCCTTAGCAGTGTGAAATGTTTACTCTGAACTAAGCCTCTGCTTTAACAAGTCATGTTTCAATAGGAAAACTGTCGTTGATGGAATCGAATGCAATTCCTCCTTTTTTTCCAGTTACCCATTCCTAAGAAAAGCACAGCCATTTTGGCAAGCAGCCAGAGCCACAGGAACCAGCATTTGACCAGCATTTGCAGACAGTAGTAGCAGATATGATGGTCTTGTGTGCATAAGGGAGAACCTGCCTCTATGTGCCTGGTCTTGTCATTTCTTCAGGCTGACAATTCTAGAGGGTTGGGAACCTGTGCTCTATCCTTCACTTCCAGCCCCATTACCCATTGTGTGGAACCCCTCAGTGGAACCTTTTGTCTTGATATTGGTTCATTTGTAAGACTGGCCTGTTGCTGTGCTTCTGAGTTATATTTTAGGTACTAGGGCATCCCAAGGCCCCTGGGCTTTGACTAATGAGACTGCTAAGCAGCAACAGAAGTCTTGTTGCCTCAGGAGAACCTAGCTAGTTCTACCCAGTGTTGAGAGTATGAACACACCAACATGTGGCAGGAGATCTACCAACCCTAAGGCACCAGTATGTTTTTTTTTGTTTTTTTGTTTTTGTTTTTTTTTTTTTTTTTTTTTTACCTAAACTGGAGAGTGGATTTCCTGTGTATATCTAAATGTAAGGGGTTGCAGATACAACTTAGAAACATTTGCTGCACCCAGGCTTTGATCTGTAAAAACCAAGATGCTTCCTTCCATGTGAAATCCTTCCAAGAGAACCACAAAAACTATTACATTTCTAGAATGACAGACAGGAAGGAGCAGGCTGTAAGAGTAGAAAGTTGTGATGGGATAGCTTTTGGGAGACTTTGGGACACCAAGTCCCATGGATAGAACCTTGGTGGGGAGCTTTGAAGCCTTGCTGCCCCTTCAAGATGTTTCTGGCATTCACAAGTTCTAAAGAAGCCTTCACAGCCCTAGCCTGGGTCCTAGAACCTGATTGGATGTTGAGGCCTCAGTCATTTATATGTTCATTTATTTCTTCATTAAACATTCACTGAAGGTCCACTATGGGCTCCAAGCAGATCGAACACTGAAGATAAAACACTGAATGAAGTGGTCAGTGTCTGCCCTCATGGACCTCAGTGTCTGCCCTCATGGACCTTGAATGGGATTGACAGAGAAAGTTGGTAAACTCTTTACCACAAACATGCAGTTATACATTAAAAATGAGGGCTGGGAGTGCAGTTCTCCATGGGTCAATCTGAAGCTTAGAAATAACTTTAGGAACATTTCAGCCTAAGAAATCAGCCCTGGCTTGTGAAGGTCAGAAGAGAGCTTGGAATGTTTAAATACAATGCCAATAGAATGTTATGGGAGCTAGGGGCACCTTCAGCAGATCAAGTGCTCCCTGGCTTTGTGACTTGGGCCCTAGACTTGATCACTCTAGTTTCAATTTGATTATCTCTAAATCAGAAATGATAGATAGTATTCATATGTCAGAAAACTGCTTTGAGGATTAGTGAAGTGATGTGTATAAAGCACTCAGCATAATGCCTGAAAACTCTAAGTAGTATTAGCTCAGGATTATTCTTTAGACTGACAGTGTGCTCAGATCGAGCATGTTTTCTTCTCAAAGAATAGAGTGGCAATTCTTTTAGAGTACCCAGATGCTGATGGTAAAACCAGGATTGTCCTGTTACTACTGTCCCTAGGCCCGCTTCTAGATAAATGTGAGGGGGCCCTGGTACTCAAAAGAGCAAGTTTTCCTCTAGTTGTGTGCAGGGTTTTGCACTGAGTTTTCTAGCTCCCTCCAGCTCTAAGAGCATTTATCTGTCACATATCAGCTTTGCTTAGCCTTGACCAGCTTTTAGATCCATGGGATTTCAAAGCCACCCCTTTAGAGCTGTGTGCACCGTGTGTGCCTATCATTTGTGGATATATTTATTTGTAGGTAGGGCACAGCTAAAACCCCCAGAAACATTGTCCTAGGAAGACTGTATTATTTCTAGGCTTCATAGTGGCCTAATAGGGACCACTTTGGTTTAACCACAAAGCCTCACTTCCTACCAGAGAGTCTGTGGACAGAGTCTGTTTCCATTGACCCCAGATGACTAATCTTTTTCAATTCTCCAAGGTCTAAGATCCTACCTCTAAATGGGGGTGAACAGTGAATTATAAGACTAGGGTGTCCCAGAGTTGGAGAGATAGGTAAAACAGAGTAGAATGGTTGGCTTAGAACTTTCAGAAGAGATCTTACTGTTTCTGCCTCTTGAGTGCTAGTTCTGTATCTATCTTCCATCAATGTAATGGGCTTCTTTCTAGCTCTTCTACCCTCATAATATAATGTAAAAATATTTTCCTTGGCATTCTCATAGCATTAGAAAATGGAATTGTAGAAGGATTTTTTTTTTCTTAGGACCTTTTTTTTTTCTTTTATTTTTGATTAAAAATGATCATATTCTCAATGACATCTTCTAAAATCTCTGTTGAGTAAAAAAAATCCACTGATATGCTAATTTAACAATGCTAGCATGATATAAGAACACATACCTATCAAACCTATGACAACTAGTGCAAAACTCTTAAACATTAGCAAAGGAAGTCTGGCAGTTTAAAAAAATATAGACCTGAATTAAGGTCCTAGCAAGATGCAAAGACATAAATAACCTGGGTGAGTCTCAGAGGTGGGGAGAGAAAGAGCTTCATCTTTATTCAAAGATGGCATGCTACTTGGCTCAATTCATGTAACATTTCTATAATGCCATGTGTGGTGGTACATGCCTTTAATCTCAGCACTTGGTGGCAGAGGCAGGCGAATCTCTGAGTTCCAGCTTAACTGAGGGTTCATGTGGACTCTGACTAAAAATTATAAAAGTATGTAAATAAATATGAGTTAGTAGTTGCCAGGGGCTCAGGGCAGTAGGGCAGGAGGCCATGGGGTGCCATGAAGTGCTGTATATATGGCCCCTTGAGGCCACAGAAACATCCTGCAGCGGCACTGTACCCTAAGCTTGATAGGCTCCTGTAATTCTAAAGATGTCACTAGGGGAAAGTGGCCAAAGGACACAGGGAATCTCTTTGCTATTTCTTTCAGGTGTATGTCAATGTATAGTTACCTAAAAGTAGAATGTTAAAAAAAAAAGTCATACCTTACCTAAATCAGTAGTGCCTTAAAAACACCAAGAAGTTAACTAAAAAAATGTAAGAGAAATATGGGTGACTGGATAAAGAGCTAAACAATATAGAGACTTTATAGTTCACGTGAGCATTTGGAGTAATACTTCTACCTGTAAATAGTAGTTTTTTATTTACAAAGGTGATTTTTCCTTAACTGACGAAGAGTCAGTAGAGATTATCAGCAGAATAAGAAAGGTTGCACACAAATTTTAACTACATGAGTTGATTCTAAGGTTTGTGAAAACAGTAGCATGTTTCATGATGCTGAAGCAGCTGCAGCCACCTCTGTATCTCTCTAGCCTAGCCTGACATCTTACCCCACCATCATGGCTGGGCTGATTGTTCCATCAAGGTGAGAAAGACAATGCTTTCTAAGATTATGCTCCCATTCTCAATAACTTTAAGGGGCTGCATCTGCCTTGCTTCTGACACTGATGCTACTCAGCCAGACTTCCCTCTCCACTGGCTTTGCTAAGCATGGAGAATTTCGGTTGCAAATAATAAAAGATGAGCCAACTCTTACAATGTATAATACAATTAAGGAGCACAGCAGCCAACTCATGTTTAGTACCTTTCTACCTGGCTCCACTTTAATATATCTCACCCAGAACAGCTTAGGAGGAAGGTGCTTTTATTATTATTTTATAGGCCAAAGGTATATAGAAAGTGGTGGAGGCTGGATTTAAACTTAGTCTGTGGCTCCAGAACCTGCTTTTGACCACCAAACAAGTAGCAGATGTGGCATTCCTCCCAAACAGTTTCACGTGGACAAAGTTGGAAAAGCATATAAATAGTGCAGGTGACCCAGCTGAGAATGGGACTGAGTCCTTGCTTTGCAGCTCATACTGTGGAATCATTTTGACCTGCATAGGTTGTAACAGAACTGAACTAATCCTTTCTAGTGTCTCCCTACCTGCTTTTGGTGACTGGTGCAGAGGAGGAGCTGGGCTACATGTTAGGATTATGGTTAAGTTGGTTTTTGTTTGTTTGTTTTCAGTTTCTGGGGACTGAACCCAGTGTTTTCCACATGCAAGTCGTTCTACTACTGAACTATTCTCAAAGGCCTGTTGTAGTTCTTTTAAACAAACAAAAACCCCCTGCCTTGAATTACACTTTATTCTCTTATTCTCTCCTAATGTGATAAATTTGGTTTTCTTAATATGCCCTTAAAGCATGATTAGACATGTACCCTGATGACTTCTGTGTCTGGCCATAACATCCTATTTGGATGTTGCCTGAATGGTAAGCTGGTAAGAATTAAAGTTCTCATGGTCCCTGATGGGATTAGCTGATGAAGACTAGGTCAGGAGTTAAGGCTGAGTGTCAGTCATATCCATAGCCATACTTAGATAATAGGCCAGTCAGTAAGCCACTCACTAGCTGGATGCATTGTGAATGGACACTTCATGTCATTGTGTCTTAGACAATATACTAAGAAGACTTGCTATACAGAAACACACATCATAAAGCTATATATTAAAACCAGTAGGCACAGTACAGTCCCAAGGAGAGCCTGGAAACAGATATAAACAAGACTATGATATTCAATCAAAATAGCAGTTAAAATAGTAGGAAAAAAGGTAGTACATTTTGTGTTGGAACAATCACATAACTATGAAAAATAAATTGACTTACTGACTATTCCAAGTCCAGACAAACAAATATAATGTAAATGTAAAGCATGAAATAAAAGATGATAGAAAATATGGGGAATTTAATTGAAGTAGTCTCACAATGAAGTTATTTCCAGGTCTGATACAAAAGCCCTAAATCATAAACAGACTGAAAGAGCTGACTCTGTAAAAGAATCTTAATAATTCAACAGTTACCAAAAAAGCTTAAAAAAGAGCAGGAGAAAGCTTTTTTAATGTATGTGCCATAGGTATTTTATATTAAGTAATTAAAAAAAGTCTGAAGTCTATGAAGAGATTGTCTTCAAAAAGCAAAACAAAAAAAAGGTTTTCAAATGTTTTAAATATTTAAAAAGATAAACCCTCACAGGGGAGAGATGACTCAGTGGGTTAGAGGGCTTGGTATGCAAGCATGAGGACCTGAGTTAGGATCTCAGTGCCTATATCAGAGGGTGGGTGTGATTGCATGCATGCCTGTAGCCTCAGTACCTGTTGAGGTCTAGAGGATTGTTGTTGCTTGCTAGCTTCCAGCCTAGGTCCGCTTCAATGAGAGACCCTGTCTCAAGGGAATAAAATAGATACTGATAGAGCAGGATACCCGATGTCCTCCTCTGACTTGTACATAGGCACATGCACCATGCATACGTGTGCACACACACACCCTATAGAACCCTTGATAAAAGAAAATCAAAGCTGTAGAATACTATGCATTAAATCTTTCAGCTTAACTGGGCAGTATATATCCTTGTGGTGAGATCTGGGGAAACACAGATTTGTGCAGCATTTACAGTAGTATAGATGGGCACAGTGTCTGTTTGGCATTGTCTATCAAAAGCTGAGGAAGTATTTTAATCCTTTTTGAAGTAGGTTGAAAAGACATGTTAAGATGAATCCATTTTTAAAATGAAGGCCAATACGTTGCGATAAGCAGATGAATGGAAGGTTATCTTGAAAAACTGGCAAGTTATGAAAAGGATAATTCACTTAGATAATAACAGTAATGTTTGCAGATAAGTACTTATTTTAGAAAAATAACAAATTGAGGGCGGTTTTATTTTGTAAAGCATTATATAGTACCATCTTGCAGAGAGGATGTTTTTGCAGAAATATGGCAGGGCTTGGCCCATTATCAAAGGGGCTACCATGCATCTTCCATGATCTCATTGACTCACCCTTGAAATGCTTATCTAGTATCAGGCTGCATCTTCTTTCCAGTATATAACTGATTTGTCTGATTTCCATGGGAGAAGTTCATCAGAAAATCCCTTTCCAACTTGATGCATTCTCTTACAAGATTTATAGTTACCCTTAGTAAGTGCTTTACTTTGTGTGTGCTTAATATTATTTGGTGGATAAGAGCAGCCTAGAAGGAGCTCAGTCAACAGAGATGTCAGCAGGGATAACATGTGTGGGGAGGAATAGCTATGTTCAATGGGGAGAGCAATTTCAGAGGGAACTAATTTCATAAGTGGTCAGTTCATAAGTGAATACACTTGAATGGCTATCACTATTTTTAGCTACTCTATACATTCATCAATAGGGGACTTGTTCCATAAATCATGGTACAATCAGAGACTCTGCAGCTGTTAGTAGAAAGGATGTTTGCTGCTTGTCTGAGTAAAGCTCCATCTTCTCATGCATATCCATTGGTGCTGAGCACCCATGCTAAGCCTGTAAAGATTTATTTGGCATGGATTTATCTGGGACATAGGTCTCAGCTCAGTATACTGGCAGTACTCCGTTCTCTTCATGAACTCTGGGGTTGCTTCATGATAGAACATCTACCCCTGGCCACTGTGTGCTGTTGGCCTCCTAATCTCTGTATTGTGTCAACAGCACCCTTGGGAATGTTCATACTCTATGAACTACTCTTTGGGGGAGAGTCTGAGCCCTACCTATTAAAGGTGCCTTTAGGAAGATGGCTTTTAGTACCTAGTGTGGTATTACTGATCCTGCACCACCATCTATCTATATGGCTTTTCCAGGCACTTTTGAGTCCACATGTTGACTAGAAATGGGACTGGTTCCAAGAACACACCAGCTAACAACCTGAGCAGAACAGTGAGCACGTTCTGTCTGGAAAATGCCTGGCCCTGAGCAAAGGCCACATCCCCTTACAACACACTGGAATCCTGGCCACGAGAAAGCAGCACTGTTACCTGCTCACTTGAATATGCTTCTGTAAGTAAAACTGCTACTCAGATACAGCCCACCATAACAAGTCAGTCCTGTATAGACAGCTGCAGGACCATGGCCCCTACCTGTGCACAAGGCACATGTACAAGTGCACAGGAATGTGTGCTACCTGTGTCCAAAGGAGGCACAGAGACAGGTATCTTTGTTTTTGAAGTCCTTGGAAAGACCCAACTGGGCTGAAAAGAGTTGTAACATTTAGGGAAGGAAACTTGGTTATTAGGGTTGGAGTAGGAGAGCTTTAATTTTTACCATATTCCCTTCTGTACCCTGATTTATTTATCACTGCTCAATTTGTGTGAGTGCACATAAGTATGTGTGTTGTATTTTTTGTGATTAAAAAAACCATAATACTAATATATTATCATAAGTTTGCTCTGATATGCAGTGTATTTTATTGTGATTTTTGTTTTTTAGCACAACATTAATACTTCACAAAAGTCTTGCTTTGCATATGGCAGGTGTCATGCCAGATTGGGAGTGGATGTGGGCAGCCACAGTGTGCATGCTGTGTGGACAGCATGCCTGTGAGCAGCCACTCTCCAGGCATCGAGCTGGAAGTCTCTGGTTCATGTCACTCTGGAGCAGAGGCTGCTCTAGCACAAAGGAGGTTTTGAAAGCGAAAGGCAGAGCCAGAGTCAGGGCAGGCTCTGGGCAGGCTCCCAGAGAGTCCAGCAACCCTCTGCTGAAGGATGCCCTGCACCCCATTACACAGGCGGGCACCTCCTATGAAGTGAGATTGCCACATGGGTCTCATCATTACAGAATTTTGAGTGGAGTGATTCTAAAAGAAAAGAATGAGAACAGCATGTTCTTTTGTGCCTCATTAAATACTGAAGATTTTATGTAACTTTCCCCCATTTCAGGTAATTTTTGATTTGATGAATGAAGAATGACAACAGTTCATTTTTCAGTTCATTTGTGTCTCTATTGATCTACATATTTTCTAATGTATATCTGCCTTTTAAACTAATTTATTTTTAAATTTAACTTAGATCCCGTTCTGTAATCACATATCATATTGCCAAAAGTCTGCATTGGGGAAGACTGAGTTATCTTGCTCTGTTCTGGAGCTGGTTTGGCTGTCTGTTCTGTGGGAAATGACACAATGTTGACCTAAGAGGGGCCCTTACCTTTCCCTACTGAGTTCCAGTGGTTGGGGAAGAAGAAGCTGTGAGCCCACTCCCAAACCTGCTTGCCCATGCCCATTCAGGACATTCCTACGCTATGCTTGCCTATGGACTCTGCCCTTGGCAGCTCTGTTGCCCACCTGGGCTCTGGCAGACAAGTTAGGCGGGAAGAGGCCAGCCGAGTACCCGCCAGTATAAGGAGAAATGGAGAGAAACAGCTCCAGTCAGCCCCAGAAGGGAGGCCTGGAAAAACTCTGCAGCTGGAGCTAACACAAAGGACTTTTCAGATCCTGTAGCCAAGGTGCCCAGTGCTTTTTTTTAAAATACAGCTATTAGGGTGACAAGCCTTTCCAAAGGCCAGCAGTTGGCTAGAGTTTCCAGGAAGCTGGTCTGGCATGGGGCTGGGATCATAGCAACTTTTAACGAGAGAAGTTCAGAAGGAAGGAGTCATCAGGAAAGGTTTAAGGTTCAACAAACTTTTTGAATTATTTTGCAAAAAGTTCTGGCTTTCCAATTCAAAGGCATGTTTCCCTGTGATGGTTTTAACCCAGAGCTTATTTCAAAGACAACACAGACGGCACGTTTCTGATTCATTCCCTGGAGATATTTGCCCAATCCCAGAGACAGGCTCTGGAAGTACCCTCTAGTACCTAGGAACACTGGAGCCATCTTACTATCTCTTCAAATGGCCATCCACCCATGCATCTCTCACCTCTACCAGTTTCTTTGGCTGTAAGCACACATGCGCACACCTTCCCTAAGCAGGAAGCTGCTCTTTGCCAAAAGTGAATGGAATTCAGATTTCCAGAGGGTATCCTTGGTCTCCAGCCTCAATAGCTATCTGAAGAAGAAAGATCCTAGTGTGTGTGTGCTGGGGCTGGGAGAGAGGGGCTTCCATATCCATTCACATCTTTCTGGGCCCCAAGAAAAACCCACAAGTGGCTGTGCTCTCCCTAGCCCCACCCAGCCTCAATCACATTCCTTCCCTTCCTGAGCCCACCCTGGGTGGCCCCAGCAAACCAGCTTCCACTCCTCCCTTCCCACCAGTGGGGAGACCTAATTCTTGTCCACATTGAACAGCCAACAGTAAAAATGAAAATTACACTGCAAGCCCCAAACAGCTGAAAAGCACCCCCACCCCCTGTGCCTGTTCTCACCCCAGTAGGAGAATGTATCCTTTTTCTCTGTCTAGCAGCCCAAAGGACTAAGCTTTCACACCTTCTTGTGATTGCTTCCAGGAAATCCTTCTAGCCTAACTTCTGCCTGTAACATTCTTGGGCCTAGAAATGAAGAGGCTGCTGTTTGGGCTATTGTAGATCTTCACCACCAGAACTTTCCAACATAGTGGGGATCTGCATCCCCACCTAAGCCTTCCATGTCCCAGGATCCCCAGGATTTGCCCATTTATAAATGTTGACATGTTTTTGCTTTTGTTGTTGTTGTTGTTTTTGTTTTTCGAGACAGGGTTTCTCTGTATTTCTTTAGAGCCTGTCCTGGAACTAGCTCTGTAGACCAGGCTGGTCTTGAACTCATGAGATCTGCCTGCCTCTGCCTCCTGAGTGCTGGGATTAAAGGTGTATGCCACCAACACCTGGCGTGGTTATTTGATTTGAATCTCAGCAGTGGCATTATATGCTGTTTCTCCTTAGTCTAAGTTATTGAGCTCTGTACTTGTTTAAATAAGCCAGGGAAGGTACAGGTGGAGACCCTTCTGTAACATCAGAATAAATGACTATGATGGACATTTTGGTTATATTCTTAGCTCAAAGGCTATGTGGAACTCTAGTCCAACCGCTCCCTTTCTTTGCTAGTGAGGATATTTTAAATGCCATAGCCTCCTAGTAGGCAGGATTATTTTTTCCTGAGATCAATTCTGGAGAAGACTGAGGCTTTGCAATCTGGGCCTAGCTACTTTACCTGGTTCCAGATGCCACAAGGTGCTCATCTTGTCTAGACACAGTTAGTTCGCTGTTTCTTCTATCTCTGTCTCTAAGACCAGTCTGATCCTCTTGCTTGGTCAAAAATAATGTTGTCCACTGAGGTATTGTAGCTGTTCTGTGAAGTATTAATTATGGCTTTCCTGGCCAGTCCCAGATCTCATCTTTAAGATTTCACGTCATACCTCCACTTTACCAATGTTTCCTTCCAGGCAGGGCCTGCAGTGGACTTGTTCTCATTACCTTGGAAGGATCTTTAAGTCCTAGTCCTTAGCTTTGAGTGTCCATTAAGATAGCCAGGATGTGGTACATAAGGAAGTATCCCAGGCAGCTAGCAATAATATATTCATTCGATCCAGCCCTACAGGAGGTGATTGACAGAATCTGATGCAGAGAGGATAAGTCTCACAAAAGAACATGGGGGAGGGAGGTAGGAGTTGGGCATGGCTTTTGGCTCTGACATTAGGCTCTTACTTATCCCGCCCATTCTCTTGTCTTTTCATTACATAACTTCAGGGATGTAACCCAAACCCAGGCCACATGGTACTGTGGTAGGGTCATTGCCCAGTGATGAGACAGTCTGGTGAAAAGCCTGGTAGCATGCAGGATGGGGAACCTAAGGGAAGACTATTTTAGTGAAGTCCTGAGCCTCTATCCCTACCCTTCTATAAACTGCATACTGAGGCCAGAAGCCTTTTGCTAAACACCACTCCACTGAAGGTCACCCATGCCCTCCTCTAGGCGCCTACTTCTGGCTACACTTGAAGCCTGACCTATCATACCAGGTCCTTGAGCCTGTATCTGGAGCCCACACATCTAGCTAATGGAGTTAATAGGGCAGATTTTGTTTTTTGTTTTTGTTTTCTGAAAAACAGCATTTCAGTGTTTCAGACTAGCAGAGTTTCAATTTAATTTAACCAGTCCAAGCTGAGCAGTGGTGCTACACACAGTACACCAGGCTGGCCTCGAACCCACAGAGATCTGCCCTACACCTTTGATCCCAGCATGTAGGAAGCAGAGGCAGATGGTCTACAGAGCAAGTTTCAGGACAGCCAAGGCTATATATAGAAAACCCTGTCTCAAAAAAATAAAACTACACATGTAAACCAGAGGAAAACAAAGGCAAGCCTATCTCTAAAAGGTGCAAGAGGGAGAATTAGGCAAGAGAAGAAAGATCTCCCAGGAGCAGGGAGTTGGCTCACATATATGGCCTAAGTGTAGACCAGACCATGGTAAGGGGACAGACAGGCCCAGAACACATGAGCACTTTAAGTCCCAATCAGACTTTTACCCTACCATTTCCATCTCAGGTACAGAGGCCAGCTGCCCGGAGGATGGCTGCCTAGTGCTATCTATCTCTTGGGGCAGCAAGTTTAGGCCCTAATACAGGTGGGTTCATCTAGGTAAGAACCCTGCTTGAGAGTGAGTATGTATGTGCATAGAGCTCCATACTCTCCACACCTGCCTGCCACCCCACTTCTCAACTATCTCCTACTACCTTGCAAATTCAACCTTATTTCTGCCTCAGTTCTCCAGTAGGCTACCACAAGCTACTGTTAGGGCAGAAGAGTACAGTACAGTCTGATCATATATGAGGGCTTAGAGCCAGAATCCTCAAAGAAAAGCCAAGGAGAATAGAAATTATCTCTTAAAACATGTTGAATTGCACCCCTCTCAAGTAATCCTTTTCAGAGCCTTTTGAATTACTCCATTCTGAGTTGATCTTAATGCCCACCGAAGTAGAAGCTCTAAAAGGGACTGCCTGAACTTCTGGGGCTGCCACCACATGTGTGGAGTGATTACTTAGAATATCTGCACAGATGGTAAGGTCAGGGCTATGGAGATAGAAATGCTTGACTTGGAGTGCAGACCTGGGCTTCTATCTACCATTCTCCATCTTTTACTTCTCTTCTTCCTTCATGTTTTCAAGATGTCATCTAGGTCTCCCATGGAGCCAGCTAGACCTGAAAGACTTATAGTCAGACCTCTGCCAAGGAGGTATATCTCAGGTGTGGCTTCTGTCCAGGATATCTGAGCTATCCTAACAGGGATACAAATATAGGCATAAATGCTGAGTGGGTGGCTTTAGGGTACCATGAGAAGCCTGGCAGGAAAGGGCAACCTAGTCTATGAGTTCTAGAGTGGCCTGTAGCCAGTGAATGCTCCTGGCTTCCTTATGTGGTAATGCCAGGTCATGGTATACTTAAGAGACTGAATTCACAGGATTCTTATGACAGAAAGTGATAAGATGTGCCCCAACGCACTGTGAACTGCTCAGATCTACACAGTGGCTCATAGAATCTCACTTTTTACTGTTCCAGTGCCAGCTCATTACTCTCAGGACTTCAATCTGACCTTTATAAAAGGAGACCTAGGTTCTTCCAGTGACAGTGTGTCTCAGAATGAGCTTGGTTCTGCCTGTATTTGTTGTATGATAGTAGCACATATTTTCCCTTCGTGAATCTTTAACTTTCCCTTCCGTAAAGCTGAGGACTGACCCACTACGTGTTCTTCAACCTACCATGCCAAGATATAAGTATGTCAGTCAACTTTAGCATCTAACACCAACCCTAGCCCCAGAAGTTCAACACAAGCCAGCTCGTTCTTAGCACTGAAAGCCATAGTTTGTGAATGCTGAGGCCACATTTGGATTTACCTTTCCAACAGAGAGGTTCCTATAGTATCCCTATCACTTGCAGGGTTAATGGAAGACAGAATATACAACTTACCCTTCTCTGTAGTCTATCTGAAGGTAGGTGTTTGAGTTATCAAGTAAGCGCAATGAGGATGGAATTAAATGACAGAAGCACATAGAGGCACCTATAACTGCCATAGGCACAGTCCTCTGACCCCACAGCCAGCTCTATCCCACCTCAAAGAAGAATTATGGGTGCTAGGCTCCTGCTATACATCTTCTAACAGGAGTCAAAACAGCCCATGAACCCCTTCCCTAGCTACTTAAGGCTTTAGTCAGGATCTGTAGACTTCCCCTGCTGTGTCTTACTCCAGAGCCTAGTACTCTTAAGTCTTCAAGTTCATCTTGTTTAGGATAGCACTTGGGGTACATCCTGACCCACTTGCGTCTTACATCCTCTGGAAAATCATTACCTCACAGTTTTTAAAGCTTTGGATCAAACAAGCGATAACCTGGGGTCTCTTGTCACAAAGGGACACTTTATACTGTCTAACATTTGTCCACAAATCAGGTATATGACTAGATACCTGACCCCATTTGCTAAAATATTTTATATCAACTCGGCAAGATATATTCTCGATATGTTAATTAATATACAAGGGGAACTGTAGCTCACAGTTAAGAAAACTGCTCTAGGGTCCTGTGAGCAAGATTGAATGACCCAAGCTTGTCAGGTTTCCTGGAAGATACATACTGCTTAGCTATCGTGAGCCCACATCAAGCCTAAGCTTCCCAGGGTTTTCCTGGAAGACACTGTCCGTAGCCATTGTGAGCCTACACCAAACCCAACCATCAGCTGTTAAGTTTAAAAAGCTGTGATACACAGAAAATATAGGACATGGTAAGAAAGATGACCTAACAAACTAAAGGGCAAATCAGGACATGATTTCCAGAGTCCTGATAGGGTAAATATCTATTTTCTCGTGCCCATCTAGAGGACTATCGCAGAGGGCATTTTTCATAGAAACTGATGTGTATATGTTGAAGCAAAGGCCTTACAGAGAAAGCAGGGGTAGTTTTGAGAAAGCACTGTGGGACCCTGCATACCCCAGCCCTCAAGTCCTACTGGTAAAATTCAGTGATAATGATAGGGTAATGCTGGTTAAAGAGAACCAGAATCTGATGAGTGGAACTGAGGAGAGTCCAGAAGCACAATCATATGCCAACAGTGAGGTGATTTGTAGTGATGCTGATATGGCAAGACAGTGGGAAAAGGATGGTGCTACATCAGACTGGATGTCCAAATGGAGAAAAAAAGCTTATCTTGACCTTGACTTCACATAGGACACAAAAATCAATTCCAGATGGGCTGCAGATCTACATGTAAAAGGTGAGCTTTTAAAGCTTTAGAACAAACCAGAATATCTTTATGACCTTGGAGTAGTCAAAGTTTCTTAAGTAGGACATAAACAATACTATCCAGAGAGGAAATGTTTGATTAACTGGACCACATTAAAATTAAGACCTTCTGTTCATCAAAAGAGACCAAGAGAAGGGGGCAAGGCATCCTGCAATGGGGGCAATATTTAGAATCCATGTGTGTATCTGTGTATCTGACAAATGACTCAAATTCAGAACACCCGGAACATAGAGAGACAAAACTGCAACTGAAGAACAGCTTTCAGTAAAGGATGGGGACATCTTACAGAGAATGATAGATATGACCAAGTAAGAATGTAGAATGAGATTCAGCTTACTGCAAATTACAATTACCATTTGATGCCACCAGATACCCATCAGGAAGGCTAAAGGGGAAACAGCAAAAATTCGTGTGTATGAGAATGTAGAGAAACTAGAATATTCAGATGATTCCAAGCAGGAGTAAACATTGGGTGACTGATATGGGAAACATCCAGTCACTCAGTGACCCAGCATTTCTACCCTAGGCATTCAATTAGAGACAGGCATAACTTTCATCTGCCTGGTGACTATGGATAGTAAAATGAACAAGCCAAGCACAGACCACTCAGAGGGAAGTGCCAGAAAGCAGCAGGTTCTTGGGACCACTGTCTTCTTCAGCCCTACAAGGGGGTTCTCAGATACCACAGTAAATGAAAGTGCCAGATACAAGGTGTATATGTAGTGTGATTCATTTATGTAGATTTCAAACACAGGCAAATTTGGTTATTGCTGTTACAAGGTGAGTTTATGGTTGGTTGTGGCGTGTCAGTGGTAGGAAGTGAGATCCAGAGGGCTTCCTGGAGATTCTGTTGCTTTCTCGGAATGCTTGTCTCTCAAATAGGGAAAATGGATTAAGTGTGCACTAGAGATATGTGTACTTTACTCTTGTGGTGTATTCCCTTTCTACTGTGAGTGTATATATAGCATGATGCCCTGTAGAAGAGTATTTTCTGAGCTTTACTAGAGACACGACATAGGTACCCAGAGAGACTGGGCTTGCCTCCTGGCTACCTCCTTACTTAAGAGGATATATTACTCTAGTTCCCTGACCAAACCACCCTGGAGCTCTGTCTTTAGCAGGCTCTATAGTTTCCACTTACTGCTATAGACAAAATACACAGGAGATATGTTTAGGGGCTCTCTCCTGTTATTTAGAGTACCTCTTTCTAATGTATACCAGTGTAGTATATGACATACTGCTGTTCTCCACTGGCATCCATTTAGCTAGTGTGGTCTTCTCTCAGAACAGTTCTAGGAGGTTTCTGCATCCTTTTCCTGTGCTTGGATGGAGGAAGTGAAACTAGGGAAGGTTAGGGGGCACTGGGGGGCTGCCTGCAGCTGGGCCAGTGCAGGCTGGGAGCCAGATTGAGGGCATCTGATTCCCAGTCCCGTCTCTTTCCCACTGAGCCACTCCGCCTCGCTTTTAATTTAATTAGGAGAACATTTAATCCCCCGTGCATTTCAGAGACGGGTTTGAGCCTGGCCGGGGCCGTGTGGGGCTCTGACAGGGATCCTGTGACTCATACAGCCTTGCACAGCCCTCCCGGGAGGGCTCCCATGAGGCTTCTTTGGCACCTTGTGCAGACAGAGGTGGTCTGGAGATTCACAGAAGACAGGACACTAGTCTGGAAAGACAAACTGGTCTCATCTGTTCTTGACAAGCCCCTTCCCTATCCTCCTGGACACTGCCCCCAACACAGCTTCTTAGTCTTCTCCCATCAACATTTACAGTCTGAGAAGCCAAGTAAGAGAAATGGGTGCTCACCGAGGTTCCACAGCAGACCCTGATTGTCTCCAGGCCCTGAACATCCCAGGCAAAACTGTCGCATCAGAAGAGCTAGCCCCCTGATCCACTAATGCCCCCCTTTCAGGAAGGCATAGGCTGGTCTTAGCCTCGCTGACAAACACAGAATTCAGGAGACATTAGTAGTGATGTGGATGAAAGCCAGGCCACAGCGGCCTCCCTGGAAAAGAGAAACTCAAACGTCTTGGCGTGAGATTCTGCAGGGTCCAGGAGAAAGTTGAAGACATGGAAATTCTAATTAACGCACGTGGGACTGGTTTTGCTCAAGGATTTTTGAAGCTGTCATGTCACAGGAGGCCCGGCAAGCACATGCTCGCCCGGGAGGTACTTACGGGCACCTGGTGGGATTCTTGCAATGCCCTAGCCTGTGTTCTTTCTTTTCCTCTGACCTCTATACTTTCCTTCACCCACCTTGGTGAACTAGGAGGCCCCTGAAGGTTCCCATTTCCCAGGGTGGGGTAACAGGCATGTTAGTAAATAAAAATTGAGGCTGCCAGTTGAAAATGTCACAACAGAAAAGTCAGAGGGGTCAGGAACTGACTTCTTTGAAGAAACCTTCAGGAAAACTACATGACAAAGCCAGGCTGAGCTATAGGCTGCTGTGCTTATGGTGGGCTTGGTCTTTGGGGTTATTCATCTTGGCTATCCTTGTGTAACTGATAGGGCAAAGGTGAAATGGCTGTAGGAAAAGCTCACTGAGGCCACATTCAAACACTGTCCTTTAGCTTTTAGCTATAGGTGCTCATGCCCTAGGCCCCATGTCTCAACATCCATGGGAGCTACCTGGAGACCTTATTTCATCTCAAGCAAGGCTAAGCATGTACTTTCTGTGCCAGAGTAGAAGTGGCAAGTCTTAGGGTTCTTTCATCCTGGAATTTGGGGAGTGCTGGAAAAGGAGTGACCAAGAGAAGCCTTGGATACTCTGCTCCCTACCAGCTCTAGGCTAAGAGTCAGAGAGCTGTGACTTAGGAGCTTGATGATAGCCTCAAGAGGATGTGAGAGGTATCCCCGAGGAGAAGGAAGACTGAATAGACACTGGAAGATGCACGTGACTCCAATGGCTTCAGGAGTGACAAGAATATTCCAGCTGGTGGGATACCACTCAAGGCAATGGATACATATAAGCCCTTGCCAGCTACCTACAGTAAGCAGGTTCCTGGGAACTTAACCTAACTACTGGATGTAAGGCTACCCCCATCTCTTGTGGTAGTTCCTCTATATGTTGACAAAGGTCTCCATCTTCTATTTCATAGTTGGCTCTCAGAAACCTGGAGCAAGCCTTTAGGTTAGAAGACTCATGTTGAGAGAGCTTGAAAAATACAGGGCTTCCTTCCAATGATGTTAGAATCAGGAAGAAAGCATCTGACTGAAATATGTTTGCAAGGCTGTGGCCCAGCTGCTTAGAGCTGGGTAAGGCCTGGGACGTACTCTAGGAGCTGCTGGTGCTTGAGCTGGGGTCAGAGAAGCTGCTGCATTCTCAGCACCCTTCCCTGTTCACCAGTGGCTCTCTAGTTTTCAATAGGCCAGCCTCTTGGCTTCTCCATCCCTAAACTATCAGAGGCCAACAGGCTCTGAAAAAGAGGAGCTTCACCCAGCCCCAGGGACCTTCCCATAATCAAGGCTACAGTGACCTCACCTCCCTGGGGCCCCTGGGCGGGGAGAGCTTGAGATGGAAACAAAATGTGTCTTTATTTATGCTTTTAATTTGAATTCTGGAACTGGCCCAGCATGGTAATACATTTAACATCAGTAAAATGCTGAAGAAAAATGGATCTGTTTTTTCTGCAACTGCCTCCCACCCACTATGCCCCCTCCAAGACTCTAGTACACATCTCTGTCCCTGGTAGACACGGACCAGGGTGTGTGCCTCTTTTTTCGTTGTAGGTTCATAGGGCCAGTTGCCCACAGGAGCCATGCTGCATCACTGAGCTGCTGGAGCCTAGCTTAATTACAGACATCAATCAACAAGCTGACTGTGCAAGACACAAGGAATGCAGTCCTGGTGTGGGCACGTGGACCCCATACACAGTACCCATGATGGCCTGTCTGTTTCCCCAGGATGGGGAGGGGTCTTGGAAAGGCCAGTAGTCCTGGGAGCATATAGGGTTCTAGGACTCTCACATCATGCCTGTGGTCATCCTCTCTATCAGGACCTTCAGCAAGGATGGCACTTGACTTCTGAGAATATGGGTATCCAGATTCTTTGATGCCTCAGCCCTGACCCCCAACTCAGATTTGACCGTATCTTTTTGCTGAAGCCTGTGATTTCTCTTAGTCCCTACCTTAGGCCTTTTAACTCAGTACCACCATGGGCTCTTTCTTTCATACCTTCCCACCTTCTCAGCTTAGCTCACTTCCAGCTGTTGCATTTGGAAGAACTTGCCCTAGAAATGGCCTTGGAGTGTTTCTGGGTGGGAACTTGACTGAGTAAAGACTGCTCACCTCCTATTCAGAGAGACTCCAGGAGTGCTGGCCTGAGAAGAGCTGTGGTACCTAGATAGATGGTGACACAGTAGCCAAGAAAGCATCATTCACATTTTTCAGGCTGTTACTCAGAGGGAAGATAATTGGACTAGTTAGTACTTTGAGCAATGTGATCTTACTGACTTAGGACTGCTTCTGGAACAGATGGGCAGTCTGGCTCTAGGAGCTTTGAGTGTACTAAAAGTAGCGCAGGTGGCCTTTTGCCCCATAAGGGATGACTGATTGTAGGACAATCAATGGGTTGAACTATGTGCATGTAGCTCCAGTTCTCCATCCTCCCCTGGGACCCCAATGGTGCTTTCCTTCAGGGGCTTCACAGTGGCCAGGAGCTGCAAAACTTGTTTGTTCATTTGGATGGATAGCCCTGCCCTCTCTTGGTACAAATACTTTTGTATCTGGATGTTATTCTATGACCGTAAGAATAAAATGGAATGGGCACCAACAAAAGGTGAATATCAGGAGGATAGGAAGACTGAGTGGACTCTCAAGGCTTAGCCAACTCTCTGGGGCCTGTTATGGTTGCCATGGTGCTTGCTACTTACCATCCCTACTCTTAAGCAGGCGCTGTCATATTGCATTCAACACCAACCACAAGACAGCAGTGTTTACACTTTGAGTTCTCTTATGCCCTGGCCCTAATTGATTGAGAGCCTTAACCATGTTGTGCACTATTATTCTACCTACTGATACCAGCCTATACCTGCCCAGCCTGTCTGGTCTCCTGCTCACACCTGTTCCTGCCTGATAATACAGCCACCCTGTAAGGCTGTCTTAGGAGGGAGAATGACTTCTGCTTTTCAATAACTTGCTATCTCTCTCTGAGCTCATGAACACGCTCTACATCTTATAAACCATGACACATTGGTAACCTTCCTTTGAATTGCCTGGAAAGATGGGGGCATGGCTTATTTAGTATAATCATCTCTTCTGACAAGTCTGCCTTCCCCCAGGGTGGCCTCAACTTGGCTATCTAGTTACTTAATAAGCTCTCAGCACCAGTTTCTTCAGTTACTGTGAGGTCAAACCCACATTGTTAAGATAGCAAAGACAGGAAATTTAGGCACAGGCTAGAAGCATTATGACCAAGCACACATGGCTAAGGACATGAAGTTCAGTAAAAAGAATGGAAGAGTCCCAGTATGTAAATCCCAAGAGGGCTAAGAGTGTAGCACTAACACCCTGACACAATGACACTTTCCCAGGGGAGTACCCAGCAGTTCAGTGGCCAGAGGGGTCTGAGTGACCTAACTCTACCACGTGGGTGCCTCAGCTGGGCTTCTGTGGGAACATTTGAGTCACATGTTGCAGAGAAATCACACCGTGGCTGGGTACTGGGGATTGGCCTGGTGGTGCCATGATGGGGGCCCCAACAGAGTAGAGGATGGGCATGTGTCCCAGGCCAGCTGTGCCTCAGAGCAAGGCCAACTAGAAGGCATGGAAAATCAGCCATTTCCTCCACCTGAAGGAGCCCCTGAGGACAGTAGCGGCAACTGGCAGACAGTGTCTGTCATCTGCCTGGTGGCTTTGGCCAGTGTTCCATGGGGAAATGCTAAAAAACAAATGCTAAAAAACAAAGTTGACTCTTTTGAAGGAGTGGTGGAAGAGGGATAGGGGAGGGAAAAACTATTTTCTCAGACACTCAAAGCATGAAAACAAGTGGGAAATGATCAGTCTGGCTTTCCATAAGGCAAAACAAAAGGATCATATTTCCAGATTTGGTGGGAAAGCCTCTGCTCTCCTCTCCTGCCCAAGCCCTGAGGCCAATCCCAGCAGCCAATGGCTTCAGGTTCTTAAGGATAGGCAGTGAGTTCTGGGTACTGGGTGAGTAGACTGCATTACAGCAAGAGGATGAGCTTTGCCCTGTGCCAGGGCAGTTCCCTTGAGCCCCAGCCTCTCGGGGCAAGTGGACACTCACTGTGACACATGGGTGATGGGGGTCAGCAGTGTCTCCCCTTCCAGGTCCAGGTCCTCAGCAAAGCTGTTTGTTCTCAAGAAATGGGGTGTGCTTACTTCCAGCAGTGTAGGGCTCTTCCTTACTGTGGAGAAGGTGTGGGGACAGCTCATTAGGCTTCGGTAGAAACTTGATCATGAAGGGGCTCCAGAGCTGGACAGAACTAGACTCAAAAGCCCACCTCAACCTGCTATTGCTATGGGATAAACCCATGAGCTCCCATGGTTGGTCAGGAATGGAGACAAAGCTCAGAAATGTTAGCTTCATCCTTAGTTTACACTGAATGGAGTGGAATAGGTGAACGGGTGTTCAGATTGTACCTGGGGCCTCAGCATCCCAAATCGAGTGATAAAGCTGGTATAGTCTCCTCAGTGTGGTAAGTTGCCCTGGGATTGAGGTCCAGATTGAGGACCTGCCCCGTCTCAGGTTCTGAATCTCTCACTAGCTTCACACAAAACATTTGTGCCAAGAACAATTAGAGGCACTGACTCCTAGTGTTGTTAACAGTGACAGATCAATGGGCCAAGCAGTAAAGGGTACTAGTACTTCTGCCTTTGGGGGATCATGAGTTCTCTGCTCTGGCTATGTTGCTGTATTAACAAGGTGCTCTTTGAGGGAGGCCCCCAAATTGTCCCAATAGCTGATTTCATATAGCTCTGGGGACTGATCCAGATCAGTCTTCACAGCATGTTCCAGCTTACTAGTGTTTGCTCTCAACTCACTTTTCATTTAAAGTGTTTGATGTAGAGCAATTGAGTACTTCTAACAAGTGGACTAATGGAAAATTCACAGTGGTCTGCTGGGCAGATCCCGGGCTCTTGTCTTTCTTTATTCATTGTGCTAGCGTATATGTGATGTTATACACATGAATGAACCTCTGTTCTTGTCGGTTCTTTACTGTTCTGTGACATGCTTTTTTCCAGGTATGCAATTATGCATCTAATAATCATTTTAGCAGCATAATAGCCCACAGTTTAGATCTCCCACGGTTTCCTTCTCATTCTATATTTTATGGACATTCAGTCTCACAGTTTTATGCCAATCAGACAGTGATGCAGTAGTCATTTTTATTGTTAAACTAGGTCAAGTGAGATGGGTGCGTCTTTGGTAATATTGTTTTTGGATTGTTCTTCTATTAAGTTGTAGCAATTTTTTTCTTCCCCTTCAACTTTCCCACTCTTTGCATGGCCCATTAAGCATGGATAAAAACAGGTTTTTTCATTTTAAAAATTGTTATTAATTCTTTGAAAATTTTATATAATTTTGATCATATTAACCCTATCTCCTTCCAGATCCATCCTTATCTACCTCCTTATCCCCCAAGCTTGTATCCTCTTGTTTTAAAATTTAATAACCCATCAACTTCAATTTGTGCTATCAATAATATTTCTGGACATGTCCATATACTTTCTGGTCCATATCTGCTGGAGTGTGGTTGAACTTCTAGGAGTCTGTTAAAGAAAAACTGATTCTCCTTCCTCAGAAGCCATTAACTGTCCATAGCTTATCAAAAACCTCTTGGGGTTCATGAATCTCTTTCCATTCAATAATAGAATATTGAGTGGCTTGATCCTATGTAGACAATCATACAGCTATTCTGTCATGTCCAGAAGTCAATTTTGTTCCAGTCCTCTTCAGTAATCTTTCCATCCCCTCTTCTACAATGGTTCTGGGCCTTGGGGAGGAGATGGCTTCTCATTTTTCACCTTCACTGACTGCTTTCTGGCTTGTTTGGGATTATTCCTGGAATTGCCTGTTCATATTATTTGCTTGGCATTTAAAAGGAGCTTTTAATTCATTAGAGATAGAGACTGTCTTGTTTTTTTTTTTTTTACAGTGATACTTTTACTTTATGAAATGAGTTTCCCACATCAAATACAGCAGTCTTTTACATTTATTTCCAATATAAACATAAAAATGTGGGCACACATTTTTACCTGTGTATAAATTTACCTGTGTATAAATTTTAACACAGCATTTATGCACAATGCAAGGGATGTTTAGTGTTCATAAAATGGAAATCAAAGACATACTATATGTAGTCTTTTTAAAAAACTGAAATATGACATAAAACTACATTTTTAAAGACAACATAAAATTCTCTAGGACTTTAGATTTGAAAGTGAATTGATATACATTACTAAAAGTCCGAAAGAGTAAAAAATATCAACTTTGTTATAATTAGAAACAAGTGAATTATTGTGTAACAAGTGCATTTTGCCAAGCAGTAAAAGAAAGAGTAACAACAGGCTTCATTAGTATTAAAATCCTTTGCTTTGGTAAGACAATGAGAACAATCATATATTTGCTACACATCACTTAATGAATCAATGTAGGTATAATGTAGGACTTATACCTACAGCATTAGAAAGAAAAAATGCTCATAATTTGACAATGAAGAAGCAAACAACCTATCTTTTAAAAAGTGGATTACAGGGGCTGGAGAGATGGCTCAGTTAAGAACACTGGCTGCTTTTCCAGAGGATCCAGGTTCAATTTCCTGCAACCACATGGCAGCTCACACCTGTCTGTAGCTTCAGGATCTGAACCCCTCACACAGACATACATGCAGGCAAAACACCAATGCACATAAAATAAAAACAAACTATTCTTAAAAAGTAGAGTATAAATAATCCTGTGAAATTGTGCTCAGACAAAGCCCGTTGTCTTTATGAAAATTCCTATCCACATAGGAATTCACCTATTCCATTCCAATTAAAGTCACAATGAGATAACACTGAAAATTATCATGAACATGGAAAAAGTGTAAAATCAAAAACACTGTAACAGCAAGCAAAGGAAGCAAAATGACTACAATCCTCATGTACTGCTGGTTGGAATGCAAAGCTGCACAGCTGCTCTGAAGAACATAGTTTCTTATAAACATACATACCACTTATGACCGAAGTATATGTAATATTTATGTTCACAAAAATTTGCACATGAATATATGAGTGTATGTATATATATGTTTGTATATATATATATATATATATATATATATATATATATATATGTGTGTGTGTGTGTGTGTGTGTGTGTGTGTGTGTGTGTGTATGTAGACACACACACACACACACACACACACACACACCAATTTTACCTCTAATTTCAGAAAACAACTAACAATCAAAGTGTCTTTTCAACAGCTAAATGATAAACAAATTGTGGTATATCTGTTCTACCTATGCAATGGGATGATATAAAAAAAATATGGAGCGAGGAGCATAGTGCATTTTGCTGAACAGTAAAAGAAGTAAGGTGTAACAGGACGTATACTGCATGATTCAGTTTCTAGGACAAGAATGTAAAACTACATGGGTTGTGGAGCAATTCAGTTTCTGTTTGTTTTTTTGGAGAAAGGAGTACTTTAAAAGGCTCCAGTCAGAATATTTTTAGGTGAAGAAACTTCTCTGTATGATACTGAAAGCATTTGCCAAAATTCACAAGGTTATACAACTTCAAGTGAATATCTCTGTATACAAACAGGAAAAATATCAACCAGAATATTGGAAGTCCCTGGGACAGAAAGTACACCAAGATGAGTAGATTCTGTGTTGCAAAAATGACACAGCACTGAAAAGAGACAGGAAAAGAATTGGCCTGTTGCTTTTAAAAAGAATGTTTGGATTGAGCACTGAACAACTTAAAAAAAAATGCTGTCATTAACACAATATTCTTGTGGGTAAGTGTGTTTCGTACAGGTATCCTACATATCAAGGGTTATATAAGCCAGTATCTCTACTAGAAAACGGGAGCAAAGTAAGGATGAACTATTTGGTCAGAAGCAGTATAAACTCAAGGTTAGCTGCATATAGGTACATACAACAAAACATGCATGTGTATAGGCCAGTTATATACATATTGCCTAGTTCTATCTGCTGATAAGAAATGTAAATAGTGACACTTTCATGCCGAGGAACACATCCATTGTCCAGACAATATTTTCTAACACTGTTAGTTCTTCAGTAAAAGCCAATATGGCTCTTTAGGAGAATGGGCACTTCTGGGCCTAGCACAGGGAAACTACAAGATGAACCTGAAAGGAAGTGAAATGGAAGGCATATCAAAAAAGGTTCATGTACTGGTGACCAAAGGTAGAAAAAGTTAAGCAGCAAAACAATACTCAATTATACCTGAAAAAAATTCCCAAGTCCATATTTATAAACAAATAATTGAAAAAGAAATGAAGGGCTTTCTTACAGAACAATTCCTATAAATGTAGAAGGAGTGAGTTAACCAGGAGTATACCATAGAAAATGCTTGCTTCAAGAAAGATCCATGTGAATACTAAAATTAGTAGGTGAAATCTTAAGTAGAAACTTCAGAGCCTCCCCTCCCCATATTTTTTTTCCCAGTGACATTGATTGAATCCAGGGTTTCACACATGCTAGACAAGCATTCTCCCACTAAGCTACATCCTCAGTCCCAAAATAAATTTTAATTGCTTTAGTGATTTTAACACATTCACAGAGTCTCTGATACTCTCCTCAAAGAATCAGAGTAACATTTCACATTCCCTGATTGTTGGACCTGGTGACTTGCTCTTAATGACTAGGTATAAGGAAGAAGCAGTAGGTCAGTGGCAGTAAGCTATTAACGAGTGTAGTCAAGGTTAACACTACTAGCAGTAGATCATGCTGATGGAAGAAAAGAAAAACACCTTGACTTAATGACAACCACCAAACCTGTAAACTTATTCTAATTTGGGGAAAACGTTAGACAGACCCAGAGTAGCAATGATATAGGATGAGTACTCTTCAAAAGCATTAAGGCCAATAAGTTGCATTGATGAATGCATGTAATGGTTAGATAGGCTCTTGGAGTATGAAGTAATTAAACTGGGAAAATGACTAAATTATAGCTCAACAGTATTATTGTTCTTTTTTATTTTTAGTTTTCATCAGTGTAAAATGGTTATTACAAGATATTGAAGTGAAAGTTACATGGTAAAACTTTTCTTCTGCAAGTTTATGTAATATATATATATATATATATATATATATATATATATATATGCAAATAAAACTTACACAAATTAAAAGTGAAGAAAAGCAGGATGGCAGAAAAGATTCTGTATGTAAAGACAGATTAAAAACTGTGAGGAAAAGCACAAAACCTTAGAGACACTGACAAAGATAAACAAAAAACTGCCTTTATTACATTGATACATATACTCAATCCTGAAAAAAATTCTTCCTAAATCTTAATGAAAACTAAGGTTTGTGTATGAACACCTTGATAAACTGGTTCTAAATTCATTTGGAAGTATAAAATGCCAGGAAAAAGTAATAGTCTTTAAGAACAGAGTGGCTAATTTGCTTACCAAACACAAGTACTTCTAAACAGTAGTTATTAATACAGTTTGGTTTAAGAGCAGACTAACAAGCAAGTAGCAAAGAGCTAGATGTCAGGAAATGCACATGGGGAAAACACTAAATTGGACCTGTAATGTTTTCACCATATATCAAAAATTCATTCTTGGCATTTCAGGGGATTATGACAAGCAAAGCTAGAAGGTCCATATGGCTTAATATAGAAGAATATCTTCATAGCCTTGTGGTGAGGATAATTAAGAAGCAACAACCAAAAGGAAAATACAAATTTTGTTACAGAGTCAAAACCTAAATGTCTAAATACAAATTCTAAAAGAATCAAAATAATAAATCAAAACCTTGAGCAAATCAATGAGAAAAATAGTCAGGCCTGGGGCTGCAGGTCTGCAATCCCAGCTATTTGGGAAGCTGAGACCTGGCCTGTGCAACAGTGAGTCAGGACAACTGTCAAAGAGCAGGGCCCTATCTCAAAGAATAAAAAGTGGGCTAGAGAGAGCAAAGCAGTAGAATGTTTTCCTACTGTGCCTAAGACATTAGGTTTAAATCCTTAGCAGTGAAAAAAAAAAATCTAACCAAAAAATAAGCAAGACACCCCCACCGCCAAGAAAAAAAATAAAAACCATGAGAGAAGAATCCAACGCCTGACGAGCTTATGGAAAGGTGTTGTGCCTGACTAGCAATCAGGGAAATGTAAATAAACTCAGGAGCTCATGGCCCATGGGGGCCAGTGGCAGACTTCCAGCAGGAAACTACACAGACATTACTTAGTCGTAGCTGGGAGAAGGGCTCAAGTGAAGGGCTCTGTGCCTGTGACATCCTTAGACCAGGGAAAGGCCGTAAACCTTCAGGGATGTGTGTGCATGAAGAGGCTCACAGGTCTGGGACTTGGCGGGAGTATGTTACTGTTCCCATTTTAGAGACTCAGGGCTGAGATTCAAGTGCACTGGGTTATATTATATACTTGTCAAGTTACAGCTAAAACTTCATCCAGGATTCAAATGTTCTTTTGGAAAAAAGGAAAGAGAAAGAACACAAATACATATTTCAATGCTAGCATCACTTGTATACAGAAGAAAGAGCAGCAAAGAGATGGCTGGAAGAGGGGGCTGTGTTCTATACCCCCAGATCAACAAGTACCATCTCCAAGCCTTAGGACCCAGGGTGAGCCCCTTAACCCCTGAGAAAGGCTCAGTCCTGGTATTAAGAAATGAAAATGTACACATCAGTTGGCTATCCAGAAGGGGGTGGGGCCTGCACCTGCCAGAGAGGAATGTGGACTCTTTGGTTTAATCCTGGGAAGGGTTCATGGGACTCCAGCAGTGAGGGTCAGAGAGGGACTCAGCACAGTTGTTTTTCCAAGTCAAAAGGAAAGACTGTTGCCTGCTAGGCATGTTTCAGAGACTATGGGGGTGCCTCCCCTTTCATGGGGAAACAGTAATCAAGACTGCCACCCCTTCCTCATTGGATGTGTACTCAGAGCCCAATCATACATTTTAAAGATTCTGGAAGGGGGTTGGTAGGGCAGGGATTCCAAATTACAGACATTGTTGCTGCTCCTCTTAGGCAAGAACTTGGGGGAAGTATTGTGTTCTAAGAAGCCTCATTGGTCACCCACATCTCTGAAGATTCCACAGTTAGTCTGGATGTGAAAAGAAAGCCCTATTGTACTACAGAAAAAACTGTGAGACCACAGTGGATGTGACAAGGGTAGTTCACCTAGACATTTAAGATACTGCATAAAGGACACTGGAGCAATGTCAGGTGTTCTCTGCTAAGCCAACCAGAGCCAGAGTACCTGACCCTGGAAGAAAAGTTTCCTAGTGACAATGAAGTCACATTTTCCTTAAATGGTCCCAGTTTTTGATGCTTTCATTCCTTGGCTGCTTCTGTCTTGTCAGAGCCAGAATCTGGACCTAAGTGTGCAGGGCAGAACAAAACAATTTTGTTTTCTAGGAAAATGGGAGGTCTGGAATGGCGAATGTAGCCTCAGGCGTGGCAACTGCCCCAGCTGGGGCTACCCATTGCCAAGTTTCACCCTCTCTCAAGAGAACCAAAACCAGACTCTACGCAGCATCTTCCTTCTCAGCCAAAGGGCCTACTCATTAGGATGATTTGCATTTTACTTAAGCATAGAAAAAAAGATACTAGAAGGAAATAGATCAAAATGTGATGAGTTTGCCTGTGGATTAAAGGACTTAAAATAATTTTCATTTCCTCCCTAATAATGTGTGTGTGTGTATGTATGTATATATATATATATATATATAAATATATATATATAATGTATATATATATATAAATGTATATATATGTTTTCTGTTTTGAATGTATGATACATTTAGAAATCATAAAAAACATTATTAGTTTGTGCAAGCCTTTATTTGCCTTATACACATCATCTTGGGGTTAACACAATGTGTAGAGTGTCCTTCCTCACCCACCTTCCCCTATCCATCCTTAAGATGCCCAAGATACCCAATGACATAGAGCTCTTTCTTCCCAATTTCTCCAAAGTGTTCCAGTCCCTACATTCATTTTCCCTGCATTGAGCTCCCAAACTTGCTCTCTTCTCACCAGGTCAGCATTTGAACATTCCAAGTCCAGCTCTCTGTGAGGCCCCAGGCCACCCTGCTGCCCATTGCCTTCTGCTGAGACTTGCTGTTGTCTGTAACTTCTCCCAGCTGCTCGCCTCTGCCCTCTTCATTCTAACTGATTATAATCCTGCCTAATCTTCCAGATGTAACCCAAACTGCCTTCTTCTACAAGCTTCCAAGGCTCTGTAGATTGCCCTGCTCAATTGCTGTGGGGCACAGGAACCTTGCTTTCTTCCTTCCCCATGTTACCTCCGGTGCCTGGCACAAGCAAGTCCCCTGAGCCAGCTCACTCCAATGGAATAAACAAGCTGCCTATGTCTTCCCCTAGAAGAGGCCCCTTCTCTATTCCCCTCAATCAATTTCCCCGTCTTGGTGGATTTGTCAAAGCCCTGTGGATCCTGCACCATGAAGGAAAAGGCCCTCCCTAGGGCATCTGGACAGCTGCAGTCAGGCCCTGTGTGACATTGCTGAGCGGCAGCTCCACAGCTTGTGCCAGCTGCCCATATCCTGCTCACAGACCCTGAGCCAGACCAGCCCCACCACCACCTGTGTCTCCATTCAGAGGCGAGAAGTAAGAGACAAGGACAGAACGTGTAAAAGCCATTCCCACAACAGCTGCCAGGAACAAGACGAGAAGTACTGTGTAAATGTATATTCACAGCTGGTACCCAGTTCCGCTTAGGAAAATACCTTGCTTGAGTGGACACCTGTTGTTTTTGCATACCCTGCAATGAGGCCTGGCTTCTGGAAATATCTCACTAAATCCTTCTTAGAGGGGTCCTCATTTACAATTCCCTGGTGTGTAACAGTCAGGAATCCATTGGCTATTTCCAAAGGGACTTGTGGCTGGACCACAACCTCAGAGACAGTTATATGTATGAGGATATCTTATACTTTGGTTGGGAGCAACAAGAGCCTATCCTGAGCCTGTATCAGGAATCACTGGGAAAGTCTGTGGCTTCTTTCTACTGGTAGATATAAGCTGGTGGCTGTCTTACACTCATCAGAAAATGACTGCTTAAGAATACAGATGTGCATAACTATGCATGTATCTAGCTATGCATGTAACTATGGGGGAGGAGAAAAAGAAAGATCATCACTGGACTAAATCCAGCTGTTTATGGAACATCTGGGTTCAGATTCATGAGCCAGAAAAGTGTCCCATTTGTCGTGATCTAGATTGAGTTTCGTTCTGTCATTGGTTTTCAAAAGCCTTCAGGAGTACATGAGCCTGAGGAGATATATCTGGGGGTATATCTATGTTACAAAAGAACAGTAACGCCACCTCACCCCCCACCCCCGACATCCTTGTTAGGCTTTGCCGAGCAGAGGACTGGGAGGAAGAAGGTTAGCTAGGAAAATCTGGCCTAAAGCCCTGACTTCAGCTCTGCACTAGCCAGGAATCTCTGGGAAAGGGGCTTCTTACAGCTGCTCACTGACTTTCCACTGTTAAAATGCAAACTCGCCTTCAGAGAGGATCTCTCCATACCCTGTGCAAGTGAGTGTTTTCACCACATTATGGGGCATGTTGTACTTTGCAGTCAAGTAAAGATTGCAGCATACATGCATATCATTTGACCTGAGATGGACAGTGACATGACAGTTGAAGATGACCTATGGAATCCCAAGAAATCTTAGTAACAATGCTTGGCTTTGTATAATTTCAGAGTTCATAGCACTGGAGACTTTGCCCTGAATGCCTTGTCTCAAAATGGAGATAACAGGCCTCACACATAAATCTCAGAGTAAGTAGAAATGGTTCTGTGGGCCCAAGGGTGGGGTCTGAATAGTAAATATGGTAAAGAAGACAGACAGTGACAGAACCAGCTCTAAGTGAGCCCAGGAAACAGAAAGTGAGCAGCACAGCTGCCTACAAAACTAAATCACTCCATCCAGCTTTCCATGCTGTAAGTAGTCAACTGTCCAGGTCTCGCAAGACACATTTGCTAGGGAAGGTTCCAGGCAGCGAGAGCAGGCCCAGGAAACTTTAATATACAATGGAATCTGGGTTAAGCATTATCTTCTCCAAAAGTTGAGCTCACAGGACATTCCCCAGAAACCTCTGGAGAGGTGGGGAGGAAAGTTTCTGGAGGTCTTTGGATGAAGAAAACAAAAAAGTGGCCTTGATTTTCAAGGAGAAATTACACAGGAAGAAAAAAATGTTTTTAATCTAATTAAGAGCGATCTTTTCACCTTCATCACAACATCACGGAAATGTGCCAGTTCTTAACTTCACACAATAATCAAAGCAATTAAGGAGAAGCCTTGGAAACCGGTGCAGATGTTCTCAGAATGTTTAATAGGGAAATGAGTTGCAGGCCTCATTCTCAGCATCCGGCTCCAGGCCCTGGCTACCAAATCCAGACATCTGCTGGGGCCCCACCCCCAGGCCTGGAGGGCGTGTGCTTGAGAAACACAGGTTCCTTCCCAGGCTGCCTCCAGCTAAGCCAGATCTGGGGCCCCAGAGACTTCCTATGGTTCCTCAAGCCAGAGCCTGGACATAGTCAGAACATAGTCAGAATCACCCCAGAGCTAGGGGAAAGCTTAATGTCAAAATTATGTTAATAACTGATGTCAAAAGTAATCAACTCAAACTGGCTCCCCCACCCCTGCTGGCCACAGGAGTACTATGAGCAAAAGAAGGGAGGGCAAAGAGTCCCGGACAGGGGCGAGGGTGGGGGGGTGGGGGGGTGGCAGGGAGACTCTCTCCTTTCACATCCCCAGCATGAACACCATGAAAAAGTGTGGCAGCATCCATGCAGTGTGACTCTGTGGGCCTCAGCTCACTGTTGCCAAACTAGACCCAAGAATCAAACTGGCCCATCTCTGAGGAATTTCCAAGAATAATCAGAAGATATGTTGATAGGAGAATGTTATTTACTTAGGAAATAGCCTGTTTTAAAGAGCAGAAGACATATGACTAATGATAACTGGCTTGAGAGAGAAGACTTTGATATACAGGCATAGCTCATTAAATGACCTTGGAATCCCTGGTGTATGGCACACATAATGAACATGGGGGTAAAGAAAACATCCTTGGTTTTGAGGACACATAGGCAGTATGGGTCCTCAGACATATACTACGTTTAGCATTCATGTTGTCTTCATACCAAAGGCTTCTTAATATAAGAAATGCTGTGTATGGCTCCAGGGGCCTATGTAACTGCATGTATGGCAGGCCAAAGGGGATGGGAATAAACCTCTCAAAGTATACCTTCGGTGGCAATCGATACTCCAGCTCAGTATCACCAGGAGAACATTAATGAGTAGTAAAACTGATTTTCAGCTGCCCCACCAGAATGCTTTCTTAGGAAGTGGCTGGCACAAATTTCTCGAATTATTTTGTCCATGAAACCAGCCCAAGAAAACATGATAGGAAGGGGATAAAGCATATAAGAATGAAAGCAGTACGATGCACTTTTTATCAAATGATAGGAAAGCCAGGAGAAATGGGAGTCCAGTGAGAAGTGAAAGGGAACCATCAAAAACAAAACAAGCATGGTGGCATTGACATGCAAGTAGCTATAGGAACCAGGAATGGGGATATCCATATGTGCAAAAGCATAATTTTAAAGACTTCCAGAAAGATTTGAAGAATAACAGCACACTACTTTTTCTCCCATGAACTTCAAATCATAACAACCAACCCCAACAACAGTACAGCAAAATAAAACAATATTTGGTCCATGCTTTCAATAGTAGGCAGACTACTATAACCTAGAAATTCCCCATGAGAGTATAATCTGCCCTGTATTATGCGTGTGGGTGCAAAAGGCTATAAATGGCTTAAGGAACCAGAATGCTAAGTGGTGTCAACAAAAATAAGGTGCCCTTCTCCATAGAAATTGTGTAAATAGAAACTCAGAATTAATGTCAATGATTAATTCTTGGATGCAGTCAGTGATTTACAGCAACCAAGTGAACATCACACACAAAAAGAAACAACCAATTAAAAAGTGGTACGGGCTAGCAAGATGGCTCAGTAGATAAAGGTGCTTGTTACCAAGACTGACTAGTGCAACCCCTGGAACTCACATGATGAAGGAAACCACAAGCTTCTGCAAAATGATAGGAATTTGTGACATTTTAACTTGTCCTTGCATACCCACCAACCCTCTGCCCACCCTGGTTTGGTGAATGTTTGTTGAAGATGGTAGTCTATATTCCAAGTATGGACCTTGGTACTTGTTTCTGGAGGAAGCAGAGCAGTCCTTGTTCTAAAAGAATTATTTTTTGTTTCATATTGTTTTGGGGCATGAAAGACTGATGTAAAATGATTGCATTTTTTGTAACCTAACTCAGAATTTCATATTTACTCAATATGAAAAATGGTGAACAGTACTTGCATACACTGTAAGACATTCAGACCAGTTATAGTGACTTGGGAAAAGTTCAGTGGTTGAAGCATACAATAGACAACTGAAAAAGCCTCAGAAGACAATCTACAGAGAGGTTATCTGGAATTTATGAGCATTTAAAGTAAAAGTGTGTGTTAAAGAACTTATAAGACATGCACAGAGGTAGATGCTAAGAAAAGCCCTGGTACTACAATATTATCTATGGCAGATAATATGTCTATGTTTGCTTCAAGCTACAAGTGAAATCAAAGACAGGACTGTAAATAGTGTAAGTATTGAAGGGATATTCCAGTCCAGTTAATTTGCAAAAGCTGGATGAATCCTGTCCCACTTTTCTACCTGTCTGATTCCTTCGAGGAAACCTGTGATAATGAACTGAACCTAAATGAAAACCATACATAACTTCATAAAAAAATAGCTTAGAAGCCAGCAAGAAACAATTATAGTTTATAGTATTAAAAAAAAATCCTCGAGGCAGCAAAGAATCTAATGCCCACAGTTATCATATAATATATCGAAAATATACGGCTTTAAACAAAAAGATACGGAGTATACAGAGAAGCACTAACAACAAAGTAGACTTCCCAGAGAATGCTGGAAGAAGTACAGGACCAGGGAATCCTCCAGCTGATAAAGAGAATTGCTGCCTAAGCTTGCTGTCTGAATTTGAGATCCAAAATCCATATAAAGGTGCAAAGAGAGAACTACACAAAAGTATCCCCTAACCTACAAATGGGCACACACACCTCCTCAGTAATAGTAAAATTAAAAAAAAATAGTCTAAAGCTGAAAAATGAAAAGAGAATGGTGAACAAAAAATATGAGGAATGAGATATAAATTAGAAAATGGAATTAAATAAATTCTGTAACTGAAAGGGATTAACAGGAGCACCAAACAGGATACTCTGGAATTCTCCTTCAAAAGTTAAAGATGTGACCCTCTTGTAAGGAATGTTGAAGTGTTAGAAGGAATATAGGTGAGAAACTCAGATATGCCTAAAGAAAGGGAAAACATCAAAGGTAAGTGAATGTAACATATTACTTTTTATTTTAAAATTGGCCTACAGGTAAGATTTTATTCAAAACAACTAATAATGGATATATGTATATGTATATGTATATGTATATGTATATGTATATGTATATGTATATATATATGAATGGCCGCAATGACTTTAAAAGACGCAAGATGGAGGGGTTCTGGTTGTTTCAAGTCATACCATGTGTTTATCAGTACAGTATATGAAAGTGGTCTTAGATTAGTTGAAAATAAATAGACAATCCATAGAAAGCACTCAAAATAGCAAACAAATACAGTGTAAGCAGTACTCCAAGGGAGGAAGGGAGGGAGAAAAGCAGGGAGGGGTAGAGAAGAGAGATATAAAATGCTTAAAACCACAAAGAACCATGGATATTCCTAGTCTCAATAATTTTGTAAGTATTAATCCCAGTTTAAAAAAAAAAACTTTTACAAACCATGTATAGCAAAACCAGTTGGTAATCACAGGTTGAATCTCACCAGTCTGCTGGGTTCATAGTACCAGAATCCCACATATAATCTTATGTTTACAGTAGAGTCCAGATTGGGAAATCAGTTTTGCATAGTCATTGGTATTCAATAAGTATCTCTGATTCCTTCCTCTTATATTGTGGCAGTGCTAGTAGAGGAAAGTGCTATGCAATTAAGCTATATCCAAGACCGGTATCCTGTTTTTCTAATTGCACAAATTCTAATGCTGTTATACTAAAAAGGTCTATATTAGATACAGTGTAATTCTTTACTCTTAGGTATTACCTAAGAGACTCAAAGTAGTTTTTGATCAGGCTCAAACCAACCAGCCAACAGCAACAAAGACACCTGCTAACAAGCCATTGGATATGATCTACCTAGTATTTCTACTGTTGATAGAAAAATAAAAACTCAGAAATTGCTGAAGGAGGAAGAAGGGATTGGGGTAGGACAAGGAGGGTAGAGGTGCTACATCTTCTCTTGTTTGGGAGAGAGATATTTTTGCCAAGAACCCAACATACTCTAGATAGAAACATACCTTTCAGGAAATATAATCTTGGTAAGCAGACTGTGGGAATAGAAGGAGTGTTGACTTTCTGTGGTATAAATCTGTTTAGGTAAAGTACCTGTTGTAAAAGTATGGCTGAGAATATGATCCATCAGAATCTAACTTCAGAGTTCCTATGAAAGTAAGATCTGCTCATTCTCTGCAGTCCTACTGAGAAAGAAGCCATTGCTGATAAAGACAAGCAAAGAAAGGGTTGTTATGCTTTTTCAAGAAAAATTATAGTATTCAAACATCTTGAAGCCCAGGCTTTTGACTTACATGACATATACTTAAAGCAGTTATTTCAAAGACTCAAAGACTTTGGCAAACATAGTAAAATATAAGCTATAGACTCAGACAAAATATTTTCAGAATATGTAAAGAAATAAAGGGTGGGATGTTATGATAATGGAAGATCTAATGAAAGAAATGGACTAATTCCTTGGAAAATTCAAGTCTCACAAGAAGATAATAAATCAATGGGCAACCTAAGCAGAAACATCCATCCTCAGATGGGTTTACTGATGAATTCTGACAAATATTTAAAGGAAGGAATTGTACCAATATTTTTCTTTACAGTAACTTCTGTTTTACATGTAGAGCAATACAATGCAAAACATTAATATACTAAATGCAAGAATATCACAGTTGTTTATGGCTCCAGGTAAGTGATTACAAGAAGCAAAAACTAAGTTACATGATTATATCACTGGACACAAAAAAGTATCTGACAAAGTTATTTACCAACTCATGATAACAAAGAACCCAAACCTCTGGAACATTAAAAATGACACAAAAGTGCATCTGACAATATTCTTTACCAACTCATAATTTAAAAAAATAACTCTGGAACATCAAAAATTCATATAAGTAATCACAAAAACTATTTGAAAAGTTACATGATTATATCACTAGATACAAAAATTCATCTGAAAAAATTCTTTATCCACTCATGATTTAATCACAAGACTCAAGAAGCAAAGAAGTTACATGATTTTATCACTAAACACAATTATCTGTCAACCAAACAAGTCTCTGGAACATTAAATTCTCAGGTGAGTAATCATAAGAAGCAAATAGGTACATGATTATACCATTGAACACAAATCTGCATCTGACAATACCAAACTAATAACTCTGGAACATTAAAACCTCAGGTAAGTGATCATAAAATACAAGAAGCACAAAAGAGAAGCTACATGATTATAACACTGGACACAAATGCATCTGACAAAATTCCTTACCAATTCATGATCAAAAACAAAACCAAATAAACCTGAAACATTAAAATCTCAGGTTAAGTAATCACAAGAAGCTAAGAGAAACTACATGATTACATATCACTGGATTACAAAAACAGACATTCCTGACAATTCTCTACCAACTCATGGTAAAAAACAAAACTATCAATTCTGGAACATTATAAAATCAGGTAAGTGATCACAAGACACAAGAAGCAAATATGTCACTGACCAAAATGCATCTGACAAAATTTCTTATTAATTTATATCAAAACCAAATGAACCCTTGGAGCATTAAAATCTCAGGTAAGTAATCACAAGAAGAAAAAAGAAGTGACATGATTATATCACTGGACACAAAAATGCATCTGACAATTCTGTACAAATTCATGATAAACAAAACCAAACAATAACTCTGGGTCACTAAAATCTCAGGTAAGTGATCACAAAACATAAGCAAAAAGAAATTACATGATTATATCACTGAACACAGAAATGCATCTGACAAATTCCTGACCAGTTCATGATGAAAAACCAAAACCAAGCAAACATTTGGAGCATTAAAATCTCAGATAAGTAATCACAAGGAGAAGAAAGAAGCTACACAATGATATCACTAGACACAAAAATACATCTGACAATTCTTTATCAACTCATGATAAAACAAACATAAAAAAACCTCCGGAACATTAAAATCTCAGGTAAGTAATCATAAGAAGAAAAAACAAAATTATATCACAAAGTCACAAAAGTGCATCTGACACAAAATTCTTTGCCAATTCATGATTTAGAAACAGAAATTAACACCACATAGCAACTATTAATTTCATAAATCATATATACCAAAATGTACAATATAATAATTGACATGAAAAAAAGGCAAGGACAGTTCCCACTCATTCTTTCAAAATGTTATGGAAAAATCCTAACAAGTCAAAACAAAAGGAATATATATTTTGTGAAAAAAATAAAATTTTGTCTTAAGTGGCATGGTAGAAAACATGAAAGAACACAGACAGATACATATACACACAAATTCCTGTAACTAAGCAGTGACTGCAGAGGTCTGGAGAGACAGCTCAACAGTTAAGAGTGCTTGTTGCTCTTCCAGAGGATCTGTGTCCAATTCCCAGTACACATAACAGGAAGCTCACAACTGCCTTTAACTCAAGCTCCAATGGCTGCCCTTCTGGCCTCTGAGGGCACTCTTACACATAAAGTATATAATCACACAGACAGACACAAATAATTTTAGTTAGGTGTTGGTGGCACATGCCTTCAATCCAGCCCTCGGGAGGCAGAAGCAGGCAGATCTCTGTGAGTTCAAGGCCAGCCTGGTCTACAGGGCTATTTCCAGGACAGAATCCAAAAAAAAAAAAAACAAAAAAAAACAGAGAAACCCTGTCTCAAAAAACAAACAAAAAGAAGTAACCACACCACAGCAAGGATGCACGATACAAAGTTAGTACACAAAACTCAGTCACTTTCCTATATGCCAAAAGTTAGTAAGTAGAATTTGGAACAAAGTACATTATTGCATTGGTACCGTGAAATCAAATATTTAGATAAAATATGTACCATACATTTCAAAACAAAACTATAAATTTGACTAAATCAAGAAAATGCATCCACATGGATAGGTAGAAAAATTCAATATTACCTGTTGTCCAATAACACGTGTGGATCCCTATATTAAATGCAACCTTAAACAAAACACGAATATAATTTATCAATATTTCCAAGTTGACTCTAATGTTTCAAAGGAGGAAAAAGAAACATAATGATAATTTTTAAAGGACCAGCAGTACCCATTTCAGTACATTGCTGTAAAGCTTTGAGGATTCAGAAAGTGTGATTCATAAAAGAATAGATAAGTAAGGTTATAAAAAAAGAGAAGAGCATGTCAAAATAGAACTTTTTAAGATCACTCAGCTAATGTATAACAAGGGAAAATAAAGCAAAGATGAAAATATAGTCTTATCAATAAATGGAGGTAAAATAATGGATAGCCACATGGAAAATGTGTGAATCTAGATACAGACTTGCACTCAATTAAAATTAAGTGAAAATGGATCATAGGCAATGAAGAACAACATAAAACTAGAAGAAAATAGTAGGAAACTTCTTAACAATTTAATCCTAAAATACAATCCTTGTAGCAGTGAAATGCTAAAACATTTTCTTTGATATTCAGTATAAAATAACATGTCAGCTTTTGCCACTTCTCTTAAAATGCTTTATGGTCTAGCTGGATCAAATTACATAAATACAATATATGCAAATTGTAAAGGAAGTACTAAACATACCACATGCAGAAAATAAGATTTCTTATAAATATTGGTTATAGTAAATTTGGCAGAGCAGCAAATAGTGCGAAAGAGTGTCAGTTCATCAAAAATGATATCTGAAATTATTGTTGAAATAGTTTCATTTATGGCACCCTGCACCAGATTAACCACAGCTTAGGTAGCTGAGTAACCTTGTAATTTTCTTGATGTTCTGAGCTGAGTCTTAATTCTTACATTCACCAATACGTCTTAGTTCATTGAAATCAGGCTGTTAATCTAGTGAACGCATGGATTAATTTAATCATGAATACTAAGTACAAAGAGATCTTTGGGGATATCTCAGTTGGTAAAGAACTTTAAGGTATGAGGATCTGAGGTTGAGTCTCAGAACTCATGTGAAAATGTATATTGGTACATGTTTGCAGTCCTAGTCCTGGGGTGATGGAAAGCGAATCTAAGGAGTTTATTGGCTTGCTGACCTGTCCTGTTTGGTGAGCAATGGGGAAACACCATCTTACTGCAGATGGATGGCATTCCTGATTAAGAAAATGGAGGTTGTCCACTGACTTAGACACTTATATATGCAATCACATGTATATCATGTGCATAAAAAAGGAGTGTTATGAAACAAATACAATTATGTCCCAATAACCAACTCCCAGAAAATGCATACTAACTTCCAACAACTTAAAATGAGTATTTTAAGAATAGTCAAGGAACTACAAGAGTATCAAGAGTATAATATGCAAAACAACACCTGAACAAAGTGGGTTTCAATAAAGATATGGAAATCAAAGCCAAATGAATTTTGGAGCTGAAGAATATGATCAAAGGAAAATGATGAAGATAGTGGCTCAAAACTAGATCGTTCAATTAAAGCTGGAAAGTTGGAAAACAAGAAAAAATGAAAATACAGAAAAAATATAACGAACTCTTACAGGGTTTGTGGAATGCAATCATGATCATTAAAAATTCGCAGTTTCTTACTATAGGGATTAAGTGGAAGAGCCAGAGAAAGAAAAGTAGATAAAATGTTGAGAGACTGATCCAAGGCTTTTTCAGAGGCCCTAATGAAAGGACAAAAGTTGTCTCCCCATCCCAATCTTTTTGCTCTATCTTCTAGCCTCTTTATCTTCTGATAACCTTGTCCCATCTCTCTCAAAACTCTGTCACTGAAGAATAATTAACTAGTCCATGACAATAAATAATTGCTCAAAACTTTCAGGCTCAGAAATAATAGCGTTTATGTACAGGTTTATGAAAGGTCAGGCTCAACAGAAGTGAGAAAGAGAAGTACTTCATGATCTCTCTTGTATGTGTAATCTAAAAATGCTACACTATAAAACCAAAGTATACAATTGGTTACCAATTTAGCCTTGGGGCTTAGGGAAAATCCTGGCTGAAGGGATTCAACCTTCAGTTTTAAGATAAATAAGTTCAGCATTGTGAGCCTAATTTTCAAATAATGTTTATTTAGAGCCTGATGAACATATCTTAAGTACGTTCAGCTGTACTAATGTAAAAATTATGTGCATTACTCGATATACCTCAATGAGTCAAGATGTGTAAAACATTCATCAATTAAATTAACTAAGATGGATGAAGGCTTATATAGATAAAACTACAAATTACCACTAAAGACAAATAAAATCAGTCACCATAGATTTGAAGACTTTGTCAGTACTATATAAAGCAACCTACACATGCAATGAAACTATAATAAATATCCTAATAATATTTACAAAAAATAGAAAAACCCATCCAAACATTCAAAAGGAATCTTTTGATGTCACCAGCCTTTAAATGAAGCATAATGCTAAGGAAATCACACCTCCTATTTTCAAAGATTTTTTACAGTGCCATCATTGTCAAAAGTGTATGATACTAATATAAAGAAGGTCATATAGACCAATGGAATATAACAGAAAAGAGAACTCACAATGATCCTTGGTGCCGATGACTTTTGACAATGTTGCTCAGACCAATTAACAAGGAAAGAACTGCCTTTGACAATACATGGTCCTGGTCAAACTGGATATCCTCATGTGAAAGAGTGAATTTGGGACCCTTACTAAAATTAACAAAATTAACTCAGTTTAAAACATAAACATAGTGTGAAAACTATAAAATTCATAGATGGCAGTGACTTTTTGGATGTGATACTTAAGGAACAAAAAAAAAAAAAAGTTCTTGAACATTTTTAAAGTTTGAGCATCAAAATACTATTAACTGTAGGAAGTCAACCACAAAGTGAGGAAGGTATTTGCATGTTGAATATCTAATGAAGAATTTCTATCTATACACAGAGAGAGAGAGAGCCTTTAAAAATTTCAAAAATATGCAAAGGACTTTGAGACCTGTCCTAACAATAAATACAAATGGCAAGTATGCACCTACAATGATATGAGCATTAATCATTAAGGAAATACACATCAAAACTTGAAATAACAGGACCACTTAGGTAAAGGTACTTGCTCCACAGTGATATAAATCTGACCATTTAATTTTCCCCAAACCCATGGAAAAGTGGAAGGAAAAAACTGATTCCACAATATGGGCCTCTGAACTGCACATGTACTACACATATTGTGACACCTCCCCCAGACAGCACATCTACACTAACAATATTATTATAGAACACCTTACAATTATATACTTGTATATTTTTAAAAGCCAAATATCAATTGCTGATGAATATTTGGAAAAATCATAATCCTTGCATAATTTCACAGTAAGCTAATGTAGTATATCTCCTGTAGAAGCAAGTTCTATGTATCTACAAATATTAAAATAGAGTTTCCATATGATCCACCAATTCCACTTCTAAGGATATAACTGAAAGTTATTAGTACAGGGCCTCAAATATCCATTTGCACATGGTACTCATTATTTGCAGTATATATAATATCAAAACATCCCAACATCTTTGGATGGCTAAGGAAAACATGAACGTACAAAGTAAAAAATTATTCACTCAAGGAAGTCTCGAGGAAATCCACGGAGGGGGAAAAGAAGTGCCCAGCACTCTTCTCCACAAAGTATCAATAAAACAAGTTTTCTTTATAGATCTTGATATAACTGTGGAATGGATATTTATAACCTGCAAGCAAGATTGGAACTACAAACAAAGGAACAAAATACCATAAGATCGGTCACCCTGATTCCATAATTCAGAAAGGGGGCAATTTGTCTTGTTGGAATAAGTGTGAGTTTCAGAAACTCTTTGGAGGCTTCATGTCCTAGCTTGTGACAAGCTTCCCAATCTCCACAAAATTTGAAGCCCTTTTTGAGAAACATAAAATCTGCACAAATTTGCCTTGCTTAGGAACGAATGTCATCTCTCTGTGATTTAATAAGGTACGGTCTCAAATTGGGTCATTCTAGGAGTCAGAAATTTCACAGTCTTGTATGTTTGACTCTAGAGGCGTTTTACTGCAAACAAACCAAGAAATGGGGAAAAAAACAGTGAAAAAGAAAAATCAGAAGGTATAAGGAAAAGAAACAACATAAAGCCCAGTTGATAAAATAATAGCAGAAAATGTCCCTAATTATAAAGATATATACAGCCTATGTACCTCATATGACCTAAGAAGATCTTCATCAAGACATTATAATCAGGCTATGAAAAAAAAAATCTAAAATCTTCAAGAAAAGTAACAAGTCACATTTAGAGTTTCTTGAACTACAGCAGATTTCAAAGTTTAAATTCTACCAGCTAAGAGGTGATGGAATAAAATGTGCTAAGTCCAGACTCAAAGCAATTTTCAACCCATAAGTTCAAAGATACTCTTAGAAATGGAGAAACAACATCCTAGACAATTAAACACCAAGGGTATTTCCTGAGCACTAGACAAGAAGGCATTACAAAAGATGTTTAGGAGAGCTGCATCCAGGACAGACAAGTACCTTTATAAAAGCATAAAATTTGCAATCTCACTAGAAGAGTAGACACACAAGAAATAAATAGTAATGAGAACACTACTAATATTTTAAATCTTCAAACCATAAATGAGTAAGAATAAAAATATGCAGCTAAAACAACAAATAAAACTTGAATGTACGGTGCTCTAAATTCTCTACTTTAAAAGCCAGTTAAATATGTATTTAAAAACAACAACAAACTGTCCATGGTGGCATACACCTTTAACTCAAGAGATAGACACATGAGGATCTCTGTGATTCTGAGCCCAGTCTGGTCTATGTAACAAGTTCTTGGGCAGCTAGGACTACAAAAATGGACCCTTTTTCCAATAAACATATCAACAAAAAAAGGTATGAAATGATATTCTAGACAAATGGAAATCTAATACAAGCAAATGTAACATTATTTAGCAAAATAGACTTCTTGACAGCAACTGAATAATCAAGATTTTTATTTCAAATCTATATTCAGTGTTGAAGAATTTGTTTTATAAAATGGACAGGATGAAACAAAAGCAGAAGTGGTTTCCAAAACAATCATAATAAGAAATGTCAGCAACTTACTTTGTCAATAGGTCATCCATATCCCTTCCTTCAAATAAAATTAAAAAAGAAATCAATGAAATCACAGAACTAAAGTATACTATAGGTCAAATGGACTTCATAAACAGAATTCACCATTGAACAGCTGTAGAATATACATTCCTTTCATTGTATGGAACTGTCTTTTAAACACAGTTATGTTAGGCCATCAAACAAGTCTTAGTGTGAGGATATACTGCATTACTGGTAGAGGCCTGGGTTTTATTCCAGTATTATCTGTGCAAAAGCAAACAAACATTGAAAAAGTGCAAGTCCTACCAAAATCATAAAAAAAAAAAAAAATGTTTTGTATCTCTTGTAATGGCAAAAGAATGAAACCATAGACAATATCAAGGAATTCTGCAGTTTATACAAATACAGAGACTAAATAATATTAAATTAACAGTGGCCCACAAAAGTAATCAAAGATTAATTTTTCTTGAAACAAAAAATTGGAAATTCAATATACTAAAACGTATCTATCACAAAGGGGCAATAAAAAGAATGTTATAAAATTACTTATAAGAAGTATTTCAGCTAATCTAATGCCATATCTCTAGGGTGTAGAAAACAACAAATCAGAACCTTAGAAGAAAAATATCAGAGTGGAAACAAATGAAACAATATGAAAGTAAGAACTCTGTTTTTGAAAAGAATAATATTTGCAAACCTTTAGCTATACTAACCATGGGGGGTGGGGAAAGGAGGTTCAAATAAATCAGATAAAGGAAACATTACAACTTGTATTGTATAAACAGTAATTCAATGCTAACAAACTGTGAAATATAGAGGAAATAGACATTGTTGGACATATAAGTCCTGCCAATTTGGAACATGAGCACTTATAAAGCATATACATACATAACAAGCAGTGAGATTGTTATATAAAACTCCATGTACAACAAGTAGTGAGACTGAATCAGTATTAAAGTCTACCAAAAGAAATCCCAGGGTTGGATGGTTTCACTGCTTAATTGTTACTAAAAACTTAAAAGAACCAATTTCAATTCTTCTGAAACCAATACAGTAAGTTAAAAGGAAAGAAACTCTTTGAAACTGATTCTATGACATAAATATTACTGTGTTTCTAAAGCCAGGTAATAACAACAAAAAACCTAGACCAATATCCTTAATGAATAAAGTCTCACCAAATGTAATTCAATAGCACATCAAAAAGATCATTCATCTTAGTCAAGTCAGTCGCCTTTTGGAGTTTCAAGGTTAGTTCAACTTATGCAAATTAATAAGTTTAATACATCAAAAACATGTTCACCTCAAGAGATATTTTAAAAGCCTATTATAAAATTGAATATGCACGGCTTTAAGAGCCTAGAACAAATTGTTTATGATTTTATTTTATCCTATCCATGCCTGTATATGGGAAACATCCTCATGTTATACAAACTAAGGAAAAGCTGAAAGCTTATGTAAGATCAGGCAAAAGATGGGGATGTAAATACTCAATGTTCTTTATCAGTACAATACTAAGAGTTTCATCTAAAGTGATCAAGTAAGAGAAAAAGAAAGAAAATACACAAAAATAGGAATATAGGAAATCAGATTTTCTCTGCTCACAAATTATAGAAACCTTAATTTTATATCAGAATGCATTTAGAACTGTTAAGTAAATACAAATAATTTCTAAGAATAATCATAACAAAATGACTCTACAGAGAAAATGATAAAATAGTGATAAGAGAAAATGAAGGTCCAATGAAATGGCTCAGTGAATACCAAGTCAGTGATATCCAGTTTGATGACCTGAATTTGATTCATGGAACCAAATGAGCAAAAGAGAACTACCTCAAAGGGGAAAAAAAATGTCTTTTGACCTACATGTACACATTTGCACGCACACACACACACACACACACACACAGTAAATGTAAAGTTATCAAATCGACATCTTCAGAGAATTAAGATTGTTTAAACACCCATAAATTTAATGTACAGATTCAGTACAATCTCTCCAAGTGCAAATGACATTCTTCACAGAATTACCAAAAGCAGTTACAGCAAGGTATGGTGGAGCATACTTTAAAGCCCAGTACTCTGGAAGCTGAGATAGGCTGAGACAGGAACTTACTCTTGGTTAAAGAGTAAGTTCCAGGATAGCCATGGCTACATAGAGAAATTGTCTCAACAAAACAATTTTTTTTTAAACAGGAAAAGAAAACGCAGTTCTAAAATTTATTTGGAAGCACCCCTCCCAAATAACCAGTAAAACAAAACTAATAGTCAGAGGCCCCACCTGACTGCAAGATTTGTAGGAACCAGAAAAAACATACTTTGGGACACAGACCAATGGAAGAGTTTATGTGCATTCATTAGGGGAAAAGTCTACACATCAACAGCAAACTATGTATTGATGAAGGTGCCAAATAGTATACATTAGAGAAAAGTTATCTCCTTTAGCAATCCTCTGAATAAATGGATATTAGCATACAGAACAATGAAATTCTGTTTCATCTTATATAAAAACAACTCAATAAAAATAACAGATCAATGACCTAAACATAACACATGAAAATCTGAAGCCACTAGCAGAAAACATGAGAGAACACACCAAGATCTTAAACACAGACAATTTTCTGGATCAGGGTCCCAAAGTGAAGGAAACAAAACTTGACATTAACTTAGAAATTTATATTAAGTAAAAAAATTTCTGAACAGAAAGGCAACCAGCAAAGAGGCAACCTGCTGAACTGAGGACAAGTGAGTCATGGTGTAATAGTCCTGCAATTTCAGAAATAGTGTGGGCCCAGTAATTGAATTGAGGATGTAAAGACCCATCTAGAGAATTCTATTGTAGTCTAGAGTACATAAAAAGACCATGACTAAAAAAGATGAGAGCCTTCTTGAACCTGACTCCTGAGCTAGAGCAGTTCATTTGTTACATCTTGAAGGGTTCATTTCTGCTCCATTTTTCAGACACCATAAAGTCTGTTAAGTAAACTCATACCTGCTTCATTGCTCCTTAAATTATCTTGCTTCTCTCTTCCCAGTGTTTTCCAGTAAAAGATGCTTGGACCCCTTCCAAAAAGCATATCAATGTCTACTGTGTATACCTGTGAGTGAATAGCTGTACCAGCCCCTAGTTCTTGATATCTAAAGTCTGAGATTGCCCAGAATGCTCTGCTCAGTTTCAGCACTCACTCTTACCATTCTCCCTGTCTTTTTTTCCCATTGCCATTACCTTGAATCAGACTCAGGGCTTTTCATCTCATTGTTCCTTTCTCTCCCCCCCCCCCATTCATCATCAGCTGCTTCACACGGCACTCCAGGCCCCTTTAGGCAATAACTCACTAGTACTTGCATCTAGCTCTCAGAGGGCTCACACATAACATACAAGGCCTTTGTGACAACATGTTAATCATATTTCCTACTACTTTTGCTTTAGCTAGGTGAAAAACACCTGCAGCTTAATATCAACATTATGCCTTAAATATGCCGGGTTTCATAACACAGGTAAATGCTTTTCTCTAGGATGTATTCTCATAGACTGTAAAGCAGAGGATTCATCTCACCCTGTTTGGTATCAGGTTGATATCCACAATCTCATGGCAGTAACTCAAGAAATTAAGGAGGCTGAGTCAGAAGGATCATGAATTCAGAGTCGCCTAAAGTAAAATATTGAGATCTTGTCAAAAAGTACAAATATAAAAAGAGAAATAAAATATACATGAACAAACAAAAAAAGTCTGTAAAATGTGGAGCAGGGAAATTCTTAAACATTGTTGGCAGAGACATAAATTAGCATAACCATTAATGAGAACAAAAAAGATATCCACCACCCTCAAAAAAAACTAAAAGAGGAGTTCATATATGCAAGTAATTATATATAAATTTCTGAATACAAGAGAAGCACTTTTACACAATTCCTACTAACTTAGATATGTAACCAGTTTTGGTCCATATATATATATATATATATATATATATATATATATATATATATATATATATATAATGAATGTTACCACTAAAAAGAAACATTCTATGAAGCCATGAAAAGTCAAAGTATACTTAAATGCTTATTCCCATGTGAAATAACAGAGATCTGAATAGGTTACGTACTTAAAGATTCCAAATAAATGCCATTCTGGTAAAGGAAAACTATGGTGAAATATTTAGTGTTTGCCAAAAAAAGGGGGAAGGAGTAAAAGGTGGCTATCTTCAGGGCAGTAAGAATATATTCATCTATTTGTATACTAGATTGTTGGTGTACAGTGTCCATTTGTCCAGACAATAATGAACATTTGGTTGGCAACCATTGGTGTTGGCAATAATCCAGTGTAAATGTATACTCATTCATTATAACAACTTCCATTTAATAACTTTCAAATCCATGCATGTGTAGGGGCAGGTAATATACCACACATCTCTGTACCATCCTCAATTTTGGTGTGAACATATAACTCATAAAGTATAGTTTTCAACATATAATTTTGTTATAATGGGATATTACAATTAGGATATATTAAAAATACACATCAAGGAAATGAGGGAAGGACAAATATGTAAATAATAAAAGTGTTGACGAAATAGTAGTTCTTTCCTATCAATGATTAACTGTAAACTCAGGAAGAAACTGAAGATGACAAAATGAGTTTTAAAAAAATCTACCTTATATATGTATAAGAAAGTCACTTTGGGTCAAAAGATGCAAAGAGATTGTAAGTAGACATAAAATGACATTCCATAAAAATAACAACTAAAAGAAAAATGGATGGTTTACATCAATGAAAAATTCATTAAGTAAAATATAATAAAATGGGCCACTATATAATGAGAAAAATGTTATTTGTCAAAAGATGTGACACACACAAACACTCCAAATAATACTACTAAAATACAAGAATAAATACTAATCAATTAAATTACGGGGAGAAATGGAGTTTCATAATAAACTTGGAAGATTCAATAACTCACTAAGGAACAGAATGAATGATGATGTAAAATCAGGAAATTTATAATCATTTTGTGACACACAACATCAACACATACAAAAACCTTTGGAATGTAGGAAAAGTAGTTGTAAGAGGGATTGGTAATAACAGATTCATTGTATATGTTAAAAAATAATGCCAAATAAATTGCCTAAAACAAATAACTCAAGGAACAATGAAACCCAATTTGAATTTAGAATTAGCAGGAGGAAGGAAATCAACATCAGGATAGAGATGTTAAAAAAGAAAAGCCAGTTAATTGAGATTACTTTTGATTAAAAGAAAAAAAAAGATAAACTCAGACCATCCAAGAAAAAGTGTACTCAAGATCATGAATAAAAGTGCAGTCATTACAATGCTTGAAAAATGAAAGGTTTGTAAAGGAGTAAGGAAAGAATACTTCTTAGAAAAATCCAGTGAACCAGGCATGAATCAGGAAGAAATAAAGCAAAAAGGCAAACAAGCACGATATCAAAGTCATAATGAAAAAAAAATGTCTGCCAAAGCCAACCCCAAAATAAAAATTGTGTCATTACTGAACACTAACATTCTAAGAAAAATTATCACTAACCTCTTCCCAAAGAAATATGTATAAAAGAACACATTCTAGAAAATTTTGTAAAACCAGCCTCATTGTGATACCTAACCTAGAGGCACAACAGAAAAATAAAACTTCAGGGTAATACTGCTAATAAAGATTGATTAATAAATATTTAATAAGTTATTAGCAAGCTAAATTCAATACCTTACATATCACAACTATGTATGATTTGTGGTATAGGAGGCTGTTTAAGTATATTCATAGCAATGTAAAATATATAATAACATTAAAATATATGACATTTTCAACTGATGTAGAAAAAAATTTTACAAATTCAACATTTTATATTAACTATAGAATAAAAGTTCTTTAAATAACTTGTTAAAATCCCTCACGTAACCAATGTAAAAAAACAATTTTTTTAAATTTTATGTTAGAATTAATAAATGAATCTAGTAATGAGGCACTATAAAAAACCAATTGCATTTCTTTAGATGATTTAGCAAAATCATTTGTATTAGCATCCAAAATTTACTTAGCAGCAAATTTGAGCTGGGCATGGTGACATACACTTTTAATCCCAGAACTCAGGAGATCAATGTCAACCTGGTTGAGATAAGAAGTTAAATCCAGCCACGGCTATATAGAGAGGCCATGTCTTTCATGGGAAATCACCAAAAATCCAAACAGGCAAAACAACCATGAAAAAGAAGATTTTCTGATATTGTATAAAAATAGAGTGGAACAGAAAAGAGAATCCAAAAGTAAATCCATATAAATGAAATCAGGTAGGTTTTAACAAGAGTATAAAAAAGAGAGAATAGGTAATGGATTGTATCTTCAATAACTGGTACTGAGAAAATCATCAACTCAAAACAGCTAAAAAATAAACTAAAAGCCCAGATGTGGTAGTTTATAATTATAATCTCAGCTCTTAGAAGGAGAGGTAGGAAAGTCAATAATACTTGGCCACATAAACAGTTTGAGGATAGCCATGGGTATGCAAGAATTTGTCTAAAAATAAACTAAAACATAAATAATTAAAGTCAAAATAGATTAAAGACCTAAATGTAAAATCTAAGGACAGTAACTACTTCTTTGTATTGCTATTTTGGATTTTAACACAATAAATATTGCTATTAATGTAAGCTAAACAAGAAAATCCTACAATAAAAATCCTTTATTATTTCCTTCATAATAAAGGAAAAATCAGCAAAATTAAAAGGCATCTTATGTATTGGAATAAAGTATTTACAGGCTATATATCTACTAGAGATAAAAACACTTTCTGTGTAAGCTGAGTTTCTTAGTTAGGGTTTCTATTGCTGTAAAGAGATGCCATGACATGGTAACTTTTATAAAGGATAACAATTAATTAGGGCTGGGTTACAGTTCAGAGATCTAGTTCTCTGACCTCATGGCAGGAAGCATGACAGCTTGCAGGCAGACATGGTACTAGAGAAGGAGCCAAAAGTTGTACATCTGGATCGACAGGCAGTGGGAAAAGAGAATGACACTGGGCCTGGCTTGAATTTCTAAAACCTTAAAGTCCATTCCCAGTGATACTTCCTCCAACCAAAACACATCTGCTGCAACAAGGCTACACTAATAGTGCCATTCCCTGTGAGTCGGTGGAGAACATTCCATTCAAACCTCTACACCTGGTGGTTCAAGTTAAGTTCCTCAAATCCACAGTGGAAAGAGAGAAGAACCCCTGAAAGTTGTTCTCTGACTTCCATAATATGCCATTACACACACATGCCTCGCATGCACACATGCTCATACTCTTAATAAAAGTGTATAAAATGCTACACATCTACTTTGTTCTGTGATATGTTTTGCTGCAGCTATTATAAAATGCAAAATGGATTTCCTACACAAAGGATGAACAAGGTATTTGTCTTTTGAATTTATACTGAATGAAAATCACCATGTAAAGATGCCTGTACTTTTATGTTAATTTTAGACAAGATATAAAATATATAAGAATGGGATTGGAATGTAAAAAAATAAATAAAACAAAAATATAAGTGTCCATTGGGCAGCAAACAGATAAAACTTTGGCATACAACTGAATATTATTTAGCATTTAAAACGGAGGTGACCCTGCCGTTTTCCACAAAATGGGATGAACTTAGGTGGCCTTTTGCTAAGATAAATAAGCCATACAGAAAATGAAACCTATCGTGTTTTAAGTCTAGAATATAAAGAGAAAAAGGTATAAAAATATATATGTACCTAATAAATCAGTTAATAAGAATGAGGTTTTAGGTGTAGGTAAAAACGATACAAAGTAGTAGATCAGAGAAAACAAAAATGTCTAAAGATATAATGTATAACAAAGGGACCACAGTTGATGATTGTTTTTATTTGAGACTAGATCTTACTATATAGTTCCAGCAAGCCACGAACTAGCCTCAAACTCATTATCTCGCCTCCACCAATGAAGTGCTGGAATTACAGATGTGTGCCATCATATGTGACTTGTTTTCAAAATTTTTGCTAAATGGACAATGTTATTTTCATTTTATAATGTTATATACTTTAAATATACATTTATTTTATAACTATATATACATATATATTACACATATATGTATATATTATATATTAATATATGTAATATATATATATATATTACAACAACCAGAAAGGTTATTGATGAAAATTGGAGGCTTAAATAAGTCTATAATCTGCTGACTACATCTATAGACATATGTAGATTTGAAAATAGAAGATACAATCTTACAATCTTCTCAAATATGCATAGAATGTGCTATGGATTGAGAACATTTTAAGATACTAAAAGAAAATAATATATTCATAAGATAGAAATAATATTAAAGTTCCTTTCCAACTACAATGGAGTGAATCCAGAATATGATATAATAAAACACTGACAAATATTTGGAAATAAAGCAACATATACTCTAGCCACCAAGCTAAACAAGTTTCACAAAAAAACTAGAAAATGAATTTAAAACAGCTAAAATTAAGACATAAAAAATAATGAAAGGTAATAAAATTTTTCAGGGAAAACAACAGCTATAAATGCCTAATTTAAGAAACGAAAGATCAGTAATCTAATTTCTCACTTTATTTGACTAAATAAATAGATCAAACTAAGCCCAGGGTTATCAGAAGGAATGAAATAATACATAAAAACATGAAGAAATATGAGGTACATGTTTAAAAAAATAAATATGAGTTGTATTTCTTTTGAGAAGGCAACAAAACGTAGACACCATTAGTCAGAATAACCAAGAAAAAAAGAGTTGAAAGTATTAGTGATACTAGTGAAGGTGATAACATTACTTTAAAAAGTAAGAAGAATTATAAAAGTGTATCATGATGCCAACAAGTGAAATAATGCAAAGAACATAGATAAATTCTTAGAAAATACAAGTTATCAACATTGACTTGCAAAGATAAAGCAGTTATGAACAGACCTATAACAAAATTTCCTTGTGAAGAAAACACTAAGCAGAGCTGGTGAGGTTGCTCAGTCTTAAGTAGCACTATCTTAACTTTCGAGGACTCAGGTTCAGCTGCTCTTCCAGAAGATTCACGTTGAGTTCTCATACTCAATGTTAGCTTATAAACATCTGACATGGTGGACAGATACACATATAGGCAAAACACCTATACTCTTTAAAAGAGAGATTCTCTCTCAAAAGAGAATATACTTAGTACTATATGGCCTCTTTGAATCGTGTCAAATTTGTAGAGACTGTTTATGATTTATTCTGTGAAATAATAACGCTGATTCTAAAGCCAATAAAATATTGGTATTTTATAAAATAAAATACCACAAAAAAGGAAAGCTAGATAAGGCTACCACTTATAGATACAGATGTCCTTGAAAATGTACCACTAAACCAAATGCAGAAGTTTATAAGAAATAATATTCACAATAACCAGAGAGCAACAGTATTGACGATAAACAAAGATAATTCAAATCAGGAAACAAAGTAGTGATTATAAGAATATAAGACAACATACTACAAATAATTCTCAAATTTCAGAGGTAGTATATGGTGACATACCTATCAAAAGTTAAAAATATAATTTGAACATGCATTTAGCATACCTACCCTACGAAACACCATGGTTTAGGAATACAATATTCTGTTGAGAGTTCATTGTTTATCATTGTGGTCTCATGACTGACTTGGTGCAGGTACTTGGTGTTGTTACCTAGCATCACAAAGGAGCATCATTTTTTATGTTTCTAACATGAGAAGAGATCAAAATTGGAAGTGCAGCTTCCATTGAAACCCTACCACTTTCATTCTCTCATAAAGTCAAAAAAGCTAAGTTGACTCAAATATCAGGGATTATCTTACATTTTAATAAAATAGTGACAAATCACATACCACATTTGTTTGTGTGGAAGAATTTAGAAAATTCAATGTCAAAATAAAAATCATTTAGAAAGTTAGGAACTGAGAGGAATTTGAAAATGTGATAATGAGCGCTCAAGGAAAAAAAAAAAAAACCCATACCTAACACAATGAACAATGGCAAATGATTAGAAACTTCCCTAGTCAGAAAGACAATGAAATATGCAATTCCCATAGCCAGGAAGTTGTATACTGGAAGATTTGCCTACAATGATTAAATAATATCCAAACTGGAAATAAATGAACAAAGCTATTTAAAAATATCAAGTAATTTTATACATAGAAAATCATAAAAATCACAGACAGAGCTAATGAAGTAGTTCAGCAAAATTGTATTCATTGTAAATGCTTAAGACACATAAAGGGAAAACACTTCTAACTGTAACTGGTAGTGATAATGCAGAACTAAAAACCACAAAATGGTGAGTAAAGATTCTATCTAGTAATCCCCTACACATACAGCAGAGATTATTTGAAAGGAATACAACTACTCCAACAAATGAGAACTATGGATAAGTGATATGTTTCTTTTTAAATAAAGATTTTTAAATGAGATAATGATTACAAATATTTGTGAGTAGCCACACATAAATTCTAAACTAGAAAACACTAAAATGTGTTACCTACAAGAGTTGGGTTATGAATATAGAAGGGATATGGGAGAGAAAGACTTCTCTCATTAGATCACGTTGTATTAGATTGAGTTTTGGAAGTATGTTAATATTTCCAGTGTTTTAAAAATTAAGACGTGGGTGGCTTCTTAAAAGTAGAATGAGGACCTTATCTTAAGCAAAGCCTGAGGTCTTAGCATGGTAGCACATATCTATCCATATTTCCAGATACTGGGGGGAAAGATTTAGGAAGAATGATAGCCTGGGAGTGTAAGAGCAGTCTGGCTAATAGTAACTCCTCCTATCTCTAAACCAGAGGTTCTCAACCTGTAGGTCACAACCCTTTGGGGTTAAATGACACCTTCACAGTGGTTACATATTATATATTTACATTACAATTCATAACAGCACAATTACAGTAATGAAATAGCAACAAATATAATTTTATGGTGTGTGGGGGGTCACCACAACATGAAGAAGTATATTAAAGAGTTGCAGTAACAGGAAGGCGGAGAAGCACTACTCTACACAAACAAATAGCAAACCCCAAACTTTCTAAAGAAGCAAAAAAACAATCAATCAAATACAGCTCTAAAAGGCAATGATAAAACTGAACAAGATTATCAAAAACAATAATTTCAGAACTGAAAATTAAAATCATAAAACACATTGAAATCTTCTTACTCAAGAAAAACAATGGGATTGTAGAACAGTGACAGGGCACTTAACTCACAATTGTGAGAACCTGATTTAACCCAATAATTAAAAAAAAATTTACAAAGAAAATCTGCTAAATCTTTATAGGAATTGTAAGGTCTATGACAATTCAACCTAAGGCTGCATTTCTGGTGCCCAGGTTAGTACAATAGCCTTGAGGGTAAGCAGCTTTTCTTCTGATGAACAGGCCTAACCTGACTTGGACTTCATTACAAACCCCATGTCCTATGTCCAAAAATGGTGACCTCAAGACACATAATGGGTAAAGCCACCATTATAGCAATCTGATGCTTCAAGACTGCTTGGAGCAAGTAAAAGATCACTAAAACATTTTCAAGTAATTATCAGAGATTTGGAAGATGGCCTGTGCTCTCAAGAAAGACCAGAGATACTCACTTTATCTAAGTTGCTGACTGTGAGACACTGTGCAGACATGACAGTAAAATGAAGGACAAATGAAAAAGAGCCCAAATGTTGAATGGAAATCCCAAGGCAAGGCCATTTCATGAAAACTTGGAAGATTTACCAGATTGAGATACTTAAAGCAAAGCCTCTGACTAATGGTGGCTTAAGCTGATCAATTAAGCCAAGCTTCAAAAACAAAGACAGTCATTTTCTAAAGAGCAAATGTGCAGATAAATCAGATACACACACTGCACACTGCAGGGGAATGCAAACACCATAGAAGTAAAATTGGCATAGCCATGGTAGAAACAAGCAATTGCCCACACAGATGGGAAAACATTCAAAGATAGCGTTCCTACAATCTACACATCATCTTAAGTGGAGAGAGGGAAGAAAGTATAGAGAGATTAAAGATTAGTAAATAGAAATGATTGTTGAGGGAGCCTACATGCCTAAGTAGGCCAAGATTTCAAAGTATAAATATGCCCAGGGAACTAAAATAAGCCTTGTTTAAACAATGAAAGTAAAGCATTATGACAATAACTCATCAAATGAAAATGTTAATAAAGAGATGTATTATAAAGTTCATCAGGTGCAAACTACAATAAGTTAAATAACTTACTTGCAAAGCCAAATAACAAGACAGGCTGGGAGCAGGAAAATAATCAATATATATATATATATATATATATATATATATATATATATGCATATATATGTATATGTATATACATATATATATATATGATTCAGTTTAAAGAACAGAAATCAGACTAAAGAAAAATGAACAGAAGCTGAGAGTCCTGTTAGTTACAATACAATATGTGTTATCACAAATATATATGTAACCAAGGAGTATAAATAATTAAATTGCTAGAAAGGAAAGAGCAGATAAAAACATTTGAAGAGATTTTTTACTTGAAATAGCTTGTTTTTACTTAAGATGTATCTTAAAAACCACCCCCAAGATTACACTCATAAGAAAATATTTAGAATAGGGAAAAGAAATTAGCAATTAAGTAAATACAGCATTCTAGAACATAAATGTTTAACACACTGAACACAAAAAAGGAAGTGAAGAAAAACAGAACAGTTCTAGCAGAGAACAGTGTAGCAATGTGATTGACAGGAATCTTATATCAAGAATTATATATAAATAAAGGCTTTAATAAAGACTGCCTGCAAAAGAGCATCAAGTGCACACATTCTAAAAAAATAAAAAACGATGCAGTCTAGAATCCAAATAAGTTGAAAGTGAAAAGATAGAAGATCATAAAGTGTAAATTATATATTTGATATAAATATCAAAATTTATATGAGTCCACTACAAGCAGACAAAACTCAAAAATGCTGCTAGAGATAACAAAAGACATTTTATGGTGAATAAAAGCATCAATTTAACAGAAAGAAACAAAAAATCTAAAGAAATAAAAATGATAGATATAATAAATACCATAATTTTAAAATACACCAAAGGAATTGCTAACAAATAAATAGCAAGATTACTGAAGAGTGATAGATTATTTTATATTAATATTGCTCAATTTATATTTGCTGATTTTCTGGTTAAGAAGGGTTTATTTGGGGCTCAGAGGATGACTTAACCTTAACCTGTGGGTAAATCAATTGCAGTGAAGGCATAAGGCCTTGAGTTCAGATACCTAGAACTTAAATAAAATTCCAACTCATGCCTATTACTCCAGTACTAGGCATGGGAGTTAGGGCAGGGAAGGTAGGAAACAGGCAGATCCTGGGAGCTTACTGGTCAGTCTGCCTTAAGTGAAGAAGGGATCTCCATGTTCAATGAGAGACCTTATCTGAAAAAAATAAGGTGGAGAGTGATTTAGGAATATACCAGTGTCAACCTCTGGCTTCTTCATACACATGCATAGGTGAGTGAATGCTCTTGCATACACAAACAAACACACCCCACCATACATGCACACACATTTTTTAAAAGTGAGTTATTACAGAAATGTTATCCAGCAATTACAGTTGAAAGAAATAATGGGGAGTAAGGTTCTGTAGCACTATGAATAACACACACACACTCTTGTTCTAATGTTAAGGACCAATTGTGACTTTTACCTCTCTTGCAAGATATAATGCAAACCAAAGTAAAAGACAGTTCAGAAAACAGTATTATTAAAGTGAGGCTAAGTCACAATATTCCTTGATAAATCATAATATTTCTTGAATTAAGAAAATTCAATTTCTAATATAAAAATCTGCTATATCATAAATAACAAGCCAGGAGTGGTGGCACATGCCTAAAGCTCAGCTCTTGGGAAGCTTATAAATTTGAGACCAGCATGGGCCACATAGTAAGACACCATCTAAAACGTCTCTAAATGGGCTGCTGAGATGGCTTAGCATCTTTGAACAACCCTGACAACCCAAGCTTGATCCCTGGAACTTACACTGATTGAAAGAGTGAACTGACTCCAGAGTTGTTCTCTGGTTTCCAGATGCCTGTCATGGCCTATGACTCACATACACACTTCTTCTGACTCTAGGTTTCTGAGCTTTCCTTATAAAATAATCCCATTCATAAGGACCTAATCATGTACAAGGTTTCACCTCCTCTTACCATAATACTGGCAATTAAGATTTCAATCTATGAACTTTGAGGAACATTGTCTTTCAGTTTACAGTGTGTAAAAACAGAATAAAAAGCATTTTTAAAAGTTAAACTTCCATCCACAATGGAGGGTGGCAGGACACAGCCAATTCACATGATGTACTAGGAATAGAAAAAGACATTTTTTCAACTTGGTAAAACACATCTGTTAAAAACTGCACCTGGTGCTGGGGATGCAGTTCAGATGGTAGAGTGCTTGCCTAGCATGCAAAAGCCCTGGGGCAATCCTCAGCTCCAAAAAACAGGATGTGGTGGTGCATGCTGGAAATCTCAGTATTCCAGTGGTGGAGGTGAGGAGGTTTAGAAGGTCAAGGTCCTCAGCTATACAATGAGAGCAGTTGAGACCAACCTGGGCTACAGGAGAACTTGTCTATAAAGAAGAAAACAATATAAACAAGACATACAAACAAACAAAAAAACCCTGTACCTGATAATTTACTTAATGGTGGAAAATAGAATGCTTTTCCCTTCTAATCAAGAATAAATTACCTGAATATACTGGCATACAACTGTAATTCCATCACTCCAGAGGATGAGGAAGAAAGATAAGAGATATCATCCTGGGCTCTATAGTTTTCTCAAAAACAAAACAAAACCAAAGCAGACAAACAAAACACTTGCCCACCCCAATTAATTCATAAGATCTATTTCATTAGTTCTATTATATAAAGGTTCTGATCAAGATAATTAGACAAGGAAAAGAAACAAGATTGGAAACAAGTAAGATTGTGTTTGTAGATGTCATCAAAGTCCCAAGAAATAATTTCAATGTTTGTATCATATAAAAATAAGTCCTATTTCTATGCACTGTGAGGCATCAATGAAATTAAGAAAAAATTCAACTTATAAAAATTAATGAGTTCAAAATATGAATGCACTGAATGCCACAGAAATATACACTTAAAATTAACTTATAAAAAATTGTGCTTTTTAACCATAATCAAAAGAACAAAATTAATAGATCTAACAAAAGTAAAAAATTATACTCCAAGAATGACAAGACACCACTGAAAATAAAGGCCTAAATAAATGGGAATATCTTGTATTTATGGATTGGAATACTTGATGTTAAGATAGCAATGTTCTTCAAGACAATGCAGAGACTCGATCCTTACCAAAATATCAGCTGGCTTTTATGGGAAATGATAAGTAATGTTTAAAATTACACAAAACTCAAATGATCCATATTAGCTAAAGCCATCACGAAAACCAGTCAAGTTAGAGGATTCATACTTAAATGTTTAAAACTTACTATAAATAATGAGGCATTATGATTATGGCATCAAAAAGACAGATCAGAGGGGCTGGAATCAAGAGTCCAAAACCAAAACTCAATGGACTTTTGATAAAGGTACCATTGGAATAAATGAAGGTAGGGAAAGTCTTTTGAACATATGTTTCTTCAACAGCTGAATATATATATGAATATATATGGAAAAATTTTGACACTATATGTAAAATATAAATCATCCAAAGGTTTAAAATAGCAATAAAGCTGTAGAGTTCTTACAAAGCAACATAAAGCCAAATCTTTGTAACTAAGGGATTTACAAAAGTTATTTTAGATATAAAGCAAAAGTAATATAAAAAATTGATTTGCCTTGTTTTGGACAATTTACCAGTTGCCTTTTATCCCAAAGTTGTTGTAACCTGCTATAGTACAATGCTTCAAGAGATACGGTTATTAAAATGGTTCAGAATTAAACTTAATTCATTCAAAAAAGAATTGATTCATTGGACTTTATTAAAGTTTTAAAAATTTATGCTTGAGCATATATTAGAAAGATAGATGGCAATTCACAAGTGTGAAAAATACTTGCAAATCATTTTCAACAGAAATTTTAGTAGGAATATATATATTAATAATTCAATATATACAATATTCAGAACTCTTTCTAATCAAACACACACACATAGAAAAATCCAATAAAAAATGGGATCAATTCCTCTAGATTGTACTTACGGATGAATACGAGTCACTTTTTGAGCATTGGGAACTGGACCCAGGTCCTTAACTGCTAAGCCCTCTATCTCTCAAACTCCCCCAAAAAATGTTTTTATAAAGGGATTGGTGAAGATATGGAGAAATTATGCAATGCTTATGCTCTTCAGATGGGAATGTTAAATGTTGCACCCACTTTAGAAAAACCAGTTTGAAAAAGATACATAAACTTTTAAATAAATGTTTATTTCCATATTATTACTAATGACGAAAAGGTAAAGACAACCAAAAGGCTTACCAGCTAATGAGTGGGTCATCAGAATATTGTATATACATAATAGAAAATATTATTGAGCCTTATTGCTATATACAACAACATGAATGAATGGATGAACTATGAATATATTTTAAGTGAAAAGCTAGACTCAATGAATCACATACTGTGATTTATATAAACTGTCCAGAACATGCTAATCTACAGAGACAGAAAGTAGATTAGCAATTATGTGGGTCTTAGGGTAGCAGAATGGGGGAAGTGTTAGAAAATGATACTTAAAGGATATTTATTTTCTTGGTGACACAATTATTCTAAAATTATGACATAATTGTGACATAAAATATTCTAAAACTGATGGTAATGATGGCGACATAGACTTCAGGCTATATAAAACTACTGAATTGCATTGTCTAAATGATAAATTGTATAGTGTATTAGTTCTTCCTCAATAAAGGCATTATAGGTAATATAGGAGGGAATATTTAGTTTCTAGAAATAGGCATTTTTTTCCATAGCTCTACTATCAAAAATTACATTGCATGGGACCAGAGAGATGGCCCAGCAGTTAAAGAGCACCAACTGCTCTTCCAGAGGACAAGTTTTTAATTCCCAGCACCCATATGGTAGCTCACAAATATCTATAACTCCAATTCTAGGGATCTGATGCTACTTTTTGGTCTCTGCAGATACTTAGGCACATACATGGTGTACAGACATTCATCCAGATGAATTATTCATACTATATCCATGAAAAGGATAAATTAAAATGTATCAAAATAAAACAAATGGGTATGAGATGAATCAATGGTTAAACACAAAAAAGAAGACCAGAGTTCAGATCTCCAGAGCCCATGTAAGTGTCAGGTGGGAAAGGCAATCTGCCTATAATGCCAGTCTCAGAGAGCAGATATTAGATCCCTGTAGGAAACTTGCCTATGAGACTAGCCATGATGGCAAGTCCTGGGTTTTTATTTGGAAACCCTGCTCCACAGGATAAAGTGGAAGAGCAACCAAGGAAGATTCTGACATCAACCTTAGATTTCTACATGCACCTGCGCGTGCGCGCGCACACACACACACACACACACACACACACACACGAACACACATGAACATACACGCTCGAAATAATAAAAATAAAATATAGCTCCTGTAAGTACCTTATTAATGGGATGAGATGGATAGCTATAGTGGGGGGGGTAAAATACTGACAAATCATACATTTGACTTACTGCTGCATTTAGAACACATGGAGAATAACTTAAACTTAACATTAAAGAAAATTCAGTTGGAAAATTAGCAAATTATTTAAATGAACATTTCACTGAATGAAAGAATGTGGGAAAAACCATTCATTATTCATAGACATCGGTAAAATACAGATTTAAATCCCAAGAAATTACTGAATATAATTGGTAAAATGGAAAATACTGTCAATATTAAATGATCTATAGTAGTTCCAAATTAGGAATGACTTAGATGTCTGTGGATGAGTGAATGGTTAAAAATGTGGTATATCCATTCTCCTTAGTAACAAGTCTAAATAAACTACTGATATATAAAACAACTTGAATATTTGAACTTCTAAAGAATTATGCTAAATATTAAAGTGGTCAAATTGCAAAAGATGTGTTTGATTCTATTTATACAGCAATCTTAAAACAACAAATCTATACAATCAAGAGCATAATAGTTATTACTGGGAATTAAGACATGGTGGGATGGAAGAGGGTATGGCTATAAAAGTGCAAACAGGAATCCTTGTGGTAATGAAAATGTTCTGTATCACTGAACCAGTATTTCCATCCTTCTTAAACAGTACCACAGTTTTGTTACTACCAGAAAAAACTACATAAGAGATGCATGGGATCTCTTTGATTATTTCTTACAAATTCATGTGAATGTCTCAAAAATAAAAAGTTTAAAAGCTTGAATTTTGGAAGTATACAAAAGGGAATTAGCAAGATAATAGGCAGGAGAACTTGCTTTGCTGCTGAGGCTAATGACTCAAGTATGGACCCCAGGACCCACATGGTAGAGGGAGAGAATAAACTCCAAGTTTTCCTCTGCCTTCCACGCATGTGATATGGTATGTGTATGCCACCCCCACCGCATATATGTAAATAATATAAGTGTGCAAAGAATCTGAATAAATATCTCAGTAAAGACGATACTTAACTGACCAATGAGCACATGAAAAAGTATTCAATACCATTTATAAAGCATATCAAGACTGAAATCAGATAACAAAATACTGTGTTAGGTATTTTTTTCCAGGACTTTTGGGTTCAGTTTTATAGATGAAAAATAAGTTTTGCAACTATCATAATAAAGACTAGCTACAGAAAGTGTCTTAATCAGGATAGACACTTTTATGAGGACTGATATATATATAAGGGTTTATAACTTACTCCCAGCAAGTTCATCTGCTTCAGGTTAAATAATAGTGACCACACAGTGGAAAAGCTGACAATACCTTGGTGAAATGATCAAAACAACATTACCATTGAAGATCATCATATAACTCAGAACATGGAACTCTAAGGACACTATCATTTGTGGAATTTTCCAGAAGGGAATATACAATCTGGGTTTAATCATAAAGAAATATCAAACAGACCCCTCAAAAGATGATTTTGATATCAAAAAGAGACCAAGAGAAACTAGAAATATCCAGGTTCATGGTAACTAAAGGCACACAACTAAGAGCAGCATGAAACATGGACTGGACTCTGCACTGGGGGACAGATGCACCAAAGGATTTGGTTGTGTTCACTGACAAAAGTGGAACATAGGCATTGGATTATTTCAGTGACTGTATGGATGTTTAATTGCAGAAGCTGATGTCTGTTATATAGCTTTCAAAGGGAGGAAATGTGATGTTGTCATCCTCTTTAAACTGTAGTGCAGTTAGGAAATAAATTGTTAGGAAATACAGGGCAAAATGTCTAGGGGTAAGGGGCTGTAAAGTGTGCAATGCCTTTTCAAGTTTTGCAGAGGAACACAGTGTACAAGTACGCATATAAAAACATTGAAATGAAAAAAAATCATGCTGGAATGTTAGTAAGCTTACCTCAAATCTTAAAGAAGGATATGAAGATGTCTTATACCTCATTCCCTGCAATTATTCTGTTGTTCATCCTTACATACAAATAAAATAGTTTTGTTATGCTTAAAGAACCAATGATGAGATATCATAGTATTCCAGTGGTTCGTGACTGGGACTAATTTTATCCTATCTGAGGAGGGTACATTTGGTAATATATAGAGGGTTGTGGGTTATTTGATTTTAATTCTGGTGGTCATAACTGAGGGGGTGCTGTGTTGGCATCCTGGCAGAAGCCTGGGACTCTGCTAAACATCCTACAGTACACGGACACTCTGTTGACAAAGAGTTATCTCCTGCCAAATGTCAATGGTTCTGCAGTGGAGTATCCCTGCCCCACTTGGCTAACAAGATGGAAAATTGCTCTGCCAATAATGGCTGGCAGAGATGCCGGGAAAGGGGAACCCTGCCTGTGGAAATGCGAGGTCAGACAGCATTTGAGGAAAGCAACCTGGCAACATGCATGCAGTTTAACAAAGCACCCATGCCTGTTTTAGGGCCTGAACTCCATCCCCACCAATTTTCTAAGCTCTCAGTTCTAATATTTCAGAACGTAACAGGAGATCAGTCCTTTAAACAGACAGTTAAATTGAGTCCAGTTTTACTGGTGTGCCTATAAAGAAGGGCAAATTAGGACACAGAGAGAGTCCCAAAGTGTGACTGTATAGACAGAAGATTATGTGAAGACATAGGGACATAGACACCATCTGCAAGTGGAGTAAAGAGTTTTTAAGAGAAAAACAACCTGCTGGCACTCCAGTCTCACTCAGTCTTGTGGCCTTCTGCTTTATGAGAAGCCTGTTGATTCAGCATTTGGTTTTGACAATCCCAACAAACTAATTCACTGCATAGAAATAAAAACCTGTACATTGGGATGTGAGTTTAAGAAAAACTTTAAAAAATTGGTTTAAACCTAAAACAAAGTACATTTCAAGCAACCAAGAACTTTGTGTTTCACGAATACCAAGAGGAATGAAGTGAACAATATAATCTTAAATTGGAATAAAAATGAGGGATAAATAGAAGCTATAGTAGTGTGACCATATGAAGAACAAGGTTCAGAAAACCATACATGATGTGTCCCCTACTTTGTTTCTAAAACAACAACAAGGCTCCATAATGATATGTAAGTTTGATTTCATTGTGTGTTATATTAGTATCAGGAAAAAGATTAGGTAATAAAAATAATTGTTTATCAGTCTATGTAACAGAGGAGAACCCAGTGGCCATAAAGAAAATTATTGTAATCTACATTATACTCAACTATAAATCTGGGAGTATAAATACTAGTAATACAATTTTAAGAAAGTTTAAGATAAGAATACCCTACCCCAATATTTGTGGCATGAGGAATAATATGTAAGAAGGTGGAGCACAGAGATATATGATAAGAGAGAACAGGTATGATGTTGTTGGAACATGGAGTCAAATTAGAGGAGACAGATACCAGAGTCTTCATTGTTTGCTGGGTAGAAATCTGTATCTTCATATTTGTTCACTTTAGCAATCCTTGCAGTAGGCAGTAGAGAGTTTTTCTTAGTATTTTTAATTACTTTATAAATTATATATGTGTATGCATAGCTGCATGTGTGTGGACACATATGTGCCTCTGTGTGTGTTTGGGGGCGGGGGTCAGAAAACAACTTACGGTAACCACTTTTCTCCTTCTAACACATGGTATAATGAACTGATTTCAGGTCGTCAGGCTTGGCAGCAAGTGCCTTTACCTAAGCAGCCATCTTGCTGGCCCTACAGTTATAACCTTGATTTCACTGATGTATAAGAGGCATAAAAAGGCAGTAGCTGGACCAAGGTCACATAAGAATAAATGATGTAACAGGGCTGTGGTTTCCAGAACCATGGCTCTAAGTAGTACTCTGAGCACTATGAATTTGCCTCTGTTTTTAAGAGCATAACTGTAAAGGAATGATTAGTTTCAATATTTCAAAATACTTAGATGTATTAAGTTGGGGTAGGATGAATTTGGGGCAAAATAGGCCTGACTAATTAAATAAATAAGTAAATCTCTATCGGTGGATACAAAATCCATTTTCATGTATTTTAACTGTGCATGCAGACAAACCTGTACTCCACAAATGAAGAAGGTTCCTTTTTAACTTAGGTGTGTGGAAGAGGTCATGTTGCAAGTTACAAATTACAAAAATAATGCTCTTATTTTTAGACTTTGATGCTGAGAAGAAGCTCTTTGAATAAAACGAGGGCTTTCACACACTGCATCCTTTCACTATAAGCCTCTTAAACCAGAAATAAATAACAGTGATAAAAATTTACAGCTTAAAATTTAAATGAACCTTTAAAAGAGCTCTAGATTAAAGAGAAAAAAACAAAAATTATATAAAAGGGGGGATGAAATGGGCCATATTTCATACTAAGTCTAACATATCACAGCTAAAACTGTGATCAGAGGAAAATTTATAGCTTTTAGAATGCCTCTTGGTTAAGGGACTTTAAATAAGTGAACTAAATATTACTCTTAATTAAGTTTAAAAAGAAAACACATAAATTAAAGATAATTAGGAAGATGGAATTAGTAGCTATCATAGCCCAAGATGACTAAGAAGAAAACAAATGTAGACAAAGGTAGTTTTATGGTAAGAGAATAAACATAATATTTTAATAATTAACAGATTAATCTCTCATGAACTCAACTAAAAAAAGCAAAACTATAAAAACACAGGCAAGAAAAATTTATAGAAAAGAGCATAAACTACTGAAAGAAAATTAGTTGCTACCAAGTGGCAACACAGTTGAAATGCTTCAGGAAATTACATAGCAATGAATAAATTATCCCTTAAAGCATGCACTAAACTAATTTAGAATACATTACCACAGAAAAGACTAAAAGCAATTAAGATTTTGTATTAGGTCCAGATGGTTAAATAATTTAGTTCTCTGTAAATTAAAAAAAATTTACACTTATTGTATGTGTGTATGCATGTGAACACATGTGCATGCAGGGCTGTGGTGGGGGTTATACTTCACAGCACGTATGGAGGCCAAAATTGAACTCTCTTTCCAATATGTAGATCCTAATGATCAAACAGGTCATCAGGCTTGGCAGCAGGTATCTTAACTCACTAAGCTACATTGTCAGGCACTATTTAGCCTTTAAATAGACCTAATGTTTTCAAACTGTTTTAGAACACAGGTAGATTTCTAATTTGCATGGTAAAAGCACAAGGGAAACTGTCATACTCTGCTGAGCCAGAGATTCTGTTACTGTTAGGATCAGATATTAGGGCTGTCCCTCACTGCTGAAAAGACATGCTCATAGCTTTAGTAACTGATTGATAGCTCTCCATCAAGTAAGCAGATATTCAGGTGTGGATATTTGCAGTGTTTTGCTACTTAGCAATAATAGACATCAATATCTCTAGTCAAAAGTACTTTGCAAGTGAATGGGATAGATATATAGAAGAGTTGAGAACTGTGCATAGTCTTAATTTTGATATCCAATGAGATTCCATCCATTATTTTCTTCCACCATCAATGACTAAGGCTGTTTCCCTATATACTCACCCATTGAATAGTATCAGTCTTTTATGTAATAATTAAAGAAATAACCCTTGCTTGTATTTTCACTCTATCATACATCAGCCAGTCCAGCATCTTTTTAGCCTGGAATCAGTAATATTTTCTTTTTTTATTCTTTCATTTTCTCAATGTAAAGAGCTCTGAAAAAAACTGAATGATAATAATTCACTCTGTGCCTAACAATATGGATGGCAACTCTTTCCCCAGGTTACCACTTAAAACTTATTTTTGGTGTTTTCTGCCATGCAAATTTTATATATTCTGTTACTAGCTTTCCTGAGGTACAGCTGGCATATAATAAATGGCACGTGTTTAAATTGTAGGATTTGGTAACTTTTGACATGTGTTGAAATCGCTGCCACAATTAAGGTAATGAGCATATCCAGTGCTCCCAGAAGCTTCCTCTTGCCCTTTTGGACTTCCCCTACCACTGCTCCACCCCTTGGTAATTATTGACCTTTCTGTCACTCTAGGTTAGACTTCATTTTCTAGAGTGCTGTGGTAACAGCAGATGACAGTATGAACTCTTTGTCTGGCTTCTTTCACTCACTGTAATTACTTGGTGATTCATCCATGTTAGGTGTATCAATAGTTCATTCCTTTGTACTTCTGAGTAGTATTCCATTGTATAGACACAGCACAACTTTGAAAAAAAAAACCATTCAAATGCTGACTGCACTTGGAATGTTTCCAAATTGAAAAGAGAGAGAGGGGGGGAGAGTACTAGAGAAAGAAAAGAAACCACTAAACTGTTTATACAGAGTCCCTGAACTACTGAGGAGTGCACTGTGACCATGACATATGATAGTTGAGTTCCTTAATGTCCTCACTAACACATGGTCAGTCTCCTTAATTTTAAGCAATTAGTAGTTACAAAGTCTTGTTTACCTGTGTATACTTCTTCAATAACTAATGATGCTGGGCATTGTCTCACATGCTTCTCTATATGCCTTCCATTCTATGAAGTATTGGTGTAAACCGCTTTTGTAATGTGTTACTTGTCTTACTTTTCAGTTTAAAGTGTCCATCAATGCTACGAATATAAATTCTTTTCAATGAAAGTATTTATCTCAGAATTTTTATTTATTTTTGAATACTATTTCTTTATCAGGTAAATGATTTAAACATATTTTCAGGGTTGGGATAATGGCTCAATGGGTAACTGTGTTGATGTGCAAACAGGGAGACAGATGTTCAAATCCCCAATGCCCACATTAAAAGAAGGCCCAAACCTGTCATGACTGCACATACCTGTAACCCTAGCATTGGGGGTGGGGTGAGCAGAGTCAGGCAGATCCTGAGAGCTTGCTGACATGATAGTCTGTGTGTTCACGGACATGCACAACTGCACACTCACATGCAATACACAACACAGTACTCACAAAATACTTTCTTTTAATATCTTGTCTTTTTCATTGTGTCTTTTAAAAGGCATCTATCTTGGGAAGTCTGACTGATTTGTTCCTATAACATGCTTTTGATGTTGTGTCAAAGATATCCTTAATTACATTGTTTTGTAAGTTTTAGCCACTGAATTGAGTTTTATGGCCATTTTGACTTGTGTTTTTGTGGAGGATGAGGATGCAAGTGTTTGAAATGGCTATTAAATTTTTCCATCTGCACCGCCCCCCAAAAAAACCTATAATCTTCACATGTGGTTTAGAAATCATCTGAGAGATGGCTCAGAGGTTAAGAGCATTGACTGCTCTTCCAGGGGTCCCAAATTCAATTCCTAGCAACCACATGGTGGCTTACAACCATCTATAATGAGATTTGGCGCCCTCATACATGTCATCAGAACACTGTATGCATAATAAATAAATGAATCTTTAAAGGATGAAATTAGATGTCAGTAAATATGAGGGTCCATATTGTACTCCACTGATGTATTTGCTTCTCTGTGCTGACACTATGTATCTAGCTAACTCCCCAATATTGTTCATGTTCAAAGTTGCTTTAGTTATTCTAGGCTATCTGCAAGCTGGTCTTTGACTGGCTCTATACTGAATTTTGAAAACAATATTGAACCTTGTAGTTTGTGAACCTAATATGTATCTACATTAATTTTTCTTGGTTTCATCAGCATAGTTCTATAAGTTCCAAAGGAGAACCCTTTTGTAAGATGCATTTACATATTTCATATTTTTTATGCTACTCAGAGTAGTATTTAAAAGTTTTCAATTCTAGGTTATTTGCTGCTAGAATTTAGAAGTACAATTGCTTTTTGCAAACTACTTTGTGTCTGCAAATGAACTGAATCTGCATATTTGAATGGCCAATCAGACACATGAGATGTTCTACACAGACAACCAGGAAATCTACAAATACTGTCTGTTTTACTTCTTTTCCAAATTGTTGTTTCTTACCTTATTCCACAGGCAAGCATCTCCAACTTAATGTTGAATAGAACTCATAAGATCAGATGATTATACTACTAACATATGAGGAAAGCAATCAGTATTTGTTCATTGAATATACTGACTGCAGGGTTTTATCAGCCTGAGGAAGCTCTAGTTTCTATTAGATACTTTATAATCAATCATTGCCAAAATTTTGCCAAATACTTTCTCTGCATCTTCTGAGACAACTATGACTTTGTGTTGTCACTTATTAATAGGGTTCATTTTACTAATTAGAAAAATTCAAACTAACTTTGCATTCCTGAACTCTAGTTGACCATTTTGCTTAAAATGTTTTGCTTGATGTTCACATGTGGTATTTATCCACAATTTTCCTTTTTGTAATGTTTTAGGCTGTGTTTCGTATCAGGGTGATGCTGGTCTCAGAACTTAGAAGGATCCCTTCATTTTATTTATTTAAAAAGAAACTATCTAGATTTTGCTTTTCCTTAAACATATGACAGGGTCCATCAGGAAACAACATGGCACTGGAGTGCTCCTCTGTTTTATTAGTATTCATGGCTAATACTTGGCTTATATCTGTCTGCATTTTACCTTTCCTAAGAAATTTCCCATTTCATCTAAGTTGTAGACTTTAGTAACAAAGAGTTGTAAAGAATAGTCTTGTGGTTTTACATCCTGTCATTTGCACAAAGCCAAGCATCTCATTTCTGACACTGACAAGTTACAACATCACTCTTTCTCCTTTAGTCTAGCTGGTTAGTCACTTATTGATTTTTTTTCTTGGCTTTAAAAATCAACACTGGTTTCATTATTTTCCCTGTTTTTATTTTCCTACTTTCCTCCGCAAATCCTTATTTTCCTTATGTCTACTTACTTGGTTTACTTAACAGTTTTATAGTTCCCAGTGTGAGGCCTTCTCTGGAATGCTTGCATAGTGCTATATGGTCCTCCCAAAAACTGCTTTAGCAGTGCCTCTAAACTGCAGCATGTTGTGTTTTCACTTTCATTTGATTCAAAACATGCTACATTTTTCTCTGAGATTTCTTCTCTGACCCTGGGTGTTTTAGAGACATGCTCTTTACTTTCCAAATATTTCAGAATTTGCCATCTTTTTAATTGATTTTTAATTTAATTCTATTGTGGTGAAAGGACATATGACTTGAGTAATTTTGAACATGAAATTTTTTCATAGCTCAGAACATGGCCTGTCTTGGCATGTGCTCTCTGTGTAGCTGGCAGCCATATTTATCCTGATGTTGGGAGGAATGCTCTACCAGGGTTAGTTAAGTCAACTGAATTGAAAGTATTGTTCAGATCTGCATTTCTGTTGATTTTTATGTCTCACAGTAGCATATTAGATGTTATATTGTTTTCCTTTTTTAGTGGTAAGGTTTCAATTAGAAACATCACTTCATAGAGCTGGAGAGATGGCTTAACAGTGAAGAAAGCATATTGCTTTCTTCCTGAGGACTCTAGTTTAGTTCTTAACACCTACATTGGGCATCCCTATAGCTCCAGCTCCAGGGGATTTGATAGATCTGGACTATGCAGGCACCTGAATTTATGTTCATATGCCCCCTCACATAATTAAAACAGAACTATCAATTTGTTAGTCACCAATAATTTAAGCACCTTACACACACACACACACACACACATATATATATATATATATATATATATATATATATATATCATAGGAACTGATATGGAATATTTTCATTAATATTTTTCTAAGTGGTCACAAATTTGGGATTTTATTTTCTCTCCAGGAGAATAAGTTTAAAGGCCAGAGCTTCACTGTTCAGAAGAGTTTTAAGTGCTGAATCCAATTCCAACAAAATAAAAATTTTAAAGCTCATGGGACACTTTCCCATCAGATCCAAGCTAGCTTTCAGAGTCTGTGCAGCAGGTGAGCACCACAAAATTATTGGCATAAATATTTGCCTAGAAACAACACAAACCAGTTTCAAAAGAATTTAAAATGACAGGCATTAATGCTCATGTCACAGTAAGTAGATAAAAGCAGGATTAAAACTGAGCATTCAACGTGGTCCCAACCCAGGGATGACAGTCATCAAAACTGGGGTGCAGCCAGGGAAAGGACAGTTGTCCAAAACCTAACAACAGTAAGACTCACGCTTCACAATAAATATAATCTACTTTTCTAACCAGAAAAAAAATCTCTTAGAACTTCAAAGTAATTACATTTTCTTAAAGATACAGGCTGCAGTGTGAAGACTATTGGGCAGATGTGCCAGGTAGGAAGGTCCAGCCAAGTCAGAAATGGCTAAGTAAGGCACTGCTAGAAAGATGAGGGGAAGTCAGGCTCTTATCAGTCACATGACCCTTCTGGGTGTGCAGGGGCCATTACAGCATACATTTCCATCCAAGGTGGGCCCAATGGTCAGTCTATTCATTGGTCATGCAGACTAGACCATAGGAGGTGAAAAGGCAGGATGATAGGACAGTGTTATCAGTGACAGCCCCAAAGAGAAGGGGAGCCATCAAGAGAATGGGAATAGAAATGAGAGGCCAGCTGCAATGCTGATGAGAAGGTTCTAATCTAGGCTTAAAATGTACCCAAGAAGCTATAACCAGCCTTCCTACTGGCCCTACCATAGTCTACATCCCGCCAATGAGGTAGGTTCTCTAGACCAAAAGTCCTGAGGCTGCTGTGAGTCATTTGTGACAATTGAGATGGTCATTGGAAGTTTTGCTTAAGTCCTTCCAGCCAAATTCCTGGGCCATATTATACCTGAGGCCCAGAACACAGGTGCAGGTGGCAGAAGGAACTATAAGCCTACTATTGTCATGCTCTCAGGCCTTGCCCTTCCGCCCTGATGGCTCTGGTGCAGCATACTGGGAAGACTGAGCAGTCACAGAGGGACTGCTCTTGCTTCTGCAGCTGGCACTGACCTGACACTTGGGAGTTTCCCAAGGCTAATTAATCTACAAACTGCCTGCTTCATAATAACCTGGGTGCCCATTACAGATTCCAGGACCTCCCCATAGTCAAGACAGCCCAAAGTATTGAAGAGTGAGTTTCTAAATCTGCTGCAGATGAGCTCTGGTCTGCGTGGAGAGAGTTTTCTTTGACACAAAGAGGAAGCTCTGTCTTGAGAAGCAAGCAGATCCTCCGTCCTAAAATTCTTCTCCCTGCAAGTACCTTTGGCAAGTTTGTGGAAAAAGAACACCTGCCTTGCACATACCTCTGGGCTCACATGATAAAAGTAGCTCTGGAATCAGCTCTGAGAACTGACAACAGAGCAGGTGCAGTGGTACAGAACACATCCAACCTGAACCAGGTGGCTTGAGACTCAGCCTACCTGAGCAGCCACATGTGGACGCTGATGGCCTCTAAAGAAGGTAAATCTGGAATCTTCATGAGTAATGTGTCCCCAGGAACCTCCCAAGACAAAAGCTACTATGAATAAGAGTCCACAATACATGGAATTAGACTTCAAGCACTACAAATGTTGAACTTACCAAACGAGGCCCAAAAACAAACATGCTCATATGACTTCTAATTGAAAAGTTGTAATACGAAATATGAGAGAGGTACAAGGTGCTAAAACCAACTGATTTAAAGCTCCACATGAGGATGCACAGAAGTGAGAAACATATGGTAAACTAAAATGACTGTCTCTGTGAATGGGTAAGGCAGTGGATGAGACATGCCTACAGTTAGGAATAGCAGCAAGTACAGACACAGTATGGATAGCCTAAGAAAGACATGACATAACCAAGTTCAAGTTGAGATGGTCCAATAGAAGATTCTAAAAAGGAGGCTTGGAAGAAATCTCAGTCTGAAAGTGCTTGCTTCATAAGCATGAGGACCTTAGTTTAATCCCCAGGACACATATACAACTGCACAGTATGGTGTCTATGCGCTTTCAATTCCAGCATTGGGGAGGCAGAGATAGGAGGACTCCCAGGGCACAATGACCAGCCAGTCTAGCCTAATTAATGAACTATAGAGCTCATTAATGAGAGACTCTATCTCCCAGGAGGAGATGGTGTTTCTAAGAATGATACCCAAAGTTGTCCTCTGATTCCCACACATATGCATATGTATATAACAGTTTCCAGTAGATGTGGGAGCCACTTTGCTTGCTTGATGAAAAACATAAGCCCTCAGATTCAAGAGTCAGTACACAACCCATGTTTTTTTTAAAAAAAAATGATCCACCACTTTGATACATCATAGTTTATATAATACTAAACTCAAATGAGAAATTTCAGAGTCACTAGGAGTGAAAAGGTCATGTACAAAGATTTGTTTGTATGCAGCTTTCTCCCCAACTGAACCATCATCCAGGAGCAAAGAACAATTAAAAGATGCAACCCAGCTGTGGCTCAATGCTCACCAAGACCATCCCTGAAGGAAGCCTAGACTTCTGGAAGAAAGTTCAGCTGAAACTGTGAGCAAGCCTCAGTGGTTCACATCAGTAATGGTGTGAACAACTCATGCAGAGAATTGTTTAAAAACGCAAAACCAAAACACTGGGCAACACTAGCCTACAGGTATTGTATATTGTGGGGAGCAGACAGGGTGACAGCACCTACAACACACTCAGGTCTCATGAGGCTCAGGAGATGGGTACACATGAGATAGTGATCAGAAAAGCATTAAAAATGTAATCCTGTGGGGGCCATAGAAATTCACACACAAGCAGGCACCTAGCTTGGAGTGGAGTGCACCCAAAGTTTACAGCTTTGTAAACTCCCGGGAGTCAGGGATGCTGCTTGACACACATTGACAGACGTAGCACACTTGAGAGAACAATCCAGCCCCACCCACAGCAGGATTTCTGCATATAATGCCTACACTGCATCTCTGAAAAATGGCTGCCAGTGTGTTAGATGTCCACTAAGCCCACAAGTGATGGGTGATATCCTTCTGTGTGCTGTGAATATGTGTTTCAATTATTGGTTAATGAATACAGCTATTTCAGCCAATGGACAGGCAGGATATAGCCAGGCAGGAAGTATAGGCGGGCCTACCAGTCTAGGAGAATTCAGGGTGAAGAGGAACTCAAGAGACTGAGTCACCAGGGAGACAACATGTAGCTGCCAAGGAAGAAAGAGGGCTGGGCATCTCTGGTAAGCCAAGGCCATGTGGAGATAGATTAATAGAAATGGGTTATTTGGACTAAAGGCTGTGGGACTGGGCGGGACAGAAACTTCCATCTATACACATGTCAGTCCACCAGACTCCCATGGGCAGTAGTAGTTAGGTCACCAAAGTCAGGCTTCTCCATCATCTAGGGTCCTGGGCCTTGCTCTACATTTCCTTCTGGAACCTGGATATCAATCCCATTTGAATGCTAGTAAGTTGAATGGCATGTGGCTTGAGTCCACCAAGAGTGTGAGACAATGTCTCTCAGGCCTAGACAGTCCCCTGTGCCCTCTCTAAGCTGTTGGCATTACCCCCATCTCCACTAAAGGCACAAGATCCTGGCAAGAGTAGTGGGGCTTCCAGGGCGGAGTAGACACCTGCCTACTTTCCACAGTGCATCTCTATAAGGGGACACACACCCCATTTTCACTGTAGGGCGGGCTTGGCTACCACAATGAGATCCCTTCCCTTACATGCTTCCACCAGTCCGAGTCCATCATACCTGCACATATCTCAGATGAGCCCAGAAGAGTTTCCTTAGGAAACATGTGTGTCCTTGGGAGGTCCCTGAAAGATTCTGGGCTCTGTTAAGTCATCTTTAATTGGGAACAGCATTGCATTCCACTTTTCCCTTCACCATACCCTGAAAGGACTGTGTGCAAATGGACTTTTTGCATACCATAAACAGGTATGTGTCCTGTGCTAGGACAAGATGATGGCTTTCTAGTTCTCACACACACACATGAGGTCCTGGTTTGGCCTGGCACTAGAAGTCAGTGTGACTGCTTAGGCTCTGCCTCGTGGGAGCAGACAATCTGGGGCTTTCCCAGTGATGATATCCCTCCCCCACTGGGATTAGCACCCCGTCTCCATGCCAGACTGCTCAAGATTCCCAAGAGCCTCTTGGATAAGGAGACTTGGGTATATCAGGTAACCCATGGAGTATGGGTTGCCCCAGGTCCTTAGAGGGGCCAGACCAGTGGCTCAGTCTCCAAAATCTGGTGGCTCAGGAGTAGGCTGACTTATCTCATTAATAGAAAGAGACGGCGCGGTGTGGGAGCATTCCACAAGCAGTGCTGCTTTCTCGCTCGTGTACCTCATTAACATGCCACAGACATCACTGCGGACTTCATAACACTAAGCAGGCTGAATGGACGGCAGGGACACTGCTGCCCCGTATTCAGAAAACATCGAGTGATGCTTCTCCTGGGCAGGCACAGGACTGCATCCCTGCCGCCTCTGCTCACGCCCAACCTGCCCATTAGCATTAGCAGAAAGCCCCTATTTGCATTGAGACAATGGTCCTACCCCTGAAGTAGAGCTGCAGGGGCACTGGGCATTTGTTGGCACAATTGCCCTTTGTGCCCGCTCCAGTGGGCAGGCGGGGAGTATGTCCCAGGGGCTCATGGAGATGTGGCCAGCCCTGAGCCAAATCCCCATGCCATCTGATGAGGACGCAGCAGCTTGGCGCTCAGTAGAGTGGGGCCCAGGCTGGGTCCTGACAGACGGGATGCCTAGGGTAGCCTTGAGGAGCAAAGAACTGCCACAGTCCCTTTCTTGAACACTTCCCACCCTCCTGCCAAGATGTAGTGGTGAGAACAATGACACAGGACACAGGTCAGCTGCCCTCAGACAAGCTGAACTTGGTAGGCTGGGGCTCTGACACCTGTGAAAAGGAGAATGAGGAGCAATGTTGTTGGTCACCCTCTGCTATACCAGAAACTGTCCTTGCAACTGCCAACAAGCTGGAAGTTTCTGGAACTTTCTACTTAGTCCCAAAACATTCTGGCAAGCCCCAGGCATTGGGAAGAAATCTGAGACCAGGGGGAACAAACTTAAATGACAGTACAACAGAGGGGCAGAATATCAACACAGGAGACAAACATTATTGGTCTGGACCCTTAGTTCCCATCCTACCAAGGATGTAATATCAGTGCATATTTCCTGCTAGGCACAAGCCCTGGCCACATGATACATGGGGCTGGCCATGACTCTTGGCAGCCCAGAAACCTAAATGGGATGTCCAGTCTCCAACAGGACATTCAAATGAAGCCTTCCCTTGGAGCCTGGGACTCGTTAAAGGAAAGCAGGTACAACTCTGAACAAGAGGCAAGATTCTGACTGCCAAAACCAGGAGCACAGGGAGCCAGCACCAGGCCCTGTGTTGCCTAACATTGCTGAAGAACAAGTAGTCAAGGGGGAAGTGAGATGAACACCTATTCCTTTGCCTCAACCTTCTACCTGTCCATCTGGAAGAGGATTCTCCCTGCATTTCTTTGTGATTTCAGTCAGATTTCCCCTCCACCTAGGACTGCATATTAAGTAGAGACTTTAGGAATATTTGCAAAGTCTCTCCTCCCTGTCTTTCGGGAAGTGGTTCCTGGAGTCCTCCAATTCGTGGATACTCGGGTCTCTTAAATAAAAGTTTGCATAGAACTTTCTTGCACATCCTCTTGGTCTCTCAAGAACCTTTAGAAGAGCAACTGCCATGTAACAGTCTGCTAATTGAGTCCGAGGTCTCAATCACAGCACTGGGCTGTTTGGACTATTTATCTCAGTTCATAGTCCTGAGAGGAAGCAGCCAGCAGGACTTCCCAGGAGATGCTGAGCAAAAAGCATGTGGTAAGTTGAGCCACACCCCAGTCCTAGCGACAGATCACTATCTAAATACCCACACTGACTCAGAGTAAGAAAAAAGACCAGAACCATTCAAATTGAGTTATAGACAACTACTAGAGAATTCAGTCATTCATCCTGAGCTGCACTAAAGCTGTCAGAGAGATATGAGAGTTGCAGGGAGAAGTGGGTGCCTTCCACAGTCACCTATGCTGTCTCACAGGGGTTATGCTGCAATCTCACAATGTCCACTCTGCATCTGGAGCCAGGAATGTGAGAATCCTAGACCCATAAAGCTCTATCTCGTGGGAAAGTACTTGACAGTATGCCGTGATAATGGAAATGCACATGTACCTCTGGAGAAGATTCTTTGGTCACTGGATACCTTGTGCTCCTGCTGTGGTCCATTGATAAAGGAAGAATGTGTTAAGAGTACCCACAGCTTATCTGCCGTGTAGCTGGTGATCCAGAGGTTCATCTGGGGGCATGCCATATCCCCACTGTGTGTCCTAGTAAATACGTCTGACCTCTCTGAGTTCCCTTCTCACATGTGTATTACAGAGGCTCACTATGGCTTAACAGAGGCAAAACTTGAACCAAGACCCAGGCATCCAAACCTTGGACAGACCTGCATTCTTATCACCAGGTTCCATAAGCCTGGCCTCACCTAAGCCCCACAGTAGGATGACTATAGAAGAATAGCTCTAGTGACACCAGTACAAACCTAGGACTACATAAGAAATGTCTGTTCATCAAGGTGCTGACCCTAATGCCATATGTTCCCATGATTTCACCAGCCAGTCCCTGTCCCTCCAGGTCCTACAGAGGCCTTATCTTTACCACCCTCACCTCTGGATTTCCCTGTCAGTGGGAAAACCTCAAAGAGGTCACTCTAGCTATTTTTCAATCACAGAACTTGGGTTCTGAAAGAGAGAAGTCCAGTGAATAGGACATATATGTTACCTTCCTTCTTGTGGCCAGGTCAGGCCATGCTGACTCCCAACATTCTAAGGCAGTTGTAGGCATCCTCTTAACACACTGTGTAGTGAGTACCTCCTTGGGAAAAACCAGGGTAGCATGGCATCAATGTTTCCAGAAGCTTCCAGGTCTACTCTGCTTTCCATCCTCCTGTAGCAGAGGCCTGGCTTGGGCTACCAAGGTAGGCAGTGACTATGTATATGCTATGGGGCCCTATGGACAGAGTGCCAGGAGAGGTCTAGGAATGGGTGGTGTGGGAACTCCCCAAGCTAGACTGATGCTGTTCAGGGCCAGCACTGAGTGCCTTGCCCCTAACACACATGTGAGCTTGCTTACCTGAGCTGTCATAGCCATCAACGGAGAAATGGTCTGGCCTCCGATCCTCTGGGGGATCATATGTGATGTGAGGGACATTGAACATTTTGTCTCCAGGACTCATCCCATTATCCTTATCCAGCTTGAACTTCTTCTTCTTTACCTAAAATGTCCTCAGGATGAGTGATGTGTCCTGAGCAACATCTGCCAGATTATCAACCAGCCCCGAAACCCCTGTAGAGTCCTGAGTTCGGCCTTGAAATATGTACCCTCAAAGGAACTTGGGTCAGGTTCTGAGCCCCCCTGAGCCCCAGGGCCCTCAAACATTGGTGGAGTGGGGCTTCAGCGTGCTGATGCTGCTGGAGGAGTCGGGGTCTTGCTTGACCCAGTGTGGCCCTCTATGAGCCACAGCCTAAGAAAGGTGCGCAGATAAACAAAACTATGCAAGCTCACACCAGGACCGTATGGCTGAAGGCCAAGGCAGCAAAGAATATGGTGGGAGATACACTGGGAGCATGAGAGCCCCTTTAAAGAGGTCTCCTGGAGACAGTGGGGACAGAGGGTGAAGCCAGGGAAAGCATCCAGAAACAAGAAAGAGCAAGTTCAAGTGTCCAGTGACAGTTGGGAGCTGGGAAGCTTGTCTCTTCCAGGAAAGTGAGGGTGAGGGCTGTGAAAGGAAGAACCCCGCCTTTTCCTTGGTGCTCCAGGCAGATGGAGCCCACAGCTGCTGGAACTTCTCCTCTGAGGTCGAGAGCTCCGATACCTTCCCCTTCTGCCTGCTTAACTCACCAAGGAAAACCAGCACCAGGGTCCTCTCAAAAGCTTTTTTCCACAGCTGGTGGAGCCAGTCCATCCTATTCCAGAAGCACTTTCTTTAGACCTACCCTGGTCTTGGCATGGCCAGTCCAATATGGCTCCAATGGTGGAGGACATGAGGACAGCAGGGATCAGGTTAGTCTTTCTCTGATCTCAGAATGGTGGTGGTACCCTGATGAGCCCTACCCTCAATGGCAATACCAGGGTCTCATGCCTCTCTAGCTTCCTGAGCTGCTAATATGAAGTTCCCATCCTGGTGGCTGATAAGGCTGCTTACCATGGCAGACTTCTTGGGCTTGGGGCTGGGGGACAGCAGAGCGTGGCTCCGGGAAGGCTTCCGGACATAGATCTTCCATGTGGATGAGTCAGTGTTTTCAGCAGCATAGCATCTCCATGCAGTCTGATACCAGGCAGAGGAGAAAGGAGAGGGGGGCCATTAATCCAGCCACTCAAAGGTTCCTTTTGGAAACTCTTCAGCTCCTCCCCAAGCCCCAGGCCCAATTTGTTTCTAGGCCCCTTTCCTGACAGCAGAACTTGGCCCTCTAGGGATAGGAAGGAAACTGCCTCATGTATCAACTATTCATCAGTCATAGTTCAGATAATACTGAGACCTTTGCCTGTTACTTGAGCCCCTCCTGAAGAGTGGCCTTAAGCAAGCTCCAGATATATCAACTAAGGCAATTAGATTACAGATGTATGGAAAATTATCTTAAGGTGTGTTACATTTGTTTATGCTGTGAAACATTTGTTTTAATGATGCAAAGATGAGTTGCATTCTTTTACATAGCATTTGTTTAACTGTGAAGCTGTGGTACTTTGTCTAAAACACCTGATGGTCTAATAAGAGCTAAATCGCTAATAGTGAGGCAGGAAAGAGGATAGGCAGGGCCGGCAGGCAGAGAGGATGAGAGGGAGGAGCAAAAGAAGAAGGAGAGGAGGACACTAGGGGTCAGTCACCCAGCCACACAGCCAGCCGCGGAGGAAGGGTGAAAGTAATATATATAGACATAAGAAAAGGAAAAGCCTAGAAGCAAAAGGTACATGGGATAATTTAAGTTAAGAAAATCTATCCAAGAACAAGCCAAGCTAAGGCTGGGTATTTACAAGTAAAAATAAGCCTCCATCCATGTGTGATTTATTTGGGAGCTGGGTGGCAGACTACCAAACGAATAAAGAGTAAGAGTAAAAACAACCAACACCACCAGTGTTTACCAAAGGAGGATAGTGGAAAGGGGCTGTCCAGGCCTGTGTGAGCAGGGTGTGGAGTAAAGCTCCAGGGACTAGTGGGAGGTGAGGCCTCCCCGGACCTTCAAGTGCTAGACTGTGGCTATGATGAGTTTCTTGACCAACATTCTAGAGGGACAGCCCCTCCCCACAGTCATCACAGCAAGGTGACCTGGAAAAGACACTGAATGGGCCCGAGGGAGCCAAGGGAGCAAGAGGAGGAAGGAACAGATGCCAGAGCCTCTTATGGGGACATCATGGTGGCTTTGTCACTACAGCCCCTATGAGCATAAGAAAGTAAAACTAATTGAAAGTTCTACACGCTGGCAAGGCTTCTGGGCAACAGCCCCACTCTATGACAGGAATCCAGCACAGACACAAAACCCAGGCAGGGATACCTATGACCTGGGACAGCTTGGAGGCCCTTCCAAGGGTTCTGTGTCCCATGCATGGCCTATATGGGCAGCTCCACTTGATCTGGGGGAGTTCACACACTGATCATAGCCATGACACTGATTACAGGGTTATGTCCACGTCCAAGCTATATTGGCTCATGCAGAGCATCCATACTCTGGACCCTCACCTGACCTCTCCTCAGCTCTGTTAGTAGTAAAAACACAGAGACCCAGCTTGCAACCAGTTTCTTTGCCATTGAAGGACAGTCTAGTTCTCTCCTAAGCTACCTTTAGAACCTTCTCACTCTGTTGATCTCAGGCTCTGTTGTCCCTAACTTCCGGTCTTCTGACACATGGCCTGTGCTGTCTGACTGTTGTATACACTACACTCACCAATGACCACCGGTCCTAAGAGATGCCAGGCCTCCCAGAGGCATTGACACTGTACAGGCTGGGTCCTGTCCCACTGAAACCTCTCTCTCTCTCTCTCTCTCTCTCTCTCTCTCTCTCTCTCTCTCTCTCTCTCTCTCTCCTCCCTCCCTCCCTCCCTCCCTCCCTCCTCCCTTCCTCCTTCCCTCTCTGACTTGTCCCTGTCCCCAGAGATGACTAGAGGAGTAAACACTGGTTGAGTAGCCATGGGCAGGCCTCAACCTAGCCTGCAGGCTGTGCATTTCTGTGCCCATCTTCTCATCCCAACAGTGCGTACTTTCCTAGAGAGCCACCTTACCATGGGAGGAGCCACAGCAAAAGGACCTATTCCTCTCTGGCAGTGGACAGACATGGCTGGGAGTGATTCCATTGCCCAAGTACATAGCACTGACAGCCCACCAGGCATAGCACATACCTGGATGAGTGATGCTGCAGCTGGGATCTGCCTGTTGAAGTGCTTCTGCCTCTGCTTCTGCTGGACCTTCAGGGCAAACCCAGAACCAAGTATCCCCTGGTAAGGGATAGAAGGTGTCCATTGTCACATGGGCCATGCTGGCTAGTACCCAGCAGAGGACAAAGGTCCCAAGGAAGAGCGAGAGACAAAAAAGTACATGGGGACTAGTCTTGCACAATTTCCTACGGCTATGATAAGGTAGGACTACCAGGAGGTAGGTATGAGACACAGCAGATCCCACATGAGGGTAGTTGCTAGGCTCAACCTGTCTGACCTTGCCACAAGGAGGCAGAACCCACTTCATCGGGCTGATTCAACATGAAACCTGGCTCTAGAAGAGACCTGAGTCTCTCTACCCATTCCCAGGTACCACCTGTAAGAAGCCAGGTAGGTTAGACATCAGTCTGTGCCCCTGGGGTTGAGGAACCACTCCCTTAGGGAGCAGGAGTTTGAGGCTGTCCTCAGCAAGGATCCTTCAGCTACTGCAGCCAGGGTGGTCAAGAAGAGCAGTGGTGGAGAAAGATTGCCGCCTTAGCAGCAGAGGGCCATGCAGGAGACACACACACACACACACACACACCACGCCATGACCTATGTCTCTGTCACACATGCACAAATGAATAGACACATGAGCACACATTATCTCCCATGTGCTGCAAAGACTCATGCAACAGATACTATATAGACATGGAACAAATGTGCAAAAATGTATGTGTCCACATGACACCTATGAAATCACAAACACATAAATAAATAACACACATACACAAAACATATGGTAAATATGCTATTCAAATACAACACAGATACACATGCAACAGATGTATACAATATATACACACAACACATATAAGACACACCTACAATGACACATATATACAGGTAACCAGTGTGTGTCCCACATAGCACACACGTCTGTGATTTCTGGATAGGTCACGAGACAGTGCTGCTCCTAGCTGCAGAGCAGGCCTACAGGTTTTTCCCTGTCTGCTCCCCTTACTGCTTCAGTCAAGTGCCACAACAGGCTGCATCTTACTCCATTTCAAAGGATGCTAAGAGTTGAGGCAAGGATGCATGGGAAACAGGGGAGAGGGTCCAGATGGTCACTCACCGCTGGGAGTGCAAAGAAGGATATGGCGAAGACAGAGAAACAGGAGGCGATGGTCTTCCCAACCCACGTCTGGGGCACCTTATCCCCGTAGCCAATAGTGGTGACAGTGACCTGCAAGGAAAGAGGGCTGAAGTCAGTGGCTGGTGAGCTGAAAACATCAGAAAGGACACCTGCCCCCCAATCCACATGTCTTGACAATAAGAGAGACAACCTAAAACCCCATCCACCATAATTGTGAGGCACAGTCCTGAGAAACGTCAGGGACTGCACTGTGGCAAGTTGGTTCAAGTTCTGTCTCCTTAGTCCCTCAACTATGACTACCACAGATGGCACAGGCCTGGGGTTGCAGAGAGCTTGAGGGTGTGCAGGACAGGCAGACAGCTCAGAGCCCACCCACAGGGGCCAGGCTTCCTGCTCCATCTCAAGAAGCCCTGTCCTGGCCACCGAAGTTGCAGTACACTGGCCCCCAGGAGGCAGGAAGCTCCCACTGAGGCCAACAGTCCACAAAGCCCCAGGATGGGGCTGACATGCTGCTTCCTGCCACCAGCCCAAGGATCCAGATGTTTCATTTTTTCTTTTCAGAGAGAATAAGACAAGGCTCTAGCCTTCTTCTCGGTGGGAGAGCAGCGTCCAGGGTGTGCAGTGGGACAATAGGAGTGAGGGGTTGCCCCCCCAGGCCACCCCCTGCTGTCATCTGAGGTTTGCTCCTGAGGCCTCTGATGAGGGACTTGGGGGCCACCCTGGCTGTGCCTAACTGCTAGGTCACACCATGAGACTGCCTCGGGCTTTCTGGGGAGACCAGGGTGGTCACACACACACACACACACACAGAGATACAGAGAGAGAGAGAGAGAGAGAGAGAGAGAGAGAGAGAGAGAGAGAGAGAGAGAGAGAGCGCCACTGGGTTCACAACACACTGTCCAGGTCAGCCCTGCAGCTAAGACAGGTCAATGTGATCAGAGACCCTGCCCATTCAAGGTCTTCATAGCCTGCTCACTCTAGACACCTCAGCTATCACTCTAGCGGCCAAGTGACAACCACCCAGCCAAGAACTTCACGAGAACCTCTAAGTGATCCCTGCCCAACAGCAAGTACTGGCTCTGGGGAACACCATCTAATAAATTCCAACTGAAGTGAGACCCAGAAAGGAAGCCTCAAGATCCCTCCTGGCCATCACTGCCCACTCGGTTCCCAGACAGACTGCCCTTTGGACCACTACTGTTCACCAGTGGCCACTGAGGGGAAGGGGAAGGCAAGAGAGTTAAGGAAGTCAGAGGTGACTAGAGGACACACGTGAGTGGATATGGGGACAGGTGCTCACAGCACAGGCAACCACTCTGAGCAACTGCAGCAGGGGAACAGAGGACAAGGACAGCAGGACTAGCCCTACAGTGCCAAATCTGTCATTCTGGCCAGTATGCTAGCAGGCCAGGAAACAACAGGTCAATTTCCCTGGATGGCAAACAACAGAGCAGGCCACAGCTGGGCCCAGGCCACCGTTGGGCCACCCCTTCAGTGCTGTACCAGGCTGTAGAGGCTGCATACTGGTATTTCCCACAACTGCCCACAGGAAATCTTCCCCACAACGTCATTATCCTTAAACAAATCCACACCCTACACAAACAGAGGGCAGAGCAAACCATTCATGGCTGGGCCCTTTAAAGGGACCACCCTGTTCTACATATGTATCCCTACAGTTGTAAACGTGCCTCACATGGAGACAGGGACACCCACTCACACTTGAATACCCATGAGGGAACACGCACCACTGACAAAGCTGAGGGACGATGAGGATGTACATAAGTTCACAAAGAGGTCTAGAGGTCACACCCATGCCTGACAGCCAGGGCACATGCTGCCCAGACATCTTACACACTCACACACCTGAAACAGCTTAGATCATCATGTAAGTTGAAGCCAAGCCACTCCTGGGATTGAGGGCATGGCTGCCAGCGGGCTACTGGATGAGAGGGCCCAAGGGAGCAAAGCTCCTCACTAGTGGTGTCTTCCCAGAAGGCCTGCACCCCACATGTGAGAGCTGGCCCACAGCTGCCTTCTCTAGGGAGCCAGGCAGATGTGTCAGGAGCTACTTATAAAGGCAGACCTAAGCTGTAGCCAGCAAGAGTTCAAGGTCATTTGGGATATATAATTTGTTTGAGGCTAGCCTGGGCTACATGAAATCCAGCCCCACCCCCAAAGAAAAGGGAAGAAAGAAAGGAAGGAAAACATCTATAAAGGTAATGGTCTAGATGGCAAGCTGAGAAGACACATAGGTGAGTGGGGAGGAAACACTTGTAGAGCAGAGAGACCTGAGGCCATGCCCATGCTTTTTCCTAAGGTCTTAACTGCCCCTCCACTCCTAGGATCAGTAGGAAGAAGGCTCCAGAGCAAAGCTGGCCGGCCCCCTGTTGGAGGTCACTTAACTAGCAGGACCCTCGTCTTTCTACTGGACCAACACAGGCCTCCTAGTCCAGTCCATGAGTCCTTACCCCCAGGTGGCCTGTCTCTGTCAAGTTGTTTTATCCTGTAGTCACAGAGGCAGCAACTCAGGAATGGGACATTTTATAGAGCTGTCTAAAACCTGTCCCCAACAGCCAGATCTGCAAGTGTCCTGGACCAATGATCAGAGGACACCTTTCTAGGACCCAACAAATAGTAAGTCACCTGAACCATGCCCACTTGAGTTCACAGATCACTGTCCCAGTGAAAGAACCTGTGGGGCAGGCTATAGTTCATGGTCCCCCTCATCCTCCTGAACAGACTCCCATACCAAGGAGTAAGAGAGTGGGAGGATTTCTGGAACTACTGGTACCTGACTTCCAGAACCAGTGGTACCTAGTCCTTTCTTTTTGCGTCTGGAGGTGGTCTGGCCCAGGATCTCCAATCACAATCATTGTTGGAGCTCAGCTTCCGGCACACTCACTGACTTAACCCCTGTTTATACTCATGGATTAGATGTGCTCAAAGAGTCTACTTGACATACCCAGAGTCACACAGATGATGCTTGGTAGACATGGGATGTGAGTACAGCTTGGTCTCTATGTTGGCCTCACATTGTCTCACCCCTGTACCTACTTTCTGATGCTATCTGCTTCCTCCAGGTGTTAGGGTATCTAGGAAGTGTTACCCCTGAAACTTGCAGAGGTACCTCCTCAATGGCATGAGCTAAAACCTTGTGCACTACCATCACCAGACCTGCGGAGTCTATGAAACACATCTCATAGGCACTGGCTACTGAACAACAACCACAAAATGGGCATGCTTTGTAGACTCCTAGTCATCCTACAAAGACCCCCTCCTTGGATAGAGCTTATTAGCAAGGGTCCTGGCAGGCCCTCAGTCCTTGTTTCATGATACTCATGATACTACATGGAGGAGGAAAAGGCTGAGAGATTGAAGTCCTGGCCCCTGCTCTGCTTTTCTTATCTCCACAGTCAGAATAGTCCTGAAGAATGACACCTCCCATGAGCAGTTCTACAAAGTTCGCATGTGACTTTCTAGGAGACCTTACCCTGAGGCCCCTCTGGGTTGGCTCTGCAGGATGCAGTCCAGCCTGGGAGGTGGGAACTTTCCAGAGCCTCCAGGTGAGGAATGAAGCACCATCAAACTAGGCTTTTTAAGGAACTGGAATACAGGGTGGGGTTCCAGCCTATTCACTTGAAGTACTGTGTTTATCCACTCTGGGTAAACAGAGCCCAGCAGCCGCCTGTTTTCAGAGACCCCCAGGCACTAAACAGAGGAGTCCGTGTTTGCAGAAATGGCTTTTCCTGCACTCAAACCGTAATACAAACAAATGCATTCTGTCCCAGAGGTACAAGGAAAGTCTGAGGAGCTCCCCAAATGTTCCACAGCCACACTTGGATACTACACTGGGGCATGGTTCTGGTACCTCACACCAGAGGAAGGGGACACAGTTCCATGGAGCAGGCACCTTTGCTTTCCAGCTGTGGGAACACATGGTCTGTGAAGACAAGCAACCCCACAGAATACTGTCTGGACACCTTCATTCTGGACTTAACTGTATCACACACACACACAGATGATGGTCTTATTCAGAACTACAGCCTTCCTTCTGGGTCCCCTGGTGGATCCTAATCCAGTGACATGTGTCCACGTGAAACACAAAGGAACAGCACAGGATGCTCAGGCCACCAGGAACCAGACTTAGTAAGAGGCCCTTCCCAGAGCCTTCCAAGTGAGCATAGCCCTGCCCATGTCTCTAGTCTCAGACTCTGGTCTGCAGGAACTGTGGGATCTCTACAGAACAGGACATACTGAATCCACCTGCTGGCAGTGAACAGGCTGTCCTGCCCCCAGTCATCTGGTTTACTTGCTCACTGAACAAACACTGGCCATGGAAAGACCCTCAGCTTCAACACAGCCTCAGAAGGCTAACAAAGTGAGAGATGTTCCCACCCACGCAGGCATGCCTCTGTGCCCAGTCCTAGCTCAGTGTACTTCAGTTCTCAGGATACAGCCAACGCCCTTTGGGATTGGGGGCACGGCTTGAGGCCTGACCTGGGGCATATACAGCAGAGTAGAGAGGTCTGGCCTTCAGAAAATTCTCTCACCTATGGGTGCTCACATGCCCCCCAACACACACACACACACACACACACACACACACACACACACACACACACACACAATACAGATGAGGAGCCCAGGAGCAGGGTAGGATGGGGCCATACTCGCCTTGTGGAATGAGAGGAGACAAAGGAGATGACTATTCATTGGCACAAGGCTACAGAACTCTGAGCCCGGCTGCCCCTGTCCTGCAGCATTCAAGTTCTGAGTACCCTAGAGGTGCCAGGAACACAGCCTTGGGCTGCTCCCACCAGACAGCTGCAGAGACAGTGGCTGAATGAATGGGGGCTGTTGGCCCCCTAAGCTGGGTGCTGGGGGGCCCTGGGCAGCCAAGGGCACAGGGCCTCAAGGAAACAATGGCCAGACCAGGGTGCGCTGTGGCCGAGGCCCGGGCTGCAGCTGACAGAGTAGGCCGGAGCACCGGTGCCAAGCTGGGCACAAAGGGGCCGTGTTCCCGGCCGGCGGGCGGATGTTTGCACAGGTGTGGGAGTGGGGGCGCCTCTCTGCCGAGGACTGGGGGGCCAGGGGCCAGGGGGCTGGGAAGCAGCTCCTACAGGAGACTGGGAATGCAGGCAGGGCAGCACCAAGGCTGGGCACTGCTAAGGTTGGACTCTTACCAGCCATACTGTGGGTAGTCACCCGCTTAACTCCTGCTGTGCCTTAGCCAGCATTGCCCACCTCCCACCAAAGAATCCTGGCTTGGAGTAGCCTGCTTCCCTCCTCATGCAGGCCTAGCTACATCCCTGGGGATGTGTCCTCCTACCACAGACAAGCTTCCTAACTGAGGCTCTGAGCTCTCCTACCATTTCTGCTCATTCCTGTCATACCAGGGTATCTGGGGACACTGCCCCCCAGAAGGGTTAGACAAAGTTGAATCTGGGGGTGCCTACCCCAACCCATCAGCTCACCAGCATGGCCTTACCTTCCATAAGTTGTTTAGAATGCTGGAAACTTCTAGAAAACAGACTGACTCGGCCAATGTTAAGAGTTCCTGCAGTGTGCCCTACTTCCTGGGGACACTAGGGAATTGTGGTGATACGTATTTGCTGCAGCTTCCTGTCCCCACTTTATCCAGAAGCTCTGAGGGTGAGCAGGCCTCAGAGACTGTTCATTCCTGATTGGGACATGTAACCAGGGCCCAGTGCATCTATCAGCACCATGTATGTATGGCTGCTTGTCCCGCACCATGTTCCCAGAGCTTATGCTGTCCCTTTCTAGCTGCCACAATCTAGCCTAGTGAGCTTCAAGACCAACAGACTGAAAATGCTGGACAGGATGGAGTTGGCTCTGGTATCCTCATGCCCGCCCAGGGGTGCCAGCCCTGGCAGCTCCTCCCGTCATGATGGTTCCTCTCTGTATAACATCTAGACAGCCCCTTGCCCTTAGAGCTGAGCGGGTAAGACAGAATTAAGAGTCAGGAGTAGCCAGAACTGATCTGAACTGTGTGCTCCTGTCGGGTATTCATGCTCCCTGTAGCATAGGGGTTCTCAACATTCAGTGCACAGACAAAGCCTGCTCTCAGAGAAGGACCTGAAAGCCATGTGGCAGCCATCAACTTCTAGAGGACACTGGCAGTCAGAAAACCCCCTAAATTGCCTTAGCCAGAGGCTATTAGGCCATGAGCAACGGTTCCAAGGTCATGGACCAGTGCTCTAAGAGTGTACCTGGATTTCTTCAGCACCATCCTCACCAGAACCTCTCCCTCCTCTGCCTGCTGACTCCTGGAGAGTGTCATATCATGTCATATCCCACCCCCAACACACACACACACACACACACACACACACACACACACACACTGGCCTGCACACAGCATCACCATACCTTGGGACAGTCAGTCCTAGCATGAAAGGTCATCTGTCACACACCAGGCTCCACACAGACTGCCAACTCAGCGGGTTTGAAGTTACCCTAACCCAGGAGGCCCACGACCATCTTCATAACCTTAGGGCCTGGCTGTCATTCACACTGTTGCTGCCTGGGGTAGTGAAGGACTGTGCAGACCTCACATCTACAGAAACCCCTGCTTCTTTCTCGAAGCCCTCAAGTATTATGATAGTTATGCCATTTCATGGCTTCATCCCTGGCACAGGTGTGCTCACTGGGTCAGCACAGACACCAAAGACATGCCAAGTATGCATTTGACCCCCTCTGTACTATGAGCCCAGGACCCCTCCCATGTAAAGATCACCACACAATTGAGGTACCAAGTACCACTATGCCCTCCCTTGGCCCATCAGCCTTCCCTTCCTAAACAGAAGTTGAAAGATAACAATGTTCAATTTTCAAGGCAGGGGCCAGGGAACACTCACTGTGGTACACAGGGACACATACTGTAGGCTTTCAATGAAAACTGTGTGGTTGGAAAGGGTTTAACGTTGGAGTTAGCAGCCTCGGTGGAGGAGGCAAAACAAAATTGAGCAAGTACCCTAAGCCTGCTGCCCAAGTACATGTGTCCCCTACCTGTGTCACTCCAGCTAAAGATTCCAACTTACCACCCCCCACCACAGAGCATCTGCGTAGCTGCCAAACTCGATGCGGCCAGACTCGTTCACAGCATCTTTCTCAGCCAGGTAGACAAAGTAGGAGGAGAAGATAAGACCCAGAAAGCCAATGTACAGGGTGGTGATCAGCTCCTGGGGACAGAGAACACATCAGCCATGCTCACAAACCCTGTGGTCCAGAACACCAGGGGTTTGGTGAGAGAGTGTCTTGATAGAAAAGCTCTAGCATTTGTTAGATTATACTGTGTTGGCTATAGCATGTAGAAATCACCTTCTAGAGTAATCCAGTTTTCAAAGCTCTTGAAAGTGCCAGATAATACCATGTGGCAGTGAATGCATTCTTGGCCCTCATGCTGAACTGAGGTCCACCCAGCCTCCTCTGTTTTCTCAAGAGGAAGACTTAGAGTCAGGTGTCCTCAGAAACCTCTCTGAGAAGAGTTCCCTCTAGAAGATTATCTGAGACCCTCACCACCCCAACCATCCTTGATTTCCAAACTTCCTAAATCTGTTCTTCATCTTACATTTTCTATAGGACCCAGTGGTCTTTTGTCCCCAGCCTGAGGGAGGTGGTATCAGCTCTGCATTGTGGAAGGCCAAGTATGCTATCATTGTGGAGTAGGTTCAGGATGGGAAGGCTCTGGGGTTCTGGACCCTGTCCTCAGACCCACATATCTTGTGCTGAACCCTGGGTCACTCAGCTGGGGTATAGATGCTAGGATACCATCAGCCTTATAGCCCAGCCTTATGAATCTCCAGCTTCCATCCAGCCCACACCAGGCTCACTCACCTGACGGTGAATGAAGACTACCGAGCCCAGAAGCCTCCAGGTACCCCCCTGGCGATCAACATGCAGCATCCGCAGGATCTGAAGGAAGCGGATGCCCCTAAGAAGCAGGGAGAGAAGGGTTGAGAGGACCATGGTGTCACAAGCATTTGCTACCTAAATTCCTGTTCCCACCAAGCCTTTACTGGGTAGAAGAGACAGAATATGTCACTCTGTACTGGGGCCATCTTGTTTTCTACAGGTGCCTGTGAACCCTGACTCCTAGGAGGTGCTAGGGTCAGGACTTGAACCCCATATTATAAACAATGGCCACTCTACCCACTTCCCCACCCACCATGAAAGAGTCAGGTAGAGGGAGGGAAAGGTTATTGCTTAACAGGAGGGAGCTTCGTAGTAGGTCCTGTCTCACATCGAGAAGTGGAAGAGCCAACATACCTGATAGCCGATGTGGCGAACACTTGCCCTTTGGAACCCACACAGAGAACAACCATAGAGGCTACAACCACGATGAGGTCTGTGGGAGGGGTAGCTTGTCATTACTTCTGGCATCGAGAAATATGGGTGGGGGAGGTGTCACTACCCACCCCCAGGTGATATGACACTCAGGCAAGATGGGACCCAACTATCAAGGGCACACGAACAATCTAGGTGGGGACTCATGCATGTGTCTTTATCCAAGACAGAGTAGACAGAGCCTAAAGTCTGTCAAGCCATGCTGAGCAAAGAAGAGTCACATGAAGCTGTGGCTCCAGTGCTCGGGGAGCTGGGCATAACTCCTGCTGGCCTTGGGGCCTGTCCTGTGCAAGGAGAATAATGTGTGGGGGAGTGTCTCAGTCCATGGGGACTTTGGGGATGACTGTGATGGAGGATGTCCTTCTGGACCCAGGAGTGTCGGGAGGATGGGTAGGAAGACTCACCAATGATGGAAATAGGCTTCCGAGCAAAGCGCAGCCGGCCCCAGATGCCCACATACTTGCTGCGGCAGCCTGCAGACCAGAGGCGGACCACATACTCTGTCCCAAAGAACACCACCAGGACGATCTCCTGAGGAAAATGGAAGTAATCTTGTATCAGAGGCTACCACCACCCAGGCTGGACCACCTACACCAGGCTACCATGCCAGAAGCCTCTGCTGAAGCTGAAGGATACCCAATACTAGCAGGCTCAGATATCTGTAGTAACAGGTGGTACCTATGAGTAGCACCTGCCTGGAAAGGCCAACACACTAAGCCAGGGACCCTGATAGAGGACACTGGTCAGCTACAACTATCTAGGGAAGACTCCACACCAGTGTTGGGGGATAATGACTGAGTGTGATAAGCCAGTGCTGATATCTGTGTTGTCCAGCTTCATGGAATCCACAGAGGCCAAGCCCTGCACATGAAAGTGAGAGTTCTAACATGTGTGTCTTTGGAGGACTGTCCCCCTTTCACCTCATAGCTCTGCTCACTCTGGAGACACCATATCCACCGCCTGTGGCCTTTACTAAGGTCTGGGTACAAGAACCACCCCCAACCCATCCAGAGATAGTAGAAGAAATAAAACAAAGGACATGGGCAGCATAAACCAATGTATCCACACATGCTCTCAAATCTCAGTTCTCTGAAAGGGAGGTGTCTACAAGCTAGAGGAACCCAGGCTATACACTTGGCTACAGTGGTAGATGAACAGATTGACGGAAAGGTGAATAGATAAATGAGTAGATGGGTGAGTGGATAGACAAATAGATACTTGAGTGGACTGATAGATGAATGAATGGAAGAGTGAATGGTGAGTAGATGGGTGAGTGGGTGGGTGGGTAGATGGATAAGTGGGTAGATGGGTGGTTGGTTGAATAGATGAAGAGAAAGGTAAATAGCAGACAAATGTAGGTTAATGGTGTGAAAACCAAGTTCAAAACCAAAGTGGAGCCATTAGCTCTCTCAGTAAAATCAACACCTAGACAGAGCTCCTCTGTCACTTGGCTCAGTCTCTGATTATGATTTAGAATTCACCCAGCAGCAGTCTTAAGGCCTGCCCAGTCTCACAGTACTGGGTGAGAGCTACTGTGCCGCTTCCTGCTCACATAGCCTTGACACAAACGGAAGGAACACTCACTAGAGACCTGACAATCACCATGAGAGAGGTCAAGGTGAGGCCAGTGCTTTTGATTGGCACATAGTTTCTGCTTCTCCATCTTACATTATCTGTCTCTTTGATGAAACACCCAAAGGCCTGTCTCACACACAGTATCTGGAGGGTGAAGCAGTGGCTGGCTTGCCATGGAACAGTGATGGCAGGAGGCCTGATCTGGGTGTCCATACTCTGCTGCCAGTCTGGGTTCTTTCCCAGCTCCTGCCACAGGGCCATTGTCACGGGGACTGACTGTCCAGAGTGAGAATCCCCTTCCTGATTGCTCCACCCCTGGGAAGCTCAGGACTGGCCCTTAGGCCTCCTATGGATTGGAAATGTGAGTGGCCCATTGCAAGTGGGTGATTGGGGGATTTGATGTAAATACATATTTCATGTGAATTACAGTCCACTCTGGCCCCCCAAGGTATTGAGCCCTGTCCCAAACCTGTGTCCCAGCTCCCAGCCAGCATTCATTGGTAAGAGGCCCTTGGGGAAGGCCTGGGGTGAGGAGGTGAAACCACTCCCACATATGTTAGGGGACTATGCAAAGCCACAAACCCGCGAAGCCACAAAGCATTGTGCTATTCAGGCCTGATTCCAGCTGGCTCCTTGCCTGCCTCCCTCAGGAGCCTGGCCCTGGAGGGGACTTCCTCTTTGACGGGTAACACTGGCTGGCCCTGCCCCCACCAGTCCCATGCCAGGGAGTCCACCATGAGTGGGGGCTGAATACTGCCCACCATACACAAATGCTCTTAATTAAGACAAAATAGTATACCACCTGGCTTGTTGTTTCAGGCAAGAGCAATGACTTGATGGTAGGCATCAGCCTGGGAGAGATTCACACCTCCTTCCTTGTGAGAAAAGCACTTGGCCTGTGAAGTAGATTCATTGAGGATGGGGGGGTGGTGGCTAAGAGTGGGAGAATAAGAGGGTGCTGGCAATGGTAGGCCCTGTTTGGCTGAGCATACCAGGGAGAAGCCATAGTCTCATTCACCCTAGTTAGAGCTCAATATTAACCTGTGGAATGAATGAATGAATGAATGAATGAATGAACGAACGAACAAATCTGTGAACAGCTAGGTTGTAAGGATGTTGATTCAGCTTTGTTTCTTGAGAACCTGGGCCTTTAAGATTGTTGCCCAAAGTACTGTGTATATCTTTGGCCAACATGAAAAGCACACTCCCATTCCCCACCATGGAATGTGATTTTATGGGGGAGAGCTTGCCTGACCATGAATGGCCCTAGTAGGTAGTTACAGTCCTAGCTCAGGCAGCAGGCCTCTGTCTCAATTCCATGGGCCATCCATCACCCAGCTAGCTGGTCATCTAGTAAGTTTTTCTCATTTAGATGTTTTTCATTACTCAAATACCTCCTTAGCAATGGCTTCTGTTGACTACAGGTGCCCCCTGACCTAATACTTGGAGGAAAACCCATTTTAGGATTGGTCATCTGAAATGGCAGGACCCCCTTTACACCAATCTCCAAATCCTATTCAGCATGTGGACACAGTGTGAAGCCTGGCTTCAGAGAGCTTGGGCCCCTCATCCCCTGAAAATGTCTGGCTAGTTGTGTTCAGGGCAGACAGGGCTCAGTGGCTGTTAGGAAAGGGGCTGAGGAAAACAGCCCTGTCTTGGGTGGGACACAGCCAGATCCATTGTTTGGACAGAGATAAAACAGTCTCCGACACCATCAACTTTGTATGTATGCTGGAGCTAGGAGGGGTGGCCCTTGGATCAAAGGTCACACTGGGACTCCAGTAAAACGTTGGCATTTGGCAGGAGTATGTGTCTATAGAAGACACACTGTGGGCTAGTTTGATTCAGGCAATACTCTAGTACTCAGCAGGGTTAGGGTTAGGAGGGGCTAGCTTAGCCTCTTTAGAACAGACCACAGGGTTGATGCCAGCTGTTCTCCTGGCATGGTCACCCCCTGCCATGGTGGCCAGGCCTGAGGCCCACCTGTCTTGTATCAGTAATCCAAGTACAGTCCCAGTGTTGAATGAGAGGCCTTAAACATCTCCACAGAACACACAGATACCTGCTACCCCCTGAGCCCACTTCCACTCTCCATTTGATGTCAAAGGCTACCGCCCACCCAAAAGTCCTCATGGCCCATTGTACCCCAAGGTACAACACATCTTCTGAGTTCTCCATGTCTTCAGAGGCTTGGTATGTGGGACTTACTCTCCCATCCCCACTTTCCAACCTCCAGTCCTGCTTAGGCCATCCTAGCACACCCGAGCCTTGGAAGAGCTAACTAAAAGCCAGTATATGCTCCCCCACCAATAAGAGTACCAGCCCAAGGTACCTAGCATTGTCCAACCCCCTAAAGGGCCTCCCAGAGGAATCCACAAACTGTCAGAACCAAGGACTCAAGGCCGGGGGACATTGATGGAGTGTGGCCCTGAGCTCTGTCCCAAAGATATAAAAGAAAGGGCTGTCCTTGAGCCAACATGCTTGGGCTGAGACAAAAGGCAAGAGAACACGGTGGCCCCTCCCACCCTGGCTGCAGATGGCTTCATGGCTGAGACCCCTGAGTCAGGAACAAACAGCAAGCATGGAGCCTGCAGCTTTTCCTGGATTCACCACGGCAGGGCCACCATGCCTCTTTTCACAGTAGGAAAGAAAGCCCACAACCAAGGATCCATGCTAGGAATAAACAACTTGGGCCCAAGGCAGAGGGCCTCATGGGCAGGATGACACAGCAGTCTCAGGTTTGGGAGTGGACTCTGGCAAGTGAGGCTAGCTGCCTCTCAGAGGATTTACTACTGACACATGAGTGTGACTGGGAACACATGAGGACAGATGAGGTTTGGGGAGCAGCTGAGAGTAAGAATAGTGTATACAAGTCAGGGTCTTGTAGGCTCAGAGACAGAAACCAAGGTGTAACAGAAAGAGGCCTAGGATGGAAGATAACCTAAAGACATAAGAGCCAGCTACCTGCCAGTTACCTGCTCTGTGACAAAAAATGTCCAAAGTCAGAACGATGCGCCCAAACCATGTAGGGGCCCCAGCACACCGTCCTGGTGGTCATCTGTGCACAATAGGAGAGCTAACCATTATGCATGTGAGTAGGGTGGATGTGAAGACCCCTGAGGAGGTAGGGGAACCCCAACTCTAGCATACTGGCATGAGTCTCCTCTAGACCACGGAGGAGTTAGAGAAGGACAGCAGGGGCCATATTACCTGCTACCCATCCTGAAGCTCTGTCAGAGAAATGAGAGGGGGTGGTCTAGTGACATTCAAATTCCAGTGCCAACAAAAGAGGTTTGGACAGGCTCTGAGAGGGACAATCCCTACAGTGTGCCCCGTGCAGCATCCTGTAGCCTCTCCCTTTGCCTACATGTGTGTCCCACCACATGATGTGCCCTCTGTCATGATCAGGAAGCAGGCCCTTGCCACAGTCTGTTTATTTCCCATGTAGTAAGTGTTGAAAGTTGTATGTCAAAGGAGTGATCCACATACTTTCAAACTATTTTTTAAAACAAAGCTGCCAGAACCCAGGCTCAGGTGATGGTATGCTTGCCTAGCATGTGTGAAGTCCTGGGTTCCATTCCCAGTATAAAGCAGATTTGGTGCTATATATCTGGACTCCCAGAACTAGGGACATAGAGATAGTAAGATCAGAAGTTCAGGGTCATCCCTGGTTATGCAGAAAATTTGAAGCCAGCATAGGTTAAACGAGATCCTGTCTGAAACAAAAAAAAAAAAAAAACAAAAACAAAAAAACAAAAAACAACAACAAAAAAAAAACAAAAAAACAAAAACAAAAACACTACTGAAAGACAATGAGAAAACAAAATGTTTTAGAAAGACAGAGGACCCAAATAGGCAGTTATTTGGAGAAGGCATACAATTGAGAAAGAACCTCTGCAGCCATGGACATTCTGTCACTAACTGTGGGAGTACAAATCAAAACAGATACTACTGTATCCCTGCAGCCTACCAGAATGGCTATCAGCACAACACAGGCAATGCCAACATCGGAAGAGGAGGCGAAGAGGCGGGGCTATCGCACACGGCTGCCTGAGGGACACAAGACCCAAGGTGCTGGGAGCACGGTTCATTGGTTCCCCAAGTCATGAAGCATGGAGTTACCACCCACTCAATTCTGCTCTAAACAAGGCCCTTTCTTAAAAAGAAAAAAGTAACAGCCCAGAAAAAAAAAAAAAAAAAAAAAAAACAATTGCTAGGCTGGAGAAGTAGAGTATAGTTGTTAGGGCACTTGTCTGGTGTGTGTGAAGGCCTGGGTTCAATCCCCAGCATCACACAGAAATGCATCAATAGAAACAGAACGTCTCTTTTAAAAAAAATAAGATCTGTCCTAGAGCTCAGCAATTCTACTTTGGGGATGACACCCAAAAGATAGGCAGGACTTTGAGGAGCTCTCTGTTCACTGTGTTTACTCTGGCAAGGTACACAATGGCCAAAGGCAACATCCCTCAAGAGGACAAATAAAACAGGCTCCGGACACAGGAGGGACACATCATATTCCTTCAGAAAGAGGTACACGCCAACACAGCGTAGCATGGACCTGCTGCTGAGACACAAATCCTGAAAGATTCTGCTGCTAGTACAACTGCAGGCAGCCCTTGAGTTGCCAAAGCCACGGGGATGCGAAGCAGGATAAAGTGGTAGGGCCTGAGAAGTCAGTGTTTAATAGGACCAGGGTTCATCAGTGAAGATGGAAATTCTCAAGGTAGACACTAGGGATGGCTTCGCAACACTGAGTGAGCTTCATGCTACTCAGCTGAACACTTGAACATGGCCAAGCTGAGAGACCTTCTGTCACATGTATTTTAGAAAGGGGGCAGTGGCAAGATGCTCAGCAAGTAAACACACTCGCTTGCCATCAAGACTGTTAACTCTAGTTTGATCCCCAGACCCACATGAGGGAGGAACAAAACTGATTCCTGAAAGTTGTTTGACCATCAGATGCATGCTCAGATACATACATGTACGGTCAAAATAAGGAAATAAATGTAATGAATAAGAGACTGGAAGGGAAGAGGGCATGGAGTCACAGGGCTTACAGGATCTATTGCCTGCAAAATACCAAGTGAACCCTTGTCATGGCGTCCGTCGTTGAGGATAGCAAAGGTGGGAAGCAATCAAGGACTTCGGTTCTCCCTAACTTCATCTCACTACTGCAATGACGGAACAGGTTGATGCTTGGGACCCTTGGGCTCTGGATGCTGACAGGGACACCCAGGCATAGATGCACTGCCTCTAAAAACTTCACAGTGGGAACAAAATTCTCTCATTTGACAGATGGACACTATTCCCCAAAACTGAACCCATGTGAGCTGCAAGAGATATAGAAGACAAAAGCTCAGCATGATGGAATCTCTGACAGGCCTGGGAACACATGTCACACACAAATGCTCCCTACACATGTGCATCAGGTGCTTGGGAGTAACCACAGCAAAGCAATAACCTGCCCACCCTTGAGCCTGCAGGGCTGACATTAAAGAAAAGGAGGTACTTTATCTGTAGTAAAGCTGTAATGAACAGGAGAAAGGCAGGCACAAGGTTCACTGCCTCCTGGACTGATCACTGATCTTAACTATTGTTTCATTCTATCAGCCATTGAATCCCATTTCTGGGAGGGTGGGGGTCCAGCTTACCACAATCACTCACCTATGTGCCACAGCAAAGCCAAGGCAGGGCAGACAAGCTCAGCCCAGCTGCCTCAGATCCGCAAATGAAAGACACTTTTTCTGCCCCCCCCCCACTCTTTTTCTTTTTGCCTAACAATCAAGGGAACTCAAAGATGCTTATCAGGAATATTTGGTGTCTCTGATGTTACTGTTTTATTATCTTTTTAATAAAAGAATAATTTGAAAGCCAACTGGGAGATTATCTACTGCAGATGAAAAGTTGGCTCAGATGGGTAGGGCCCTGTAAGAGGGCCAGCAAAGCCAGGTCATGGGGCCAAAGGCCTAGCTGGACTCTTTGAGGTTCTCCAGACCCTGGACAGGTCAGAGAGTATTAGATGCATCCAAGTCCCTCTTAGACCATCAATCAGCACAGAGGTGCTGTGGGAAGCTATGGCTTGGGTCCTACCATCCTCTCATAGCTAGGAAACCTATAAAATGGCCATTTCCTGAGCCAGGGGCCTTCCTGTGTGAGGACAGTGCCCTCTCAGCACAAAGCCAGCCAGCAGACTTTGGGGCCAGCTGTTCTGACTCTACATGGGCCCCAATAAGCCATAGAGAGGGCCAGCCTTGCATTCTCGGGAGGGGCAGCTGGCCGGAGGCTTGGTGCCGGCATGCAAGCTGCTCAAAGCGCCCTTTGTTCAGGTCCTGCCTGTGGCCAGCTGCTCCCAGCCGCCGGCCTGTGCTGAGAGCCCATGGGCCCCCCAGTGACATGTTCTGGGCACAGCTGGAACCTTCAGGCCATGTTCACTGCCCACCCTGAGGAGCATCAGCTCCCACAGGCCATCAGCTAGTCCTAGGTGACAGAAAGCCTTCAGGGACTCTCAGGGGGAACAGAGTCAGGGTCCCACTGGCTATAGACAGACCAGGCACCTGTGGAGAAGTGACCCTATCTATAACAGCCCCCCAAATATCCCAGAAGTCATGGGTGCCTCAGAGGTCACAGCTGAGTCCACGTGTTCACTGTGTGGCAGACTCCTATTGATAGGCAGCTTTGCCAAACCCCTCTGAACTGCAGCTAACAACTATGGTTGGCTAACCTCAGCCCCTGGTTATCTAAGGTGGCCTGGGATGGTTCCGCTTACTGAGACAGTGAAGGATGTATGTCCCTTTTGCACCAGAGAATCTCTCCCAACAATGACAGTGAGCTGGTGGGGCCCGGGGGCACAACACAACATAGCCAGGAAGCAGGCATTTCCTCAGGCCAGGCTCCATGAAAGCTAGGAAGACAGAGCTGGGGCCGAAGCTCTGGCCCTGGGAGTGGGCAGCAGATCCCACTCAGGCCTTCTGGAGTAGCCAGCTCCCAACGGCACTGGCCACAGATCAGCAGCTGCTGTGTCCACACCTATTAAGGGAGATCTGATTTGGGCGAAACTCTAGGAGACACAGAGCTACTTTCCCCTGAGAACCAGCCCCAACTGCCAGCTGTCTGGGCAGCCATTCTCCACACTGGGCAAAAGAGGCCATGAGGCTTGCTCAGTCACTATGGGGATGGAAGTTCTCATCTACCAGCTCGCCAGGCCCTGAAAGTGGACAACAGCTGTCATCTGGCCCTCCTATCATGGACCCCACTTCAGCAGGTGGCATGAGGCCCAGTGACATGAAGCTTGTGTGGGATCAGAACCATAGGGGGCGCTGGAGACTGGTTGTTTCCCCTGATCTACATTCTACATCCACACTGCTGCTCTGTGAAACTCCCAAGGGGTGCTGAGGTCCACATCTCCCTTCTTTCTGGTCTAGTGCCCACCTTCTGGTTGAGGCCCAGGCACCCAGGGCCCCTGGTATCATCTTTAACTATCACACTATTATGTTACAGGTATACTGCTCAACCCAGTAGGGCCTTGAACATTCCAGCTTGAGCAGTGACAGACTGTCTCCACGAACTTCTCTACAAGCCTCTCTGGGATGTCCAACACTCTTAGAAAGCAATAAAAATGCAATCAGTTTGCCCAAGAGGTATCTCTTGAGTACATTGTGCCAGCAGGCCAGAGCTCAGGAGTTTCTGCACCAGTTAGCTCACATACTGAGACTAGGTCTGAACAGAAGGCAGATGGGGCAGAGTGAGGATAAGGACAAAAGGAGACTTGGGCCCCAACAGTGGGCTAGCCCATGCTTGGACCCATTGTCATCAGGGAAAATCCTCCTCAGATTGGAGGCTTCCGGGCCTCAACCTTGGAAATAAGGCTGCCCACCCACAGTGGGGAGGAGAAGGGGCCCTGTGGTCATTTTAATTTTACGTGTGCTGCCGGTGCGGTGCTGTGTGGTACTGACTAGAGTTACATGCGGTTCAGGTGGTTTTTAATGAGCCGCCTCCAGCCCTGGGACCCAGCTTGCTGCAAGCCTGCGAGGTGGGGGTGTTCAAGCCCTTCCTACTCCCTTCCTCCCTGCTTGGGTGTTCTAGAGGTCAGGAGGCAAACATGGGGGTTCAGCGGCCTCCTGACGCCTGGTGGGGGGGCAGGGCAGATGGCGCCAGGATATGCACACAGACCAGCCCAGGAAATCTCTGCCCAGAACTGCCTCATCAGCAGATTCAAACCAAGAAAATTCATGCCATCCCCCAGAAGCCTCAAGGGTACTTGTGAGCCAGTCCCCCATGGTAGAGAGTAAGCAGCCTGGGTGCTCTGGAAGTGTGTGTCTGCACAGGACAGGAGGCAATGATTTTTATTTTATGAATTTCAAACTATGTGGGGTTGCAAACACCAGCAATTGAGGAAGGCGATGACAGGCAGACGTGAAAATGAAGTATCTGCAACGATGGGGAAAGGGGACAGTCTGAGCCTTGCTAGGGTCAGGATGAGTAGTGTCTTTCCTTTAAGAGAGGTCAGCTCCACATAGCTGGCCACAGCTGCCCTGTCTTCTCTCACTGAGCTGAGTTTCTCTGTCTATTCAGGATAGTGTCTATCTCTGCCAAGATATTTTTCCCCTTTCAATTTTTTAATCATTTGTTTCCATGTTCCTAATTTCATTCATTCATTCATTCATCCATTCTTTCTTCCTTTCTTCCTCCCTTTCTTTCTGTTATTGTTGCTGCTAAAAAATGGTCTCATAGAGCCTGAACTGGCCTCAAACTCTATGTAGCCAATGATAACCTTGGCCTTCTAGTGCTCATCTCATACCTTCATCTCCCCAGTGCTAGGATCATAGGTGTGTAGCACCATGCCCAGTTTATACAGACTGGAAATTGAACCCAGAGCTCCAGGCATGCTAGGCAACACTCTTACTAACTGAGCTAAGTCCCCAGCCCTTATAGTGGGTTTGGATCAGAGAACATGAACAACTGTCTCAATAGTATAAGGTATGCTCTTTTAATACGAGCCCAACATGTGATTGGCATCTTCCATGGAGCAAAGAAGCACAGAACACCTGAAAATCAAGGAAATGGCTTGAAAACCTGGCCCCCACATTTTCCTTGTCATTCTGGCCCTGGAATCTGGGCTCTAATGTCAAGAGAGCAAAGCAAAGTAAGCAAAGGCTGGTGTATCCCTGTACATCATGTCCCTTGGTTCTTATCTCCTGAAATGCTCACTTCTGCTTTTGACTGCAGATCAAATCCAGACCCCTGTGTACACTAGGCAAATGTTCCACAACTGCTCTTGTGGACTTTCTTCCCCTTTCTGGAATGTTCATTTCTAAAGTGGAGCTATGAGGAAGCCACACAGCAGGGGTAACAGTCTTGGAAGTGGATTTCCCCACACTGCCGCCCCTGTGCTGAGCAGAAGGTGCCAGCCCCATTGCTGTGCAGCCTTCCGGCCTGGAAGCTGTGCTCTGAGACTGTCTGAAGGTGTTAGATTTGTGGGGGTATTTTTTGGTAGGTGACATGGCTAGAGATTTCAGATTCCTGTTGATTCTGAACTACTAACCTGCCTGCTCTTTGATCTTGCATCTTCTCAAAGCCTATTCTGAAAGAATTGCCTTGTGGCACCCGTGATGGTTAGGGATAACTGTTACCCTGACAAACTCTAGAACCCCCTTGGAGGCTGGTCCTCTGAGCATGCCTGTGGGGCCTCTCTCGATTGTGTTCACTGATGTGGAGAGACCTAGGTTGTATGAGCAATAGCATGTAGACATTCATTGCTCTTTTCTTCTGACTGCAGAATTAGTGTGACCAGATGTTTCCAAAGGTTCTGCGGCCTTGACTTCCCCACCCCAATGGACTGCAACTGGAACTGTGAGGCAGGGTAAACCCATTCTCTGTTCAGTTGCTTTTGTCTGGGCATTTTATAATAGGAAAATTAATCCCCCACAGTCGCCATGGTTATCCCTCTTTACCCCACACCACATAATAATATATCACAAATATCCTGTCCTATGTCTTCATGTTTATAATTAGGCCTCACTCACACTAGCTCAGGCCTCATTCAGGTTTTGTTTTCTATTTCTGAGCATAATTTCTTTGCATATATTTGGCTCTCTTTCTTTTTTTTTAAACTGTCTATTATATTTGCTTTACTAATGTATTGGATGCATCTGTTTAAAATTTTTAAAAAAATCAGACTGGGGCTACATAGTCATTGGTAATGCACCTTACTCAGCATGCACAGATCTTTGAGTTATAGCCCTAGGACCACAAAATTAATTCATTATAAACAAAACCCCATCTGACAGTCTTCTGCCCTTTGGGAGATTTTGGATATCTCTTTTTGGAAGGTGAATTTAGGACATTAATATTTAGTATAAAACTGAATACATATGATTTGATTCTTTCCATCCTTCTGTGTGCTATGGTTTCTTGCCTCTCCCTGCTTTCCTGGCAGCTGCTGAGTTGGTCAGCACTGCCCTTCCTGCTTATCTCATGGACCAGGACATTTTACTGTCCTCTTTCATTCTACCAGACCCTTAAATACAGAACTAAAATCGGCTCTTATCTAAAAACACTTTCCACAACACTGATTTCTTGAGACTTTTCTCTGGTGAGCCAGTGATTTGTGTATGTCTCTGTTTCTTCTGATCTCCATCAAGGGCTCTGTGGAGCCATGTCCTCAGATCAAGGCACAGACTAAAGCTTTTTGTCAAAGGCCAGGCAGGAGGTGTTTAAGGCTCTGTGGGCCACATGGCCTTCATCCTGAAGTGGAAGGGACAAGAGACAGTACATTCACAAGAATTCATGCTATGTGCTCATAAAACTTGATTTGTATAGACATACAGGCAGACTGTGGGCCAAGTTCACAGACTTCCTGGTTCCTCATCTTCTGGTGGGTGAGCGTTATCAGGTAAATGGTATCAACACAAATTCCTGTCAACATCCCCATGCCCAGGACTTCAGTGTGTGACCATATTTGGAAGTAGGGTCTTTGCCGATGTAATTTAAGATGAGGCAACAATGGCATGGGGTGTGCTCTTCATCTAACATGACAAGGGGACATTAAGACCCAGAAACAATGGTAGGGAGGAAGCCAAGTGGGTGTGAAGGTAGAGGTTTCTATAATGTTTTCATAAGCCACAGACTATCAAGCATTGCCAGCTTCCAGAGATCAGACTGGGAATGTATTCTTCTCAGGACTAGAAGGAACCTACCTACTAATTCCTTTTCTTTGATTTACATTACAGAAAGAACAGACCCTAAACAGCTATAAGCTGTCACTCAGACCAATCCAGGAGCTAGACTAGGATCCCTAGAGATGTCTGCTCCATCAAGCCAGAAAGGCCCCTGTCAGATTGTCTTTCTCCTTGTAAGCCTATTAGCTCAATGCTTCCTCACACCAGAGCAATGTGGCTTTGAAGAATTAACCCGAGTCATTGAAGGCCAGCAGGCCTCAGAGGTGTGCTGTTCTATCTAGACAGAAGATGAGCCCTAAACCCCTATCCAGCCCCACTATGCATAATCCCTGAGATACAGAGGGGCCTATACATATAGGAGCAGCCCCAGCTTCCCACCTAAAAGTTTGCTCTTGTGGGGTCAGGGGCCTAAGAGTACCCATACCTGGAACTCCTAGTCAACTTTGCATTCATCTAAAGCAGGCCTCTACTTTTGCCAGAAAAGTCATGCCCATCTGTAGCCCAGTTATATGAGGTTTTATCTTAGACCCTGAACCACACTACCAATGGCTGCCAACCCCCATTGAGAGACATCCCAAGATGTGTCCTTTATCTGGGACTGGGACGCATTTTCATATGCAGGGAGCCCATACTTCTAAAATCATCCCAATCAAGAATTCCCACAGGACTAGAGTTTAGTGAAGCTGAGGCCCTCAGGGTGTGTACCCTTCACCACAGCTGTAGACTCAGGTCAGCCTGCTGAGCCACAGTCAGGCAGGTCTGAGAGACCTGCAGGGAATGGGGATGAGGGATTACCTAATCGCAGTTTGTGCTATGGCTGTGTGAGCATGCATTAGGGGTGGAGTGCTTGGAGCTGGCCTATTGATTGCTCCATGACATACTCACCGTGCAAATGTATTCATCTTACTGAGGGGAGACTTTAAACGGTATTTTTTTTCTTCCCATCAGGAAAGTTTTAAGGGACTGAGGAAATTGTGCATGGATTTGCTATTTTAGGAGGTGGTAAGTCAACAACTTCAGAGGGGACCACGCTACTTTTGAGCACGTTTCCACAGTTCATGGGAGATGTACAAGTGACCTGCTGTGGATTCTGAGTGCTCATCTCCTCTTCTCCTTGAGTTTCATTCCCTGGGGAAGGGGCCATTTCCTGGAGAGACCAGCATATATCCACTCTCTTCCTCTAACTCCCGCCCCCACCCTGTGTCCTGCCAAGCAGAGTTGGACGGGGTGCCTGCAAGATTCTGGATGGTCAGCAGTATGGAGCATAGAGATGGAACTCGTGTGGCTCTGAGGTCATGGTCAACCCTGAGCCCCTAAAGAGGATAGAGCATGTGTGTGTGCACATGCACACACACACACCTCACCCCAAAGCCTAAATTTAGGGACACCCCAAGATGAACTTTTGTGTGTTTCTAAGCTAGGATTGTGTTATGTTGCCATCTCATTCAGCATACAGTCCAGGCTGGCCTGGAACTCAGGGCAATCTTTTTACCTCAGCCCCCCAAGACCTGTGTGCTACCACACCCAGCTCCAAGATGGTCTTGTCTTTAAACTCAGGTCAAGACATTTGTTCTTTGGGGGAATTGATGCTTTAAAGAATATGAGTGGCCAAAAGTTAACCAAATTATTCAAAACTCATGGGCCCTAAGTTTGCTAGTTTCAGTAAATAAATAAATAATAAATAAATCTTTCCTGCTAGAGAAACTGCAGATGACATGCACTCATGGGAGAAATTTTATACACACCTGTGCTGAAATGAAGGAGCACAGGTACCTCCTGATTCAACCTCAGGTACCAAAGCAGAACACATGTCAGGAAAATTAGGTCTTCTCCTGTGTGAACACAGATGCACATAGTTGACCCAGAACCTTGGTGATCTAGTCCAACAGGATGTACATTTAAAGGCATTGTGACGGAGATGGCTTTGTGTGACAAATGGGGGGTTGTTTTGTTCTTTGCAGTATAATGAGCACAAAACACAGTTTAAGAGAGGAAAAGGATAAGCCATCTCAACAGGAAAGGCATTGGGTACCACCCAACAGTAACTGATACAGTCCCCAGGCCCAGGAGACTAGTAAGGAAAAGAACATGTCCCAGTTACCATCACCAGCCCCCTCACACCCATCAGACCCAATACTATCAGACCTGAGGCTTGTGGACTGCTTGGCCCCTCTCTGCTCACCACTGAACTTCCAGTTCAAAATCCCTAGCTAGTGCCATGAGGCAAGCCAAGAAATAAAAGGAATGTGAACCAAAAAAGAGAAGTACAGATGGTTTTATTTGGAACAACCAGACCTCTCTATAGAGAACCCTAAAGAACCCACAACAAGCAAACAAAAATGAGTAGATGCCTTTTTCCTAGTCATAAGAAAGGTCAGCAAAGCCACTGGAACAACGTCAACATGAGAAACAATCTTGTTCTTCTATATCCTAGCAACAAACAACCCCCAAAATAAAGTGGGAGAAAACAGTGTCCTGTCGGGAGTTTTGAAACCATGAAGGATGAAGAAGCCATCTAACAGACTGTGTGTCCTGGAGACAGCATGGCACTGTGACCTGCACTGAAGATACTTAAGCAAGTAAAGAGAGAAAGCACAGTGTAGCTCAGACACACGTGAAACCCATGTTTACCAGTCAAAATGCCAGCAGGGCTGGGTTTGGTTTTTTGCTTTTGGGTTGTTGTTAAAAGTTGACAACTAGATTCTCTGCTTTTCCAGAGACTGTGAAGGGTCCAGCAGAGCATCACACTTTGAAAATGAACCAAATTGGAGAATTAACAAGACCTGATTTCAGGGCTTAGTGTAGAAGTCGCAGCAATCAAGGCTTTGCTGGCAGAACAGTTTACAAAGTCCAGAAATTGGACTCAGAACACAACCAAATGATTTTCATCAAAGGTGCCAAAGTAATTTCATGAAAAAAAAATAAGTCACAGGGACATGAGGGTAACCACATGCAAAGGAGACTTAGTCCCGCCCGATTCGTACCTGTCACCGTCCATAAGAATAAACTTGGAAGGAATTACAAATCTAAACAAGAAACATGAAACGATAACATTCCTATTTTAAAAAAAAGGGGGGGAGAAAAGGCTTCATAACCTTGTATTAGGCAAATATTTCTTAGATGGGACACACAGAAAAGGAAAAAAAAAAAAAACCATGAACCTTTCAGGAAAAGGGGGGTGCCCTGATGAAATGGGTTCATAAAAATTAAAAACTGCTTTCTGAACGATGCTGCTAAGTCAAATCAAAGATGAGCCCAGGGGAGGAGAGGCCTGAGCAGTAAAGAGCACATATGCCATATCACGGACACCATTCTTCTCACTCAGCATGAAGGAAACGTACAATTGAAAATCACTGTAGACTTCCCTGAAGGAGACCCGTGGTGGTGAATACTGACACCAGCAGATGCTAAGAAAAGGCAGATTACAATTAAGATTGGAGAGGTTAAAATTTCAAAAGCAGACAATACTTTATTTATCTGTTTACTTTTAATGTGCATGAGTGTTTTATCTGCATTTGAAAATGTGCACAATGTGCTTGTCTTGTGCCTAAGGGAAGTAAGAGGAGGGCACCAGGTCCCTGTAACAGGAATTAACAGATGTTTGTGAGCTACCATGTGGGTACTGGGCATAGAATCTGGGTCCCCTGCAAGAGCAGCCAGTGCTTTTAACCACTGAGCCATCTCTCCAGCCCCCACATAGACAATACTAAGTGCTGGTGAGAACCCACAGCTACTGTAGTGGCACCCAGGGTGGCGATAGCAAAGCCAGCGGCAGCCATCTTGCCAAAGGGCTTGGCAGCTTCTGAACATGCTGTGTCCCCCATCACCACCACCACCACCACACTCAGGGAGAGGGTGGGAGTTTCTGGAGAGCAACAGAGGCAAGCAAGAACTCCAGAGCATGTGTGCAATGCTTATGGCTGCTTTAATCATAATAACCAAACCCTAGAGACGGCTCAGATGTCCATCAGCCTGTGGACGGGTAAACAAGCTGCAGTACATTTTATCCTTTCCAAATGAAAGAATCAACCAGAACACAGACCAGAAGCAGACGGGCCTCAAGTGAGCCCTGCAAAGTGATGGGAGCCAGACGCGGGGCTTTGTGCTGTACAGTCTCATTCTCAGGGGGACAGGATAGTTCCCAGGTGCAGGTGCAGGGATGGGCTGTGGTACAGGGCGTACAGAGCGTGTGAAGGAACTCAACTTGGCCTAGGAATTTGCCAGAACTCACTGAACCAGACATCTCACATGGGAGAGAGTTTTGCAGCACACAACTTAAACCCAACAAAGCTAAATCTAAGACAAGAAAACAGAAAACACACAAGAAAAGCCTAGGAGATGGGTAGGTCACTGGTAGCTTTTTAAAAAGTTGAAACAGGAGTCAGCAAGATGGCTCATTGGAGAAAGGTGTTTGCCGCACAAGCCTGGCACACTGAATTTGATCCTTGAATTCCACAGAAATGTGGAATGAGAAAACCAACTCTGCAGAGTTTTCCTCAGACTTCCACGTGTCTGTCATGGCATGCATGTTCATATGTTTGCATAGATAGGTACACACAATAATAACAAGTAAATAAAATTCTTTGAAGTGTTTGAAAAGTTTAAATACTAAAAAGAGATAAGCTAAGGGTTTGGAATCTTAAAAAGGAACCTTACACCACATTAGGTTGGCTGTAGGTACTCATGTCACAGTTCCTGAGCACTGTGCCAGTGCTATCCCCAGCATTGAGGCTCTCCTCCAGCCTCCTCTCTAAGCTTCTGGGGGTCCAGCCCAGCTGTGACTCCCTCAGCATCTTTCCTGGGAGGGGACAGTCAAGTGACTCTTATGTCAGACTCACCTTGCTGTTCTTAGCATTTGTCACAAACTCTCAAGAGCACCCGGGGCTCTGTTATGCCCTGGACCTGGCACCCAAGGCATGGGTGCAAAAGACTGGAAAGGGTGAATATCGCTGCATATCTGTTTCTATCTTCGTCCCAGCTGAGCATGGTGCCATTATGTAACCTGCCCAGCAGCCATGGGAGCTCCGTGAGGAACACAGAGATTTCTGGGTCTCTGTGACTTCTGCTTCCTCAGACTCTGCTATGCCATTCCATTTAATCCTCCAGTGACACAGAAGTGGGGGCCATCCAGGTGACAGCAAGAATGGAGAGCCCACAGCATGCAAGAACTATAACCTGTATTATGGCTCCTCCCTGCTAAGGACCCTGGGCCAGAAAGTCTGCCCTCCAGGGGGACAGACATGCTTATAGAACAAAATCTAGAACCAGCCATGGCACAGGATGAAGCTGGTCTCACTGTCAGCTTGTGCCCCAGCCTGATAACCTCTGTTCCCTGGAATAACTACATTTGGTTGACCTCCATGTCAATCAACATTGCTGAAGATGTCATGAGCCATGGCTCTTATCAGCTCACTTTTAGGGTCTTCACCTCCCTGGTGTGTCCACTGCCTTCCCTAATGTCTGTGGGCTCCCACACTCCCAATCACCATACCCAAGCTTCTGCTTGGGAAAACCAGGGTATCCTTCCTGCTACTCTATGGAGCATACACTGGGTGTCAGGCTACCAGCCCCACATGGCCCCACATGGCCCCACATGTCAGGGTGCACAGAGTCACATGGGTGTATGGCACTACATGAGGCAACTCACAGTTACTTCCCACAAGGCATCATGAGGCCTATCAGGCCCCCGCAGTTGGAGTGCAGTGGTGCACACAGGGCCTCTTGTTTCTCTCCAGGTGCTGGGATGGAGGCCCACCCTCCTGGCAGCCACATGGCATGATTACTGGAAGTATCCCAGGACTTCGGGCAGGTCCCTGGGACTGGTAGGCAGGCACTTTGCCTCTATCCTGTTTCCATGACACTTGAGGGTCATATATCACTTCAATTCTTCAGATGGAAAACCAGGACTCCAGAATGCTCTCAAAGGCAGGCAAAAGTGGAAGAAGTGGGCAGGCTGAAAAGCAGTGCCAGCCCGCAAGGGATGTCCCCCCAAGGGCCCAGTCCAGGTACACCTAAGCCTGGAGACAGCACCTCAATACCCAAGCAGACTGTCTTCCCTGCAATCGGCCTCCACTGGATCATGGGTACCCCAACAAGGTGCTGGGGCCCTAACACTGGCCACTGGAATGTGGAAGACCTGGAGCTGCCAGATGAACATGGCTGCTGGAATCAGCCCTTCAATGGGAAAAGGACTCTGGCATTTAGCCTGGAGATTAGGACACCTGGTCCTGTCCAGGCACCCAGTACCTGTCACCAAAGATCCTCCAAAGTGCTGGCGTTTGAGCCAGAGCAGTTCACAGGAGCCGGGGTGTGGGCGGGGAACAGAGCCCCTTTGTTCCCTCCAAATGTGTCCTCACTTTGCCCCCAAGTTGAGAGTGGCACCTCCACATAAGGTAGGCCAGCTCTCTCTCTCTCTCTCTCTCTCTCTCTCTCTCTCTCTCTCTCTCTCTCTCTCTCTCTCTCTCTCTCTGTGTGTGTGTGTGTGTGTGTGTGTGTGTGTGTGTGTGTGTGTGTGTATATACACATGTGTATACAGCCCAACTCAATCAGCCTAGACCCAGAGCCTGGTGTTCCCATACGTGTTCACATAACTCTTGCATTAGTGAGTACATATGTGTGCTGTGTGCACGCACATATGCACATACAGAGAGAGAGAGAGAGAGAGAGAGAGAGAGAGAGAGAGAGAGAGAGAGAGAGAGAGAGAGAGAGAGAGCATGGTCAAAGAGGGATGAAATGAGACTCACCTTCAAGGGGGTCATTGTATCCAACCTCCTCCTCCACATACCTACAAACACTGCTTAAGAAAAAATTTCCCCAAGGGATTGGCGAACTCCGGAGATGTCTTCCAGAGCCTAGCCATTGGCAGGCGTGTAAATGTGTCCCCCCTGGGGTACCCCAACTGCATCCACAAGTCTAAAAAAGGGAATGTGAGCAGTTATGGAAACATTTTGGTTACATGGGGAATTTTCTTTGTCAGACCTGTGATCTTCTGAGTAAATATAAGAATGCAGTCAGTAACAGGATAGATTTATATATGTGTGCATCCCACCCCATCTCTTATTTCTTCCACACAGCCAAATTTGGTTCTGATTGAGAATGTAAACCTGTCAGGATCAGTAAAAACCTTCTCTAGACCCCCTGAATCAAGCCTGGTCCAGGTGTTTATCTGCATGACTCATGTAGGCAGTGACCTTCAGGTCCACAGCACTGGCTCCCATACGGAGAGGAGGGTGCTTACTTCAGTTCCTACCATACTTGGCCTCAAGCACCCTATAGAGAAGCACAAATTTTGTAGCAACCCACAGCCACCATCTCCCTCACCTCCTTTCTGTCACCTGGAATTCTTGCATCTGGCCACCCATTCCAGGCATGGGTCATGCTGAAGGTGCTGCTTGGTACTGTCTCTTCTGATGAGGATATCAGACCCCAACCGTCTTCATTTTCCTACTATAGTATCACTATTGCTCACTCAACAAGGCCACCCAGGCCCCCTCTGCCATCCCTTTGTTCTCTGATAACAAAAATATATTTACAAAGGCTCTGGTAGAGGAAAGAGCCCAAGAACCTCAGCCATGACAGTAAACACAGGTAAGGTTCACTGAACCAACTAGAGAAAGAGATTTTGATTCAGAAGGCCCAAGTACATGCTTCCTACAAGGAACACACTCAGAGCATCAAGTCACAGTTTAAAATGAAGATGAATGAGAAGACATAGCATGCTCACATTAACAAAAGACCAAACAAAATTACCAATGGGTCCAGAAGGCAATTTCATAACAGTAGATAGACAAAGTCATCAGAAGGTCATTGCAAACCCTAAACACAAACACACCTAATGAAAGGTTTTCAAAATACACTGAGCAAAGCCTTCAAGAACTACAAATTCCCTTTAAAGAGGAGATCTCAACACCAGTTTCTTGTTGATGGCTGGAAAGGGTATGCAGAAGACAGTAAGGACACAGCTGAGGTAGACAGTACTGTCGCTCATACTGCAAGCCTCCTAGCACCAGCAGAATAAGCATGACATGATCACAGAGGGATATCTGTGCAAACCATATCCTGGGCCCTAAGCTGAGCCATACTAAGCTATGATGGATTCAAGGCATATTGAGTATTTTCTATAGTTAAATACAGATCCAGGTAGAAATCAGAGAGAGGAACAGGAGGCAATCAAGAATGCCTGTGCTTGGTGGACACAGTCCTAAATAAGCTGTATGTCAAGAAAACATACTATTACCCTTTCACAAGATGGCAAGCAGCGAGTATACTCCCGACGGTGGGAATAAAATATGGCTGCCCTCTCTATATCTGTTGAACACTGTAGACTCATAGTTAGACAATGCCACAGGCATAAAAGAAACCTGCAGTCCCAGTTGGAAAGATGAGTTAATTCTTTTCTTGTTGGCAGCCAACATTGTTAATGCCATATGACAACAATGGCATCTATGAGAAGCTTCTAGAACAAGTAACATCAGAAGGGTGAATTTACCAAAATACCTGCAGTTCTAAATAATCAAAATTAACAGAACCATGCCACTTAAATTCTACTCAGGGCCTTCTCTTGGGGAAAAGTCAGTCGTATTCAGATGGCATCAGGATGAGGCTCATTGACTCCAAGAAAAGAGGAAAACCCAACTTGTCTCAGCAAGAGCATCAGAAATATGAACTGGGACTGGAGAGACAGCTCTGCAGTCATGAGCACTGGCTGCTCTTCCAAAGGATCCTGGTTCTACCCAGCACTCACATGGCTGCTCACAAATATCTTTAACTCCAGATCCAGGGGATTTGATACACTTTTCTGACCTCCGCAGACACCAGGCATGCATGGGGTACACAGACATACTTGTAGGCAAAGCACCCATACATGTAAAATAAATCTAAAATAAATTAGGAAAAAAGAACAACTTAGGAGGCTTAAAAATAGATATTCAAAATATCCGGACGCTGAGACCTGTAAGGCATCTCTGACAGAAATTGAGTTGAGGGCCAGGCAGATGGTTTATTTGGTAAAGGGCACCTGCCACCAAGCCCCATGAACTTGAGTTCTGATCTCCAGAACCCATATGGTGGAGGAATGACTCCTACAAATTGTTCTCTGGCCACCACACACCTGCACTAACACACACAAAATAGATAAATTTATTTTTTTTAATAAAGAAAGAATTTTAAGCTCAAAATAGGACATGTGTGCTTATAGATTCCTGAGGCCAGTTCTCCCCAAGCTGACCTTCAGGTTCATATCTCCAAAAAAACTCCACACTTCTTCATAAAAATGAGAAAGTCTCGCCTAAAAGTTATATGGACACACAAAAGACCAACAAATAGCCGAAACACTTGAAAAATAAAAGTAAACTCCAAAATGACTGGTTGTTTTTTAACTGACTTTCCTCAATGATAACAAGCAGAGTATGGCATCCCAGGAGGGCAGATCAGTGACTGAAGACACTCTCCTGACACACTGGACTTTTAAAAGGATAACCCGAGACTCAGGAGGTAAAGGATATACTTTCCAGAAAATGATACTAGACCAATTCAGCATCCATATGAAAAAGTATAGACTGCCGACTATATTTCACACATGGGGCTGGAAATGACTCCAGGCGTACACTGCCTATGCAAGGTAGAAGACCTAAGTTCAGATCCCCAGCACTCATGTCAAAAGTGCCGCATGTGACTGTGACCTCAGCACTGGAAGGTGGAGACAGGTTATCCTGGGGCCCCAACAATGAGCTGCAACTATAAGCTTCATGCTGAGTGAGGGGCAAAAATTAAAGTAGAAAGCAATGGAGGAAGATTCTAGTGTCTGTCACCATGCACATGAATGGGTGAGCATCCCCGTTATGAGTGCATGCATGCATGCATGCGCGCACATACACACACACACACACACACACACACACACACACACACACACATGCATGTGTGTGCACGCGCGTGCGCGCACACACACACACACACACACACAAAATCACAAATCTAGAACTATAGAACCACAATAAGAAAACATTTATGTCATGCTTAACATGTGATTCTTAAATATGAAATTAAAAGGTAAAAATCAAAACAAAGAAGTATATAAATTTTACTTTGTAAAATTGAGATTTTCTTTTTCTTGGATTGCTAGGAATGGAAACTGTGCACGTTCTCTACCTCTGGGCCACACTGTCAGTCCCAAACATTGTTGTTTAATCACATTGTTAAATAAATGAGAAGGTAAGCCACAGAATGAAAGAAGCTATGTGCTAAGCCTGCATCTACGTAACTTCACAAAGAATGTTGACACCTGCACTGGTAGGAAGGCAGGACTAAGGACTAGCTCAGTGCTAAAGCACTGGCCTAGCATACATGAAGTCCTAGGTCCAATCCCTGGCCTAGAAAAACAACAGCATAATGTACATAAAAAGACATTTTAGAATAGGATCTAAAGGCAGTTTCATCAAACAAGTCATATGCATGCCAATTCAACCACAAAAGAAGATGACACCTGGCTGGAGAGGTGGCCCAGGCAACAAAGTGCCATCTTATAGCCACGAGGAACCAAGTTCCATGCCCAGAACTTAAAAAGCTGGGCATTGTGACACATGTCTGTAATCCTAGCACTGTGTGATGGGGGACAGAGACAGGCAGAGATCCCTGAAGCTTGCTGGCTAGTCAGCCTAGCTGAAATCAGCTTGCTGGCTCCTGGTTCAGTGAGAGACTTTGTCTCAAAAATAAGGTACACCCATAGACACACATAGGGGGCGGGGAGAAAGGGGGAGGGAGGGAGAGAGACAGAGACAGACAGAGAGATTCAACCCCCTCAGTCACTAGGAAATGGAATTTCAGATACACTTAGGTTCCACCTCCCCCAAGACACACTCTAGGTCCATTGCTATGGAGAGGACTAATTGACCAAAGCAGGAGGTTGCTGGCTATCTCTATGCTGCTCAGAGGGTGCAAAATAGTACAACATTAGTTGGCTAATTTCTTAATAGACAGATAAATACTCACCACATCATCCAGGCAGTCTACACCTAAGTGTTGGCCCATGAAAAAAGGTAACAGGAGTATTCACTATGGTATATCCATATGGGGGAATAATGCTCAGTGATGAAAAGGCATGAACTTAGATAGATCTCAAAGCATGAAACAATCAAAGAACCCAGACAAAAAGAAGCCATTATAAATGGTTCACTTATGGGAAACGCTAGAAAGTGGAAGTATCTATTGTAACAAACAGACCAGCATGCACCACCTAAATGAGTGACAGAGAGATGCTTTGGGGATGGTAGGTACATGCTTTTCTGCCTGTGGCTGTAGTCTTGTGTGTCAGAATTTATTGAATCATGTGCTTTACATATAGCATGTGCCAGCACACACCAGGATAAAAGCCCAAAGCAGTATGATTCCTAACTGAGGCCCCTTCATCCCAGGACACTATCAATGGACCCTTCTCCATCCCTGCCTGCTTACTTCTGTAGAATTAGGCAGCTACTACCCACCCAAATGCTGCAGCCCTGAAACCACTGGCTCTGGGCTGAGAATGCTCACATTTGGTGTTCCCTGGCACAATCCATGTATGTCCCCCTGCTTTCTGACCTAGGAGTAAACAGAGGTCCAGAGGAGCTGGTTCAGCTACATAGGAAGCTAGAGGATACAACCATGTTAAGAAAAGAAAGAAGAGAAAGAGAGAGGGAAGAAGGAAGAAAGGAAATAAGAAAAAGAAAAGAAGAAAACATAAATTTAACGTGAAACAAAGAAGTCCCCAGGCCCTTAGAGAGCTCATGGTACTTGTAAACTGACCAGCTCTCCCCACTGCAGAAGTAGAACTCCCAACCTATGCTTGATATTTTGTTCTTGTACAGGCTTCTTATGCTGACAGTTTCTGAATTAAATGTGCAAATGGAATGGACCGCCAAGGGGGGGTCCCCCTCCCCACAGACTCAGATCTAAGCAGAGCATTCAAATTGCATATATCTGTGATTCCAACGTGCATGCAATTAAGAGCAGTGCACACAGGTCAGGCACATGTATGCCTCCAAACACTTCTTTGTGTATATGCAACCCTGAACATGCATGTCACAATCCAGCATCCCAGCTGCACCAGGCTCCCTTTTCTTACAACCTGCTATTTAACAGTCCTGAGCAAGTGTGGAAGCCATTGTCATCATTTGCAGCTCCTAGCCTCTTTTGCAGACCACAAGTGCTGGGTCCACCTGCAACTCAGCCCCTTGAGCCACATCTCCAGAGAAGAGTCTGTGTTATAAATAACAGAGAGAAAACAAAAAGCCTTGACACCAGAGGCCAGGATGCGCCTTCCCAAGCATCACTCACATGGGGGAGGAGAGCATAGCCCCTGGTTGCCACGACCCTGAAGGTACTTGAGGACATACTCCATTTCTCAAGCCCAACAATCCAGACACACTGAGATGGCCTCTGGGTCAGAGCACCTCCCACAGCTATTGAAGAGGCTGCCTTAGCCCAGCCCCAGCCCCCAGTCCCAAAACCCCACTTGCTCCACCCAGAGTCGCCATGCAGCCTCATCACCAGGAGACAGACAGTCTACTGGAAGCTGCTGCTGGAGCCTTCCTTCACTGGTCAGCTCAAAAAAAGCAAGGGGCCAGGGGGCCTGGGTGCTCAAGTGTGCCTCTCGACCCTGAGAGGCTGCCCCCAGCCCCCTCCTTCCCTCCCACCTGCGAAGTCACACAATGACATGCTTCAATAGCACACAGCCTGGGCCTCTGGTTTTCGTTCTGAGTGACCCTGGGAGGCCAAGAACGTGATGGGAGCCCGTCTGAGTGTGACGCCCTGGGGGACACTCAGGGCCCCAGCCTGCGCCACTCAGGCAGCCCGCTCATCCAGGCAGACAGCTGGCGGAATCCACCGAGCTGTGCCCCTCAGCCATGAGGCCCCTGCGGCTCATCCTCTCGCCCCCAGCACAGCCCCCAAGCAGCCCCCAGGCGCCCCACTGGAGAGGGGGTGCCAGGGCGGCCTGCTCAGCCCACCCCACTATATTATGTCAGCTGTTAGCCTGCACTTAAAGCGAGGCGCTCCAGCTGGCCAGGGTCAGATGTAAAAACAAGGGCCTAACAAAACCCAGCCACCACCACCATCACCACCCCCCCTCACCCCCCCCCCCCCCCGCTACTCCGAACTGGAGACCCCCACCGCATGCAACACTCACTGAGGAGGCTCTTTCCAGACTCAGGCAGAGCATAAAGGAAACACCTGTCCCTGGCCAGCACACTCTAATCCCACTAAACCCAAGTGGAGAACCACTCCCCAGCAGGCGGCTCCCACCCCAGGTCTGACTTTTGTCCTGGGCCTAAAGGAAGGGTGGTGGAGAAGACAGGGAAGAGAACTCCCGGCTCTAGGGAGTAGAGGCCTCCTTGTGCCTCAGCCAGACCTGGGCTACAGAAAACAGAGTGCCTACGGACACCCCCCACAAACACACCCCTACTTCCTGGAGTCTGTGAATAGGACCCTGCTTGCCTTAGGTCCCTTGGCTCCTGAACAGATGGCCCCTTTAGAAGGGCAGGAGGCTCCTGCCACAGAAAGGCTTTTCCTACTGATATGAGAGCCCCACATAACCCTCTCACATAAGCCAAGACCCCAAAGAACCACTGGGCATCCCACACTTGGCCACCCAGGCTGATTTATCGTTCCTTACCAACCTGGAGCTGAGTCAGCATAATTGTTAGGAAAGGGGCAGGGAGAGTAGGGGGTGAAGAGAGGGAGGGAGAGGAGTCTAAGACCACCCAGATACCTGGAGGCCCTGGGAGGGGGCTGGGAAGCCATAAGCACACTACACATAAATCGTGTGTGTATACTCTCTCTCTCACACACACACACACACACACACACACACACACAGAGAGAGAGAGAGAGAGAGAGAGAGAGAGAGAGAGAGAGAGAGAGAGAGAGAGAGAGAGAGATGGAGGTTTCTGGTGATGTTCTAGTGACCCCTTGCAGTTCCCCTGAGCAGAAGGATGATCTTTGGGGCCCCAAAGTGGCATGGGGATGGCAAGCTCCCAGGAAGATAGGTCTGAGAACTAAGACAGACTGTAGAATGGGGGAGGGGGAGATCCCCACCCATTGGTTCAGTCCCCACGACAAGACGCAGTGGCACTGACTACTTGCCCACACGGAAATAATGAGAGCAGGTATAATGTGGGCCTCTCTCTAGGTTCCTATACTGAACCTGGGTCTTGTCACTTAGACTCAGCAACTGCCCAGTGTGGGGACAGGCCCTCCATCCACAGCACATGTATCATCTGCTGTATAACTTGAGTCAGTGAAGGCCCTGGAGACAGTGGTTAATACTCAGGGCAGAGTAAAGAGAACCCTCAAACCAGGGTCTCTCCCTAGCTATCCAAGGCCATGGGAACCTGCTTCTAGACACACACCAAAGCCCCTCTTCTTTCCTTCAGGCTCAAAGTCACCTGAAAAGGATGGGGAGATGAGCCCTGAAGAAAGAGTAATAGAGCAGCGCCCTTCAAACCCAGGTAGTCATGGCTTTCCACCTACAAAGCCTCCGGAAGACCAGCCCTCTCTGCAACTCCAATTCTGCCTAGGAGCCTCCAACTGGTTCTCGCATGCCACACAGTAAGGAATAGCTTGTGTATCCTTCCAGAAGGTTTCTCTCCCTCCCCCCTGACCGGCCCTGGGCTTCTCATGATTCCATCTTGTTCTGAACAAATGTGACATATGATGATTTTTATCACTGCACACAGAATGGTGCTGGCTTCACAGTGAATGCAGAAACTAGACCTGTTGTGTCCTGCAGGACCCTCCACACTGAGGCTTGGGAGGTTCAGGAAATCTGGTGGCAGCTGAGGATGCTGGCCTTCCTGCTCTTACAAAATACATGCCTTGCACAAAGGAAACAGGACAGGGTGGTGGTGAGTTTAAACCCCATAAACCTGATGACTAGAATCATGGCCTTTAAACTACTGTGTACACTATGGCAGAGATGGCTTGCCCTGCCATTTCCACACTAGCTCCTAGTGCGGCCTCCTGGGAGATATGTCCCATGCATCCTAGTTTCATTTCTGTTGCTTTGACAAAATATCCTGGGGCGGGGGGGGGGGGACACTTAAGAGAAGGTTGTGTTTTACCTTACAATTCCAAGTTACAGTCCACTATGGGTGACCAAGGCAGGAACTTCAAGCAGCTAGTCACATCACAGCCACAGTCAAGAGCAGAGAGAAAGAAATGCATGCATGATTGCTTGCTTGCTTGCTATGCTCAGCTCCATTTCTCCACTCTTAGTGCAGTGACTGAGCCTTCCCACATCAACTAACTTAAGACAATCACCCACAGATGTGCCCAGAGAGCAGCCCAATGTAGCCAATCCCTCTTTCCAGGTGACCCTAGCTTGTTGACCATTAAAGCCAATCATGCCAGTTACAAAGGAGGTCTTCTAGGCGCATACACTGGCCTTCTAAAGATAAGAGATACAGTCTCAGTGACTTGGGAAAACCCAACATGATGTATTTATAGAGAAAAAAAAAAAAACAGTGACATAGATGGAATAGAGAAAAACAACTAGAGGCCTCGGGTAGAGTCATCCAAAGTGGCACGGACTGGAGCAACTGTCTTGCATGCCAACATGGAATTGTAGAAGAAAGATACTGTAAAACCAAATAGACCACAAGCTATCCTAGACCACAAAGACCAGACCAGTGTGGACAGTGCAGTACACCCATTGGTCAGTACACACAGCAATCTAAGGTCCATTTTAATGCGCATGCTTCGTTTGAAACCAGGAGGATTAGGAGTTCAAGACCACTCAAAGTTGCCAGGTGTGGTGGGGCAAATGCCTTTAATCTCAGTGCTCAGGAGGCAGAGGTAGGTGGATCTCTGACTTTGAAGCTAGTCTGGGCTACACAAAACACTGTCTCAAAACAATGAAAAATAGTAACACAAAGTACACTAGTGACCACTATTCTGCAAATTCTCTTTCTAAACAGGATTGGTCTGTCCACCTTCTCAGAGTCCATAAAGTACTTGCTGTAGGCTTCCAGAACCACACAGTCTCTATCCTGGTTTGGAAACAAAATACAGAGTCCACAAGCCTGCAAACTATGTGCTGCAATGTCCTTCTTGGCCTCTAACAGGCAGATAGGCAGGGTCTTGGTGCCCCAGGCAACACCTATGTTCTAGCAGCTGATAGAGAGAAGATACTAGGAGAGCTGCTCACCATTCCTGCCCAGCTCATGGGCATCATAACAGCACATGAAAGACTCTGGGAAAGAGAATCCAGCTCCACAGAAAGGGCAGCTAGGAGGCAAGAGGCTTTGCTTCAGGCTCAACATGGCAGACATTTATAGAACTCTAGTAGGACACACACGCTCTGAGCCCTGCCAGTGTGACTTGCTTGCACAGCTCTGAGGTCTTGAGGTCCTGAGAAGCAGCCCAGCCCCATCTATTCACCTACACCACCACCACCCCCAGACTAGAGGCCACATCCCCCACCTAGACCAAATCACAGAATAGCTATCCTCCTGGAGAGAGTACCGGAAATGTCTGGAGAGTACCCCCAAGCCTCCTGAGCTCTGGATGCCTGGAGGGGGGGTGCTACACCCAGAGCTAAGCCCATGTCTGTTCGTTCACTTAGCCCCAACACCAGTCCCAGAGGCTCAATGCAAATGGCTATGGGGACTGGCGTCCTATGTCCGTAGGGCTCTGTGGTAGGAGTTCAAGCTGTGAATCCATAACCTATGTTCCATCAGTCCAAAGCCTGAAACACAGTTGGGGCTTTTTAGATATTCTCTGCCTCAAGTAATGTAGGAGAAAACAACTCAACCAAAGAGGTGGGCATCTTTGCCAGTGTGGGTTGGGGGTACTTCTAAAATAGAAAATTATAAGTTAGGATAGTGGGAACCTGGTGTGCTGAGGACATAGGAATAGTAAGCTTTGGTTCTGAGAGGGACAAAATGTCTTCCCAGAGGACTCAGGATCCCAGGAGAGAGCCAGTAATACTACTGGGCACATGGTTAGTTAGATGGCTCCGCTAAAGAGCTGCAAGAGAGAGAGGGAGCTCTCCAAGCAGAGAGCTGGGGCCTCACAGGGAGTCCACCTTGGGTTTGTCAGTGGGAAACTAAAGCTGCCTGCTGGTCTCCTGACCTTGGGCAGCAATGAGTCAACCTACAGGAGCCTCCTTCCCTCCGCTGCAAACTAGTCTTCAGGGACAGGGTCAGAGCGAACACCCTGGCTTCTGTGAGTGCAGCCGATGACCGGTGTGGTATTAATGCCCCCACAAGAGATTCCAGACCAGGCAGTGTGACACACGACCAAATGTAGTACAGGCAGCAACATTGCACCAGGTACAACCTGAGCCATGTCTTAGCCAAAAAACAAGACACCAGCTACAACTCCAGGCAGCAGCAGATCAAGAGATAAGAACACACTCTACAACAGATAGACCGTGAAAACAAACTAAACCAAGGAAAAGCCCAGATACAGCACAAAGGCATGAAGCTAGGCACTGCATTTAACACTAATACGTCTCTCTCCGCTGGCAGGAAAGGGTGTGAAAATGAGTGCAAGTACATGTGAGGCCCCGCTGAGTGAGAACGAGGGTCTGAGACCTAGGGAGCTGACCTTGTTCCACATGAAAGTGGGACCCACGGAGGGCTGTCTCCAGGACTCAGAGAGCCCACAGGATCTCATTTTGCCCCTGGGAAACTGAGGCCTGCCAAGAAGAGTTGCAGAAAGCCAGGGCGGGCCAGGAAGGGTCCAGCTGCAGGGAGGTGGGTCGCCCCTGCGGGGCCAGGGAGCCTCACAGAGAGGGAGGAAGCTGGAGAAATGACCTCATCCCCCAGGCCTCCGGCCCGGCTCACAGGGGTTTTAACCGCAGGCATGGCGGGACAGTTCCCTGGTATGCGGCCGCAGAGCTCATGGAGCTGGAGTTTGTGTTAGTACTTTTTCAATGCAGCTGTCTTTGTGTGGGATTTGAAAACAAGCTGGGGTTTGAGAGACAAAAAACAGCCCTGCACCTGGGCCTGGCCAGGGTCTCCTATTGCAAGCAGGGGTGGGTGGGTTTGGCGGCGTGCATGCACATCCAGCAGACGTGCACGTACACGGCGTGCACACACATGTGCGCCACGTCCACAGATGCATGTGAAGCCTGCTCTGAATTCAGAAGCAGGATTGGGGTGGGGGGGATGCCCTCCTTGGGGGCCACAAACAGGTTTCAAGGCCAAGTACACCTACAACACACATGATTAAAGTTCCAGCCAGACCCTGGCCTGGCAGGGCCCAGATTTCTCCAAGAACAGCTTTTCAGGCCCAGGGAATATGCCTGGCTCAGCAGAATGCTTAATCCCTCGGAGGCCGCCTGGCTTCCTTGGCCCTGGCTGAGATAACAGGGCTCTGGCACCAGGAAAGCCAGGCGCTGAGGCAGGAGTATCGGCGCTGGGGTTGGGAACGCAGCCTCGCGTGACTTCTTCCCCGCCATTTACCCAATATGTTCCCAGAATCCCTCACAATGCTCCCTTGCCCTGGGCCCCTGTGGGGCACCCCAGGCTGTGGTTTGGGCTCCCGCGCTCAGCACTCTGGGCCCGGCCCAAGGGCTGCCGAAATGAGTATGGCAAGAGCGCCACCTGGTGTCTTCACAGCCCGGCAGAGGCTGCATTGTCCTTAGCCCCAAGGCTGAAACAAACACCTTTGCTTCTTACAAACCCTCTCCTATCCACTGCACGTAACACCTGCATTCTACACTATGTCCCTCAGCCTGGGGCTCCAACGGCCATTCTCACCACAGAGGCCTGGAATCCATAACCTTGATATCTGCCCGGGTTAGGACATATCCACCCTCTGGGGGGCCTTGAGTGTCTGGTGGTCTTCCACAGCACACAACTTCTCATTCCTTCCCTCCATACGCATGGCTCTTAGAGACACACTTCTCTCTTTTTTCACATGTCTAGGCTGGACACACACGCCTGCCTCTTCCCTACTGACTCCAACACCATCTGTGGTCATGACTCTGAAGTGAGCCTCTAGACACAACCAGTTCGAACCCTGGAAGGTATGGCCTCCAAAGGCGAGCAAGTGAGGACACAGATTTGTGACAAAGTAAGGAACAGAGTGGTGGCTCAGCAGTTAAGAGCCCTCACTGCTCTGGTAGAGGTTCCAAGTTTGGTTGGGCATCCATGTTGGGCAGCTCACAAGTGTCTATAACCCCAGCTCCAGCTCCAGGGTATCTGCCATACTCCCTTCTGGTTTCTGTGGGCACTGCACACACACACACACACACACACACACACACACACACACACACACACAGAGAGAGAGAGAGAGAGAGAGAGAGAGAGAGAGAGAGAGAGAGAGAGAGAGGAAAAGCCAAGCAGGAAGGCCAAGGCTGAGGCTGCTTCTCGTCTCTATACTTTGGGAAAATGAGGCTCAGGGGTGTCCTTATGGGGCATGCTTGGGAACAAGACTTAAAATGAAGATGGCTGTGTATCCTACTTTAGGTATTCAATTTTGAACAGCTGGAATACTGAGCCTCCTTTGACACAGTGAAAAGATGTAAGAGAAATGTGAGCCTACCCACAGAACCCCATCACACCCAAGTTGCCCAGAAAAGAGCAGTTTTCCAGAAGGTAGTGCAGAGCTGACCAGAGGTCAGCCCTAATAGCAGAGAAGCAACTCTGCTGGGCACAGTGCCTATGCAAAGGCCCTGAGGCAGTTGGGAGTGAGTGATAATGAGGGAGAGGGTGATTGGAAAGGGGGGGGGTGCTTAAATGTGTAGCATTTTGAGGACCATGAGAAAGGAGTCAGAAATTACCCCCAAACCACCCAGGGAGCATCTGGGACGCTCAGGGTTTTGTTCTATAAAATCTCTCCCTAGCTGTTGTGGAGCAGAAAGGGTCCAGGGAATGGGAAAGGGACAAAGGAGGTAATGAGGTCACTGCCCTCACTGCGGTGGACAAAGAGCCACTTCTGGGAAGCAGAACAGACTGGGGAGGGGCTGCCTTGGGAGTGGGGACCTGTTCACACAGAGGGAAGGGATGGGGGAGTGGACATCACAAAGTCCCACCCACACCAGCCTTGGCTTTGGGGTAGTAGGATCTAAGTGTGCAATTCCAAGAATAGCCACCAGATGGTATACAGGCCCCAGAAAGAGCCCAGCCTAAGGGTGGCAGCAGAAGCCACCAGGAGAGGGAGCCTAAGCCAGAAATTACTGTGGGTTGGGGGTAAAGGGGTACACTCATGGGCCCACACACATGAGAATATATATTGACACACGAACATTGTGTTTACAGTTACATATGAAAACACTGTTTACACAAACACGAACATAGCTGCATGTACAGATACACAATACAGTGTATACACAACAAATGCACAGGTATACATGAAACCAAATACATGTACATGTCCGCTCACACTCACACACATACTCATATCAAACGCACGCATGCTTAAAGACACAGCTGAATATAGGAATGTGTTCGTTTGAATACGTGGGCATACTCTTGTGTGAACATATTCTCATGAACGCATATACAGATGTGTGCTTGGAGACCTCCCAGGGCAGTGTTCTGACAGCCAGGCCCTGCTAAACATGGGAGCCAGCATCTACTACTGGCTCAAGGTTTCCAGACTAAGTCCCAGATCAGGGAGTCCAGAATCCTAGCCCCTTGGGGAGGAACCTGGGTCATTCCCCTCGGCAGCAACCAGGTGCTATGTCCTCTCACAACACAGCCAGAGACTAGGCCTTGCCTGTGTGCAAGGGACCCCAAGACTAAGGGGCCAGGGCCCTCTCACCCTGTGAAAGAATACAAGGGTCATGCAAAAGTCCCTAACAAAAGAGAAAAGCTCCATCTGACAGGTCATGAGAGATTATATTCTGGGACTGAGAGGTGTTACCCAGGAAACTGAGGCTGGCCATTCAACACATCAGGACAGATGCCAGCTGAGATTTGGTAGCATCCTGCCAGCCACATGGCACCAACTAGAGAATAGGTGAACTGGCTGGATGTTGGTTTTGGACAAGCCCAAGGAACTGACCGGCACTTGAAGCTCAGTGATCATGGGCACAGGCATCACTATGAAATGCAGGGACATCATAGGCTGAGGCCCACAGGGGAAAATCCCAGGAAATAACAGAAGAGAAGCCACCTCCTAGTGACTACAACTTCCAATCACTGCTTACGGCTGTCTGTCCATGTTACCAGCTGCCTGAACCACACACAAAACTACAGTAACCCCATAGAGGCCGGTGCACCACTGCCTGGCACCACAGCCATGTGGGTATCCTAACACAAGGTGTATCCTAGGCTGGATGTGTTGACTGTCAGGCTTGGAGTGGGGACAATGCAGTTGCCAGGGACCCCTGAAATGTGCTACAGAGCCCACTGCAGGGTGCAGAGGCCTGGCCAGATGAACCTTCCAGTGGCCTGTGGAGAACTGGGTACTTCCAGGTAAGCCATGTGTTTGATTTGGTCTACAGTGAAGACACACATCCTATGGTGAGGGGAAGAAAAGGGCGTTGGGGTGAGTGACATTCTGCACTGGAAAGCTGGGAGGTGGGATGGAGCAGTGCCTGCCTCATGCTCTCGTGGAGACTCACACATGACTGCTCAAACCTGGGAAAGAAGACATCACATTCAGGCCAGAACCAGAGACCTCTGTGACCCAGGAAAGGGATATTTCCTGCAGCTCCAAATCTAGAAGCAATAAAGGAAAGATAAAGTTGACACATGAAAAATGTGTGCCACTGAATGGCCATTACTGTGGTTCAAGATATAGCAAGACAAGCTTCCCAGCTGACAGGCTGTATAGATGTAATTGAGAAAAACCTATAACCCACTTTGCAGAAGATGAAGAGCAACTAATTGTGGTCCTTGCTCCCTGTGAGGGCCGGGAACATCTCATCACAAGAGGAAAACACAAATGCACCCAAGCAGAAAGACATTAGGTTTTACCACCAATCATCATCTTGTCCCCATAGTACCAGCCATGCTGACCTGCACCCACCTTCCCAGCAGGCTCACAGCTACATAAACACTGCTTCTAAAGTCCCCATGGCCCCATGTCTGGCCCAACAGTGAATGGTGATACATGGAGTACTCTACTCTTATGCCAACTGTCTCCAGGATCTGGATTGCCCTGCCAGAACATGGCCTGCCTCAGCTGCAATATACAACCTGGCTGTGTTTCAAGGCTCACAGCTGTTAGATGAACAGCCCTACAGTCCCTCAAAACATATGGGTTCACAAGACCACAGAGAAGGAGACAGAGTTGGCTCCTCTCAGATTATAGAGTCACACAGGACAGCCTGCAAGTCCTTCACAAAGTGTGTGATCATAAAAGGCAGTCTTCTAAGTCTGTTGCGGTATATGGGTCACACGGGACAGTTCCCAAGCCATTTGTCAAATCTGGGAATTCAATTCCTCAAACTTTCCACATGTTACTCTATGCTAGGACAGGGCACATGGGAGAGATGTCCTAGACCTGGTCTGCAGAGGAGTCCTGAACTATGTACCAAGGTATTGTTGTCCCCACTAGGACTGCTATGGTGGTCCTGCCAGAAATGATGCATGGAAGTCTCCTGGGCTAATGTAGGGTCCACTCTGATGACGGGGGTAGAATCTTGCTGGGACATCTGAAGGGCTCATGAGTCAGCAATAACACACACACAAGAATCCCCCAGCCCTAGGCACTGTCCCCCACCCACCACCCTTCAGTGTCACCATGCCCATGCCCTCCTATCTTCTATCTGGGCCCAGTTTGGGAGTTTCCCCATATAAAGGCCTTTCTGACTACCAGCTTCAGGCCCCTTATGTTCTTCCTGCCCTTAAACACACAGCCCAGAGTCCTGGCAGCCATGGATGCAGGGGGATTGACCTATCCAATATCCCAGTACCAGGGTGGTGGAGACCAGGGATGACTCAACTCTACCCAGCCCTCCTTCACCTCTTCCACTTGCAGTGATGACATTCACTGATGGCCCTGGGTGCCTACATACCATCCAGAAGAGGGTCCCGGTGGCCAGAGTGGCATACTGCTCAATAGTGGACAGGACACTGAAGATGAGGCAGACCAGAACAATGAGGAAGCTGTGAGACAGGGGACATATGGTCAGTGCCTGGTCCAGCTACCCTGCTACCTCCCTCCTTCCCAATACTCCACACACAAGATCTTTAGTTCTGGCAACCCCTAAGTAATCCCTCAGCTAATGCACTCAGATGTGGGGTCCACAGGATGGAAACTGTTTACCATCAAGGGAACCAACCCAGATTGGTATCTCAATGTACATAGACCTTGAAAATGCCATACTATGTAGCTACCCTATCCCCATCCCAAGAGCATCTGTCACCGACTTCTCTGGACCAGCCAATCCACAGCAATATCACACAGCCTGGTGGCCATGACCATGAGGAGAGGAACAATGGGTCAGGGTCTCCTAGGAGGTTCAGTGGCCAGCCTTAGAATGTCCAAGAACCTTGGTGTACAAATGAAGCTCAAAAAGAGCCATTTTTACAAACTGGGGGCCTCCACACCCCGGAGTGCAGGAGGATACAGACCCTCTGCAATGGGGAGACCCAAGAAAGAAGGGCCAAGCAGAGCCAGGACCTGTACCCTGAGGGCACCCAGAAGGCACAGCTATCACACAGAGGGCACAATTGCCACCTGCTCTGATTCCAAGGGCACTGATTCCCAGTCCTGCCTGGAGGCAGAGAGTGCCTGAGGCTCCTACAAAGTAGTCCCATCTCATATGCAAAGAGGTTGCTCCAGTGCCCACCCTGTCCCCCATGCCACCTCCATCCCAACACTTAGGGCCAAGTATCTCTGCCATGCTCTAGTGCCTGCAGGCAGTGAGTGTGTCTCTGGAACAGATGCCTGGTACAGAGCCTGATGTACAGAGATCTCAGTACCCCCAAAACCTCCATTTAATGCCAAGTCTCTGTCCCCCCCCACCACCACACCTATGGCAACCTCGTGTCATGGCAGGCAACAGCCCCAGTAGGCACTGACCCCTGACCACCTCCCACATCAGGATGCTCACCTGGAGCACACATCTGATTTGGACCCAGAACTCCTGGGTGAGCTTCAGACTTTACCACTCCCCAGATTGAGGCCTTGTCTTGCACCATGCATTCCCCACAGGCCGAGAGCTCTGGCTGCAGCCACCCTCTAACCTTGGCACCCAGAACTGCTACCAGCGATTGCTTCATCAGATCCACTCTCCACGTTGCCTCAGCTCCAAGGACCCTCCCCGAACATGGCAGACCTAGGTCCCCCAGTGGTGTTCCTCCTGGCCAGTGATGTGTACATCCACATCTGACTGCTGGAGTGTAACTGCCCAGCATTGGTCCATGGAAGGCCCTGTGAGGGGAACCAGTCACATGGGCCCTCTTGACTCTTGTGTGGCCGCAACAAACACTGGCTGAGGTGAGCACCCCTCTGCCACCCATCCACAGGTTAGGCCTCCATCCAGGCCTGCTGGAGAGGTCTGGCTCAGTCTGGATCCCCAACTGCTTCCTGAGGCTCTTGAGGCCTTTTTGGGACTCCGTTCCTCTCTGGCTGGGCTCTGCTCTCTCCTCAGACTGACTCTTCACACAGTGGGGCCTCACTAATCCTGGGTGTGTATTGTTTTGACTTACAACAGGCAGGGAAATAGGGTTGGGCTCATCCCTAGGCAATAGAAAGTAGAATAGACACCCTCCCTACCCGAGACAGTTGGTTACACATGGAGCCAGCGGGGGAGGGATCAGCATGAAGACACAGACACAGCCCCTTCTGGCTGCCCCTGCACAGTGAAACAAAGCCAAGCAGCCCCACTTAGCACAGGAGAAGCTTGGAAGCACCCCCTTCCCTGGGGCTACAGCACAGTGCACACCCCTCAGGGGCGCAACACCTAGAAGTGATAACTTTATCCCGTGGGATTTGAGAAGGGATTTGAGAAGCCCCCAAACTCCTGGTGTCACCACACATGACAAAAACCTCCTGCTACCCCAGGCTCCTTAAGCCCCAATGTCAAGAGATCCTCGCAGGGCACTACATGGCCAGGTCCACTCACTTATCACCTGCTCAGGGCTTGACAGAGGGTAACACCAGTCCCACAGAATTTGACAGGTCATAGTGTTACCATGCTGGAATCCAGCTGCTATTTCAGAGGGGACTCTGAGGTTCCTGGAGCCCCTTAGGTCACTCAGGTTGAACCAAGGAGGTGGCAATGACATATATACTTGTTAATTGAATTTCAATTCTTTCACTGTTAGGATGACAACTTAGCCTTTCAAGCCCTGTAAGGTAGCCTTGACTCCAAGACAGAATACAACAGCGTGTGTGTGTGTGTGTGTGTGTGTGTATGTGGTGTGTGTGTGTATGTGGTGTATGTGTGTGTATGTGGTGTATGTGTGTGTATGTGGTATGTGTGTATGTGGTGGGTGTGTGTGTGTATGTGGTGTGTGTGTGTGTGTGTGTGTGTGTGTGTGTATGTGGTGTGTGTGTGTATGTGGTGTGTGTGTGTGTGTATGTGGTGTGTGTGTATGTGGTGTGTGTGTGGTGTGTGTGTATGTGGTGTGTGTGTGTGTATGTGGTGTATGTGTGTGTATGTGGTGTGTGTGTGGTGTGTGTGTGTGTGTATGTGGTGTGTGTGTGGTGTGTGTGTGTGTGTATGTGGTGTGTGTGTGTATGTGGTGTGTGTGTGTGTGTGTGTGTGTATGTGGTGTGTGTGTGTATGTGGTGTGTGTGTGTGTATGTGGTGTGTGTGTATGTGGTGTGTGTGTGGTGTGTGTGTATGTGGTGTGTGTGTGTGTGTATGTGGTGTATGTGTGTGTATGTGGTGTGTGTGTGGTGTGTGTGTGTGTGTGTGTATGTGGTGTGTGTGTGGTGTGTGTGTGTGTGTATGTGGTGTGTGTGTGGTGTGTGTGTGTGTGTGTGTGTGTGTGTGTGTATGTGGTGTGTGTGTGTATGTGGTGTGTGTGTGTGTGTATGTGGTGTGTGTGTATGTGGTGTGTGTGTGGTGTGTGTGTATGTGGTGTGTGTGTGTGTATGTGGTGTATGTGTGTGTATGTGGTGTGTGTGTGGTGTGTGTGTGTGTGTGTATGTGGTGTGTGTGTGGTGTGTGTGTGTGTGTATGTGGTGTGTGTGTGTGTGTATGTGGTGTGTGTGTGTATGTGGTGTGTGTGTGTATGTGGTGTGTGTGTGTGTATGTGGTGTGTGTGTGTGTGTGGTGTGTGTGTGTGTGTATGTGGTGTGTGTGTGTGTGTGGTGTGTGTGTGTGTGTATGTGGTGTATGTGGTGTGTGTGTGTGTGTGTGTATGTGGTGTATATGTGTGTATGTGGTGTGTGTGTGTGTGTGTGTGTGTGTGTATGTGTGGTGTGTGTGTGTGTGGTGTGTGTGTGTGTAAAGCTTGTGTGTAGAAAGGGAGCTTCAGAAGGAGGGATGGCTGCTACAGCCCACTGACCACATCTGCAGGAGGCTCGGGGCCTAGTGGGGACAGCAGCTGCAGCCTGTAGGTGGAAATCTACAGCGTGGAAGAAGGTATCAAAACAAGGAGACTCTGTGGAAGGCCCATTACTCTCTGACTACCCCCCACCTAGTTGTAGGGAAGGCCTTGGACACATAGACCGATCCTAGGGTGGAGGTGCAGAATAGCTAAATTCCCAGTGCAGACAAAAAAAACCACATGGTGACCCAGGAGAGTGGCGGGGCTAGCTTACACACCCACCACAGCTAGCCCATGCTGACCTGCCCAGGAACCTTGAGGTTGGGGACAATGGTGGCAATCTGCCCCCACGTGCTGGCTGCCTTTTAGCCTCGAGTATTCCGAAAGCTAAACAGTTCTTCAAATATTTGAACACATTGTGCTGCCTGAGAAAGGGTTATACAGCTTAGTTTATTTTTTATCAATTCCTGATAAAATGAGTTTTATCTTATTTGCTACTTTATCTGTTCCTGTCCTGGGTGGGGCCAGGAGCCTCAGAGAGGCCGCACCAAGGGTCTCTGCCTTTGGGGAGCTCACAGGCCAACTACCCACCCCCTTCCTGCCTCTAGAGAACAGCCACCATCCCTCCACCCTACCTGCATACCCCAGAACCTCAAGGTCAAGCTGTCAGAAGATGCCTTTTCCACTTCATCCACCAGGAGCAATGGAAACTAAGGCCCAGGAAAATGTGTCAACACAAACTGCAAGTTCCTAAGAGAGTTCACTGTACAGGGTATGAAACAGGAGGTTCTTAGAAACAATAGCCTGCTTTTTCCACTCACTCTAAATCAAACTCATCAGCCGTGACCGCAGCCCAGCCCTGAGGGACGTCCAATGCCTTATCGGACATCACTTCAATAGCTCTGTGCCCAGGTGCCCTAGGAACACAGAACACGGCATCCAGCCAGCACCACGTGGCTGCCCCAGCAGGAGGCATAGGGGTATAAGGAATAGTGACGGAAGCATGCACAGATCAGCTATGTCAAATTGGGGTTACAACTTGGAGATCTCCCCCATACTTACCAGGCCTCTGACCAGTAACTGATCCATGAGAGGCAAGGGCTGGGCCTAGAACCATGGGCACCAGACCCACTCAGGCACAGGCCTGATAGTGATGCTGTCTCCACCTCTCAACACCTCATCATCCCATTGAGAAGGGCTATGCTCTATACATGCAAATAGCACAGGGTCTGTTCCAGAGAAAGTGACCTTCAGCCTAGCCACCATCACATTTCCAGGGCCTAAAATGTAACACTGAAACATCTCAGAAGACTTTGAGTCATTCATTATATCTGCATACATGACAATAGTGTGAAGTGCCCTGAAAGTGTTGTTAGCAGAAATGTCATACACAAAAGGTCACTAGGTATGCGTGGACTTTGAGGATACTTGCCAAGATAAGCCAGGAATGAGAGGACACGCACTTCAGGAGGCCCCCAGAGTTACCAGATCTACCAAGACAGGAGGCAGAATTGGGGTTGGGGTGGGGGTGGGGGCTGGGGCTGGGAACAGTTTCGGTCTAAAAAAAGACAGAAAGTTCTGGAGGTGGGAGCAGCTACATTCTGTGAATGAGCTTCACACTTCTGACATAAGCACACAGACACAGCCAGCACCTGTGTTTCACCATGGCTAAAATAGATTTAAGAAAGAAAACCAGGGGCTGGAGAGATGGCCCCATGACTAAAAGTACTCACTGCTCTTTTAGAGGACCAGAGTTTTGGTTGCCAATACCCATGAGCCTTGGATGACTCACAGCTGCCTTTAACTCCAGCTTCAGGGGATCAGATACCCTTGTTTGGCCTCTATGGGTGCACCCATGCATGCATGCATGCACGCATACACATACAAATTAAAAGAAAGAAAACCAAACAAATGGCTTTGACAATGGAATATGAGCAGGCCAAGCACTCAGGCCATGGGCTGTAAGTGAAACTATCAACATTCAAAGGCCCCCTGGGGACAGCTCCCCACAGACCAGTAAGTGTTCAGTGTGCTTATTGGGCTGAACTAAAAAACCTAAGATACCACAAGCCTTTGCATATAGAATACTCACAGACTAAATTCTGATGTGAATCCCAAGTCCGTCTATGGGTGTGTGCTATTGTCCCCGAGGGAGTTACTTGGAAAGGTTCTAATCTACCCCTTGCATTTGCTGCCTGGGAAGGGAAGCCTAGAGTGCGACCCTATTCACTTGCTGCCCACCAACCACCCTCATCATCGCCTGAACTCCCAGCTGCCTGGCTTTAAGTTGGATGTGGACATGTCCCAGGATATTGAACTTCTAGAGAGGACAGCATGTTTAGGGCTTACCAAGGAAAGATCAGGACATAGGATGGTACCAACAGCAAATGTCAGTTGTATAGAGTTGGCAGGGACTGGAGGATTCCAAAATTGCCATTTCCTCATGACAGCCCCTCCTACATGCTGTTCAGGGTAGAGCCTGGGCCAGGCCACCTCCTGAAGGGACACATTTCAATGCATGCTGAAGGCCCAATATGTGCCAGAAGTTGGGCATAATTTCCCTTATCTAATCCCTGAGTAGGAGTCCCAGGGTGAAGAGTGATAAAAGGCTTAGGCCATTTATGCATCTTCAGAAGTCTCTGGATTGGAGACAAGATATGGAGAGACTAAAGGTCCAAACACTGCATAGGACACACACAGGCTCACATGGACAGAAGCTCAGCCTGGCTACTTGGGCCACAATGCTCAGAATGGGAGAGCAGAATCATTCCACATGCTGCTCTGGGCTACCTCACTTCCTCTGTCTGAATGGATACCTCTTTTTCTCTCAGATCCCATTGAACACCTTCTGGGAAGACAGTTGACCTTGACTTGGGATGTGCCAGACATCCCATGATGGTGGACTCCCTGATATTCTCAGTGGCAAGAGCTTTTTCTACATGAGGCCACACCACAGCTTTGGAAATTGTCGGGCGGGAGGGTTGGGGCTCATCCTTTAATTTGTCATCAAGGCACCATCAAGCCACTATGATCTCAGAAGATCATGAATTCTTGATCAACATCAAAATCAGTTGGGTCAGAGAATGCACTGGTGCTACAGGCTTACAGGTTTTCAACCTTTTGACATTGTGACATGAGTCTGTCTTCTACAAAGTCCACACAGGAGACTGATGAGCAAAAAGAAATCTTATAAGGTTTTAAATAAGTTTATTATTTTGTGTGGGACCACATTCACACCTGTGTTGGGCCACACAAGGCCTGTAAGCTGTAGGTGGGAGTTTATATATATAAAGGCTGGAGGAGCTCCAGAGACAAGCTGTGTACCTCCACACCTCATCTCTGTACAAGCTCAGCCCCTGCCTACCTCATTGAGTGTCCTGGTCTCATTCTGGTGCCTTTGCCTATGTACAGGACTCCCAAGCTAGAGATTCTTCTGGGCTAGCCACTGCCTACTCCCTGAGATCAGACTGGCTCTAGATCTTTCAAGGCCTGGCTCAGGACACAGTTCAGTTCATTAAAAGGTTTTGGTAGGAAATGCCTTACCAGCTTGGAGGTAAGATTTCCAACCCATTGCCTCTGGAGATCCTAAATGTGCTGATCTGGCAAATGTAGCTCCATTAGGAGATTAACCCCACCCCAGCACTGGGCTCTTCCTTGCCAACCCAGCACCAGCTGACACTCTCCCCAGAATTGGGCTCAGAAACCCCAAAGGAGCAGAACATCTATCTGACTCTGCAGAGCCCCCAAGCCCTCTGCCCACACACTTCCTGCAGGGCCATGGGGTAAACACCCCCAGAGCACCCCAATACCCTCTATGCCCCATGCAGCATCTTCATTCATCTTAGAGTCCTGAGAAGTGAATGTCTCTCCATTCCAAGTATCCATGTCTGTGTCTGGCTCCCTCCAGCCTATTGGTGGCTGGAAAACCTCCCTTACAAATAGAGAAGCCCTTAGTGCCCAGCAGGGGTCCATTGGCTGGCACTCCTTCAGAAAGCCCAGCTTAACAGTTGCTCAGTCACCAAACACTACACACACACACACACACACACACACACACACACACACACACACAGAGAGAGAGAGAGAGAGAGAGAGAGAGAGAGAGAGAGAGAGAGAGAGAGAGAGAGAGAGAGAGAGAGAGAGAGAGTCCTTGACTGACTGAGCAACTGTTAAGCTGAGAGGAAGTCTCAGGCCCTCTTCCATAGGAGAATGATTGGCTGCCCCTTCTGCCTCTCCAGCCCATCCAAGCCCTTCACGGCCTCTGAATCAGCTCAGTGCAAGACACAGGGATGAGCATACATCTGCTGCTGGCCAAACCATCAGCACAGGCCATGAACAGATGAGTGTCCTTGGGGGCTGTCTCCAGTTGGCAGGTGTAAGGATGTCAGTGGAACAGTATCATACACATGACAAAGCACAGAGCCTGATTGTTCAGGTATCCCACATTTGCCCCTCAGAGGGCTATAGACTATAGAGGTAGAGGCCACCAGGCCACCAATGAGAATCAATGGAACTCCATGGCCACCCTCCATTCAGCTAGAAGGCCAACTAGCAACAGAAACATGTGGTTTCCATTTGGAGTCCCTGCCCAGGACTCAGTGTCCCCCAGTACCCAAAGCCAACACTTGGCATTGGGCCTCCCCTCCCAGGAGCGTCACCATGTGGGACCCACAGAAGACTGGCCCCTCCCAAGTCACATGGCCAGCAAGGCAGCATCCCCAAGCCTAGGTCCTACCTTGATAACACATCTCCACAGCTGGCCTCTTAATTTACCCCAGCATTCAGAATCCTAAAATTACTTCAACAGAGTTCCCAAGAATAGTCAAGGGTGTCACCCTGCTGCCACCGATATGCCTCTCAGGGAGCATCTTGGTCCTTCTTTCCTGGATTAGCATGCTGACAGATAAAGCTACCCTTGGCAAAGGGTTAACCAACCATGTGAGCTATTATTTGAAACCTTTTTTGGAGGCTAGAGAGATCAGGAAAGTCCTTGGCCCACACACAGCATGATGACCTGAGTCTGACCCTCAGAACCCAAGTTTTAAAAGCTGGGCATGGTGACATGTGCCCGTAATCCCAGCACTGGAGAGGCAGAGATAGGCAGACCCCTGGGGCTCAGTGGACAGCTAGTTTAGCCTAATCAGCAAGCCTCAAGCCAACAAAAAGACCCTGTCTCAAAAATCAAGATTGACAACTGAAGAGGGACTGTTTGAGGTTGACCTCTGACTCCCCGGCCACACACACTCACACAAACCTTTTTGGAGCACTGGAGGGATAGGATGGGGGTAGGGGAGGTGTGCTCAGATAATGTGATCATAGCAGGGAGGCTGGAACACTGGCCAAGGTTGGAGAGAAGAGGGAACACTGCAGCCCCTCTGGACTAGTGGCTGTATCAGTGGCTTGGGAAATCTATGGTGGACAATGCATTGGTCTCGGTCTCAGAGCAGGTCTGCAATGGTCTGATGGAGAGTTGTGTGTGAAGATCTGAAGCCTTGTAGGATTCAATGCTTGATCAGACATGTATGATTCCTACTGGGAACACAAACGACAGCACCTGCCCTGGAGCAGTGGGCTCTCAGACTTACAGGAGCCCCTGGGGCTACCCCAGCTGGATGGTATCGAGTGGAGCCAAGACTTAAGAATTCAGTTGGCAAACAGTGCAGCTTGCCAACAGATCTGGGTCCTTTGGGGAACATTGTGTAGGCTACAGAGACCCCCACAGGATATGAACCAGGTGCCGCAGACACAGGGGAAGGTGGAAATGAGCCAACTAGGAACCCATGTTTTCCTGTCAACTCAGTAGGTGTCTAAAGGTGGTCTGTCCTTTATTTGCAGGATTGAAAAGCGAAGGTCAGAGAAGGTTTGTGCTCTTCCCAAAGTCTGACAGCACTCAGCAATCAATGAGAAAAGGGCACACAGCATAGGCCTCCACCCACCCATCTCAAAGCCTCCAGGGAAGCCATCCCCAGGGGGAGCCAGGAGCCAGGGATGGGGAAGGCTAAGGCAGTCAGTAGGCCTCATAAAAGGCATTGGTTTATGCCATAGTCCCAGAGTTCAAGAGAGAACCAGTGGCCTGTGAGCATGGGGGTATTGCCACTCCTCTGAGGACGTGAGGAGGCCAGGGACAGTTAGGACTAGAGTGTCATGTCCCTGGGCCATTGGCCACACCCAGCCTTGCTCCCCAAGGCCCCATGATAAGATGCCTTAGAGAATATATTTAGAATGTGTGGTAGGGACAGGCCTGCATGGCTCATGCTTGTCATGGACTTGTCAGCTGAAGACATCCATGGTTCTCCAGCATGAGGTGGGGTTGTGTGCAAACATGGTCTGTGTCCTATGCATGTCTGTTCTGGCCCAGCAAGCTCATCTGGCTCAGGCCTCCCTGGAAGAAAGTGTGCATTGCCTACTCAGGAGTGGTAGGTGGTTCAGTGGGTTGACACATCCCCACAGACAGACACTTGCATATGTCTATATTCTTATAGTTCAGCCTTATTTGGGAAATTCCCTCATCACACCAAGCTCCAGACTTGCTTGCTGCCTTCTGGGCCCCATTCCAGTGGTTTTAAGGAATCCCTATCCACCAAGCTATTGTATACTTTCTGAGCCTCAGTTTCCCCACAAAGGAATAGAAACACATCCAGGCTGGTCAGCTCGGTCTGTGCTCAGTAAAGGGGGGGCTATCATCAGATCAACTCCCTTTTTCCATGGAACCAAATCCTAGTCACACCATCTAATAGTGGCATCAACAGACCTAGGTTCTGAGACCACAGAGTCCCCACAAGATGTCATCAAGGGCTTGTCGCCAGCATCCTGGCAGAAGTTTGTTCAGGTCCTACTGTCTTCTCTGGTACAAACCTCCAATGAAGTGACCCAAACAGTGTAGCCTGACAAGGGAGAGCTGAATTTTGCATATTGGGTGACTCAAGGCCAGATAATTGATGAGGTGGCTAGGGGTGACCTACCTCTCCCTCCAGGAACAATCAGCCACATTTGTCTCTGTGGGGCTTGGGCTCTGCCACCCTCTGATCAGCTGGAAGAGTGTAGTGTGGAGTAGCCAAGGTGGTACTGGGGTGGTTCCTAACACAGAAGCATCACAGACCTGCAACAGGCAATGCTTCGAACCAGGCAAGCTCCCCACCACACACACACACACACACACACACACACACACACACACACACACACAAGGCATGGTGGTGGAGGGCTTCCTGGGGTGGAGACTGATGAAAAGGATATGAGCTAGTGTGGGTCACTGTGCTCTGTTAGGGCAGGTTGGGTGAGGGGATCTCCTGGCCTGCAGCCTCAATGCAGATCTGCTTCCTGTCAGAACCCCCATATCCCCAGAAGGACTTCATTGATCACAGACCTGGAATTTCACCTATGCAGGAGTTAAAGTGACACTCAGATATGCTGACAGCAGAGGGCGCCAGTGAGAGAAAACAGGGGCACCAAACAGTGGCAGCCTGGCAGGTCATTCAGAAGACAGCCACAAGAACTCAAATCAGGCCCAGGGAACAATTAAGCTACAGACCACCTAGTTCCCCAGAGCAAATTTGTAAAGCCTCAGAGGGGACATCATAGTAGTGATGGCTCCACACATGTCACTGGGCTGCATGCTTAGTGTCCAGTCTTTGCTCTACCTAGAGAAAATGAGCACTGAGGTCAGCTGGTAGAGAGAATCTACCCTAAATAATCTAATGCCAGCCAAGGCGTGGATGGCATCTAACTCTTGTCTCGAAACCTCAGCCTGGGTTCCTGGAGTAGATAGAGCTCCACTGCTGTAGATGGAGAGGCTTGTAGCGGAGCTGATGGTAAGGTAGACTTTACCCAACCAGCAGAGTCCTGACAACGAGTACCAAGGCTTCTGGGGGCAGGGAGAAGGTAACATGATCTCAAGACTGAGCAAAGGAGCCAAGTAAAGCTCTTGGCCACCTTCAGAATGTAGCTTTGCCAGCCCTGTTGTCCTGGGAGATGATTCATTACAATGAACTCAAATACCCCATTTATGCAAAAACAACAATGTGAGGAGTAGATATTGAAATGGCTCTTTTTGGGTGGCAAAATGGAGGCTACAGAAGCAAGGTTTCCTGCTCACAGCCTACTCCATCCTGACCCGGCTGCTTTAAAGCTCAGGATTCCATCAAAGCCCAACAAGGCTTGTGTTGGAGCAGATGACCTGGCAGGAGGCTCTGACAGAACCACGCACACTCAGTGTCCACCCAGCTTCAGTGGTGCATCCGACACTGATGCAGGGAGTCACCTGGTGGGCCCAGCTTCCTGCCAAGAAAGAAACTCAAGCTCAGGAAAGAGAGCTGCCACACCAGAGAATGAACAGATCATATCTCAGGAGCAGCTTCTACCCCTCCTGGTCGGGGCATGTGTGAGGACCAAGTACATGGGCTGGACACAAGTGGCTTACTACCCCTGGGAGACCTACCTGTCACAGTCACCTGAGAGACCCTGACCTTGATGTTGCGTGAGTGATCTTGGTGCCCTGGAGTCACATACTGGGACCAAGAGGGAACATCCCTGCAGCCATGTCTGATGGCCCCTAACCCACTCAGCTCTGTGGCCCTCTCTCCTTGAGGGATCCTTGCTCTCCTCAGGGCAGCCACAGGTCTCTTCATGAGCTAGAAACCTCAGTCTCCTGAGACCCCCACCTCCTGGAGCCCTACTCTGGTTGCCCAAGTGACTTGGACCAAGAAACGCCTCTGATGACAAAACAAAGTGAGCGCAGCCTCACCAAGCACACAACCCCAGGCAGCATCTCATCAATGAGACTGTTCTTCTGGGGCCCAGGAAAAGCTTGAGCTCTTGGCAGGTAACTGCATCATTGACTACAGGACAGAAAGCTTTGTGACTGGAAGAGACAGTGCCTCTATCAATCTCATGCTGTGGCCAAGCAACATCCCACATGGATGGGGCTTCCCTGTGGAAATACAAGAGAGGACAGTGAATAGGGTACAGGGATGAGTGATATGAATATAGGGCTGCAGGGATAGGTGACAGAGATATGAGGGGTCAGGGTGGAGGACAGGAGGACAGTGGGAGGGCAGGATATTGGGGGATCACAAATGTCAAATGAGAGGTACCACACATAGCTTCCCTGGCCCCCCATCACGGAAACACCACCTATCTGCTGCTATCCCTCCAGTCAACCCCAAGCTGCACTCTGCACAGCTGCTGATACCCTTGGGAGCCAACCAGTCCACACTCATAGTCCTACCCACCTGCCTGACCCTCCCCTCACAGGCCAGACCAGGTGAGAGCTATTGGTCCCTAGGGACTGTGGGGCTCTCTTGACTTCATCTAATGTCCTGTGCCAGCCCCATTACCCCTTGCTGCTGCCCCGTTCCAGCCTTCATGCTCTCACCAGCCACCCAATCCAGCATGGCTCCTCCACTAGGACCCTGGCAGTGTTACTTCTAGGGGACCAAGAGCACACTGGGCTGATGGAGTAAGGTCCTTTTTACCCTTGACCTTGGCTCACACTCAAGGGTTGAAATGGCAGCTGGTTTGGTGGGCAGCAGGGGAAGGGGACCTGGCAGAGCCCTGAGGAGAAGGAACAGAACCAGCAATGGGCATGCCCAGGCCACATGCCAGAGAACAGACACCATACACCTAGGCTCCAAATGACATCAGCAGACACAAACTCCCGGGAATTGGAGGGAGGCCAAGAGCAGCCCAAGGCCTTTTATGCCCCCAGCAGGCTAGATATATACAGCATCCAGGGTCACTGCCTTGGGGCAGAACTGTGAAATTTTAAGGACCTGGGACCCAGGTGACTATGTAAGGAGGGGCTGACTGCACTGAGTGGTGTGGCCTTGGAAGAACCCTGGCACAACAGGCACATGGCAGACACTGAACCCTGGAGTTTTCCGTCATCACACTGGGGTAAGACCCAGAGAAGCCTCTGGAGGCTCCTCTCAGGAAGCCATCTCACTTCCTCCTCCTCTGGCTGGCCAGGACAGACTTCACTTCCTGAGCCTCTTCCTCGGCTACCACGCTCTGCTCTGACCTGTGCCCTCCCCAGGGAAACCCAAGTCTCCTTCAAGGGCCTCAGCTCTCTCCCTGCATTGGGCTGAGGGTAAGGTCAGGCATGCCACACATCAGGGCCTCCTCCCTGACCCTGAGGCTCTGTGTGCTTCCAAAGGCTTGTCAGGCTGGTCCTTCACAGGGCCACACTTAGACACCAAGTCTTCAAAGTGAGGGGTGGCTGGTGGGTCTGGCAGGAAGGAGTATCCAGTCTCCGAGGACAGAAGTGGGGCAGTGACTTTGTGGTAGCCACCATGGGCAGAGTTCCTTTGTGGTGAATATCTTCATTCTATGTGGGAGCTCTGGCCATAGAACTAAAGGATACTTACCCAGCACCCAGACTGCCCAGGTCATGGAGTGCCCAGGGCTTAGCTAGAGAAGGCCCTGCCTATGCAGAGGCTGCCCACAGGGGATGACTGGGCCTGGCCAAGCTCTTCTATCTCTGGGAATGTTTGGAGGCACATGTTGATTAGAATGTTTTCGCTTCATAGTGCCTTCTGGTAGTGCTGTGGCTTTAGAAGGAAAGGCACAGGCCTAACCATATCTTCCAGACCTGGCCCAACCCCTTCTCAAGGACCCATGGGAAACTCAAACATTGATGCACTCTAGCTGTCCCCACTCAGAAAGCACCTACTGTGTGTACAATGCAGGTACCAGAGATGCAACAACAGAAAACACAGACCCAGGAAACTAGGAGGGAAGGAAAACTAATAAAAAAAGATGATAGGAAAAACTCAAGGTGAGGTCACAATGACGAGAGGGTCAGGGAAGACTAGGTCACCATAAATGGTAGTCTGGGGAGAACAAAGGAGACCATATGAGTGGCGGTCCAGGTGACCTAATTGGGTGGCAATGTTAAAGCTGTGTCAGAAGAGCTGGAGACAGGTGCTCCAGGTAGAATTAATTGCATGAGCAAAGGCTCTGGGCCTGGATTAGCATGAACAAAGCCTAGAGACCAGGGTAGCAAGAACAAGTGATAGGTAAGGACAGCCCCTAACAACAGGGTCAGAGGAAGCCAGTCAGAAGGCAGGAGAGTCTCACAGACCAAGGAAGCAGACTCTGCAGATGGCTGTCATCCAATGGAGTACCTAACCTGTAACCCAGAGAACAGCAAGTGGGAAGGAGGGCAGACAACCCAGTAGCATCTCATCTCCATGGACATTAACCATAAAGAATGGAGAAAACCCATCCGCCACAGTGTGGAGTGTTGGGATGCATCAGAGAGCACACTGCAGTGGCTGTCTTTTGGAACCCCCAAAGCCTGCCTTATGCCACTTTCCTCAGGACCCTCCAGGACCCCTGCCTACACCTGCCATCTTGGGCTCAGCCAGTGGCTGCTAAGCTCCCTTTCTTCAGGGAGCTCCCCCTTTCTTTTCCCTATCTATTGAAGACCCAGAGACGGCAACTGATGGTGCAAGAGTCTAAAGAAAAAGAGAGGGACCTGTTAAAATGGTGAGCCTGAAATGCTACCACCTCCACAACATGTGGGAGCTCTCCATGTCACTCCCTTGTACATGAGTTGGAACTGCTACTTCTTGCCTGGTATCTGGAATAGCTAGGCACATCTTCTGCACAGGACCTGGCCTCCCTTAGGCTGAGGACTGAGACTCCTCCTCAGGTCACTGACCTCTGTGCTCAGGGACCCAGGCTTCCTGCTGCAAACCATTTTTGGCCAGAGGACAGTGTGTGCCAGACCAAGAATCCTAAGCAGCAGAGACCCTGATCCTAAATATGGAATAGAGGAAAGTGTGTAACTGGCATAGGGGCTTTGAGCTCTCATCAACCACATTCTCCAAGTAAACTCAATGAATACATGCTGTTAAAATTAAAAACCTTTGAGGCTGAGAACATGGCTCAGACTATAAAGCATTTGCTGCAAGTTCTAAGTTCAAACACAGGGCACCCATGTAAAAATCCAGGTATGGCCATGTATGCCTGCAATCCTAGCATTGTGAAGGCATAGACAGGTGGGATTCTGGAGCTTCCTAGACAGCTGATGAAGCTGAGTGGGAGAGCTCCAGGTACATGAGAAACCTTGTCCCCCCAAAAACAAGGTGGAAAGTAATAGACAATATTAATGTCAACCTCTGGCCAACACACACACACACACACACACACACACACACACACACACACACACACACCACAAACAAAATAAAAATAAAAACCTTTGATGGTTACTTGTCCTCCAAGCTATGTTTCTCATATTACAAGGGCAGTCCCTCCCCAGGAACCCTCAAACCCCCAATTAGAAGCTTCCCAGACTGCTGCTTAAACCCCTCTGAGGACATGGCTCAGTCATTGATGCTGTGTGTCTTCCTTCATGACCTTTCCCCCACTGCAGCTCTGCTTTCATGTGGTTCATCCTCAGCCCTTCTCAAGCCCAGTGGGAAACCAGGAATATGATGGTCTTTTTCCTTAAAAACCCTGCCCACCTCTCTTGTACTTCAGTCTCTATACTGGAAGCCTGGAAGGCCAGGGCCATCCTCTTAGATCCTAAAGGCTCTCTGGAAATGACTCAAGTCTCACTCTGTGGAGTCCAGTTACTCGCCGCCCACCCCACCCCCCCAGCCATCTTCTTCCTCTGCCTAACACACAGGATTCTTGTCCCAGGATCCACTACTATTCTTGTGTGGGACACTCAGCCCCAAGCTGCTTTAGATCCCCAGTACAGTCTTCAAGGATGCCCTGCAGGGCCCAGGCTCCCAAACGAGTGCCTATAATAAGGCTTCACTTTGTAACAGTGTTACCACCTTACAGATACACACCTACGCTTGTAACACTGTCCAAACACTGCAGATAAACATTATATACAAAGTTACAATGTGCAACATTATCTTTCTTCTAAGGCACACATGAGAAAAACCTAATTGTCCCAGAGAGAACATGCATACCAAAAAGGACTAGGCAATCATGAAAAAGAGCATGGTAGATCTCAATAAAGCAATATAAGCTGTCTATTAACCAAGAAAAACAGATACCAAAGCAAAGCTAATGGCTCCTTGACAGGTGGTGCTAGGCAAACTGGGATTCCACATGCAAAAAAAAGAAAGCTGGACTCTCACACCTCACACAATAACCCAAGACCTACATGGAAGGCCTAAAACTACCAGACCCTGAGAAGGAAGCCTAGGACAAGGGCTTCAAGATACTGTATTTAGCAATGATTTCTTTTATAGGACACCAAAGGCTTGGGCCACTAAAGGGAAAATAGACTATCAGACTTCATGGAAATGTAAGTGCCATGTGGCAAAAGGTCCTATGGACAAAAATGAGAGATTTTCAGATCATCTATCTAGTAAGGACTTAGTATCCGGAATAAACAGACTAACATATCTCAAAATAAAGCATGGCTGATTTTAAACATGCCAAAATTGACTATATATTCCTCCAAAGGTGATTGATACACAGATAGTCAGTAAGCATATGCAAGATGCTTGGCATCTGAGTTTTGCTTCCTGTCATTGTGATAAAATACTCTGACAAAAGCAACTTAAGTGAAGAGGGCTGGATAGATGAACACACAGATAATTCAGTGCAGAATGTGAGTTGTCCTTACAAAGGATGGGACCCAGCCGTATGCTATAGCACAAAGGAGTCTTGAAAATAACTGTCAGGTCAACTGAGCCAGGTACACAAAGACATGCTAAGTGACTCCATTGGGACAAGATCCCTAGTGTCAGATCCACAGAGGCAGAAAGCAGGATGGGATACTGGGAGCTGGGGAGAGGCAGCTTTTGATGGGGTCAGGGTTTCAGTTTGGAAGATGGAAAGTTTTGGAGCTAGATCCTAGGGTAGCTTGTAGTGTGTTGAATGTGTGTCACAACACCCAGCTGAGAACTTAAAATAGTAAGGTTATGAAATGCCTTTCATGGCTTCATGTGTTTGAACACTCAATCCTCTGGATTGAGTGGTGTGTATTTGGGAAGGTTTGGGATCCTTTAGGGAGTAAGATGCATCAAAGGGAATGAGCCACTGGGGGCAGGGCTTGAGATTGGTCTAACATCCTGTTTTGTCTGCAGGCCCACCAACATGTGAACAAGCAGCCTCAGGCTCCCACTGCCACAGCCTCAAGCTGCTCCTGCAGCCACACCTTCCCTACCATGTCAGATTGTATCCCCTCAATCCACAAGCCACCACAAACCCTTCCTCCTCTATGTTGCTTCTTATCAGGTATTTGCTCATAGCAACTAGGAAATAGCTAGTGCAGGTAAAGATAATAGCCGTCATGCTTATTTTACCACAACAAAACCTGATAAGAGGGAGCTGGAGAGATAGCTCAGCAGTTATGAGAACTGGTTGCTGTCTCAGAGGACTAAGGTTGGGATCCCAGAGGAGAGGGGACAGGAGGAACAGGAAGCTTAGCCTGAGCCACTGTGGACAGTAGGAATGCAGGGCACACTGAGGCTAGTGACTGAAGAGTTACACACAGGCACTGGGTGCCTGCCCTCCTGGCTGCTCTCAAAGAAGTGGCAACCTACCATGTGTGTGCTGGGCCCCAACAAACACGTCTTCATGCTGGGAACCCATTCACACTGTAGTAAGAAGATACTACAGGAGAAAATGTTTGCCTTGAGGATCTGGGATTGAGCCACCAGTGTGAGGGAGGTCATGTGTGCATTCATGCATCCAGAAAAGAGACATGGAAGGAGAGATGGTGGGCATACAACAGCATTCCTACCAAAGCAGAGGTAACCACATGGGCGGGGCGGGGGAGTGCAAGCTTAGATTTAGGGGACTGGGTTCCAATCCAGGAGCCAGATCTCCTAGGAGAAGAGCTGATTCTTGGACTGGGCCAGGGAAAATCCTAGGTGAGTCTGTAGGTTCGGAAACAGGAGAGAAGGTCCCACTTATAAAAACAACCCCCCCAAAAAAAAAAATCAACAGGGTCATCAGAAAATGACCTAAAGAGACCTGGGTGCCAAAGTCACAGGATTTGAACAACAAAAATAAACAATGCACAACTGGGCACACCTGTCATACCAGAACCTGGGAGGCAGGGAGAGCAGAGGCTTCATTTTAAGGCCCACCTGGGAACCTGAGACACTCTCTTTTCTCTCAAAACAAAAGCAAATGCACAGGGCTGGAGAGATGAAACCATGGTAGCAGTTCTTGCTGCACTGGAATAAGGACCTGACTTTGGATTCTAGCACCCACACAGAGCTGGGAGTGCTGGCCAAGTCTGTGGCACTCAGTGCTATGGGGCGGGGGTGAAGGCAGGAGGGACCACAGGACCTTGCTACCCACCAGCCTAGCTCCAGGGTCTATGAGAAATTCTGTCTCAATGGAATAAGGAAGACAGTAAGATAGCAGGACAACTGCCCCATGTCCTCTGTTAGCCTCTCTCTACACATGTGTACATATACTGCATATGCAATTACAATACACACAGACAGACAAAGAGAACATGCAACCCAATAATAAAACCCAAATCTAAACAAAAGAACAAATGTCAAAAGCAACAGTGTTGATGGGCTTGCCATAAAATAAATATTCATATGTTACGCTGATATGAATAAATACAAGGAAAGTAATTAGAGGATTCTTAGGGAGAACCCCAATTCTCAAGATACCAGGAGGAAGCTGGGAAACATATGACCTGCTGCTCAGCAAATACTCCAGAAAGAATCTCACAGGCAAGGCCCACAGAGAGAACAGGGGGTAAAACTCAGTGGTTAAAACTACCAGCTCTTTTTGCTGGCCTGGATTCAGTTCCCAACACCCACATGGCAATTTACAACTGCCTGTAACTCCACTTCTATGGAATCCAATGCCCCTTTTCTAGCTTCTACAAAGCATCAGACACAGGAGTGGTACATAGATACACATGCAGGCAAAACACCCATACACATAAAACAAACAGACCTACAGAAGTCCCAGGCCAGTTTGGCAAAGGGGAATTTGTGAGTCTGGGGTATCTTCCACAAGATGATTTCTGAAGGTAAGTCTACAGTCCAGCAGCCTCCACAGGGCAGCCAAGGTCAAAGTGACCAGTGAGGAGACATGCCACAGTCCAGCAACCCTCCCTCGGATACACTCCTGGGACCTACATTGAAGTTCCTGGGCCAATTTCTCCCAAATTCACAATTTCTATCTGATCACAGAGCCCATCAGAGTAAAGGCACAAGACACAACAGTTGGCATTCCTCAAAATGCCAAGGGCATGGGGCTGGAGAGATGGCTCAGCAGTTAAGAGAATTGACTGCTCTTCCGGAGGACCTGGGTTCAATTCCCAATACCCACATGGCAGCTAACAACTATCTGTAACTCCAAGATCTGACCCCTCACATAGACATACATACAGGCAAAACACCAATGCAAATAAAATAAAAAGTAAATTTTAAAAAATGCCAAGGTCAAGAGACAAAGATGGCGCTTTCACGGGGTAGCAAGAGACAAGGCAGATGTGAAACCAGTATGGAATGGGGAATCACAAAAGAGAAAAATGCATTCTCAGTGGGATGGCATAAGGCCAGAGATTCAGTTGTCACTTACTAGTGGCAATCTTCTGGTTTCAATCATGTGCCCGAATGATGTAATTTCCTGAGACTTTGGGGGCAGCTGGGGAACTCTACGCTGTCCTGGATCATTCTCAAGCCCAAAATTATCTCAAAATAAAAAGCAAACTGTAGAGATGCTGAGAAACCAGATCTTATCAACTGTTACTAAAGCCTTCAGTGCTTCCTGGTCGTCTGAGTCACAGCCCTGTGGCCCATCTCATCTCCCCTGCCACCTTCCTCTCCCTTTTCCACACTTCCCCCAGCTCATCTGCTCCAGACCCAGCCCCTTGCTGCTCCCTTGAATGTCAAGCTCATATGTACAAAGCCTTTGCACATGTGGCGGCCTTTTGCAGAAAAGGCATGGTTCACTCCCTCTACTGACTCAGGTTGAGGTGGTGGCTCCCCTGACTCTCCTCTGAGAGGGTACTTGGCCCATTCTCCACCTATCCCTTGTGTGGCTTCTTAGGGGTCTTGACTCTGCCAGATGTACTGCGCACTTCAGATCTGTTTGTGTCTCTCTCTGATGTCTAGAATATCACTTTCAGGAGGATGACACTCTTGCCTTATTATTACCTTGGCTTCCCCACAGTTACAGGGGTCAGTGGAGGACAGTGGAGTAAATACAACAAGAAACTGAATAGTATTAAGGGTGCTCCTTCACTGAATGAGTTTTGTTTTGGCTTGGGCTTTTCTGGGTTTTTTGTTGTTGTTGTTGTTGTTGTTGTTGTTGTTGTTGTTTGTTTGTTTGTTTTGTTTTGTTATTTTTTTCTGTTTTGTTTTGAGAAAAGGTTTCATTATGTAGCCCTAGCTGTCCTAGAACTTGCTATGTAGACCATTCTGGCCTCAAACTCACAGAGATCCACCTGCCTTTGCCTCCTGAGTGCAGAGATTAAAGGCATGCATCACTATACTCAGTGAAATTCTATTTTTTAAAATTGTGCACAGGTGCACATGTGTGCACATTCAGGTATTTGCGGGTGTGCATTGTACAAGTCTGCATGGAGCCAGAGGACAACCTTAGGTATCATCCTCAGGAACACTGCATCCAGACTGAGACAGCGTCTCTCCTGGGCCTGGAGCTCATCTATTGGTAAGGCTAGCTGGCCAGTGGGCACCAAGCATCCTCTCCTGGTTCTGCATCCCAGAGCTGGGATAGCAAGTTCCACTACACCCAGCATTTTACACGTTAACTGAGGACCAAACTCTGGTCCCCAGAAGCACATTACTGACTGAGCCATCCCCCCAAACCTGGAGATTCTAATTTTGCCCCCTCAAACTTGAGAAATGTTTTTGTGGTAATCCCCAGCTTTAGAGGTGGAAGTCAGTGATGTCTGACAAGGTGGGAGGAGATAGGTCAGGGCATTTCCTGTAAGCCAGTGTGGCTTTGGGTTCCAGAGCCATAAAACCGTGGGAACCCTTTGATCCCATCAGTCTCCTGCAGATGATGCCCAAGGACGCAATCCTGAGTTCCTGCTGAACTGTGAGGATTTGCATCAGAGTGCTATTTTTAATAGTAAGTGAGGAAGCAGTCCAGGTGTCCACAGGAGAGAGTCAAACAAGCTGCATCAATATCACAGAGGAAAGGCAAGGTCCATGCAGAAATACACAGAAAACTTCAAAAAGCAAGTCCAAACACGGCCAGCATTGTGATTTTCTCAAAAGTCTGCCTGAGTGAATGGACATGGGGTGCTAGTGTGTTCAGTGATGCTGAGTGCCTCCTACCATCACTGACCTGCTGTTTCACGACCCAATTGTCTGACCCTCAAACAGGGGCCACAGCTCCCATTTCATAGAGGAAAAACTTAGGAAGGCAGTAACAGGGAAGACAAAGGTAGAGAGCCAAAGCTTGTGTAAAACTGTCTCCTAGTTCAACACCATTCTGGTTTTCATCTCTATGGCTGTGATACAAAAACAAAGACAAAAACAAAAACAGAAAAAAACACTTTGACAGAAAGCAACTTAGAGAAGGAGAGGGGTTATTTGACTTGTAATTTCCAGGTCACAGTCCATCATTGAGGGAAGCCAAAAGAAACTCAAGACAGGGACCTGAAGGGAGGAACTGTGAAGGAATGCACCCTCCTGGCTCTCTCACAGGGTCATACCCACTAGCTTTCTTATATAGGCCAGGACCAAATGATGACATCCACAGTGGGCTGGTTTCTCCTCCACCAACAATCAAAACAATCAATCCCCCACAGATGTGCCTACAGGCCAATCTTATCTGAGCAATCAACCCCTCATTGGAGACTCAGGTGATTCTAGGTTTTTATGTTGATAACTAAAGCTAACAAAGACAACCAGGGTGTACCCTATGTATACTGTAAGACTCACAAACACACACACACACACACACACACACACACACACACACACATCACCACCCCACCCCCACCCTGAGAGAGAGAAAAAAAAATCATGCAACCACTTACACAAGCAAATCCCTTAGAAAAAAGTACCAAAGGCCCTCCAGTTAGCCTCATTAGCTTTCCTTCAGTGAATTTTATTCTCTTCCTTGAAATTCCCCAATGTTCTCTGCTGAGCATTTCTGGATTTTGATTTTGTGATCAGAAGAACAAACAGAAAACTGTGACTGCCCAATGGCAAGGAGATGTTCAGAGGCCTGCACAACAGGGTGGCATCACCATGAGGGTCTGACTAGGGCAGTGATGCAAGTATCATCATCTGTCCCTGGGTTCAGAAGAGAATGGCAGGCATTATTATGTGACCTTTCTCTGGCTTATCTGTCCATTTCAAACAGAGAAATTACAAAGTCCCAAACATTTTAAATCTGTTACAATATGGTTTGCCAAATTACCAACTTAAACCTTTTTCTACATCTGTAGCTAAATGTCTAATTTTTAGAAATAAGACTTTCCAAGACTAGAATTAAGATGGCGTGTATTTGTTAACTTTCTCATCTGATCAAATACCTTCCAAGAAACAATGTAAGGGTTTTCTTGAACTCAATGTTTTGTATAGTCAGCACAACAGAGAAGGCTGTGGCAGTGGGAGTGGCTCTCGACTCTGTCAGCTCTGGCCTAAGGCTGCTTGTTCACAGGTAAGCATTTAAGGAAGCAAAAAGATGGGAAATAGAGCTAGCTATAACCATAAATGCCTACCTCCTCCAGTAACCCACTTCAGTATAGACCCAACTCCAAACCTCCCCAAACAGTGCCACCTGCTGGGGACCATGTGTTCAAGCACATTATCCTGTGAGGAACATTTCTCATTCAAACAATAGTAAGAATATCTCTTCCCCACCTTTGTTCCTAAAGAACCACTGCCAGGATGAAAGTTTGTTTTGCTTTTCTCCTGTTGTTCTTCAGTCTTGTCCCTTATTCCTTTGTCTTTCCTTGATTTCTTCACTTGTTTTTAATAATAAAGTTCCACACAGCTATGCATTTGCTTCAGAGCAGAGATGTATGTGCAACCATTTGCTTCTTCTAGTCTACTATTACATGGTAATAATAGTTATCACCATTTTTAAGTATGTTTTTCTTCTGGAACTTTTTTATTAACAGAACTTTGTATACTTACTATATAGGTTCTAAATTTTGGAATGCCTGAGGCTTTTTATGGTCTAGATGACATGGGTGTTTTAAGTGTCCCAGATGTGCTAGGAAAGAGACAAGTGTTTAAACTATATTAAAAATTCAAAACTGGGCCAATGAGATAGCACAGAGGGTCAAGGAGTGTGCCATGAAGCCTGATGATTTGCATTAGCTCCCTGGAGCCCACACACTGGGAGAAGACAGACAATTGCAAGACACTTTCTGACATCCACATACAGGCAGTGATTCCTACCCCCTCCACCCAAACACATGGATACTCAAAATAAATAAGTATAAAAAATTAAATTAAAAAAAAATTGAGTGGTGGCTAGTGAGATGGCTTGGCAGTTAAGTGTGTTTGCTGCTCCTGCCAAGAACTGGGGTTGATTCCACACTGGGAGACTCACAACCACCTATAACTCCACCTCTATAGGATCCAGTGGCAAATTCAGGCCTTTGGGGGCATTCACATACAGATATAAACACAGATGCACACACAAAAAAAACTGGAATAAAACTTTAAAAATGAGTTTGGGGGATGGGGCAATGGCTCAGTGGTTAAAGAACCTGGGGCTCTTCCAGAGAACCCAAGTTCAGTTCCCAGCATTCACATCAGGTGGCTCACAACTGTAACCCCAGATCCAGGGGATCAGATGCCTCTGGCCTCTTACAGGCCATCTACACTCACTTGTACATGTCCATACGGAGATGCATTCACCTACACATAGTTAAAAATAACTTTTTAAAAGCTTGTGTTTGGGGAGCTGGAGAGATGGCTCAGCAGTTAAGAGCATTTGTTGCACTTGCAGAGGACTCAGATTCAATCCCCAGCATCGACACAGCAATTCACAATCCCCATAACTCCAGTTTCATGGACTCCACCACTTACCCTTGGCCTCCACATCTGGCACACACATACACTCACTCAGGCACACACATAAACAAATTTTTAGTTGCATTTGTTTATTGAGACAAAGTCTCACAGTGTAGCTAGGGTGGCCTGGAACACACAACACAGCACACAGTGACCTCAAACTCATAAATCCTCTTGCCTCAGCCTCCTGAGTACTGGGATTACAGATGTAATATACATATCGGGCTCATCAATTCAAATTATTTGTTCTCTTGGTCTATCAAAGACTGAATAAGATGGTTAAAATTCCTATCTCTCTTTGGTTTCCAACACTTTCTGTTCATTACCCTCCATGAAAGTCACAGCTGTCTTCAGCAATTTTCCACTGTCCTCTGGCCTAGGATTAAGCTGCAGCTTTTGCTGTCTTCTGACATGTGCATTTGAAAAATTTTTACTCGATCTGCAGCTATTGCTTTGCTTTGATGACATCATACTTGAATTTGCAAAAGTACATTTGAAGTTTTTAAAGTCAGTGATAAGAAACAGGATTTGAAGCAGGGTTCTCACCCTGGATGGTGAAGGGTAGGAGTAAACAGCAGCGCCTGGGACAGGAATGGGGCAGCCTTCATCTGAGTGTAGGGACACAAAGAAGAGCATATAGAAAGCAGGCAGCTGCTCACTCTGAGGTGGGGTCCCCAAGAGGCAGGGTAGCCTCAGAGGCTGCTGAGTGGAAGCTACCTGTATATTCTCTAGAACAGACAATGGAGGAAGGAGGGCGAGTGGCTGAGGCAGGATGAGGGGACTGATGTTGGTAGGAAGGAAAAGAAGGATCTAGAAGCTCCCAGGAGAAGGGTATCTGGATGTGTCCCTGTGGGAGTTTCTAGATTGATATCCCACGGGCTGGGGTCCCAGGCTGAAGAAAAAGGTGAGCTGAGCATCAGCCTTCATCCCTCTCTGTCTCCTGACCATTCATACAGCATGGCCAGCCACATCACCCTCCTGCTGCCAGACCTGCCCCACCATGATGGACCGTGCCCTTGAACTATGAGCCAAGTTCCTTTGGTCAGGTGTTTGTCACAGCAATGAAACAAGGAACCAGTGCAGAGAAGTTGGAGGGAGAGGCCACAGAGATGAACAGTTGTGGGGGAGACTGAGGCAGGACAGCAGGGGAACTCTGGCCCAAAGTCTTCAGGCCCTAACTCAGGCACTCAGTGCTCAGGTGGCAGGGGCTTCCCCAGGGTCTAGTACTAGAACATACCGTCTACTGCCTCAGTGCTACCACCCACATGGCCCCTCCTCATCATAGTAGACACAAGAGATGAGAAGCAACTGCCATTTGACTCATGAGACACAGTGACCAAGTCATGTCCACATTTGTGGGAGGGAAGGGAGACCCCAGGGAGCCAAAGTGCCCAGCAACATGGGGTTGAGGTGGATGAGGAAGGGACAATGCAAAGGCTTGTAGGCCTGGAGCTGATACTGGAGGTAGCCAGGCAGGAAGGGAAGTTGAAGGGATCAGAAACCAAGACCTGTGTGGCCAGTCCCTGCCTGAGCCCCTGGCAAATACGCACAGAACTAACAAGTTCACTGTTTCGTATTTATTGGAAAGGCTTGGCAGATGTTTATAATCCTGCACACGTCGGCTGGGATGACACCATGGGCCAAAGCACCTGTCAGAAGCCTGAACCTGAGAAATCCACATGGTAGAAAGAGACATCCAACACCCACAAGTTGTCCTCTGAGCTACACACACACACACACACACACACACACACACACACACACACACACACACACACACACACAAAGATTAACTTGATTTACAAAGTACACCATAAAATTTTATAGAGCCTAAACACGAATGTCAGGAGACTGTTGAGATGGCTCAGTGGGTAAAAGTGTTCACCATGCAAGCCTGACAACCTGAGTTTGATCCCTAGAACCTGCATAAAGATGGAAGATGACAACTGACTACACAGGTGTCCTGACCTACACACACACACACACACACACACACACACACACACACAGGCATGTACCCCCAATACAATAATAAAAACTGAATAAAATGTCTATTAAGAAGAGCAATGACAAGGGCAATGATTGGGCATTTGTGTTCCTCGAACTGTCACATGCCAGAGACACACAGCCCCTGCCTTCCCCACCTACTGAGGTTGTCCCTACATGCTCGCACCTTTGTCTCCCAGGATCCAGTGGTACTGTGATAGGAATAGGCTTGATGTGTCAACCCCCTTCCACTTGCAGCATCCAGTCCTTGTACATACTAGTGTGCCTCAACTTCTGGTGAAGCCTTCTGGAGGCTCTGCGACACCATGAACCAGCTTTTTGAGTAGGAATCTTGGTACTCACTGGGGATGAGAGCTCAGAGTAGGTGAGACCTGTGTCTCCCTGCCTAGAAGGTGCCCACCTGAAGATGGGGGGATGAAGATGGGGAGGCCTTTGGGGAGATTTCGGTCTAAGCCCTAGCATAATGAGTCTGTCCGCTTGCCATTCCTGTGCAATGGTATTGATGGCCCTGGGTATCAGCAGGGAGCCCCTGAAGCTGAGACATAGCTAGGATCCATAGAGTCTCCCATCCTTAGTGCATCCAATGCTCCTGAAAACAGAATGGCACCAGGCTAAGTCCCCAACATTGTCACTCACTTCTCAGGCAAGTGGAGGTGCAGGGCAGGTGTGGTCCCCATGCACTCTAGATGGTGAAGGGGTCTGGCAAAGAATAGCAGCCTAGTCAGGTTCACACAGCCAGGGAGCCAGAATACCACAACAGCATTTCATCCCTCAGTTCCCCACCTAACTCTCACAGCACCCTGTCCTCCAAACACTCCTTCTGGATCCAGTGAGAACAAAGGCACCAGGAACAGCTCAGCTTACAATGTAGCAGGACCATGCCTTTGCCTGGATGGAGGTGCCTGACTCCTGCACCCTACCGATCTGTCCCTGCAAGTGAGACATGCACTCATGCATACACCTACAATGCATGTGTAATTTCAAACATATGAAGGAGACATGAAGCTATGTTCTCAGAACAAATCCAGGACCATTGTCACCCCTCCCCTCAAGGCCCGACAGGGACACACATGATGACATAAGGGTGGAGAAATCCAGTGTGTCCCATTGGGTCTGCTGATACATCAGTGATGACATGACATGGTCCAAATAATAGACTGGTACAATGGAGGAGGGCTGCACCCAAAGGCAAAGGAGGAACAGAACCAGCTACACAAAGCCACCTATACCTACATGGAGCCACCGAGAGCCATGAGAAATCACGCAGAATAATTCAGTACTACCTAAAGCCATATGTAGCCAAACACATATGTGGATGGAGACACCCAAAGCAATTATGGGTGAAGAAGCAGGCTGGCTAGCATGTGTGAAGTTGAATGGATCTTATGCTGTAATCAGACCCTTACTCTTTTCCCACAGCAGGGATTGCTAACCCCAGCTCTGCTATCCACAGGGGTAGCCTGTGCTTCCCAGTGTCCACAAGAATACATTCTCAAGGCCTGTCTGTGCTCACCTTTGAAACAGATTACTATTGTGTATATGTAGGATGTGGAGGGAGGGCACACATGCCATGATGTGTGTGTAGAGGTCCAAGGACAACTGTGGAGTTGGTCCTCCCTTCCATATTTACATGGGTTCCAGAGATCAAACGTGGATCATCAGGCTTATGCAGCAAGTACTTTTACCTGCTGTGCACCTTGACCCCTTCATTCAGTTTTCAAATCCTCCCGTGAACACCCTGTGGACAGGGGCTCCAGAAGCAACTTCACCCAGTGGGGAGGACTGCTATTGGCTTCTGCCAGGGATGGTGCTTGACTCCATCCAGGACTATCATCACAACAGACAATGTCACCTTGGCAGTGGAGACGCTCACTCTATGAATTAGACTACCCTGAAGCCAGTTTCCATTAATAGCTGAGACACAGAGAGGCTGAGAAATCACCAGGCTCAGAGCCCAGCCCCTCTGCTACCTAGCCTGTAATGGCATTGGCCAGCATTCTCACAACCCAGAAAGCTGGGTAACACCATGCTCACAAAATAGATAGGAGTAGCACAGATAGGAGTAGCTTCTTCCAGGGAAAGATAACCCAGCCCAGATAGGCCCAGGCCAAGTAGAAGGGCTAATTGCCACCTGTTCATACTTCAGGACCAGCTAGAGACATCAGAAGAAAGCCAGCAGTTGTCTGCATGGTAACTCCGGCCAGCCCCTTACTCTTACCCTGAGAACAGGACCATCAATCACATTCTGCTTCTGAGCCCTCAGACTTTTCTAAAGAGAGCAGACATGCCTGGCCTAAGAGGGAGTCACACCCATCTGCAGGGACACAAAACTGCCAGAGCAGAACCCTAGACAGACTCACCTCTCCATAGCTATAAAATGACAGACTTGATCTCCATAGCTATAAAATGGGGCAATTGGGCCAGCACATGCCTGTGGGACCTCCAGGAACCACGATCATTGTTGCAATGCTATGGCTGACATGTCCTAAGCAGAAGCTCCAGAAAGATTCGGTACATTGCAGAGTCAGTCCCCTTAGACCAGCTATAAGAGGACAGGTCCCTTATGCCCAGCCTCCACACTCACCCAAGAGGGTCTGAGCTCCCAGAGAGGTGACCCAACCCAGTGACCACACAGCTCCAGGAGAGGGATGGGTCAGGTTACAGCCAGCAGGTCAAATCTGGAGCCAACTGGTAGAGCCCAGCTCCCTGCAGGCTCTCAGGAATGCTGCTAGCCCTATATTCAGGGTTGTGACTAGCCATGGCATGGCCCCAGGCTACCCAGCAGGTATTAGGCTGCCAAGCAGATCTGTGAGAGGCTCTAGGCTGCCCTGTGATCACCTGAGGCTCCAGAAAACCCAAGACTACCCTGTCCTGGAAGGGAGGCTGGTGGAAATGCACCCCTGCCCCATCCTCACACAGGCCAGACCAGCTTTCCCAATGGATGGGAATGCCTTTAGCTTGAGCCCAGCAGTGTTGAGGCCGTCCACACAGGATGAAGGAGCCCCCATGCTTTGCTGCCTTCCCTGGGCTTTGAAAAGAACCTAGTTTAGTCTCAGCTAGACAAGTCACCCAGGGCAGCAGCCCTGCCTACAACAGGTGCTTGCACAATGCTCTCTCATGAGCAGTGAATGTGGACAGGGTGGGGCTACACAAAACTATCCAAGCTGCACCAGACAGAGGGCCACCCAACAGGCCTTAGGCCACAGATTCTGCCCCTGCCCTGTGGTCCTCACTAAGACAAGTCATATAGGCAAGGGGATTATAGGTGTCCCAGTCCCCTCTGGCTTAGACCCTCAGATGGCCTGCTATGTGCTAGACAGAGAGCAGTAGTTGGCTGCACAGAGAGCCTCAGGCCTCCCACCTAGATGGGGAACTGATACCCTGGCTGGCCACTCAGGTGAAGGCCACAAGAAGGAAGAGTGGCAAGTCTAGTGTCTAGGTATAGAACACCTCCCTTCCTCCAAAGCCTCCAGAGAGAACAGTCATGTAACCAGGAACTCACCATTCATCGTCTGAACCTCTGTGACAAAGAGAGGGCCAAGAGCTGGATTCCTAATCCTTGTATCTCTGGGCTCAAGCCTTAAAATGGGACGAACCCATCCTCTAGTCCCAAACTTACCTGTGAGCTACCTGGGTTCCCTAGGCTGTTCTATTGTCCCCCAGGGCTTTGAGAATGCCAGAGGTCATTAGCCAGATAGAGGTCTTCCCAGTATGAACCATGCACCATGCAGTACTGGTCCCAATGAGAAGCTGGGTTCTTTCCATCAGGCCATAGCTCTGCCTATCCACATCATTCATGCTAACCCAGACTTCCCCAAGGATAGGACCTAGAACTCAGGCCCAGAACCCCAAAACAGACAGTGCCCTGGGGCCCCTCACTGGACATATGTTCCTACCCCAACATCCCCTCCAGTCCCAAAGCACATTTAGTCAAGAGTTCTCTACCCAAAATGACAACACACACACACACACACACACACACACACACACACACACACGCACGCACGCACGCACGCACGCACGCACGCACGCACGCGCCGCGCGTGCGCGAAGTGGGAAGCAGGGGACAGAACCCTATGGTATATTTCTTACTATTTTTATTATGGTGAACTATTTTATACAAAGCACAGAAATGTATCTGTTATAAAATTCATACGAGGGTACCATAGTGATTCCTTAATGTCTCTTTCTGATTCTTTTTTCTAAGCTAGATGATCATATATCCTGGTTCCAGGGTGAGAACCCTGTCACCTGCCAAAGTGAGGGACACTTTTCCATGCCAGTCAAACACAGATCTAATTGTCCCAAAGTTTCTTCCATATGTCCTCACCTTATTCTGAGTATCTGTCCAAGTGACATCCAATATCCACAGTGCCCTGCAGACAAGAGTCCCTCATCCTGGGCTCTGGATTAATCCTGTAGCGGGCTCCGCTTGTCAGGAGCCCCAGCTGCCGCTCACACACTTCCCTCTGACTCTATGCTGACAGGACTTGTGGGGGACTGCCCCACAGAGGATGTATCTGACACCTCCAAGGCCCCCTTGGTTCCTGCCTGGTTGCAGTTTAGGCCCTCCAGGAGACACGCTGAGAACATACTTAGGCGCCTATGTTAACCAGGTACCCCTGAACTGTGAGCTAGTATGTGCCCTGTTCAACAGGTGCCTGCTACCCCACATGTGACAGCCATTTGTTCCCCACCCTGGAAGAGGTTGGCTTGCCCAAGGACACCCGCCCAGGGCGGTATGACTTTGAGGCCACAGGCAGCCGGCCAGGGAGTCCTTGATAAGCACAGCAAGAGGTGGTGCCACCCTGGGAACCAAAGCTGGGAAGACATGGAGTTCCCAGTTTCCCCCAAACTCCCCACCCCAGTCCTTTTTGCCAAGGACAGCCAGAACATTCCCGCTTGCCTAGGGAGGTGCCACGCCCCAAAAGAACTAAGCCAGGGACCTTGATCTGGGACAGAGAGGGCAAGTTTACACTTAGCGGGAAACTATCTTTACTGCACAGGTTGGCAGGGACTTCTCAAAGGCCCTTTGTATACCTGTCTTCTGTTTTACCTCCTAGCCAAGTGAGGTGGGAATCACGTGCCCCAGGAACAAAGGGAGGTCAACAGGTCACCTGAGGTCATGAGCTGAGCCTGGAACAGAGTGCCAATCCTACTTTTATGTCAAATGCAAACCTGGGACCTCACCACCACTCCTGTGCTTTCTCCGTGGCAGCTGAGACATCTCCTAAACGTTCCCAGTGGCCTTCAGCCCTCCTGTGCCCAGTGTCAAGCCTGCAGTGCTGGAGATTCAAAGCAGTCTGTGATCCTCACCTACTAAGACCCTTCATAACTGCTCAGCTCATTGCACAGAATTCTGAGTGTCAGGTATGCACGACACAGCTTCTCACCTCTCCATACAGGCCCGCCACGTGCCTTCAGTAGAGGATCTCCTTTGTGTTCCTGCAAACCACTGGCCAGTTCCTCCCTTCTGTTTCCCTCTGAGTTTGCTCTGCCCTGGCCCTTGGCCCTGCCAGGCTCTCACCTGCAGGTTAGGCCACCCATACCCAGGATTCTGTTGTGAGACCATCTGCCTACTTGTGCCTAAGGAACCCGTCACTCTCTCATGGAAAGATCTTATGAGGTAGCTGTGTGACATGATAGCTGCCTCTAGATCAGAGAGACCAAGGCCTGAGATGCTGCTCACTGCTTCTGGGTACCAAGAACAGACTTTCTTGAAACCAAGAGCTCTTCCCCAGCATTCTAGGATCCAGCAGAGGTGAGTCCAGCTTTAAATGCATGAAGCCTACCTGCTCTCCCAGTCACCTGAGAGCTCATTTTTCACAGTTGCACCACTTAGGGGGTCCTTCCACAGAGTTCCCCAGGGAGATGGGCATTGTGCCTACTCAAAGCAACACAGACAAGCAATGTGGTCTTTGCTGCCTGGGGCCACCTTCTGCCCAGCCTGTCTTCCCAGGGAGACTAGGCCACTTGGTGGACACTTCCTGCCACTGGGGTCCTGCTTCCCACTTGGCTGGGAGGATCTAGGTCCTGCGGATTCTCTGGAAACCTCCACTGTGTGTTGAATAGAGGATCCAAGATGGTGAACCTCTGCTGCAGCTGGGGAGGAGCTTGTCTGGGGACTCAGTGAGCCACAGCCCTCCAGAGATTAGAGAGCTTTCATGAGGGTGCCAGGCAGGGCTCCTGAGCTGAGGAGAAGCTATTGTTGGTCATTAGTAGCCAGGTGTTCAGTCTGGTCTGACTCGAAGACACCGAATCTCCTGTGTGGTTTTGTACACACCCCTGGCATTCGGGTTCCCAAGAAGAAGAAAATAGCCACACCCATCTGGTTAATGCAATTCTAAGACTACAGATACCCAGCTGAGCCATGGAAGGAGGGCAAGCCATGTCGTGAATCTGTTACCCTGTCAGCTGGAGTACAGAACAAGAACACAGGCCTGCCTAAGACTCTTACCAGAACAGAGGGAATTGTCTTAAGAGCAGACAACCTCAAAGAGGGGCCAGGCCATGTGGGCCACAACAGGTAGAAATCCAGTCTAGTCTGTCCTCTACAGGACCTGTAGATTAAATACCAAGCCCATGGTCCCTGGGCTAAGTACCGTGATATTATAGCCTGTCCCCAGGGAGGGAGCTAAGGACTCTGTAGGAGTGACCCTACAGAACAAAAACCACCTCAAAGACCTATGCATGCCTCATTACTTGGAAACAGGGAAGGGCCTGGCCTGTTACCAAGTTTAAAAAAAAAAAAAAAAAACAGGCAGGAGAAGGGAGGAGAGAAAAGGAGGGTGGAGGAGGCATGAAAGTGGGGGAGGGAGATGAAGGGAAATGAGAGAGGAAGGAAGGGGAGAGAAGGAGGGGGATGGGGAGGAGGAAGGAGAAATACAGGGAGGGCCAAGGAGGGAATGGGAGGCTAAAGGGAGAGAAAGGGAAGTAAAAGTAAGTCGTGAGAGGAGGGAGAGATGAGGAGGGGTGGGGGGCAGAGGGTGGGGGAGTCCCTGCCCATTCTCCAGACAATGGTCTCTGGACTTTAGGCCAGCCAGAAGGCAGCTGCCAGCCTTGGCTATCTACAGGCATGACTACTGGCTGGCCATATGGAAGGCTGGAAAAGACACTGAGCACTTTTCCCCTTTCAAGAAGTGTGAGGGTAGACATCAGACAATACTAGACATGTAAGTGGCCACAGCTGAAGTCAGGCGCTCCTCTGAGGGACAAGTGTGATTTCCCCCCCACCCCTCCCCCCACCACCCCCCCCCACACATTCCTGGAAGCCTCCAGCAGGGCCTGGGCAGCTCTAGGCTCTAAGTCCTTCAAAAGCTCACCAACACCCCTCTGGTTTTCTTAGCCCAACTCCTGCCAAGGCATTCCTACCTACATGCCTCCTTCTTCCCCACAGCTCTCTACCTCGCTGGGATAGGTGGGCACGCTGCTTATCCTAGTTCCCTAATTACAGTCCTCAAGGGCCGAACTAGTCACGTGAACAGGGCCCATTCCAGGCAGCATTTAGCATTGCCCCATCCTAATTCGGTAACCATGGACACTGCAGGTCACTCCAGCTAGGTTCCTTCAAGTACTCCCCAGGGAGCCTGGCATTTCCTTCTCTCTGCTGACATCACAGGGCTGCCATGAAGGAGCCCCAGAACACTGGGCATGAGCCTCAGTCTGTCTGCTCCACCTCAGCATTTCCCTGACAATCTGGCCCCCAAGGAGGTAGCCACAAGAGGATCGCAGTAACCCCACCCTCTCCCCACTAGACAAAGCCAACTCACATAGCAGACAGGAGTCAGGGGACACAGACCCAACAGGTGACATTCACTGCAGAAAGAAGCATATCCTCCAGCCAGAGGGGATCTCAAACAGTGGATTTTGCAATTTGTTTAATCAAGAGCCAAGAAGTCACATGCTGCACACTCTTACAGTCCCCCCACCCTCTCCCTCCTTCCCTTCTCTGAATATTCTTGGTGTTATTTCTTCACCAAAGACCTCAGGTTCTCTGCCCTACAGGTCCCTTCCATCATGACTTATGCACTTCACCCCCCTCATTACCGCCAAAGCATGCTCTTCCGGCCCCAGTATTTCTTCCCCGTCAGCTTGATCTGGAGGCTGCCCCCAGCTCATTCACTCCTACAGCAGTGATGCAATGCGGTCCTGGTGGGGTAGTTCTGCCCCACCACTAGGCTGTCCCTCCCATCTAGATTTTGGACAGGTTGGTAGCTGAGACACTGAAAGCCTAATCTGTGATCTTACCAAGACCCACGATGGTGCAGCGCAACCCTGTGTGGCTTTAGGCAAAAGCAGGAGTTGGCAGGGGCCCCAAAGAAATGGGACCTCTTCAGCGTTTTGGTACCCCTGGTTACTGTTAAAGAGTGTGTGCTGGGTGAGATCGGGGCTACCCATGACCTGTTCATCTCCAAAACTGTCCCTTAGTCACTAGTACAACTGGGGATCTGAATCCCTACAACATATTTTGGCCCACTCCAGCTGTTACTGCCAATAAGACACACCAATGAGCTTTCCCCAGCCCTGGAGAAACATGACATGCCCTGGCAAACACTGGCCACTTCCTTGCCTCCTGCTCCAGGCTTGCCTTAGGCACCTGCTATGGCAGTAGGCTCAGCTGTCTGTTAGGAGCTGTAGATCTTTGGGATTAAGGGAATTTGGGGATAGGAGGTCTCACAGCCTTGTTTCCTACCTTTCCAGAAAACAGAAAATTTCTAACCATGGTGAATGAATACTGATACTGAAATGGAATTTCAGTGACTGAAATTTCAGTCACTGAAATGTAGGGTAATTCAAGATCAATGGCCTCTAACTATTGCTGTGATAACTATGCACTAGCCCCCACCTATAACACCCAAACAGCAGCCTCAGAGCAACTTGAAAAATGGTACCACCCCACGGCATAGTCTCTCAGAGTTGTGCATTTGTCCCAAAAAGGTGACAGTGTAAAGATGTCACCTGAAACGAATTTATTCTTGAGAACCAGAATTCACCTCTTGGGACACCTGCTTTGCTTTAATCAACAGGGACTGTTTTCTCTAGTTAAGATACATTTCTTGGTAGCACCTTTAATTCAAGCACTCAGGAAACAGAAGCAGGTAAATCTCTGTGAGTTCGAGGCAAGACTGATCTTACCTATCTTGTTTCAGGCAAGCCAGAGAGGTACAAAGTAAGTCCCTGTCTCAAAAAAAAAAAAAAAAACACACACACACACTTGAAGCTTTTTAATAAGCTTAAGCTTAGTATTTTTCTTTCTTATTCACAACAGGCTAAATTTGCATGCTCCCCAGTCAAGTGTATAAAGCAAGGATACTCATTCCTGCTCTCCTGGCTCTTGGAGGCAATTTTTTGTTTTGTTTTGTTTTGTTTTGTTTTGTTTGAAACAATGCATTGATGTATAGACAGGGCTGGCCTCAGACTTGTGGAAATCCTCCTGCCTCAGCCTTCCAAGCACTGGCATTATAGCTTCATGGTGGCTTTCTCACTAAAGAGCCCCCCCACACAAGACCTGGAATTGCTCTTTGCACAGATACATGATATCCTGTGCACATATCTCCCACACAACTGCTTCCCTGGCCCACTTGGAAGCCATCTCAGCACAATGTGAGACCAGTGAGCCCCATCTGTTTCATGCTTTGGCTATCTGATGATAGGACATCCCTCATGACCTTCATCTGCGTTGAGATGCTACACTTCCTTATATAGATGTGTAAAGCTAGGTTGCCTTGGCTGTCTGCCTGGACACCTGCCAGTAGCATGCTCCTTTAACCACATGATCTTCATGGTTTACCATATTTTAAACCATCATAGCCAGAGACATAGATGTGCCTCGTGAAGAACAGGAAGAGATGGTATAGAGCAGAACTCTGCCAAGGTCAAGTGCTGAAATCACATAATTCCTTGCAGATGCTTAGACATAAGTGGGCTTCTCCTGGTACCCCCACATTCTTCCCTCTGCCGAGTGGATGGGGTACCTCTGGGAAGGAAACATGGAATGGAGGATCTTTCCCTCTCAGAGAGGCTGCAACCAACATGGGGGAAAGATATACTCCTAGCCCAGGGTAAGAAGGGGGTCCCCATGCTACTAAAGGGATTTCTCTGTAAGAGTTGAGGCCTAAACACATTTGGAGGTGGCTTGGGTTTCTAGGCGGTTGATGAATCTTGACTGTGGTTTTCAGATAGCAAGTTCCATGAGAAGATACTTTGGAGGAATGTTCTGAGTTAACTTTCAGTTTACCCAAGAACAAAGTTTAGAGAAGGTGCAGAGAAGGGTATCCACTAGCAAGAGGTTCCCCAATGAATCTGTACCCTACAGATGAGGTGGCCAGGTACAAGGCAGGTATCCTGAGATGGGAAAAGAGTAGCCAGGGGCTACAGATAGGGGCTGCAGATAGAGATCAGGCATGAGAGCACAGCCCTCCTCCTAAAGCCAGGTGGTCTGGTTTTTTGTTTTGTTTTTTTTCTTTTCTTTGGGATGTATTGCTAAAATTACCAGTTCCTTTGTGCTCTTTCATTTCTGTCCAGAGGCCTTTAGGATGCAGTGTTCTCCAGCAAGGTGATGCTCTGACAAAGAATTCGATAGTGATTCTTTTTTAACAAGAAACTTTATGCCAGGTGTTGGTGGCACATGCCTTTAATCCCAGCACTTATTAGGCAGAAGCAGGTGGATCTCTATGAGTTCGAGGTCAACCTGGTCTCCAGACCTAGTTCCAGGACAGGCTCCAAAGCAATACAGAGAAACCCTGTCTTGAAAAACCAAAAAGAAAAAAGAAAAAGAAAAGAAAGAAACTTTACAAGATACAGTACAGACTATCACAGGACAATTTAATGAAATTGGGAAATACTTTGTGATGTGAGTGAAAAATTTAACAAAGAGTCAGATTAGGGGTGGTATCTGGAAGAAAGAATGTGATATATAAAATAAAGAGAACACTATTATGAGCTTTGGTGCAGATTAGATTCAGCAGAAGAATTTCTGAGCCTGAACACAAGTCTAACAAAAGGGAAAAGTCAGACAAAAATATGCAAAAGCAAAGAAAAACTCCAAGGCCTATAGGAGACCAGAAAGTGAGTAAACAAGTACATTGTAGGTGTTTCAGAGTGAGAAGAAAAGGAAAGAGGCATGGAAACGCAATAAAATAGTTGACAAAATAATTTAAGCCTGTGAAGCTCAGAGGATCCCTAATAGAGACAATCAAAAGCTCTACAGAGCTGCAGAGATTGCTCTCACAGAGGGCCTGGGCTTGATTCCTGGCTCCCACACAATGATGCACAGCCGTCTGTAACTCCAGTTCTAGCACCCTATTCAGGCTCTTCAGGCACTGCACACATGCCACACACAGATATACATGCAGGTAAAATATCCATATATATAAAATTAAAGAGATACTCTGCAAGGAACATTATCATCAAACAACCAAAAATACAAGGCAGAGAATTATAAACACAGCTAGAGAGAAGTGTCAGGTTACATGTAAGGAAATCCTCATTAGACTAACAGCAACCTTCTCAGCAGAAGCCTTATAGGTCAGAAAAGAATGAGATGATACAGCCAGAGCCCTAAAAGGGAATGAAAAAGCTACCAACCAAGAATACTACACCCAGCAAATCTATCCTTTAGAAAAGAAAAAAATAAAGTCTTTATAAATCAAGCAAAACTGAAAGAATTCAACAGATGATGCTGTAAGAAAAGTTTCATATGGTACTCTAAGGAAGAAAAATGTCTCTGGTCTCTTCCTAGCTCAAACTGCAAGCCAAACTAAATTCTTCCTTCTGTAAGTTGCTTCTGTAAGGCAGTTAGTCACTGCAATGGTAAAAGTAACTAACACAGAGACTGAAAGTTCGGAGATGGGAAACACAACTCAGGCAAATGAAAACAAAAGCAAGCAGTAGTCATACATCAGGAAAGTCAAATGTCAGTCAAAGACTAAAAAAAGCGACAGAGAAGCCCTCTATAGAATAGTAAAGGGATGGAGTCAACAGGTGAATTCATGCACCCAACTGTATAAAGCAAAGAACATTAGATCTCAAAGGAGAAACAGAATCTAACAGATTGTATCAATGACAAATTATATCAATGGAAAGGCAATCCCGGAAAAAGTCAATGGAGAAACCCTGGAGTTTAAGAGATGGGCAGCGGTGGCACATGTATTTAATCTCAGCACTCAGGAGGTAGAGGCAGGCAGATCTCTGAGTTCCAAGACTGCCTGGGTCTACCAAGTGAGTTCCAAGACAGCCAGGGCTTGAAAACCATGCGTTCAGTGCGTGAGTGCATTCGTGCGTGGGTAGTGAGGATTAATAAAGTACACTGTGGACTAAAGGGTCCTACAAGGTACTCACAGAGCATCTCACCCACAGTTATAAACACCTCACCAGCACAGGGAATGACCTACAGGATGGACCACATGGGAGATTATTGCAGAGTATTGATTTACACTGTGAAGATGTATCTTTGCCAAGGTGCCTTCTGATTGGTTTAATAAAGAACTGGATGGCCAATAGCTAGGCAGGAACAGGTTAGGTGAAATTTCTGGGTACAGAGAGGATTCTAGGAAGAAGAAAGGTAGAGATGCCAGGAAACTCAGAGAGGAAACAGGAGGTACATGATGGAGAGAGGTAATGCCACATGATAGAGTGTAGATTAATACAAATGGGTTAAGTTATAAGAGCTAGTTATGAATGCGCCTAAGCTATAAGCTGAGCTTACATAATTAATTATAAGTCCCTGTGTCATTATTTGTGAGCTGACAGCCCAAAGAAAAATCCATCTACAGGAAATCACAAAGATACACACATGCATGCACACAACCACACATGCATGCATGTGCTTGCATTAGAACTGATCATGGGGTATAACAAAGATGCAGAGAACAAAATGCATGTTTACAATCATCAGCCCTCCGTATCTGACCACCAACTTGCTCAGACAAAAATCAAGACAAAGTCTAGTCATATTAGCTACAAAAGGATGGATGTGTATAACTAAAAAGGCAAATATCTCAAAATGTACATTACAACTTGAGGACTTGACGAGGATGCCGAAGACCATCATACCGTGTTTGTGACTCCAAAGGAAATTCTTAAAACACCCATTGCTGCACAAAGTCATACACAGATTCAATATAGTTACTATCAGAGTATCAGTGGCATTTTTTCCACAGGACTAAAAGTAAGTCCTAAGATTTGTATGGAGTCACAGAAGAACCTAAATAGCTCAAGAACTTGCATCCAAAAAGAACAAGGCTGGAGATGGCCCAACATATAACTTGGAAAAATCCTTAGACTGGGGTGTGACTCAACTGGCAGAGTGCTTGCCTAGCATGCCCAAGGCCCTGGGTTCAATCTGAGGCAAAAGGGGAAGGAAGGATTGCTGTTTCAAACAGATGGGATACTCTATATTGCATGGTATTTAGTGCACATCTATAATTCCAGCTCTTGGGAGTTGGTGATAGAGTTTCAAGAATTTAAGATCATCTTTGGTTACATAGTCTGAGTCTGAGGTCAGTTTACCTTACATTAGACTGTCTTAAAAAAACAAACAATACTTTATAACTTGAGTAAGCAAAACAGCATGAGCGTAACATAAAAATAGATACAATATGCTGAAGAGATGGTAGTTAACAGTACTTGCTGCTCTTGAAGTGTATAAGGTTCAATTCTCAGCATCCATGTGGTAACTCACAGCTGCCTGTAATTCCAGTTCCCAGAGATCTGAAACCCTCTCCTTGCCTCTAGTTTTGTCTGCATGTGCATGCTATACACACATGTATGTACTCAGGCACATGCACACACACATAGACACAAACACATAAACAAATAATTCATTTTAAAAATAAACACAATAGAAATGTAGGGAGAACCCCAAATTCAATCCATGTCTTTGCAGCCAGCTGAATCTTGGCTCAGACAGCAAGAGCAGCCATTGGAGAAAGAACAGTGTCTAACAGATGAAGCTGAGAAGGTGGGATATTCTGCATGAAGAGGGCTGTTTTCTGGCCAATACACACACCTGACCATTTGTACACATGCACATGCACACACACACACACACACACACACACACACACACACACACAAACACACACTCACATTGCTGCTATAAGAGATAGCCTGGGAGACATGCAGACATATGGAAAGGGTGATTCTACAAATGGGCCCAGCCTCCTTTCCAGGACATACTGCCTTTGCCTGGATCCTTCTGGAACCATATCCAGGATCCTTCTGGAACCACATCCAGGTGTGTTCTGCTCAGTTACCATAAACCAGAGTTGGGAACGTCCCAGGAGGTGGCCAAAAAGTAGGCAAACACCATATGAAGTGCTCCCATCTCAGATCTACCTGTGCTCTCAGCCAGGACAGTGGCCAAAACAGAAGCCCTGGCTTATTAGAACAGTAGTGGGTGAGGCCCTCAGGACTGTCCCCAGGCCACAGAAGGGTCCTCTGGCAGCCTCTGCCTCTACCCACCACTTTCCCAAGCTCAGGAATGTCACTGGATAAAAATACTACAGACAGATGTCATCAGTCTGGCCTGTCTATGGGGCTTTTAGTTGTCCAGGCAGCAGACCTGTCGACCACAGCCCAGGCTGTGAGGGTGGGGTGAGCACCAGCAGGGAGAAGGCAAAGAAAGCCCTGGAAAGGAGCCAGACAGTACCAGGTGGGTGGGTGGCTGTTTGGCTGCCTGCCTGTCAGCTTGCCTGTATGGCCTTTTCACACTTAACATCAATACACATGCTAACACCAAAACACAAACAAACAAACAGACACCTTTACCAATGGACTCCCTGTGTGCAAGAAGGCAGGGCAGGGGGACAGACAGGGGCACTGAGCATATCTCTGCCTGAGAAGATTTTTCTGGAGGAAGCGCCTTCTGAATATTTGACAGAGTGTGCACTAAGGCTGACTGGGGACAGGCTCCTTCGGACCAAGACTCTTTTCCCTCGTCCTAGAGCAGCAACCATTCTTTGCTTGGTTCTGATCATCATGGGGTACATGGGGAAGGAGCTCCTGTCTCCTTGGGTACACCCAACTGTGTAAGCTTAGGCAAGTAATCTCCCCTCTCTGAGTTCCAGGGAGCTACCCTGGGAGCAGCTGTACTTGACAAGCCCTTGACAGAGGCGCTGCTGCAGGCCTTTCAAGAGGCCTCTGGGTAGGGCTGGGTCGCACAGCAGAAGATAAGGGCTTACAGAGGCAGTCCTTTCGGGTGCTTAGAAGACTCATGGGAAGTCAGGTCATGTGATGACCACAGCCACCCGCTAGGTCCTCTCTTTAGCCTTCGGTAGTCTGGGGCTATAGAAAGGGATTCCCACCAGGAAAAGGCAAGGAGGATGCATCCCAGAGGGCCTTGGGTGGGGTGAGAAGAGCTTAGCACCACCTACTCTTTGGCCCTGAGGCCCTGCAGAGCCACAGCCTCCCCCTGCCCTACCTGTTACACCACATGCTTCCCGACAGGGTCAAAAGGGCCTGTACCTTCCCCTTTGCAACTATTTCTTAGGGTTAGCATCCAAGTGACCTTGTTGGCTACACCCATCCCTTCATTCTCCAGGGGCTGGGCACTCCACATAAGAGCTTCTAGAAGCTTCTCTGTACCCTTTCCTCAGGACGCATTCACATACCACCTTAGTCTCCTTTTGGGCCTACAGCATGCTCCTTGGAGGCTGACCCCAGCCTGTCAGACTCATGAAGAGGGAAATGAATCACAGCAAGGTGCATAGGAGCCAACAATTGGCCTGGAATGTCAGGGCTGGGAGGGGCCATGGAGCTAATCAGGGCCTATTTCCTAGACAGGGTGCTGAGAAGAAGAGTGAGGAGCAGGGGCCCTTATGCAGGTCATGACCAGAACCTGTGCATCCCATTACTCAGAAGCCACTGATGGAAGCAGCTGCAACTCTCCTCAGCCAGGGAGACCTGCTGTGAGTGCCACCCTGCATTGTGCACTGTAAGCAACTGCTGTTTGCAAAGAGGACACCACACCCAGGAAGCATGAGCTCTGGACACTACTTTGCCACCAGAGGGCCCCAAGCACCAAACTCCCTAAGAAACAGAGGCCACAGCAACTGAGGCCTGACCCCTGTCATTGTAACACCATGGGTCCCTATAGGCTTCTTTCCTGCCTCAGTAGCTCCCCAGACCACCTTAGTCTGGCACAGGTCCGTATGCCACATGATCTCTTCCTCAGATCTGAGGTCCATGGGCTTGTTTCCTCCTCTTCCTCTTCCTCCTCCTCCTTCTCCCCCTCTCCCTTTTTTTCCTCCTCCTCCCTAGCTGAGAGCCCTTGGTGGGGGGGAAGGATGCCTGTGGCCACCCAGCTAAAGGCAAGCCAAGATGAAGGGCTCCACATACAAGCAACAGTGTGCACAGAAATACCAGGCTGGGTCTGGGTCTTGACCCAGACCTGAGACAGTTCAAGGGATAATGATGGCAAGACAGCCAGCAGATGACACCAAGGGGCCAGACTCCAGAGGAGATGGCATGTGAAGAAACCCCAAAGAGACTCCTCAAAATGTATTCTTTTCCAGAGCTGAAGAAGAGAGATGCTTTCAGGGGACATAAGGGAAAACTTGGCCATCCAAATAGTCCTGCATCTGCCTCGGTGCTGCTTCCATCATCTTGCCAGCTGTCTTTCTAGGTCTGCTGAACAACTGCCCAGTGGCCACTCCATGAGAGTAACAGACAATACAGTGCAGCCCCTGCATTCGGAAAGGCCAACCCCAATCAACCACCAGGAGCAGCTGCAAGCTCCACTCATGATCAGTTCCCCAAGGTACTAGCAAAAGCCATCAGAAAGCTCTCAGGGACTGAGCAAGCCAAGACTGTGAGAGGATGGAGACAAGGTGCTCAAGTTTAGGTTCAAGACCTGGGGAGGTGGGCAGTGTCTCTCAAATCCCTCTGCTAGTCACAACCAGGATCTCCAAGCAGCTTGACAGAGTATATAGAGTGGAACATCTGCCCTTGGCCTTGGCCACGGCCCAGCAGCAAGGCAGCTGAACCCCTGTAACCTCAGCTAGGAAGGGGGCTTCTTTCTATGGGGACACAAAGGGCTACAGGAAAGGATTAGGGTGAACCCAAGCATCAAAGGGCAGTGCCTGGGGGCCATGTCCTGACCCTGTCAGCCAGAGAAGGCCAGCACAGACACAGGAAGAGCTGCTCTACTTGGGCCAAGGCAGGGGTCTCCCAAGGAGGGGCCAGGATGTCCGGGCCTGTTTCCCCATACGCATGTGGGAAAACATACCCCAGAGCCTACAAGAGGTTGGCTGTCCCCTTTACTGTCCCCCACACCCACACATTCATTCCCTGCTTTTCAAGAACAGGCCTCTCCATCTAGCCACAAAATCATCACCTGATTTGTTCTAGAGTCCATGTTACCAAAAGCAGAGCCAGCTGCTTTTGCTACTTAGAGCAATACCAGGGGCAACTAGCATGACCATGTATTTGCTAAAGATGTGGCTGACCATGGCTTCTCTTGGAGACTGCATAACCCAGAGGGTCCTGCTCCCCTACTGATGGTGATAGAAATAAGGTCCCTTCCCCCAAAGTCTTGGCAAGGGACATGCTGTGCCCAGCATGGGTCTTCCCAACTTACTCCATCTCCCTTGTAAACTAAACTCCACGGCCAGCCAGGGCTAGGGCTGGGGAAGGTTGACCAACCACCACTCAGCAGCTAGCATCTTACTCCCTCTTCCTTAGACCACCAATCTAGAAAGTCACCAGGGTTCTGTAGCTCCAGGCTGCTGGGGAGGCTGGGCAAAGGCAGCTCTGCTGAGCAAACTTCCCGAGGGCTGAACAATCCAATTCAGGAAGAAAGCACAGTGTAAGCACAGACTTCCTCTGGGGCGGGTCAAGCCCTCTTCCTCCACCAGGGCCAGGCTACCACAGTCAGAAATTTAACGATGCTCATTCTAAGGAAGGACCTGCATCCCCAGGAGGATACCATGCAAGTGTCTGAAGGCTGCTCACCTTGGCAAATGGGGCTCCTGGACAAAGAGGTAATACGGTAGGGGCTTCTCCAGAACCCCACCTCTCATCTCAGGGATCTTAGGGTCCAGCAGGCAAGTGCTGAGGAGCAGCAAGCCATGTATTTTCTAGACATTCCTACAGTAGTAAGGTCCCGTGGGATCTTTGCACACTATTCCCTATGCCCCGAGAAAAGCCCACTACCGCTGCAGACACATACAGAGCCTCTATCTCCCAAAGTCTCAGGGGTCCTGGTGCTTTGGGAGGCAAGGCTGGGGGTTGGGTGGCCTTAAGGACATACCAAGAATGCCTGTGGGGACAGGGTGTCCTGAGATTTGCCTCCGCTACTATGGAGGATCTTTTTTTCCCTGTGCAAGGCAAGCAGCCATCCGAACTCACCTTTGTGAGCCTGGCTCTCGCTGTGCCTCAGAGAAGTAAACAGAACCCCGGACACCCAGTGAAAGCCCTGCTCAGGTGGCAAGACAAGCCACAAGGAGGTCACCTAATGGAGCTTTCAAAGCAATCAGCTGAGGGGTCGGCAGGGTAGAATCTGGAGCCAGAGGCTGGCAGGGCACCAAGAAGCTGAGCGCCAGGAAGTGCTGCCTCAAGGTGGCCAGAGGGAGGCAGCAAGGAGGGCAACCAGACCATTCCTGGAGATGACTTCCTGTGCCCCTGCCCTTGAAAACTGGAATGCCCTGCCCCTCTCAGGCAGCCTGTGAGAATAAGAGCCACCTGGTAGCAGTGAAGGCCAGGTGCAGCTCTGCTCCCTCCCCTGGTACCTAAAGCAGGTGCTGCTCGTGGACTCTTGATAATGTGTCTGCTGGGCTCAGGGCATCCAGTCCACTTTCATCAGCTTGGGCTACCGAAGCTATGGGCACTCCCCTGTGGACATCTTGGACAACACCAGTGCACCTGCCAACCTATCCTGTACATGTCCCTGCTGCTCTGAGTGCCCGAGATAGGAACACCCGCCAAGGCCTGGATGGGTTTGCACACAGACACCAGTCATTCCTGGGGGCTTCTGCGGAGTCTCTTGTCACAGCTGACCCACACCAAAAGGCCAGCTCCTGACTTGCTTACTACTCTTGTGAGGACTAACTCCTAAGAGCAGACCCTCCATCCCAAGAGCGTGGCGTGAGGGAAACTTCTGGGCTGGTGTACCCCATGTTCCAGGTGTCCCCCACTACATGCCTCCCTCTCAACCACAGCAGAGTCCCTGAACTTAAGGAACCCGCTTCCAGTCTGATTTCTGTTTCTGTGATTAGCCTTTCCTTGCCTCTTTCAGGGTCGCAGCTAGTGCACAGTGGCACCGGTTCAGAGGAATCACAAGTGCGGGGAGGTTACTCACACGGTGAAGTGGTACACGAAACACTTCCAGCCCGTGGGGCGCTCGAGGAAGTTGTAGACGCGGCCCTGGATGTGGGTGCGCGCCAGCAGCGGGCGGCGCGTGCTGTAGATGGAGACGCGCGGGTCAAGGCTCACCCGCGGCCGTGGTCCGAGGTCTGCGGGGGCCGCGGCGGGCGACACAGGTGGCGACATGGGGGACGGGGGTCCCGAGGCTCCGGGTGGCGCGATGGGCGCGTAGAGCGTGCCTCCCGCCGGGCCACCCTCAGCCAGCTCCAGTGAAAAGGGACACTTCTTGGCTAGCCCCGCGCTGCCCCGCCGGGCGCCCAGCAGGAGGCCCCAGCCCGCGCGCTTCCTCTCCGCATTGGGCGGGGACGAGGCCGAGTCCATGGCCAGGCAGGACCCCGGCACCCGCCGCGCCTCAGAGATGAGGTGAAGGCGGCACAGGGCGCTGGGCGCAGTGCAGGGAGCCGCTACTGCCGGCCCAGCCACGGGGGGCCGCTGTCCTCTCGGCCTGGGGGCGGGGGCGGGGCTGGTCCCCAGGGATGGCACGCCCCACCCCCAGGATGCCCCGCCCCTAGGCGCCACCAAGTGCCTACCTGCGGCCTGGCTCAACCAGCGGGCCACCTGCCACACCATGCCACTCCACTCCAGGCTGCTCGCGGAGCTCCTCTCGGTGCACACCTGCTGGGCGCACGTGTTTCCCGGCACTCCGAGGCCTGCCTGCTCTGCCAGGCTCTAGTGTCTTCCAACCCGGGACCAGCAGGTGCCACCACCAAGAACCAGGTGGAGCACAGACTCTGGCTTTCTCGCCATCTGAACCCGACCTAGAGAGGGAACGGGAGCCAGAAAGGAGGGCATCCAGGGCCACGCGTGGATGAGGATCACTGAGCGTCCTCTAGTGTCCAGAAGCCCCTGCTGGCTGCGGTGAATGCCAAATGTCTTCCCAATAGCTAATCGCTGCCCACTGTGGATGTGGGATTGAGGAGCTAATGACCGACCATAAGTGGCAACCAGTGAAAGCGGTTTAACTAGTTAACTAGATTGTGGTTTTTACTGGTAGACACAGTCTGTGCGGCTGCCTGGGCAGGTAAAGGGAGAGGCATTTGCTTTTCCTCAGAGTCATGGAGGAGCTTCTTGTCCTGGAACTGGCCTCCTGTGGTGGAGATAGGAATAGTCAGATTTGTGCAGCTGGCTCTTGGGAGCTGCCTGGGCTGAGGCTACACAGACCTTTGTGTGGGGTGAAAGGAGACCTGCATTCCAGGACAATGCACACAGATGGGACCAACATCTGCATCTCCATATTCCAAATACAGCAGAAGAAAAGTGTGCCTTCAATAAGCGCCCAGGTGACGGTACAAACCTACAATCTCAGCACTCTGGAGGTGGAGGCAGGAGGGTCAGGATCAGGAGCTCACGATCCTCCCAGGCTGCATGGCAAATTCAAGAGCATCCTTGGGCTACATCGGACCCTGCCTCAAAACAAAAAGCATTGGCACTAGATGGGCATGTAGAGAAGATGAAAGATCAGCCAGGTCCCCCTCTCACACTATGCACAAGAATAACTTCCAGGTAGAGTTCTTATTAGTGTCAGTTGTCAACTTGACACAGCCTAGAGTCATCTGAGGAGGGAATCTCAATTGAAGAACTGCCTAGATTAGATTAGCCTGTGGGTGTGTCTGAGGGGGGTTGTCTTGATCCTCTTAATCGATGTGGGAGAGCATTGCCTACTGTGGGTGGCTCCTGATCCTTGGGCAGGTGGTCCTAAGCTGTATAAGAAAGCTGGCTAAATCGGAGCCAGCTAACATGCAAGCAAGCACATGCAGTGTTCCTCTGGGGTTTCTGCTGTACTTCCTTGGCTGTGAATGAGTTCTTTGATGGGAAGAGATAGTGCTATGTGGAATAGTGAGCAGGCCTGCTTCCAGGTTCCTGATGGAGGTCCTGCTCTGGCCTCCCTTGAAGATGGGGCTGTAACCATGAAATAAAGCCTCCCTTCACCTAAGTTGTTCTTGATCCTAGTATTTATCACAAAAATAGAAGGGAGCTAGGACAGCTGGATCAAAGGCTTTGGTATGAAAGTTAAAATAAAGCTCTGCAGAAAGAACTTAAGGGTAAGGACTGCTGAGATAGCCAGAGGCAGAGTGTGTGCCTATCGTGTACAAGGCCCTGGGTCTGATGAGGTGGCAAGGAGAAGAGCATCTGCCTCAAGAATCGGTCACTAAGGGAAACATTTTCCACTGTGCTGTGAAATCCGGAAGCAGCAGATAAAACAGAAGGCCACCGCAGGGGAAGTAAGAGATGAGACAAGCTGGGGCAATCTCCACAGTTTTCACAACCACAGGCAAGGGATTAATATCATTAGTACATAAGGAGCGTCTAAAGCCAGACAAGACTGTGGCCGACAGTGCTTGGAAGAGTGGCCTGAAAGCAGGAGCAGCATACAGGGAAAGAAGTGTTTGGCCTTGGTGCCTCAGGGGAAAAAAAAAATGCTCAGCCTCAATCACAACAAGAAAATGCAAATTAAAAGTACACACTGATACCAGTGGCCCACTATCTGATTGGCAAAACTCCAGATACTTGACGGCACAATCTTTGGGAGAGGCCAGGGTGGCAGGTGCTTTTCTAATCACCAGTGGGAAGGGCATCTTGGCAGTCTGCAAAAGTGTATGTGCCCTTTGACCTGGAAATCCCACCACCAATAACCAACCTAAAGTCAAACGAGGGGGGAGGACAGAAACTGAAGCTGGGCATGGTGGGACACATCTATAATCCATATACTTGGGAGGTAGGAGAGGCAAGTATCGGGAGTTCAAGGTAATCCTCAGCTTCAAAGTGTTCAAAGTGAGTTCAAAACAAGTTGGAGCCATGTAAGACTCTGGAGAGAATGAGAGAATGAGAGAGAGAGAGAGAGAGAGAGAGAGAGAGAGAGAGAGAGAGAGAGAGAGAGAGAGAGAGAGAGAGAATAAGCACATAAGCCTTGTACTGCAACATGGCTTATACTAGCATGAAGGCCAGAGTTCAAATCCTACCACCAGCACAAATGCTGGGTGGGAGACTGTGTGTGCCTATAACCCCAGCACTGACGGATTGGAAGTAGGGGCTCTGGGACTTCTGGTTTCAGCCTAACTGAAAAATTCAAACTCTAGGTTGACCAAGAATTCCTTCATCAAGGGAACAAGGCAAGAGAGACCCTCTGCTGTCCTCTGCACATACTCACAGGTGCATACATCTGCACACACATGTAAATGCATCACACACACACACTCATACACACACACACACACACTCACACACACTCACACTCACACACTCTCACACACACTCACATACACTCACACACTCACACACTCACACACACTCACACTCACACTCACACTCACACACACACTCACACACTCACACACACACTCACACACTCACACACACTCACACACTCACACACTCACACACACTCACACACTCACACTCACACACACACTCACACACTCACACACACACTCACACACTCACACACACACACACAAACACACACACACACACTATAGTATCCTTCAGTTGGTTGACTTATCCTATAACACAGCCACAAATTGAACCAACCATCAGTATTAATATTGGCAGGGACCCACTCCAGATGCCCCCAGGCTAAAATCCTCAGTGCTCAAGTCCTTCATATAAAACAGTATAGTCTGTTCTTAGAAGCTACTACATCCTCCAGTATGGCTCAAACCATCTCTGGATTCCTCAAATTATCTAGCATAATGGGAATGCCAGGTTGAGTGTTGCTGCATTATACTGCTGGGGAAAGAATGAGAGTCTGCACTAATCCATTCCAGATGTAATTTGTTTTTCAAATATCTTCCACCTGGTGTGGGTTGCAGAACCTAGAGATATAGAGTGCCGACTGTCTGAACAAATCAAACATATATGTTTACATATCAAATAAGCAATCCCTTTGAGTTCCTTAGGAACCAAGATATAAAAGATACAGACATAAAATCAAAGAAGTACAAACAAATCTTTAAATGTGAGTTTGAAATATTACCATAATCTCCGTTATTTTCTTCCAAAATGACTTTATAGTTATATTCACTAAAAGCTTTGAAAGGAGCAGGCTGAGGTGGCAGCTTAGTTAGCACAGTGCTTACTGTGCAAGTGTGAGGACTGGAGTTCAATCCCTAGAACCCTCATAAAAATGTGGGGCATAAACTGGGCATGGTGGCTCATGCCTGTAATCCCAGCAGTCAGGAGGCAGAGGCAAGCAGATCTCTATGAGTTCAAGGCCAGTCTCCTCTACACAGTGAGTTCCAGGACAGCAATGACTATGTAGAGAGACAGTAATCAAGGTGGACTGCCCCTCAGGAACAACATCAGAAACTTGACTTCTGGCCTCCATACATATGTACACCATTCACACACACACACACACACACACACACACACACACACACACACACACACACTTTTGGAAAGGTCTGAGTAACAGTAGAAGAATTCAAACAGCAGGAGCAATTATGGAAGCCTTATATAGAGACTCACATCTGTAATCCCTAAATCCAGAAAACTGAGGCAGGAGGGTTTCCATGAGTTCAAGGTTAACCTAGTCTACAAAGTGAGCTCCTATCTCCAAAAACAAACAAAAATTTAGATTAAAGCATGCCAAATATCCTAAAACCCAATTTGTTCAAAATGAGACTTGGAAAGTCCTCATTGTCCTTGGAAGGTTGCTTAGGTCATTGTTCTGAAAACTAGAGAGGGGTGGGGTAAAATGTGGCCTGCCTTGCCTTCTCTGTACCAACTTCAGGGTGGGAGGAGGCCATGCCTGCCAGAGGTACACACGGAAGAATGTGTGGATTGGAGTCTGTGACGCAGGAAAACTGCCTTGCACCGATCAACAGGAAGAGGATAGGGAGTCAGGTGCAGGTTAAACCAGGCTGCTTCTGAATTGGGGGTTGTTGGAGCTACAGTGAATACACAAATTATACTAAGCTCTTTACTTTTGTGTACATTTCCATGTTTTTCAATTATACTAATAGCTTCCCAGGTCTGTCCTGGGGGAAGACGCAAAGAGGGATGTATTCTCTCTTAGGACCTTCGAGATGGCACAGTGGGTACAGTTGTTTGCCACTGAGTCTGACAGTCTGAGTTGGATCCCTGAGATTCACATGGAAGGAGAGAAAGATACCCACCTCTGTCTTCCACATGAACGCCCTGGTATGTGCATTTGCACATACAACAAATAAAGGTTTTGTTTTATTTAAGAGTCTTGGGGATGCCTGCTCTGCTCTGGACAAGGAATCTGTTTTGGAGGACACTGAAGCAGAAGGGAGGCTGGGCAAGGGGCTGCTATGAGGTCTTTGCTCTCTCCAAAAAGCTAAATGGAGAACAGAGCATGGTGGCTGAGCAGGGTAGGAACTAAGGACATGGTACTCCAGGTGTACTGTTGCGCACAGAGCTAAGACAGACCAGGCTCAGGGTGAGGCTAAAGCTGAAGCTGAGAAAGTAAAGGCTGGTGGCCCCAGATCAGGACACAAAAAGCCCTGCGTATGTGTGGGTAGCAGGGTGGGACCAGGCCCGCGGTTACTGTGGAAGTGGATGAACACTCCATTAGTCAGAAAGAGAAAAAACTCCTGTGGTAGAGAATGAATAGATTGCTTAGGCCATGGAGGTCTGAAACTCTGGACATGGGACTCTGGGGCACCTGATCACTGTTAAGACTCTTCCTTTGCCAAGGAAGCACCTCCCACTCCCCAGTCATCAAGGGCATATACACACCCCACCAGACTTCACCCTGGAAGAGCACCTTCTCGCTACCTGTCACCAAGCCAGAGATGTTATGGAAATCTGGTACCCACCATTCTACATGCTGACTTTCTAAGAACTCTTTGCATCCCATCACCCACTCATTCCTTGTTCCTCTGGTGAGCTCAGAGCGCAACAATGGCAGGTGTCTCTGAGGCTATCATGAGGATAGGGAAACTAGGGCAGATATCTTCTATGAGGACCAGAGTCTGTGTACTAGCCAAGGGCTGTTGAGACAGCCTTCCAAAGGCTTTCCGGGTGTTACTTTTCTTCAGATTAATTTCCATTCATTCATCCCCAAAGTCTTGTGTGCACTGCCATGGAGCCAGTATGTAAGGGTGAGTAAAATGGTGAGCAGACTTGTCACAACCTAGAATTATCTGAGATATAACGCCTTAATTGATCAATTGCCTAGACTGGATTGGCCTAGCAGCATGTCTGATGGGGAGGGGGTGGTGTCTTGATTGCTAATTGATACTCAGAGACCTAGTTCAGGTGGCACTGTTCCCTGGGCAGGTGATCCTGGGCTATGTAAGAAAGCTAGTTAAGCATGAGCTTGTGAGTGAGACAGCAAATTGTGTTCCTCCGTGATCTACTTCAAATACCTGCTTGTGTTCCTACCCTGAATCTCCTCGATGATGAACTGTGACCTGGAAGGAGAGATGAAGCCTCTCCTCCCCTATGTTGCTTCTGGTCAGTGTTGTGTCACTAGAACACTCACTGAGGGCTCAAGGTAGCTCCACAGGGACTCTTCACTTAACCCGGAGAATTGTTGTCAAAGCTCTCGGCATGTAGTGGACACTCAGTGCTAAATAGATGAGTGGACAAGGGAAGGCACGAGGAACAGGAGCTTCCCACTGGGGGCCACTGATATCTCTCTGTGGGTCCTCCTGGCTGGTAACTATTCTTGTGTGTGGGACACCCAGCAGTGGGGCTATATTTCTATCTCTCCTGCACCTCACAGGCAGCAGCACATAAAGATCCATTATCTCAGTCACCTTTCTCTCAGGCCTGGGAAGGGGAACCTAGGATCTTCTAGGCAAACACTGAAGTGGTGCTACTGGACAAGGTCCAGCACTATTCCCTCCCATGAAGGGACATTAGGACAAAGGCAAGATTGGGCTTGTCCTGAGTCCTCCAGGCCTGATGGATTGTCCTCCCACCCACACTGTATCTGGTCCTTTCACCAGGTGCATGGAGGACCCAGTGTGCTCTGAGAAGGCTGGACAGACAATCCAAGCCCACATTCATGGAGAAAGTTGCCCTGTGAGCCAGTCCTTATGCATATGTAGAGTCAAAGAGTGGGGGCTCCTTGAGTGTTCCCCTCTCACGGAGCCCTGAGAATGGGTCTAGACCTCACTGAGACAGAAGTGTTAGGAGTTGGCATGATGTCATTCTACCACCCCTTACTCACAGGCCACATCCACCCACATTCTTCTCTTCCAAGATGCCAAACTGGGAACCGGCTGGGAATACCGAGGGTCATGTGCAAGTGTGTATAGTGTGTATGTGTATTGAACTTATGTAAACAGCCCTTTGTGAGCTCCCTTTTGTGACTGCTCCAAGGACAGGCTCCTAAGAGCACAGTGGGAAGGGTGTGCTCAGAGGGGAGCCATCCGATAAGAAGGCAGGAACCACCCACAGGGCCACAGCTCTATCCAATTTGACAAGGTTGTATGAGGGTCACTTGGTGACCAACTTTCTCTGCAAACTGCACCCCCTCATTTCCTCACCAGCACCAAGTCAGTGGTGAGGTCCCAGGAACTTATCACAGTGCTTACCTTTAGCCTGAAATGAGCCCTCTGGTAAAACTGCCTCCAGCCTCCGGAAAGCCATGTATACCTCTGAGGCCAAGCCTAGCCATGGAAAGCCATTCTAGACATTGTTCTGGAGTCAGCATTGATCTTCCAAATCTAAGGAAAGACATTTAAAAAAAATGGGGACTGTGGGCATTTGCCCTATGCTGGGAGAGTCAATTCTAGCAAATACTGAAGGGTCCCCTTTCAGGGAGCTACCATCACTTGCCTCAGAACACTCTTCTTCCAAATGGGTGTCATGGAGGGCAGCCCCAGGGACTCAAAAGGTCTCAGACTTCCTCTGGTAATTGCCTGTTTAAGAGCACAACCCACCACACTCAGGATTCCTTGGTTGGTAACCCCCCAAGATACCTCTAGCCCATCAGAGCACCTGCCAAGCCATCAAGCCTTGACTGATAGAAATATGTTGGACATCCCTAGCCAAATTCAGTGCTATGGTGAGCAGAACCTTTGTCCTCATTGGCCAATTTGGCAACACAGCTGGAGGGGCTCACCATTAAAAGCCACCATGGCCCCCACACAAGGCTGGAACTCAGAGAAGAGCAAGGCAACTGAGGAACAGAAGAGGAGACAGGAATGATTCAGTTCCAGTAGCATCAGTTAGATACCTACTGCATTTCTAACCTTGCTAGTTACACTGTAGGGAAGGCTGGAGCAATGGCCACAAGGCCCCAGCTTTGGGAGATAAAGTTCTCATCTGTGAGATACATGGATACAGGGAGGAAGTCCTGAGAACCTCACATGCCACTCGGGTGCTCTGACCAGCCCTAGCCCTTATGTGACCCAGAGACTGTGAAGCAGCTGCAAATATTCCCATGTGTGGGCATAGTGTGACAGGGAGCTGACTCATCTCAGTGAGCCCAGCCCCACAGAGGCTGCTGAATGTGAATGAGTGACTGGAGAGACAGGAGTGGGTGGCTGCATGGGCAGATGGGTGCTGGGATGTTGACAGTTAAGTGAATAGTATGTGGGAATTTGCATGGATGGATGAGTGGGTGAATGGATGAGATGAATGGATGGATAGATAGATGGATGGTAATAACCAGGCAGATAGAGGCATAAGTGAGTGGATATAAGGATAGGTGGATAATTAGATGGATCATAGATGGTGATGAGTGGTAGATAGATGAATGGGAAGGTGGATAGATGCTGTGGTGGTTTGAATGAAAATGGCTCCCATAGGACCACAGTACTGCTAAAAGGTGTGGCCTTGCTGGAGTAGGGGTAGCCTTGTTAGGGGAAGTTTGTCAGTGAGTGTGGGCTTTGAGTTTTCAGAAGCTCTGCTATATGACTGAGATGCTCTTTCAAGAGCTGGGCCTGCCACGAGATGGCAGGAGAGGTCAGGGGCCACAAGGCCTGGCAGGAGCCTTGACTTGGACCCTCACTCAGGTCCTCTGGCCTTGGTCTTGGGAAATGCTTTCCCTCCCCCAAAGTATGCAGGGGGGCATTTGGTGCAGGGTGCTGCAGGCTGGGGAGGCTGAGAGGCCTACCAGACTTTGGCCTCTTCTCTTCCAGCCTAGATCTAAGTGTCAGCCTCACAGACAGCACAGGCTACACAAGAACACTGGCTCTCATGGATGCTAGGCTTGGCTTTTGAGCAGGTGGGCATGTCAGGTGGCTAGTGAGGCTGTACAGTCAGTGGTTAGGAGGAAAACTGCTACCCTGGGGACACAAACTGGGGTGGGAGCTGCCCTTGCTGGAGTCTTGTCCTCTGGGACACAGCCTCACCCTAGGAGAAGTATCCTTCTGTCACTGGCCAGAGCAACCACAAAAGAGACAGAGGCAAAACCACGAGAGACAAAAGCAGCTACCAGCTAAGCCATAGTGAGCAATGTGGGGGCTGTTGAGAGCAATTTGGATGTCCCTCCCCCATGGCACCTTGAATCTCCTTCCCCTTGTCACAGGACTCACAGCTGGGTGCATGTGGGGCAGCTGAGCTTTGCCCAATGTCTATCTGCCCAGGGTCCTGGAACGGCTGGGAAGCTCTTTCCCACTAAATGGCTGCCTCTCCAGACCCTAGGCCTCCACAGGCTCATGCATGTTCATATGCCCAGACACACAACTGCCTTTGAGCACATGTTCTGTATACAGTCATGTTCTGCACTTGGGAATGGCTGTGACTGCCCAGGGTCCAACAGTCCTATGGGGGCAGCTGCTGATGGAGAAATGAGGAAAGGTCATTTGAGATTGCAAGACAACGCTGAGCAATATCACCAGGGTGCCTAGAAGGAGAGCTACAAGGATGAAGGGTCTCGAAAGGACATAGGAGCCTGTGGTGACAGGGAGCCTGTAGGAGATACTCCACAGTGCTTCAAGGCAACAGAAGCAGAAGTGCCAGGGCCTCTCTTGATTATCAGGGCAATAGGGGCCGTGGAAGCTTGTGGGTAAGGAGACACAATATGCTACTGGCCTGCGAATGGCTAGGGGGTGTTTGCTGCAACCCTTCAAATGTCCAAAGGATGGAGATAAAGGGGCAGCGCCAGATGGATGACGGGTTGTGGAAGAACTTCTATTCTCCATATACCTCAGACACAGTGGGAGCCACAGGAAGACCAGGCCCTGGGTTGCTGGGTGGGTATGAACTCAGGCTGGACCTTGAGAATCCAATGGACTCTGGCCTTGTCCAAGGAAGTCTAGCCCTTCCATCTAGGTCCCCAACATACCCCCTCCTCCAGAACTGGGCCCTCTAGCTTTCTAGACTTGAGAGCTTGTGGTCCCTGCCCTGCAGAGTCCAAGTATCTGGTACTAGTTCTGAGCCTCTGGCCCTAGCCCACCTGTAATTCCAGAAGGATCCAGGGTAACACTATAGGCACCCTCGGGAACATGTCAGTCCAAATGGGCATGTAACTGTGGCCCTCTCAGGGCAAAGCTAGGAGACCCCTGTCCTGACTCTGCATATGGTCTCAGCGCCCTCTGGTGGTTAATGTTGGGTCCTTGGCTGCTGCCCAACCCCCAACTCCTACTCCTGGGGCTCATGGCAGTGGAATGATGGGGGGGGGGGTGTCTGAGGGAAGGGCTCATGGAAACACTGGCAGGAGTTGTTAGGAGGGCCCTTCCTCCCCAGTTACCCACAGCTGCCTGGAAGCTGGGCTCAAGGATCGCTGTCTACAGGCGGAGAAACTGGGACTCAGAGTGTTGAAGGAGCTGAATGGGTCAACAGGAGGGCAGCCAGTGTCAATCATAGGAAACATGGTCTGTCCCACAGGCATTAGTCCTGAGCCCTGATGTAGAGGCAGTCCTCACTCCGCCCCCCGAGGCACTGGCTGACTGGTGAGTAGACTGTACTCAGCTCACCCACATGGTGGGATTCCCCAGGAGGATAGAACACCACAGAGCAAGGCAGGCATCTCCGGACCTCCTGGCGCCCGAGGGGAACAGTTCACCTGCCTGCCTGTCCTCCTTGGGACACCCTTGCATGGGTCACATAGTCTTGATACAGCTCTTGTTTCCTCAACTAGAGAAACTGAGGCTTGGTGAGAAATGAGGCAGAATTCCCATCTGATCTCACGTTGGAGCGTAGTTACCCAGTCTTCATTGGCCACACCAGGCTGAGCCCATGGAGGGAAGGGACAGGACCATGCCCTCTTAGTAGTGGACGCAGCTTCCTTACCAGCTTGAATGTGCTCACAGACCAATGGCACCAATCCTGCCCTTGATGGCTGGGTGGTAACCTATGTTCACTCCGCCCAGCTTCCCGAGACATCATTGGCTGCTAGTTGCCAGGTGTGGTGTGTGCGGGGAGCAAAGGGGGACACTGCCTCTGGTAGGTGAGTGGCTCCACCATTCAAGGCCAGCAGCCACATGCCAGGAGTCTGGAAGGAACAGACAGGTAAGCTCACACCAGGGCCAGCTTGCACAGGGAGTGGAGCTCCTCTGTGGAACAGGTAGGAAGGACAAGCAGGAGCTGAGTTCTAGCTACACTCCTGCCTCATGTGCTTCTTTTCTCAGCTTTATCAGGGACGGGGCCTCTCTTTCCTGTAGCATCAGAGGAACAGGTCTACCATGGACAAGGGAAGGGGCTACCCATTGTTTGGGAGGATCTGGGTGGAGAGCAATCCAAACTGTGAGCCTCAGGCTTGGGGATTACATCTGCCAGAAAGTCAGTCAGGACTCAGAGGCTGGGCATGTGGGGAAGGGGAGAGAAGAAGCCAACTCCTCCTAACTGTGTCTATGTCAGGAATGCCAGGGGTCCTCACTGAGGGAGTAAGAAGTGCCATGCTATTTCATGCCTGCATGTAGTGGCCTTACCACCCTTCTTATCGTTGTGGTTTTACTACATATCACTGTAAACTGGTACAGAGTTTGGGAACAAATAGGGTTAGGACACCAAGGTCTGGGTGCCAACTCTGTCATGCCATGGGCTCTTCGCATATTAGGGGGTGAGAAGTGTAATTAGTCCAGGCTATTTCTTCACCACTTCAGCTAGTAAGAGCCCCCAAGGTCTCCACTGTCCTGGGATTAAATGTCTGTTTTTTTCCTCAGAGTTCTGGCATTGGATAATGCCCAGGGTCATGTAGCTCAACCTTACCTCACCCCCATGCCACCCCCAAAACCAGCAATAAAGAGGAGGTGTTTAAGACCCAGACATCTGCACATGCAAATCCTATTTGCATGCCTTCCCTCTTGGTGGCCACATTTGCCTGGTACTTGGCACCTGTCCAAATGCTCCTTTGCACCAGCCTGGTGGGGAGAGCATGGCCTGGCAGTTCTTGAGTATTGCATCTACCTCCCATGGCATCCAGAGGTCCAGAACAGTCATCCAGTCTATCCTGAAGCTAGGCAAGGTGACCTGGTTGGCAGGTCCAGTACACTGCCCATAGGTAGGGGTGTATTGTTGAGCCCCTTACTGTAAGACACTCTCTGGGGCCTAGTCCTTGAGAAAGAAACACCCAGGAACCCAGGGAGCTCCAGAGAACTCCCCTCATGGCTCAAATGAGTCTGTCCATGACCTCACCATCAAGACCAAAATGAAGAGAAGAATGGGAGGTCCCATCCACAGCCCAAAGACTAGAAATTAACATGGCTCTCATACCCCAAGCCAGGGTGTGTACATACATACATACATACATACATACATACATACATACATACATACATATCTTGAGTCACTTCTCTTACTGCATAGCACATGCCCAGATATGGCTAAGGAAACTCTGTTTCCAATAGTGGGACTTATTGCAAGTGGCATGGTCCCCACACAGACCCTAAGACTTTGTCTGGAGACGGGGTCTTTGTAGATGAGGTAGAGGAAAGGTGAGTACCCAGTAATGGGGTCCTTAGAAGGTGAGGAGATGACAGACATGTTCAGGCACAATTACATGACTACGGAGGCAGGGACTGGGACCATGTGGCCACAAACCAAGGGATGCCTGGCACCCCCATGAGCTGAAAGACCAGGGAAGATGTCTTCAGAGCCATGGGGAAGGCCACAGCCTGACCATGCTTGGATTTTGGGTTTCTGTCCTAATACTTTAGGAGTGTAACTCAGTTAGATCAGGACTCCAAATTTGTGGTCCCTGTTCCAGCACACAGAGGCAGGCCTGTGACCCTAGCCAGATTCCCACAAGAAAACTATAGGCTGTTTGTTTCTGTAGCTAGAAGGGCTTATTCAAATCCTGCCCTCCACAGGCTCTGGGTGTGAGCTCCTGTTGTGGGTGGGAAAGATTTACATTTCCCATTACTGGGGCAGGATGGGCTGCAGAGGACCCAAGGACCCAAGGAACTGAGAAACTGTGTTTGGCTTTAGGAACCAGATACAAGGGAGGGAACTTGCTTATGGCCACCCATTGGTCCTTAGAGACTTCCTTCATACAGGGCCATACACTGGAAGGTCAGGGTGACAAGCCACTCTGGGTCTGGAGACCCAAGGTGAAGCCCAGGTATTCTAGTTTGCTTTCTGATGCCAATGATAAACACCATGGCCAAGAGCAACTTGGAGAGGAAAGGGTTTATTTCAGTTTGCAGCCTGCATCCATCATAAAGGGAGCCAAGGCAGGAACTCAAGGCTAGAATGCAGGGCAGGAACTGAAGCTCCTTACTGGCTTGTTCCTCATGGCTTACCCAGCTGCTTTTCTTATAGAACTCAGAACCACCTGACCAGGGGTACTACTGACTGCGGTAGGCTGAACCCTCCCACATCCATCAGCAATTAAGAAAATATCCCACAGACTTGCCTACAGGGCATGTGATGTAGGCATTTTCTCAATTAAGGTATCCTTCTCCCAGATAACCTCAGCCTGTGTCAAGTCAAAAAAACTAACCAGCACACCAGGTGAGGGAGGCCCCAAACCCCCTGCCATGACACCCAGAGCAGACCCAAGAAGTCCGTGTCTGCCCAAGCCAGACAGGCTACATGGAGGAGCCTTCCTACCTCTGCCGCCTCTGAGGGTCCTACCTTCAATTCCACCCCACACTCACCTTGGGTAAAGAGCTCATCCTACTCCGAGCAACAGCTTAGCACATCCCAATCACACCTGCAGCAACATGATACTGTGCTCTTATACCAAAAGCAATAAGAGTTATTTAGTTTATACTGAGCAGAATATGAGTGGCTGTGGCCAATGAGGCTCCAAAGAACAGTGCCACTGTGGCCATAGTTACACAGAACAAGTGACAACAATAAGTCAAGACATTTATCAAATACATTGGTGGGAAGACCAGGTAGATAGGTTACTGCCCCGTGGAGAATCTCTGCTATAGGCCTCAGATGCTTTCTGATGACATTCTTGCCTTCCAGGTTGGTACAAGCTTAGGGTCTGCTGAGAATACAGTCTGTACCTGGTAAATGGATGTTAGGTCAGACAACAGAGGTGGGCAATAAATGCCTATTAGGGCTGCTGAAGATAGCCCAAGTTAATTTGAGTCTGGATCCATAACACTTCAACTTCCAGGACCTTCTAATGAGTCAGTCATCTACAGAATCTCTGTCACAGGTAAACTTCAGCCCATGTCTACAAGGACCGAACTTCTATAGAAGGTCATGTGCACAGTGCCAGGGGTTAGGAGTCAGATGTTTCTTTTGAGGTAGCACCATAACTGTGCTGGTTCTAGAGGCATGTGGGGAGGACTTTGGTCTCAGCCCCTTTCCAGGTTATCCACAGAAGCAGGAAATAAATCTCCCTCATACCATATGCCACCCTGCCCCCTCCTTCTCAGTCCCATGTATACACGGTATCTCCCTGCAAGAAGTTCAGAGTGTGGAGTGCTATCATGAAGGCACCCCAAAGCTGGGCACAAGAGACAGCATGCAGACCTGGGGATTATGGAGAAGTGGTGTGTAGAGATCTGTCAGGAGTCAGATAGGAGCCCTCCAGCTCCAGTGGAGCCCAGGGAAGTCCTTCCAGTGTGTTCTTCCTCCCTGGCTGGACAACTGCTTTCAGGAGGGCAGATGTAGGAGCAAATGCATATTGAGGGCAGGACAATGCTGTGCCCTAGAGATTTTGTGCAATTGCCAGAGAAACACAGGAAACCTGTAGGACACACAGCTGTGTATCACACAGGCCAGTCCACTCTCAAGTCACTGCAATGAAGGGTGGAGCTGAGGGGCTTGGCCTGGCCTGGTGGGTGGGTGAGAGAGGACCTGAGCCCAGACAGGGTGAGAGATGGTGTAGGCAACCTCTTCATCATCTGTTTGCCAATGTGGGAACTTGAAGAGAAAGAGCCTGGTGGTGTCCTGGCTCTGCCTCTGAGGCCAAGGGAGCAGGACAAGGCTCCCTGTTCCTCCCTCTTCCTCCCTGTTCTCCCCACTGCTCTCTTCACCTGCTACCCTGCACCAACTTCCCATCTGCCTTCTGTCTCTGCCTTCTGTCCTTCTTTTGATTCCTAGCCTTCATCTCTGTCTCCTTTCCCTGGCCTCCTCTGGACTTCCAGGCCCACCTAGGTCCCTCTTTTTCTCCACTCTGTCCTCCCAACCCCTTTAGGTCTGAGCTAGATACCTGCCTTCTTACCTATCCTGCCTTCTGCCCAGGTGCAAACCAAGACATCCTCAGACCTTCTCTGGGGCAGTCTAGGGTGTAGCTCCCTTGGGTTAGGAAACTGAACTTAGTCTTTGGGGGTTTCCACAACACCCCCTGAAAAAGCTTCTGGAAAACCATGACAGGTGTGTCAGAGTCCAGATGCCCAGAGTTCTGTAAGTGTAGGGAACAGAGGCAGGCATCTGGGTTTGCTGTGCCCCTATCCCCAGTGGGGAATGAGTCTGACTCTAATTACAGCTACTCTGAGGAAGGTGGTAGGGCCATGGCAGGTGAGACCAGCAGGTAGACAACCACCTCACATCAGCTGGGATGTGCCTTCCTCGTGAAGAGAGGAAGAGGGTAACTACTCCACTCTCTGGGTTCTATCATATGTCTAACAGAGAAGCCACCATGCAGACTGCCCAGAGCTCTTGCCCCGGAAGCCCCCCAGATACTGGTGATGGGTGGGAGCCAGTCCTATGCCGGGGAGAGGTCAACTTCGGAGGGTCCGGGAAGAAGCGAGGCAAGGTAGGAGCACCATGCACCTGGGTGACATCTACCATGCCTGGAATCCCCAAGTCTTACTTCCCCCTCAAAGCCCAGTACCAGGGCCAGCTCACCCTGGGCTGCTCCTTATGATCTGAGTTCAGAGACCCTGACCAGATGGGCAAAAGTTGAGAGCTGCTTCCTGCCCTTGTGATAATGGGAACCTTGAAGTCCAGGACTCACTTCCTACTCACAAAGGGGAGATATACTGCAATGGCCCATAACACACAGAGACCTTACCCCAAAAGGGTCTAAAGCCCACCTCCTGTGCCCTGCCCTTTCCCATAAGCCCAGCCTCCTCCCCCATACCCAGAATCCCTTGAGAACTCCCTCCAACCTAATATTTACCATATGTCCAGAATCCCCCAACCCAGTGCTGGCTAGCTGTGCCTGAACCCTGAACCCACCCCACCCCCACCCTGCAGTTTGTAAAGGTGCCAAGCAGTGTAGCCCCTTCTATGCTCTTTGAACTCCTGCTCACCGAGTGGCACCTGCCAGCCCCCAACCTGGTGGTGTCCCTGGTGGGTGAGGAGCGACCTTTTGCTATGAAGTCCTGGCTTCGGGACATCCTGCGGAAGGGGCTGGTGAAAGCAGCTCAGAGCACAGGTAAGGCTCTCCCTGGGCTGGGTCTGTCTGGCCCACTGCCCTGCTCACTGCCAGGATTGGGGGGGTGCATTCCTCCCTGACATTTTCCCTACTCAGCCACTTTTGGCGGTGCCTAAGGAGGCCATGGGAGCCATGGGGATGTGGTGCAGGTGAGCTTAAAGGCTTTGGGCAGCTGATCTGTGGTGGCTAGAAGCTGGTCCTCCCTGAGAGCTACCCACTCCACTCACAAGCCATGGCCTCCCCACACATCCTTGGGGAGAAATCTGATAACTTGTAGATATCAGAAACAAACCCTTGAGCTTTATTTTTAAAATGTATAGGTCCAGGGGATATTCTACTTTTATTTCTGCTGTGATAAATACCATGTCCATAAGAAACTCAGGGAAGAAAGGATTTACTTGGCTTACAATTCCAGGTCACAGCCCATCATTTCAGAGACACGAAGGCAGAAATTTGAGGCAGCTAGTCACATCCTATCCACAGCCAAGAGCAAAGAGAATAAACACATCTTTATTCACTTGTTCTCATCAAGCTTTCAAGCTTCCTCCTTTTTGTGCAATTACTTTGGCGTCTAGAGAATGATGCCGCCCTCAGTATGTGGGGTCTTTCTATATGACTTAATAATCTGGCACAGACATACCCACGGACCAAGCTGATCTAGGCTAAGATTCTCTTCCCAGGTGATTCTGGGTTGTGTCAAGTTGATGGTTAAAAACTGAGCAGCACAGGAGCCAGAGAGATGCTCAGCAGTTAAGGGCCTGCATGGCCCTTGCAGGAAACTGGAGCCTTGTTCCCAGCACCCATGTCAGGCAGCTTGAAACTGCATGAAATTCTAGGGAGATTCAACACTCTGGTCCCTCAGGCAACTTCAGTCATACACATATAATGAATACACTCACATCATTAAAAATAAATTTGCTGCCAGGCAGTGGTGGCACCACCTTTAATCCCAGCACTCAGGAAGCAGGGACAGGTGATCACTGTGAGTTTGAGGCCAACGTGGTCTACAGAATGAGTTCCAAAGGAAAAAGAAAAATAAATAAATAAATAAAACTGACCAGCACAAGGCGATATTTCAGTAAAGACCAGAGTTCAGTCTCCAGCACCTATACAGAAAGTTGGGCATGAAGGCATGTACTTGTGATCCCATTGTAAAGGCAAACAGATAAGGAAGGCCCCGTAGCTTGCTGGCTTGTCAGACTCACCAAATCAGCGAGCTCCAGGTTCATCAGAGACTATCTTTTTTTGTTTGTTTGTTTGTTTTGGTTTTAGTTTTTCGAGGCAGGGTTTCTCTGTGTAGCTTTGGAGCCTGCCCTGGAACTTGCTTTTTAGACTAGACTGGCCTGGAACTCACAGAGATCTGCTTGCTTCTGCCCCCTGAGTGCTGGGATTAAAGCCATGCACCATCACTGCCTGGCCATCAGAGACTGTCTTACACAGACAAGATGGATTGCACCTTTGGCCATCACATGCACTTGTCCCCACATAGGTGCCCTGTACACCCAGCAGGAAGGTTGGAGGTTCTGAGTCTCTCATTGCAAACGTGATTAAAATAAAAGAACAATTTGCAGTCAGATGCAAGTGGGAACTTTGTCATCCAGATCCTTGCCTAGAACAGGCTACAGGGCAGCATCCATGACGAATCTTGGAAAAGGTCACTGTCTACCACATACACATACTAAGGCTCAGGGAGGATCTCCATCAGCTTCAAAGTGTCCTCTGTAGCTGGGCATGGTGGTGTAAACTATATTCCTAGTAAATGGAATGCTGAGGCAGGGGAATTACTTCTAGTTACAAGCTAGACTGCACTATAGAGACCCTGTCTGTGGGGGGGGAGCATTTACAGTCACCTGATTCTCAGGTCACTGAGTAGTGTGAATATAGCTAGGGGATGGAGTTGAGCCAGCCAGCTGAAAGGACTCCAGGACTTTTCTCTCCCAACTCCTATAGGTGCCTGGATCCTAACCAGCGCCCTCTGTGTAGGCCTGGCCCGCCATGTTGGGCAGGCTGTGCGTGATCACTCTCTGGCTAGCACATCCAGCAAGGTCCGTGTAGTGGCCATTGGAATGGCCTCTCTGGACCGTATCCTTCACCGTCAGCTTCTAGATGGTGTCCAGGTTAGTGATAGGTTTATGGGTCCATGCTGCTAGAGCCCAGTACGCTTGGGTAGGTAGAGAACGCTATGGAGAGGCTGGAAGGCTATATTACCCCCAGAGGCTCTGAGATATTGAGAGCTGGGGGAAAAGTGTGGGCTTCACTGGGAAGAAAGACAGTGGTTCCACAGGCTCAGCACTCCCCAGCAGGTGGCAGCATCACTCAGGAATAAGGGTGCACTCCTCTAGGGAGTCAGACTGATTGTCCTCTGGGACCAGCCTGGCTGGAAGGCTGTCCTCAAGTCCCGGGAAACCCTGGCCAGGTGGCTTCTTCTCTCTGGTATTCATTCACATCCCCCACTCTGTGGACTGTGTAAGGCATAACCAATGAGAAGCCCAGGAGGCCCCACTGAGGTGAAGCCTGGACCCCAGCCCAGAATAGTCTAGAAGGTGGAGCTTGCACAGCCCTGGCCCCAGCTGTTTCCATGGTTCACTCATTCCAGAGAGGCCCCCCGGCCCAGAAGTCCAGCCTCCCTCTGCCTGAGGGGTGGGGACTCTGAGGCCTTGCTGAAGCCTTGCCCCGGGCCCCAGCATGGCGCTCACAGCACAGAAAAGCAAGGCCCAGCCAAAACTGCTCCTGAGGTCCCCACCTCTTCTTGTCTTCCCAAACGATTGACACAGGAGGATACCCCGGTCCACTACCCTTCAGATGAGGGCAGCATCCAGGGACCGCTCTGCCCCCTGGACAGCAATCTCTCCCACTTCATCTTGGTGGAGCCTGGCGCCCTCGGGAGTGGGGACGGTTTGGCAGAGCTACGGCTGAGCCTGGAGAAGCACATCTCTCAGCAGAGGACGGGTTATGGGGGTAAGGCTCACACCAGCTGCACAGAGCAGCATCTTGGGGATGTGGACATGGAGATAAGGTAACACCAGCAAGAACTTCATGGAGAGTGGAAAAGGGCCTTCCAGGAAGCAGCCCTCCCACCACTACCACCACATGCCTGAGCATACAAGGCCTGGGAAGAAGAGCTGTTGGGGTGGTATAGGAGAGTGGCACAGCTGGGTAGTATGTCCCTGGACAAGCAGCCACCTCCTGGCGAGATAGCAGGGCAGCTGTCTGTTTTAATTGGCACTGCCCTTGCTGCAGTCACTGCTAGCCAATAAGCTTCCCGAGAGGTGCAGTCCCCTCCACTGCCACCAGGGAGCAGAAATGGCTTGAAGTAATGGGTACAACTGTGGCCAGTGGTGGTTGTGAAAGAGAGGTGGCCTGGGAAAATATTAGTAGATAACAATGTTTATAAGCTACTATATCATTACTTAGAATGTGTGTGAATGATATATTAACAAACAACAATATAATTCTTTTGTGAAGCCAGTACACTTTAGCAATAGAACCAGACCTGAGTCTGACACCATAAAGGCCTCAATAGGGACCCAGCAGTTTGGAGCTGCTCCCAGCTTCTATCCCCTTGCTGGCCCAGTGTGTCTCTTGTGACCCGGAGCGATTCTGTCTTATGCTGGTAGAGTGGCTGCCTAGCCATAGTGTGGCTGCCCTTGGGATATGGTAGGCACCACAAAGCTTCTTTTGTTTCACGTTATTTTGTACTTACTCGTCACATGCCAGCCCTGGATAGTACAGACATATGGTTGAAGTCTTGGTCTATGGCTCAGAGATCTGACACACTGTCTTGGTTCACCCTTAGTTTGCAAGAGAGATGGGGGAAAGCCACTGTGGGCTGGGAAGTAGCTCAGTTTGTAGAGTGCTTGCCTGTTCCATGTAAAGCTCCGAGTTCCATCTGCAGCATGGAATAAACCAGGTACGGTGGCACATGCCTGTAACCCTAGCACTCTGGAAATGGAAGAAGGTGCATCATCCCAAACTACATTTCAAATCAAGACCAGACAGGGCTACATCAGAATCCAACAATAACAACAAAAAAGAGCCAAGCAGTGTGTGTGTGGGGGGGGGGAGGATTCAACCCTTTAATCCCAGCACTTGGAAGGCAGAGACAGGCAAATCTCTGTGAGTTCAAGGCCAGTATGGTCTACAAAGTGAGTTACAGGACAGCCAGAACTAATTATACAGAGAAACTCTGTCTCAAAAAACAAAACAAAACAAAACAAAACAAAACAGAAGGGAGTAAGGAAGCTTTTTGGCAGGGTGTGCCAAAAGCATGGTAGCTGGGAGGGGTGTGTCTGAGGTTGGGGGTGGTTGCCCCACCTAATGAGGAGGACCTGAGTTTTTCCCTTTCTGAGAATCAAGTAGCCTCATGGTTGCTATGCCCACAGGTACTAGCAGTATCCAGATCCCTGTACTTTGCCTGCTAGTCAACGGTGATCCCAGAACCCTGGAGGTAAGGGCAGGGGACAGGAAGGGTATGACTGGAGCCAGGGAGGGTGTGGTGGTCTCCCAGGGTGCCCCAAGGGTAGTGTGGAGGGGGCTGAGGCGCCTTCTAAATGTGCACCTGGATGTCACCTCTGCCTCCCTAGAGGATTTCCAGGGCAGTGGAGCAGGCTGCCCCGTGGCTGATCCTGGCGGGTTCTGGAGGCATCGCTGATGTACTTGCTGCCCTGGTGAGCCAGCCTCATCTCCTGGTGCCCCAGGTAGCTGAGAAGCAGTTCAGAGAGAAATTCCCCGGCGAGTGTTTCTCCTGGGAAACCATTGTGCACTGGACGGAGCTGGTGAGTGCTGCTGGGGACAACTATAGCCATCTGCTGCCTCTGTCCTCCCTGCAACCCCTGGGTGGGGGTGTTCTTCTTCAAAGTCCTTCAGGGTTTGCCTGTGCCCGCTCTTCCCATCCCATCTTGGAGTTATCTGGGACCTTGTGCAGCAGTGAGACCAGGCAACCAGTCAGCTTGTCAGGCTGTGGGTGGTCCTGAGTTAGGCTTGTGGGTCAGCATGGACAGAGTGGTTCCTCTGAGGCCCCTTCCAGCCTCCACTCAGACCTCAAGGCCTCTTCCTGGTCTTAGCTACAGAACATTGCTGCACACCCTCACCTGCTCACTGTGTATGACTTTGAGAAGGAGGGTTCCGAGGACCTGGACACTGTCATCCTCAAGGCACTTGTGAAAGGTGAGCCATGTAGAGCTGCCCTCAGAGGCAGCAGGACTCAGCAGTGTCCACAGTGGGTGCCTGACAGCCCTCCCCAGGTAGGAAAGGTGACTCCCCAATTCACGAAGCCCTTCTGAGGAATTCAGCTCAGTGACTTATAGCCTAGCCTCAGAGCATGGTAACCATCACCAATTCTGGAATCTTTCTATTACCCCCCTCCCAAAAAGCCTTCATAACTTCACCTTGTTTCCAGGTCCCCGCCTGCTTTCTGTCTAAAGATGTGAGCTTTGGGACCACCTTACATGAAAGGAATTACAACCTGCATTGTTTGTACCCAGTTTCCCTCACGAAGCACAGTGTCTCACACATCCATCCCCATGGCAGCTGGTGTCAGGAAGTCCTTACTCTCCAAGGCTGAGTTCTAACATTTACTGAGTAGATGTGCCATGGATCTGTCCACTCAGCCACTGATGGAAATGCTGGGTTACAACCCAGGCTTGTCGGTGCACTGGAGCTGATGTGGACAGGTGTACATAGGCTGGAGGCTGGGAGGGAGAGGCAGTGCCTAGGGAAGAGATAGGGCCATACCTGAGTAAGGGGCCACTCCAAAAAGGCCTAGGGCACCTGAGGCTGGGAATGTGGCTCAGTTGGTAGAATGTTTGAGCCAGGTGGTGGTGCATGCCTTTAATCTCAGCATTTGGGAGACAGAGGCAGGTGGATCTCTTTGAGTTCCAGGCCATCCTGGTCTGTAGAATGAGATCCAGAATACTCAGGGATATACAGTGAAACTCTGTCTTGAAAAACAAAAACCCAAACAATTTGCCTAGCATCTACAAGGCCCTGGGTTTAATTTCAGCACTACACAAACTAGGTGTGATAGCCTACACCCAGTAGGCAGGGGTTTGGGGGTAACTGTGGCCTCCAGTGAAAATGTGCAGTCATCCCCATAGAAGAACTGTGCGTGCATGGGAATGTATGGCCATGCCCTGTTTGTGGGCAAGGAGGTGTTGGCCAAGGTGCTACTACTGAAAACATACTTATACTTCAGCGGACTATGTCCAAGGGGTTCTGGGATGTCATCCCTGAGTGTCTAGTCCTCTGCCTCTTGCTGCTGTTCAAAGGCAGCTGCCAACCACCAACAAGTCCTCACAGAGTTCCAGTCCCTCCCTTTCATCTCTGTGGGACTTACTCCCACCCATAGCCTGCAAGAGCCATAGCCAAGAGGCCCAAGACTACCTAGACGAGCTCAAGTTGGCTGTGGCCTGGGACCGCGTGGACATTGCCAAGAGTGAGATCTTCAATGGGGACGTGGAATGGAAGGTACTCCCCTACCCAGACCTGATTTGGGAACACCAGGCTGGGGATGCACTGAGGCCTAAAGAAGTGGGGTCTCACTTCTGCCCCAGCTGTTGTCCTGGAAGGGGGGGTCAAAATGATGCTAGGGAACCCCCAAAGTCCAGGCTGGGGTGTGGGAGTCCTGACACTCTTACTGTCAGCTCATCAGACTGTTCCCATCTCTGGTCCCTGAGGCCAGCATGCTCTGTTGACCCATGCCTGCCCCAGCTTCAGGTTACAGGTTGGGGTGTCCAGGGGGAGGATGTTCAGCCCCCTTCTTCCCTCTCACTGTCCTGATCTCCTCCTCTACCGGGTGAATCCAGTCCTGCGACCTGGAAGAGGTGATGATGGATGCCCTAGTGAGCAACAAGCCTGACTTTGTGCGCCTCTTTGTGGACAGCGGTGCTGATATGGCCGAGTTCTTGACCTATGGGCGGCTGCAGCAGCTTTACCACTCTGTGTCCCCTAAGAGCCTCCTCTTTGAACTGCTACAGCGTAAGCATGAGGAGGGCCGGCTGACCCTGGCTGGTTTGGGTGCCCAGCAGGCCCGAGAGCTACCCATTGGACTGCCCGCTTTCTCACTCCACGAGGTCTCCCGTGTACTCAAGGATTTCCTGCATGATGCCTGCCGTGGCTTCTACCAGGATGGGCGCAGGATGGAGGTGAGTAGAGCCAGGTTGGCCAGGGTGTGCTGGACAGGCTGAATGTTGATGCCCTGTTCTACAGGAGAGGGGGCCGCCCAAGCGGCCCACAGGCCAAAAGTGGCTGCCAGACCTCAATCGGAAGAGTGAGGACCCTTGGAGGGATCTGTTCCTGTGGGCTGTGCTGCAGAACCGTTATGAGATGGCCACATACTTCTGGGCCATGGTGAGCAGCCACCTCAATCCACAACTCCCTTGGCATCCTGAGAAGCAGACTGGAGAATGTTGGGACAGTTGGGCCACCTTCTAAGATCCTGTGTCTCCATCTTCCAGGGCCAGGAGGGCGTGGCTGCTGCTTTGGCTGCCTGCAAGATCATAAAGGAAATGTCCCACCTGGAGAAGGAGGCAGAGGTAGCCCGCACCATGCGTGAGGCCAAGTATGAGCAGTTGGCCCTGGGTGAGTGACAGGCAGGAGACCTCTGCTTCTGTTCCTCTGCAGACAGGAAAGTAGCTGACTCTAGAGAGTGGTTCAGGGTGACCCCCATGGCCTCCTATGTAGAGCAGAACACAGAGTAGTTCCTTCTGAGGGTGGAGGTTGGTCAAAAAGTCCTGACAGGGAGGTAAAGATGTTATAGTTCGTAATAGCCGCGTGCTGGGCGCTACCACAGAGTGGAAACCATTTGTGGCAGTTGAGGCCCTCACAGTACAAAGCAGAAATGGGGAAGGGCCAGAGAAGATCAGAGGTTGGGAAAGGCTTGGGACCAGGCAGGGACTCCCAGTGGCCCTGTAGCATGGGAAGCCTGGCTAGACCCTAGAAAGTAGATGCAGGATGTATGCTGTAGATGATGGGGACCCAGGGACCAGGTATCAGAACCCCATTGTAGCAGCCGGCTTCGTGCACAGATCTTTTCTCAGAGTGCTACAGCAACAGCGAGGACCGTGCCTTTGCCCTGCTGGTGCGCAGGAACCACAGCTGGAGCAGGACTACTTGCTTGCACCTGGCCACGGAAGCTGATGCCAAGGCCTTCTTTGCCCATGATGGTGTACAAGTGAGTGACTGATCAGCCTAAGGATGGCCTGGGGCCAAGGAAGATTGGTAGGGCCCAGACTATCCACCCAGGACACTGAGTTACCTCAGCTAGTGTCCCAGCCTACAGCTTCCAGTCCATGCCCAAGCTACATAGGGAAGGGGCCAGGAAGAGTGACTAGGTCCCAGCTTCCTCCATTAGGAAGGAAGCTTGGTTCTTGGACCCAGCAACATCTGTTCTCAGTTTTTCCTTAACCCCAATCTATAATTCTGTTACTGAAGTATTATAACAAAGCTGGGTGTGTAGCTCATTTAACAGAATGTACAGCATGCATGAAGCCCTGGGTTCAATCCCAGAACTGAACCCAGAACTGAACAAATCAGGTGTAGTGGCCCATGAAAGCAATCCCATCACTAGAGAGGTGGAAACAGGAGGATCAGGAGTTCATCCTCAGCTATGTAGTTCTTAATTATCCTGAGCTATATGAGACTGCCCCAAAGGAAAAAAAGGAAGGCAGGCTGCAAACAGTCAAACACATGCTCCTGGAAAGTCTGACCTCCTGCCAGAGCAGGTGCTCCAGGAGTGGGCTTGAGAAAATTCTGGAAAGAGCATCTCAGGCACAAGGACCTAGGTGAGTGAAATGGTGGTGGTAGGCCACCAGACCATGAGACTTTATTCTAGGCATTCCTGACCAAGATCTGGTGGGGAGACATGGCCACAGGCACACCCATCCTACGGCTGCTGGGTGCCTTCACCTGCCCAGCCCTCATCTATACTAACCTCATCACCTTCAGGTCAGTTTATGCAGGCAGACGCAGGTATCAGAGTCTCTCACTGCTCCCACTTTTTATAGCCCAATGTCCATTTAGCTATGTGAGCCCTCCTTCTCTGTCTCTATGCTCGGGATGTCCTTCTCTGTATTGCAGTGAGGATGTCCCACAGAGGATGGGCCTGGAAGATCTGCAGGAGCCAGACAGCTTGGATGTGGAAAAGAGCTTCCTGTGCAACCAGGGTGGCCAGTAAGGAGTAGCAGGGGGTGAAATGGATAAAGGGGGCAGGGCCAGGAAGGATGGTGTGAGGAAAGGTGGAAGGAGCTAGGAAAGTGGGAAAGATAAAATGGTCCCAGAAAGACAGAGGACAGGAAAAATGGAGGAGACTATAGAATGGCAGAAGAAGGCCAAGAAGGATAGAGAAGGCTGGGGAGCATGGGGGTAGGGGGTTAAGAAGAATGGAGGAGGCTGGGAAGGATGGATAGAGAGTAAGGACTACAACTTGCCAGTGTCTAGATACAGATAAACAGAGGTAAGCTCCCATGGGGTACAGTGGTTAGGAGCCTCCTCACCATAGTGACCTCCTCTGTACCCACACAGACTGGAGAAGCTGACAGAGACGCCAAGGGCTCCAGGCGATCCAGGCCCACAAGCGGCCTTCCTGCTCACACGGTGGCGGAAGTTCTGGGGGGCTCCTGTGACCGTGTTCCTGGGGAATGTTGTCATGTACTTTGCATTCCTCTTCCTGTTCACCTATGTCCTGCTGGTGGACTTTAGGCCACCTCCCCAGGGGCCATCTGGATCTGAGGTTACCCTCTATTTCTGGGTGTTCACACTGGTGCTGGAGGAAATTCGACAGGTCAGTGGAGAGCATGGCTCACTCTAGCACTCTGCGATTCAGGCTGTGTTATCTGTAGCTCCAGGTGGGGCCTGCTCTGGGGGCTAAGACTTTTCTCTGTGTGGCCTTCCTGTCAACCCAGTCTACTGCGTCATGGTCCTAGCTCCAGACCTAGCCCTTACCTTGATCAGAATAAACCCTGGTCCCTGGTCTCAGAGTCTTGATAGTCATCCCAGTTAGAGCCCTGATTATGATCACAAACTGAGATGATTTCAGCTCCATCCTGAGCCCTGAGCCCTGCTCCAGATTGATCGTGATCGTGACTCCCTAGTCAGAGATTGAACCTTGACATGAGTCACTGGCTGAGTCCAGACACTCCTCGTAAACTGACCCTGAGATTTAGTCACAGACAGTCCAGAGTCCAAGTTCAGATTGACCTCACTTTTTGTCCCCAGACTTCGATCTGAAATCTCTTCATCTGATACCCCCAGTCCTAGCCCTACACTGGGTCCTAGTCACCAGTTGTTTCTGATCAACTTGGAAAACTGAGCCCCGATCCATGTAGATTCTTCCTATCCTGGTCTCAGCAAGGTGGACCTGGCTGCTGTAACCAGACTTCCTCCTCTGCCAGGGTTTCTTTACAGATGAGGACACACACCTGGTGAAGAAGTTTACTCTCTATGTGGAAGACAACTGGAACAAGTGTGACATGGTGGCCATCTTCCTGTTCATTGTCGGGGTCACCTGTAGGTCTGTAGCCTCAGATGGGCTGGTGGACAGGCTCTAGGGGGGGCCCACTAGGCTCCCTGAAATCCTAGTGTGGTCCTGGAACCTGCCTTTTGGCCATTTAGTCAGTGTACTTGTGTCTGGGGGAGAACCTCTTGCCCTCTATGGGCACCAGCAGCCCTACCCAGCCTTTGTCTCTCCCCAGGATGCTGCCCTCGGTGTTTGAGGCTGGCCGCACTGTTCTAGCCATTGACTTCATGGTGTTCACGCTTCGGCTCATCCACATCTTTGCCATTCACAAGCAGCTGGGTCCTAAGATCATCATTGTAGAGCGGATGGTGGGTCCTCAGCACCCTGACCCTTGAGGGGGATGAGGCACTGGGACCCTTGCCTTGGATAGATGAGAAACCTTGACCCAGTGAATGGTGAGTCCTCAGGATCCTAAACCTATTGAGGGTGAGTCCCCTGGGACTCCAGCCCAGGATATCTGAGGAGCCTAAAGGATGGTAAGGACCCTGAGCTTTAACTCTGGATGAGAGTGAACCGCCACTGTCTCCATGTAAAAGAGTGATTCCTATAACCCCAGCCTTGGGTAGATGGGACCCTAGCTCTGGGTGGAGGTGAGCCCTTTGAACCCTAACTTGGGTTAGGGGTGAGCCCCTCAGACCTTGAGTTTGGGTGGTGATGAGCACTGTGGTATTCTAACCCTGGTTAGTGGTGAGAATCCTGGGACCTGCAACTCTTGATGGGGGTAAGTCCTGTAACCCCAACCAAGGTGTTGGTGAGTACCCTAGGCCTGAGAGGGAATGATCCCCCTGGGACTCTAATCCTTGGTTAAGGTGAGAACCTAGGAACTCCATTCCTAGGTGAGGGTAAGATCTCTGGACTCCCACGTGGAGGAAAGTGAGCCCCTCTGACTCACTCAAGATGAGTTCCCTCCCAGTCCATTTCTGACTGTGACCCTCCTCCCTGCAGATGAAGGATGTCTTCTTCTTCCTCTTTTTCCTGAGCGTGTGGCTTGTGGCCTATGGTGTGACCACTCAGGCCCTGCTGCATCCCCACGATGGCCGTCTGGAGTGGATTTTCCGCCGTGTACTCTACAGGCCTTACCTGCAGATCTTTGGACAAATCCCTCTGGATGAGATTGATGGTTTGTGCTAAGCTAGGAAGGTGGGCTGATGGGCTGGTAGGCTCTAGGATATGTGGTCCTCCACTTGGGACTTTTGTGTCACTAGAGCCCTGGCTGAAATGCCTGAGACAGTTACATCCACGGGCCTCGCGTATCTTCCAGGCTGGGATCCAGAAGCAGGGCAAGACACAGCTAGCCATGGAGCCCCTACCTTTTCCCTGACTGGCTAAGTAGGCCATGGAGATCCCAAATAACCAGAGCTGGCTTTCTGTCTGAGGAGGCCGAGGGCTGTGCTGGGCCTTGGAAGCAGGGGTCTTGTGAGGAACAGAGGATAGGCAGACATTAAGAGCATAGCATGAAGAACCCAGGCCACCCTTGCCATTCCATGTTGCATCACCTGACTGCAGTCTTCCTGTGATCCATCCATTTCCATCTGAACCTTGCTTTCATAGGGGATCTGCCTAGCTTTTGTGTGTTGCCTGTTGGTGTCAATGGTGTATGGTTTGTCTGTAATCATGGGTGTCCCTTCAAGCTAGGCCTCACACCTAGCTAGGATTGATGGAGATCCTAGGAACTTCATGACAAGTGGGTGCAGCTGGGTACCTACAGCAGGGGTCTTGTGGGTGATGGTTGAAGGAAAATCCTGGAGCCAGAATGGGGACCTGATAGGACCTAGGGTGGCTAAGTTTGGGCAAACAGAGGGATCTGGATCATTAGACAAGCAAAGGGCCTAGAGAGTGGGGGCTCAGGACAACTGCTACTGAATATGTACAGGCTTAGAGATGGGGTGCAGATAGGGGCAGTGTTCATGCTAGTGTCAAGGGACTTAGGGTTATCCAACCATGGGGCCATGTCGTGTGGATAGTCAGTAGACCTGACCCTAGCCATCCTGGCCACTAATGAGGCCAGGATAGCAGTCACGGTGTTTGATATTTGTTAATAGATGACAGTGAGGCTGGAGCAAGCCCAGGCCTCCAGAGACAGAAAGGCTGGAAACTAACTTCTAATTGGGGTGTTCCCAAGCCATCCCCTGGGCTGTTTTCCGCTCCCCACCCCAGTGCCTTTGGTATTTGCTCAACCTGAGCCACCACTTTTCTAGGCCATTGGCTTAAGCAGATATTGCCTGCCTCTCCCCTCCCCCTCATCATATGGTCTCATGGTCCCAGTGCCTGCGGGCAAGAACAGGAAGTTGAGTGCCCCAGCCAGGGCAGCTCTGGGGTCTCAGTTCCTTAGTTGCTACAACACTGGCCTCCCTTCTACAGGCATTGGGGAACAGGCTCAGGCCAACTGGCAGCCTAGAAGGGCAGTGGGATGAAAGGTCCTTAGTCTAGGCATGAGGCCACTGCAGGGACAGCAGAGCTACATGGATGTGGCTGGCATAGTGAGTCGTGAAGCAGTCTTGCCAGGCCCCTCATTAGGCTCTCTAGGTACCCTGAGAACTGACTGGTATTCTCTAACATTCCTGTGCTTGGAGGGAAACTGAGACTTGGGTAATTCTGGCCCAGTTTGTGGGGTATGGAGATGGGGGAAGTTCTTCCCTTCCCTTCTTCCCCTCCCCCAACATCACATTTGCTCCTCCTTCCACTAAGCTCTGGGCCCCAGGGCCAACTTTGTGTTCAATCAGGCTATGTGGGCCTTCTCAGGTAAGTGTAGATTTACAGCTTCACAAAGGAGGGCTTGGCCACCTCTCTGGAGCACCTTGGGAGGGAAGAGAGTGGGGAAACAGCATCAGGAACAGATTCACAGGCTGGTGGGGGGCTGCTAAGCAGCCTTGGAGGGGACAAGATGAGATCTGGCACTCTCAGATGGCTGCCTGCACCCCTCCATACAACACTCATTTACTCACCCATGGGTTGACTAATCATAATAACTCACCAGGCCAACAAGGCAGGGATTTACCCTAGGAAGGGAGAGAGGGTCAGAGGAATACCAGTACATATAGGTAGACCCTGAAAGTCCAACATACCAGAATTGCACCCCCAGGCAGCCTCCCTGGAGTATCACTTGTAACACAGAAATCTGGAAGAACAGGAATGGGACAGAGACACATGCACATATGTTCATACCTACTTACACGGTGGTCATGCATCCGCACACAGCCTGGGGAAGACAGGGGATGGAACCAGGATTAGAGATGACAACTTCAACCTGTGCTTCCCTGCAGGTTTGGCCTGGTGTGGCTAGGGTGGAAACCTGCAGGGGAGAAGCATAAACAAAGGGGCTGACAGCTGGAAGGGGCTAGTGTTGTGTCCCAGAGCCCTTGGGAGGATGCCCAGGGCCTTAGAAACTCACAGAGTGGGTAAAGATGCCTGGAAGGTAGCAGACTCTCAACAAGGAGCCCTAGGTGAGAAAGGCATGGGCGTTAAGCCTCTCTGGAGTAGGTGGAGGAATTATTTCATGCAATGATAGAAAGAAATGGGCTCCATGACTCTTCTATCCTCAATGGACTTGGCTTGACTCCATGGCCTGGGACTTTTCCTAGGATCCCAGCAGAGAAGTTAGATGATAAGTAGTCCACCCGTTAGTTTAGCACAACTAGGGCTGGCTTCCACAATGGGGCTTCTGGTGCTTTGTGGTTCACATGGTGAGCCTCATGTGAAGCAGGTCTCTGGCTACATAGCTACACTTGCACCCTGGTGGCCTCAGCTTGGAACCACACTCCCAGTCTGAAGATGTCTGCTTGCCTTGCAGAGGCCCGTGTGAACTGCTCCCTTCACCCTCTGCTGCTGGAAAGTTCAGCTTCCTGCCCCAATCTCTATGCCAACTGGGTGGTCATTCTCCTGTTGGTCACCTTCCTGCTGGTCACTAATGTGCTACTTATGAACCTGCTGATTGCCATGTTCAGGTACCCTTCTTTTCTGTCCAGCTGCCCTCACTACATCCTGGCTCCCTTTGCTCAGTGGGCTGGTTTCAGGGTGCTGGCTGATATAGGACCTGTGTCCTTAGTAGAGAAGACCCAGTCCCTTTGGCTGCTGTGTCCACTGGGCTGACCCTACAGTAGAGAGCCAACACCCCAGGTCTGGGCATGCTATGAGCCCACCCCAGCTCAATAGCTGCTGTCCATCCTGCTAGGTAGGAGAGTGAGTCTACAGGCCTGGGGGCTCAGGGCTGTTTAAAAACCTACAGTGAGCATGTCCCACTGCAGTACACCTGAGTCTGTGGCTAGGGGGGTGGGGCTAGACCCCTGTCTTAATCTCCTTTTCATTGTTGCAATAAGATAAAGCTTCCTGAAAGAAACTTAGGGGAATACACAGTTTATTTCATCTTACACTCCCAGATCACAGTCCATCACTAAGGGAAATTGGGGCTGGAACTCAAAGCAAGAAGGAACCACAGAGGAATGCTGTTGGCTATCTCACTCAGGCTCATGTTTAGCTAGATTTCTTGCACAGCCCAAACCCACTGGCAGAGAGAACAGTGTGGTCCACAATGGATTGGGCCCTCCTACATCAATTAATAGTCAATATAATCCCCCACAGACATGCCCAAGGGACAATATGATCTCGACAGTCCCTCAATTGTGGTTCTCTTCTCAGCTGACTCTTAGACTGTCAAGTTAACAGTTAAAGCTAACTATGTTAGCCTCCATCTCTGAATTGGACTCCCAGGACAGGCCAACTGCCCCCTGGATGCAATTGAGGATGGCATATAGGGAGTGAAAGGTGAAGGGTTGAGATGAAGGGTAGAAAGTGGATACAGGATGGGGTGGCATATGGGATGGGAGGTGGTTCCAGGTTGAGGCAGAGTGCTTCTATGAGCAAGGAAAGCAGGTTATAAGGGAAGGGCTTGGCCATGTGTCCTGTAGCTACACATTCCAAGTGGTCCAGGGAAATGCCGACATGTTCTGGAAGTTTCAGCGCTACCACCTCATCGTTGAATACCATGGGCGACCAGCCCTGGCCCCGCCCTTCATCCTGCTCAGCCACCTGAGTCTGGTACTCAAGAGGGTCTTCAGGAAGGAAGCCCAGCACAAGCGTCAACACCTGGGTGAGGCTACAGGCTACAGGGAACAGGTGCCACTGTTCCCAAGGGCTCCGCTGCCAAAGAAGACTCACAGAAGGGACTGGGGTTTCTCATCTAGGCCCTGTCAAGGCTAACCAAAGCCCCAGACCCATACTAGACAGCCACAGGGCCATTCTGTCTCCTTGCAGCCCCAAATCCCTCCATGGGGCTTATTTTTGCCATCCGTCTTTTGCTTTGCCTGGTGGCACCTGCCATAGTCCCTTGCCACAGCCTGAGCCTTGGCTCTGCCCTATGGGCTCACACAACTCTCCAAGGCTTGCTGTTGTCTCCTACCTTGCCAGAGAGAGATTTGCCTGACCCTTTGGACCAGAAGATCATTACCTGGGAAGCAGTTCAGAAGGAGAACTTCCTGAGTGCCATGGAGAAACGGAGGAGGGACAGCGAGGGGGAAGTGCTAAGGAAAACAGCACACAGGTGGGGAAGCCAGTGGGACCCCAGATGGCGGGCATATGACGCTCGGGCTAGCCGGTGCCATCATTTCTGTCCATGGGCTGCTCAGAGATGTAGAAAGCGCCATCTGGAGGCAGGTGGACTCAGATGCAGTGGTGCTGGGTTGACCTTGGTCAGTTGGATGTTATGAGGGGCAGTAAGTATGGGAGGAGCTCCAAAATGCAAGCATGTGGAGGTGGGGAAATATCTAGCCTTTTCAGTAATGGGTGGGGTTTTCTGAACTGCCTTAAGGCTGAGTGAGACTCTTGAGTGCCAGTAATAGGACCTCTGAGCTGGAGAAATGTGGCTAGGTCACATGACCCAGCACTCCAGACTTTTGCTCTAGGGAGAGGTGTGTGTGTGTGTGTGTGTGTGTGTGTGTGTGTGTGTGTGTGTGTGTGTGTGTGTCATTGGGAGCATAAACCACTAATTTTGCATCTTTCTGCAATGGGAATTTCTTTATCCCCTAAGTCTGAAGATCCATCCCCCATTGATGCTGGGTGGTGAAGAGGCTGTTCCTCAATACTTATGGGGATGGCCTGCTGTTTTTTCTCTTGCTAGTGGTCTATTCCAAGAAGGGACAGGACCTCAATCTCTGGGAATGTGGCAGTGCAGAAGTGTCCCATATCCATAGTCAGGCCCCAGATCAAGACTGGGAAAAGAATAGAGCAAGAAGTAACATCAGACTAAGGCCTTGAGAAAGCAATTTAGAGCAGGCAGGCTCCCCCTTGTGGAGTGCCATGGAGGTGCCACATTTGCTGCTGGCCCTGCTTTCCACAGAGTGGATTTGATTGCCAAATACATCATGGGGCTGAGAGAACAAGAGAAAAGGATCAAGTGTCTGGAATCACAGGCAAGCCAACAACCCACTGTCCATTCTTCTTGAGGTGGGGCCATCCTTCTGCTTCTATAGGAACTACCACAGCCCTGTACTAGCATCCTGATGGGCCACATTAGGGCCTGGAGAGTGGAGGGATTATGGGCAGGAATCCCTGCCCCAAGTCACTTTAGAGACCCACTTTTCTTCTAGAGCTGGTCCAACAAAACCTAGATTCACCACCACATCCTGCCACCATTCCTTGTCATGTACCATGGGGGAGGGGGCCTGGTCCACAGTGAGGAGTCCTGGTGCAGCAGTAGCCCTGGGAGTCCACATGGGAGGGACCCCATGCCAAAGACCAGCACCCCCCTTGGCTCCTTTCAGGCCAACTACTGTATGCTCCTCCTGTCCTCCATGGCTGACACAGTGGCTCCAGTTGGCACCTACTCAAGTAAGTGCTGTTCAGGCCATGGGGATGAGGTGGGCATGGGCTCCTCCCTTAGGCCACTGGAGAGAGAAGAGCAAAGCTTTAGGCTGTGCATCAGGTCCTGCCTTCCCTACCTGTGCTGAAGGTTCCTGCTGTCCTTGGCAGGCCACCATGCCTGAGGCATACAGGTGCCTAGGGGCAGAGCCATAATGTCCCAAGGCTCTGCCTAGCATTGGTATCACTTCCCATGTTCTGGCCCTTGGCTCTCTCCTGCCTTGTCCCCTCTGGGGCTCCACAGCTGAGGGTCCTTTCTCCCTTCCTTGCTCCCAGGCTCTCAGAACTGTGGCCGCAGGAGTCAGCCAACCTCTGCTAAAGACAGGGAGTACCCACAGGCTGGCTTGCCACCCTCAGACACCTGACATGGAGGGACCATTTGTCCTAGAACCCCAGGCTTTGCCGTCCTGGGCTTTTGCAACACATCAACCTTCCCCTACTCCCAGCAACCTCCAGAAACGGTTTCTAGGCATTGCCACAGGCCACTTCTTGGACATCCCTTCCTCTGAAAAGGAAACACATGTCTCTTGGCACCTATCTGGAGCTCCAGCAGTGTCTTCTCCAGTAGAGAAAGTTCTTTCAGTCCTACCTAGAGCTTTCACGGGCTTGGATTGGGCAGCAGGAACTAGTGAAGTCCCACACAGGACACCATCTGCCTAGGCTGAGCTACTTGGGTCTATACCCCTGTCCTACCTTTAGTTCCTAAGAAATTGACCTCTTACACACTAGTGGCTTATTTTATTTTGTTTTCTGCCCTCAAAAACACATTGTCAGCTGACCAGCCTCTAGAGGACTGGCAATCATCAGCTCCCACAGCAGTATCTGTGTAACCTTTGTGGCAGTAACCCCAGATACCATCCAAGGGCACCTAATGCTGCTATAAAGCCTTAGGCCACCTTGACTCTGCTACACTGGACTTACCACAGGGATGGCTGAACATGCATTTCAAACACCTGGGGAGTGTGGAGTTCCTGAACAATTGAATGGCATCTCATTTGCTTTCATTGATCCTCAAATCATGACCATCCAGGCTGATCCCTCCTTTTGAGGGGACACTCAAGCCCTGGAATAGGGATACAGCAGGTAGGGCAGACCTGGTACTTTGCTGGCCAGGCTAGCTAGCTTGGTTCAAGACCCTGGTGTCCACAGGAAGTACTCTTATATCTTCCCGACATCCTTCTCTTTCTCCTGGGCTAAGCTTTAGCTAAATGACCTAGCACCAGCAGTGCCCTTACACAGAAGTACTAAGTCCTGGACACCCAGGACAACTTAGCTAGGGAGGACACCCGCCCAACCTTCTTTGCTGGCTCAATCTAACCTCTTCCTAAAACTGGTTTAAACAGGTTTAGTGTGAAGGCTGTTCTGGTTTCTGGGGGTCAAATTATGCCCACCCACTACCATCAGGGGTACAAGGCTGGACATGGCTATGAACCCAGTCCCTCAGGGTAGGTTCACCAGTGGCGAGTGTAAACTAAATGATCACGGCAAATCTTTACAGCAGTTCCCACTGGAGTGGGGAGGGCAAGATGAGGCTGGTGTGGGATGGAGTCCTGAAATTAGTTGCCAAAGACTGTTTGGACAGATATCAAGTAGGGGCCAGAAAAATCCACAAAGAAATATCCCAAACCTTTATTGTTTACCCCAAGAAACTGAGGCACAAGGGCCTCCAAGGTCCCACAATTTCCACAGTCCTAGTCAGATTTGCTGCACACACACCCCTCCTACAAATAGCCCACACCTTCGGGAGGCGGAGTGAGGGCACTGCAGTCAAACTGAGGACCTCTCAGACCCTGGCCCCTCGGGGTCACTGTCCCTGTTCCGAAAGTGTTCTCTGCTACGCTTCTTGCTGCCATGGAAACCAACTGCCTCCATCCCTGCAGGGTCTGACGAAGACCCAGGATGGTCAGCTCCTGAAGGTATCACTACCTCTGATAGTCCCTGGTGGCCACTCCACTCCTCAGCCTCTGCCAGGTGGGCCAGCTCCACAGAGGCCTCACCCACAGCACTTGACACATCCCCCTTCTTTAGGACCCTCTTCCTTTCAGCCCTAGCTTCACTGCCTCGAACTGGTTTGGTGAAGACCACTCTTCCCTCCCCACAGCTAGAGGGGTCCTGGTTGAAGGAGGGTACATAGTCTGTGGAGGATGCCTGGCTGCGAGAGCCCAGGAAGGCCAGAGCAGCAGCACGATTGCTCTGCTCACTGGCTTCAGCCACATCTTCCAGACTGTATTTGGTCCAACGCTCGGGATGTGACACATAATCAGGGACAGGAGGTACCCTGGCTGGGCCCATGCCCCCATGCACTCTGCTCAGGTTCCCTGTTGGAGTCTGACTTGAGGGAGCCACAGGCCGTTTGAAGCTGCCATTGTCAATCACACTGGTTTGGGGCACTGAGGATGCTGCCTGCTGGGCTGCACTCTCCAGACAATCAAAGATGCTGTGACTGCGCTGGGAGAAGGTGGAGCTCATGCCACGGAGGTGGAAGGGCTGAACTGTAGTAGTGGGGATCCCCGTGGGGGGCGAGGGAGGCTCATCAGGGCCGGAGTCCTCTTGGGCTTCCCCGGAAACCCTCTCCGGGGACAGCACTTGCACCTCCGCACCACTAGGTAAGCTGAGGTCCGAGTCCGAGTCGCTGAGGGAGACGGTGTCAGAAGGCAGGGTGTCATCTTCGGTGGGTTCCTCAGCCTCCAAAGCAGTTTCCGCCGCCTCCATGCCGATCTGGAACCCTCCCCACCTGTAGCGAAGCAGCCCAGGTTCTGCCGTGAGGGATGTACTTGGGCAGTGCCCCCACTCCCGTTCTCCCAGGCTCCCCCCGTTTCACCTCCACAATGTGCCAGGCGCCTCTGCTCACAACCGGGCGCTGGCAGGTCACGCAGGCGGGAGGAAGCCTCGCGAAGCTGGGTGGCGAATAAAGTGTGTCCTCTCGCGCACTGATGTAGAGCTGCAGGCTAGATAGGGTTAAGGAAAGAGTCAAACCATGAGATCATAATTGTGCGGACATATAAAGGATGCGCGCCAGGAGACGCTGGCGACAGAGGCTCTGGACCAGCATCTCGTCCCATCATTGGCTCTCAGCAGAGCGCAGCTTCTCCGGGTACACACCACCACCGGAGGCACCACCCAGGTCCGGAGGGAGAGCTGGCAGGGGACTGGCCTGGCCGAACGGTCCTAAGGAGGCCGGTGCTCACCGTTCTACTGTCGGTGCACGCCGTAAACGCAAGCCGCCTTTCCCGTAGCGTCCTGCTGGTTCCGCGGGATACGGGCCGTGGTCCCCGCCCACTCTTGCTCGGCTTTCTGGGAAACGGAGTCTCCAGCTGTCTAAATGTTGTAACTTTAGCGCTCAAGGAACTACAATTCCCAGAAGGCAATGGGCCAATGCTTAATGCCTGCCGGGAGCTGTAACCTTTACGTATGCGTCACCACGCAAGACCGGAGCGGACACGGAAATCTACCCGGAATTGACAAAAGAGGAAGAGGCGGAACCAAGAGCCTCGATTCTCATAATACGCAGGGCCAACGGCCAATCGCAAAGGACTGAGGCCTCCAGCGCCGTCTATCGAAAGCCGATTGAGCAGGGCTGGTCACCGGGAAGTGCGTCATTACGCACTACGTGCGTCAACCAGTTTCCTGGCCAAAGTTTACTCCGTTGGCTTTCTGAAGCTGGGCGGGACTTAGGTCCTAGTTGGCGCTTGGCATCTAGAGACGTGGTGGGCCCTAGAGGGTTGGATAAGTCGTTTGAGGCTGCAGAGATTCAAGGCCTATCCCCTAGGGCCTGCCTATCTGTGCTTGGACACCAACACCACTATTTAAGGCCACACACAACTCCTTTCTAGTCTGAGAATCCACTGAACTGCTACATGCTCCCTCCTTCCGTTATGTTATTGAAGCTGTGCTGCCGTTTTCTCAACAGCCTTGGCCAGGGGCCCACAGGCTTCACAACATAAGAGTAGAAAGTCCTTCAGACTAGCAGCCAACCCAAGCAGGGAACAGGCTGCACGGGGGTGGAGGACAGTTGAGACTAGAATGGACAAACCTAGGACAAACTGGTTCACTGACAAATCAGCCCTACTGGGAGGCTGCTATAAGCTGGGATCTGAATCTTGGCCAGTCTTTCTCCTCTAGAGGCCAATTAAATATGCCAGCAGCCTGGAGGAGGAGTGCAGACAGGAGTCAAAGGAAAAGACAGTAGTGGTGATAGTTGCTGGTGTCCCAAGAGGTTGCTTAGCCTGACCCTCAGTTCACAGTGCTGAACTGAGTGGGCTGCCATCTTGCCTATCACCCCTTGAGACACAGGCCAGGGCCACTAGCTCTGTAGAACATTTCTAAGCACCTAGATATTTGGGATGGGGCAGTGGTCTAATCTTTACTGCGTTGTCTTTCAAAAGTGGGATTGAGTGGGAGGTGCGTGTGTGGGCGTGTTTTTTTTTTTTTTTTTTTTTTTGCCCAGCACTCTGCTGACTTTTCCTGCTGTGTGGCCTCTCAGTGTGATTTGGCATGTCCAACAGATGAGTGGAAATGAGGTCAAGGCTGGAATAAAGGTCTCCCAGTACAGGGAGGTAGAAACGAGGAAGTACTCATATGGAGTGCTCCTAGGGTCCCTATCCTTCCCACCCACTGTGTACCACAGCCTCTCTCTGACCTGTTCACCCTGTGCCTGGCGAAGTCCAGAGCTCAGTCCGGTCTCTGACACCACTGGCACAGGAAGAGGTCTGACAGTCCCATTAGCATGCCTGATTTTCTCCTCCTTTATTAAATGACTGTTTCAAGATGTAATTACAGTTGAAGGTGACACGTTAGAAAGAACAGGTGCATTGAAGGCATAAGAGTGCTTACAAACCCAGCTCTTGAAATGGGGGCAGGAAAGGGACAAGGATTAAAAAGATGTGATTGATGTGACCCACGGTAGGCAGAGTGGGTGGACAGGGCTCTCTAGCTCAGCTACATAGCCTCTGGGCAAGCAACTGTGGAGGAGGTTTGGCTCAGCAGGCAGAGCTCCCCAGGGGTCCCAGAAGCACAGGGCCCTGCAAGCCAGGGCCAGCTCCACCCCTAAATCCCCACACTTGCCACCTATGTGTGATGTAAGCCCCCAAAAGATAATAGGAAAAGTCCAGAACAACAACAACAGAAAACCCCTCAAAGTAAAAAGGCTAAGTGTAGCAGAGTAATACAGAAATATATACACAGGCCATGGCCCCCAAAGTGGCCTCCGGTCACTCAGGGGCAGGGCACTGCAGGGTCCCTGTAGTACAAAGTGCAGGGCCTCAGTACACGGAGCTGTTCCGGATGCCACAGCACAGCACCATGCTCAGAATCATCTCGAAGATCTGCAGGAGGGAGGGGTACTGTCAGCACCTAGGACCTTAGAAGGGACAGCACCCACCCACCAGAGGCCCTGCACTCACCATGATGACGGCTACCACGATGGCCGCAATACCGATGAGGTACAGCTTCCCAGAAAAGAGCTCATCAATTTTCTGATGGCAATCCTCCTGCAGGGATGGCCATGGGGTGGCAGCAGTTAGTGCCTGAGTCACAGCCACTACCCTACTCAGTGGAGGGGCTTATGTCCCACAGCTTATCTTCCACCCAAAAATAAACTTAAAACACATGGAGCTGCTGGCCTTCTTTATTACAGGGTAGTGTTTCTGACCTCGCTAATGCCCTAGGGCTACCAGTGTGTGTAAGGGACCATTCAAGGGCAGTTTCTCAGGATACTGCAGAGGCTAACACAGGCTGTCAGGACCCAGCACCCCACTACCTGAGATGTTCTATGAGCCTTTCTGAGGTCCTGCTTGAAGTGCCGATCTTCCTAGTGGGCCACATTCACCCTCCCTCCCTACCACCCAGAATATGGTGCCCACCCCCATTCCATGTCACCTTCATCAAGGAGTTGAATATGTTGGTGCCTGAGGGACACAGGCTATTCTTTAGCATAGAGGTGGTCAGTGTGGTCAGTGAATTGGAGCCACAGCAGTTGAGCTACAAAGACCAAGAGCATCACTGTCAGCTTAGGAGCCTCAGGAGACAAGGGCAAGGTCAGGCACACAGCATACCATCACCCCCTCCCCAAATATACCTGTTCCTCTAAACCCCTGGGCAAATAAGGCCCATTACATTCCTGGGGGGGGGGGCACAAATCAGAGAGACCCTTAGCCAGGCCCTGTCCTGTCTGTTGTTGATGTCTGGGAATAGACAGGACTCATCCCCCAAAGATCACACACACTAGGACTCCCACAACCTGCCCTCCCTGCTCCAGCCTAGCTGTACCGTCTCATGGAAGGTCTTCACCACAGCCTTGGCATTGTTGGCATCGTCATCCACCACAGCCTGTTGAAGGGCCTGGTCATAGAACTGCTTCACATCCTTGGCGATCTGGGGGAGAATCACAGTCACTTGCAGCAGAGGGACTACCATTAAGAGCCTCAGCTTCCCCTGATGTGTTCAACCTGATGCCATCTCTTTTGCTGAGCTCCCAAGACCCTTCTACCAGCAGGCACCAGAAATCCAAAAAGCACCCTATGACCCATAGGCTCAGAGAAGTCTACACCTGTTGCCCAGGCAAAGGGCCTATCTCCCTCCCCAGGGAACCAAGGCTCACCTGGTCTTTGTTTACGAAGCCCCAGATGCCAGCAGCCACCTCACAGGCAAACAGGATCACAAGGCAGGTGAAGAACTAGGGGAGAGAAGGCAGAGCCTTGACCAGCAAGCCCAAGACCGGCCTTCTATAGGTGCCAACATGACGAACAACTATGTGCCAAGGGGGTTGACCATATCCACCAACCATGTCCTGACTAAGAATGAGCCATACAGAACCATGAAAGACAGAGTCTGATGCAGCTCCGCACTGAGATGTCCAAGTTCTTACAGCCTTATCCCGCTTCCTGCTTTGCAGGATGTGGCTTGTGCAGGAGATGCAGTTGACAAATCCAAGTGTCCACAGCCTTCAAGGAGGCACATGCAGCAACCCCCCCACACACACCTTGACCTTAGTTTCCTCACCCCCTTTATCCTACACCCATGGGAAGTTTAAAATATGAAATGTGCTTCAGTTCCCAGACTGGTTGGCCAGGCCTTAGAAGACATAACTGAGATTCAGCTCTACCAGCAGTTACTATGGCCAGGAGCACTAAGGCTGGCTTTAGGGGAGAGGTACCCCTCGGGAGTTTATGCATTTCTAAAGAGAAACTCCCTCTGTCAATATGAGTCTTCATAGTCAGACTTAATGGAAATCAAGCCAACAGAAAAAGCAAAACCTTGGGAAAGATAGAGGTTGCCAGAAACCCTATTCCCCTGCCTTGCAACCCTTCCTACTTACCGTCCCCAGCAGGCACTGGGATTCTTGGATGGCTCCATAGCACCCTAGGAAACCCACAAACATCATCACAGCTCCCACAGCAATGAGAATGTAGATGCCTGGGGAGGGGAAGAACTCAATGAGCCAGCTGCATGCATCACTGCCTGAGGCAGGAGTGTCTGGGACACTCACACCCACAACAGGCAGAGTCTGGCAATATGAACTTTTTGTGTGTCAGTGTCCTGCTGGAGGAGCTGCCACTGCCACCAGAGGACACAACAGCAATTTAGTGCCCAGAGAACACAGGTAATCTGCACTTCACAGACATGCTCTGTCCTGTAGCCAGTCCTCCACTACCTGCCCCTGAGAACAGGAACCCTCAGTACTCTCTGTAGAGGGCTAAGATGAACTAACTACTCATCTCAGTGCATGAAATGGGAAAGCAGCTTGGCTATCAACTATTGGCCTGGGGGTGGATGCCCAGGAGTCCCAGTGCTGGGTGAGTGTGAAGGCAAGAGCAGGCTATGCCAGGAGCCAACTCTAGACACCTATGCTCAGGCACGCTGGTGTATAACTGCTCTGCTCACCTAGCTCTAAGGAGAGGAACCTGTGGGCAGGGTGGCTGGATGGCAGACGGAAGGATAGGGGCAGCCTAAGCAGAGCACCAACACCTGCCACATGTATTGTCTGGGCTGTCAAAAAACAGAGGAGCCGTGAATAAACAGGGGAGCATTGTGACCCATGAGGCACCAGCTGGGCCATATCCCTGTTTCAGTGCCCACAGTACCCCTCAGGCCCTGGGAAAAACCACTGTGTTTCTGAAGAGCCCTCCAGCTCTTGGTCCCTCAGGAGATGCAGCCCATCCCCCAGTCTCCACGGCAACACTGCCGGGCAGTCCAAGCTTTCTTGCACAAAGCCAGGCCCATTGTCCTCTGCTTGGCCAGTCCAGGGACGAAGGCGCATGGCCAGGCCCTACAGTCAGGGTTAGAAACAGGCCAGATCGTGGGCCTGGCTTCCTTTGACCTCACTAAACACATCTGGTCCAGGGAAAGCCTCCCACCAGGGCTGCCTAGCAAACTGGCTTTCCCTTTGCCTCCAGACAGGCAGAGCAACTTTAATCAGACCCCAGTCCTCAGGGCCTGAAACCTCAACCTCAAGATGAAGTAGGCTCTGCCACTACATCAGGCTCAGCAGCAGATGCACACAGGACGCCTAACACATAGGCACTGTTCCTGGACAAACTACAGGCCCTCTAGGTCCAGCACATGCCCCATCTTAAGGTCCTAGGCTGTTGTCTGGAGTACTCCCCCATTTATTCACAGCCCAGACAATACATGTGGCAGGTGTTGGTGCTCTGCTTAGGCTGCCCCTATCCTTCTGTCTGCCATCCAGCCACCCGCCCACAGGTTCCTCTCCTTAGAGCTAGGTGAGCAGAGCAGTTATACACCAGCGTGCCTGAGTATAGGTGTCTAGAGTTGGCTCCTGGCATAGCCTGCTCTTGCCTTCACACTCACCCAGCACTGGGAGTCCTGGGCATCCACCCCCAGGCCAATAGCTAAGCAAGCCTCTGAACCAACTCTCCCAAGCACTAGACAAAGTGCCTTTGTCAGTGCCACAACAGCTCCTAGCAGGGCTCACTTCAGGGGCAACATGGGCTCCAGAAAATGGGCAAGAGAGATGGTAGCCAGGGTAGTCCCTGCCCATAGGCTATGGGTCTTGCTGTCCAGGGCCCAACCTGCTACACTCCAGTGCCTGAGGCTATTTCCTCAGTGACCACAAGGACATGGCCACAGAAAGGCAGGTGGCTGAGCAGCTCTGGAGCTGGACCCTGACGTAGACAATGGTGACAACATGAGGACAGAGACCTATCTGCTTCCTAGGCCATCCTATCTGGGCTCTGCAGCATACCCAGCCTCTCTTGAATTACCAGTGCAAAGTGGGAGCTGTGGCATTAAACTTGTAGAAGGCCCAGGGGCAGGAAAGAGTCCCTCATGGGCCAGCATTTCTCCTGTCTCTGATGTCCAGATCACCCTTGTGAAGATACCCACACTAGCTGCTACACAATAGGCTGCAGTTTCCATACGAGCTGGTGGGCATCCTCTTCCTCTGAAAGTACCAGATCCAAGGAGGAATAGCTAGTGTGGGATATTCCCCACTAATACCCAGGCTTTCCTCAAAGGCGATCAGGTTCTAACCCTCCCACACTGCCTGGACCCCAACCCCGTGGGAAGGCTGTGGAGAGGCTACAGGGAAGAAGGAAAAACAGCCAACCATTGGGTGACCAGAGCCCCTGGAACACTTAGGTAGAAAGGAAGAATACTGGCTGTTTCTGACCTCCTCATCCCCCCCTTGGCTACCAAGCATGTCTCCTAAGCCCGTCCTAGGTTCTACACAAGAGGAAGGATCCACCTTAGACTCCTGATGAGAGAGCTAGGAGCTTTGAAAGGATAGAAACATCTCAAAATTTGTCTTGAGTTCCCAGGGTTCCATGTCCCCCTTCCAGGGAGAAAGGAGAAGAGTTGCCTCCCTAAGCACAGTGCAGTGCAGCATAGCATAGCATAGCATAGCATAGCATAGCATAGCATAGCATAGCATAGCATAGCACAGCACAGCACAGCACAGCACAGCACAGCATAGCATAGCATAGCATAGCATAGCAGCCCTCTTCCTGCTTTCCCTGCTTGGAGGGAGGGTGCTCATTCCCCCACAGACATCCTAATAAGGCAGGTGTAGCAGTCTGGCCTGTGTGCTGAGGGGGGGCGGGTTGGGGAGCATCTGAGTCATCTACTGACTGCCCAGTCTCCAGCCCTCCCCAACTCAGGACTCCTGAGGCCTCAGCTGTTGCTAGCGCAGGCATCCAGCCCCACCCAACTCAGGGAGGTTCATCAGAAATGCCTATGTTAAAATAAGCAAGGTCTCACAAGGCTCCTGCCCCACCCAGCTGCTTGCCTTCTGCCTAACCTAGTCTCAGATCTGTGGGGTCCCTACCAGCATGGTACCCAAATCAACTCTCTTGCCTTAAAAGTCCCTCATGTGGGCAGCTTCCCTGCCTAGCATATATGAGGCCTAGACTGCCATTTCTAGTGTCCTACCCACCAGACAGACCCTCAGCCTCATCCTGGAAGTTCTCCCTGACTGTTCTTAGCTTATGACTAGACTGTGTCTCCTTGTTACTCACCCACATAGAAGGTGCTAGGTGCTGGTCTGTCTCCCAGTTCCAGATAGAGCAGGCTGGTGGTCTGTGGGTCATGGCGCAACCACAGAGCCACACCTAGGATCACACCTCCAGCCAGCTAGGGAAAAAAATCAGGAACAACATCACACAGGGGACAGAGCACTGTGGGGCGACAGAACCCTAATACAGTTATCATGTAGGGCCATCATTCCGATTTGTGGGGACAGTCCCCAACCAGGACCACAGGTCTGTTCACAGTCTGAGTCACTATTCAGTGGGGACCCTGGGTCCCACCAGCAATTCTGAGCTGTGACTATAGAACAGAGTTCAAGTGTCCCCCCAATACTGCATGACATATACAAGAAAGTTTGGGATGAAATGTGGCTCAGTTGATAAGAGTCTACCCCCAGCACCACATATACTGGGTTTGGTGGCACATGCCTGTCACCTCAGCACTTGAGAGATGGAGGCAGGAGGATCAGGAATTTAAGATCATGTTGAGTTTGGGATGAACCTGGGCTATAAGAGACCTTATCTCCAAAGAATATTTTCTTTTCTACTGATCTCAAGCTCCAGATTTACCAACCATGCAATATTTTTATTTGAGAAGCGCAGCCAGGAGCCACAGTGAGCTTTAGCCATTCTGGATGCTGATGGACTCTCCTCTGGTACTCTGTCCCAACAGTCCTGAGATTGTTTAGGGACTGCCACATGTGGGGGTACTGGGAACCTTGTGGTAGGGACACCAAGTTCTCCCTTCCAGGAGGAGAAGGGTGACAATGTGAGGTCACCAGGCCCACAGGGGGAAGCAGCAGGGCCCCACCTACCATGGCTGTGTGTGAAGCCCTATAACAGAAGCATCTGGAGGCAGGAGATGGCCCTCAGGACAGACCAAGGGAGAAGCAGTCTCTTCCCCATTTCTAGGCATCCTCTTCTTGCAGGGGTCAATGGCTTTGTCCAGCACAGACAGGAAACGAAAACCACAACATGGGTCTCATAAAAAAGCACCAGGTGGCCCACTTCCTGCTCTGGGGATCCAGGCCAGAACACAAGCTCAAGAAAGCTCCCCAGAATCCCCAAGCAAACTGGTTCTGGAAAGAGGACCTATGGGACCTCCTTCTACCCTACAATCTTGTCCTCTGCCTAACCATCAGAGAGGAAGCTGGAGGACATTTTCTGCAGAGCACCATCATTTTGAAGCTCTACCCCATGGGCCCTGTGGTTTCTTCGCTTCTATAAATTTTAATTCAATTTTCACACTCTGATCAAGAAGGGTTGAACCCTCAACCTCTACCAGAGTCTGAGAGAACAGGGCCTGTGGTACAGCAGTCAAAGCCACACTGTGCACCTGTTGCCCAACCCCCAAACGGCATGAAGGCCAGGACCCTGAGGGTGACCTCATTTGCAAGGTCCTAGTGATGCTGGGGATCCCCTGAGCTTCCAGGTTCCTACAGTGACAGCTCTATGCCTATACACCCTAATAAAGCTAGCCTTCAGCCTGGGCAGCAAAGGCAGGAGAATAGGGCATGACAGGAGGCTCCAACAGGCAGCACTCCATCTGAACTGGCTTGAGAGGAGGAGGTAAACGGCCTGAGTTGCCCTGGTAACCTGGCTTCCTTTGCAGCTTTGAAACGTCATATATTTTGTTTGGGAACTGGTCCAGAGATGTTCCAGGACAGGACTAGGTGGCATCCTGCTCCCATGCTTCCCTCTGTGGTAAAGACCCCAAGGTGACAAACCCTCGACAGTTACAGAAGCTGAGGGGTAGCTGGTGGGTCACCCTGCCCTCTTCAGTCTGTGTGCTTACCTGTCAAAAAGATGAGCTGGGGGCAGGAGTGGGTGAGGGACGATATTCAGCCTAGCCTCAAAGCCTGCTGATGTGGGTATCTCATCAAGCCACCACTTAGAGCCAGGTTTTATGAAAGTGGTGGGGTCAAGAAGCTAACTCTAGAAAAGTCTCTGGACTTTAGTCCTTCATGTTAATTGAAAGGTCTGCCCCCCCCCAACAAATCTGTAACTTTCATTCAATCAGAAAAGAGGCCAAACTGGGGTAGGAGGTTGGGGGTAGATGAGGCAGAAGGAAATAAGGGACTTGGCCACTTACCCCATTGTCTCAGAGGCATTCAGACCTGAGTGGGAGAGGGGAGAGGAAGGAGTGCCAGGCACTGGTCTGGCTCCCTCCAGCAAAGTGATCTTCCACCTCCTATCCTAGGGGGAGGTATAGGAAGCGCTGGGAAAATTAAGGGGCCCAGGAAGGTGGGACGGGGTGGTCTTCAAGTAGTACAAGGCTGGAAAGGAACCTCAGTTTCAAAATGTAACTATCTAACACGATCAAAACAGACAAGGGACTTCCAAGACCCCTTGGCTAACCACCCATGTTTCACAGGCTATACCTACAAAGATAGGGGACCCAAGTACATAGTGAGGCTATCACCCTAACATCACGAGGCACCAAAGAGCCACAGGGTGGTTATCAATCTACCCACTAATCCCAAACTGCCACCAGGTGTGGCAGAGTGGGGTGAGGGGTGGTGCTGTTGCACTGGCGCGAAGCTTGTAGTTTCCAAAGTCTGTTTTTGAGAGTTAGCTGGTGCCTCCTACTCACCACAGCCAGCCTAGCACCTCAGGCTTTACACTGGTGTGTGCACATTCCCCAGACCTCCCCTGTTCGAGTCCAACCTAGAGCATTCCATATGGCTCCTAACCGATCAATGGACATGGCCTGAGTCCATTACATGGCAGGACCTCCAGGGAAAAGACACAGATCCACAAGACAGCATGGAGGACAGTTCACTTATGCTGAAAGGGCCATATAGAGGGCGAAGCAGATTGTGCCTTCTGACTCTGTTCACATTAAAGTTGAATTCAAAGTCCATTCAAGATTGTTCAGCGATAACTTAGCAGAAGTTCAGAGATGAGAAGGGGTAGAAGGGACCACAAAGGGCCCCAGGATGCTCTGGAGCACGTGCACTCTCTTCATGGGGCTAACAGTTTCATGTGGTAAAAATGTTGACTGTTAGGTGTCAGTCACAGATTCAGTCCAGACCCCGGATCAGAGGCTATGCTAAACAACATTACCTAGGCCTGTGTGGTGTCCAGTGATTAGCAGCAATCAGACAGGAATGCACAGAACTATAGGTTTAGAATGATCTGTAAAAACTGGGCAACATTCACATCCATTAAAAAAAAAAAAAACAATCCAGTGTCAATGGAAACGGAGTGGTGCCACTGGATGGAGGTGCAGGTAAGGTTAAGAGTGGCCTGAGCCTCTAGCTGTGTCGTATCTGAGCTGGGGGGACCTCAGGCCCATCTCAACCTCCTCCATCCTCATCTTCATTTGTAAACAGGGGGAGTTAACACACAGGCTGCAACATATGATGCCACTGTATTTAGCTCCTCACAGAGCTGAGGAAGTCATCTACAATAATCTTACCAATAGTAGAATATGGGATTTCTTCATGTATCTATCTACTCAGGAACCTGACACCTCCGACCAAAGCTTCTCTTCTCCAGGTGGGTCCACCACCTGCTTCTACAGCCTAAGAGAGCTTCTGTCTAGAGGTGGGGGTGGGAAGCACCCAGGTGGCATGTGCAGGTTCCTGGAGCTCCTTCCACAGCACAGAAGGATGCATTCATGACTCTCTACAGGATTATGTTGCTTCCTCCTTCTCGAGGACTAACACATAACAGACTCAAACTTTAACAAGATGACGAGCTGCCAAGCACACTGGGTCCCTGCCTGGCTGGTCTTGCAGTTTCCCAGAAGTGACTGAAAGGGAACAGGCCTGGGGCAGCATTCTACTCTGTGCTAGCTGCCCATTGCCAGCCCTTGGCCAGACCTCAGACAGGGGCTTCCCTGGAGCTTTCCTACTGCTACAAATATGCACCCCTCCAGGAAGAAAACAGAGCCCCTGTCACCAGTTTGGTAGGTCTGAATGGTCACCCCACATGCTCCAAGAGGCTCACTGTGGCATCAACTTGTTCCTTTAAGTGACCCTTTGTGCCCCAGGAGAAGTCAAAGGCAGAGGCAGAAAAGGCTGGGGCTTGCTCAATGCCTCCTAGATACATAGGAAAGTGCACTTTCACAATGGAAAGTGCACCAGAGTGCCTGCCCACCTAAGCAACTGGAAGTTGCTGAGGGTCTGAGAACCTCCCTGGTGACAGCAGAGAATGTGAAGACAAAGGCAGTGGGGGGGAGAAGGCTTTTCTGGGCAACTGGGGTAAGTCACAGTAAAGAGGCCCAGACTGGCTGTTTTTAGAAGCTGGGGCCCTAGAAACAGGAGAAGAGGCTGATGGGAGGGAGGTGACCTAGGTGCTGCCCATCCAACCTGAGCCTCCATGGGTTAACCTCATATGCTCAGGCACCACAGGGGGACAGGACCTGGACAGAGCATGGAGGATGGGGACAAGGTCAGAGTCCCTTGAGAGATCTAGGATCCTGCTCAGGCCTTCCTAGGAGGTACAGATTCGCAGTTCACCAAAGGAAGCTCAGGAAGGAAGGGAGAGAGGGGCAGGGATTCTTGCCTTGGCCAGGAAGCATGGTTCCTTTCACAAGGCCCCCCACCTCAGGAAGACACTGTCCTAACATCTAAAAATAGGTGGCAAAGCAAAAGCTTAGCTCTGGGGCACAACTGACGGGCTGGGGAGGGCTGGGGCGTAATGGGGCCAAGGGAGGATACACTGTTGTCTTGAGGTACAGGAAACTAGGCTGGGCCACCCCAGCTCTGCCCCTCCCAGGTCCAGGGTATATGGCTCCTCAGACAGAGAACCTGGCAGAAGCTTCTCCACCCACCCCACACAATGATCTGCCAGAGATGACAACAGTAGAGGTGCAGGGAGGCCAGGCTGTTTAGCTTCAGAGAAAGCTGAGGTGGGCCTAGTACCCACCTGGAAGGACAAGGGAGGCAGGGGGCTGAAGAATGGGTAGAAGAGTTCTATGTAGCTCTGGTGTTGCCACCACAGCACCAAAAAGTTTCCATCTGCTTCAGGCCAGGCATGGTCCTCTGTCCCAAACAAGTCCTAGGGCAAGGCTGTGGGGCTGGCATAGTCTTACAGCCTTCTTTGACCATGGAACATGGTGGCAGAGTGGAATATAGTTCTATCCCACCCCACTGCTTCCTCATATGGCAGCTAGTTACTTGGAAATCTCGGTTCCCTTATCACTTGAAAGGGTCTGATAGCATCCAGCAGAGTGCTACTTTGGGTGAACTGTTATCATGGTCTCTAGAGTACGGAAGACTGTTCCCAGGGACTAAGGCCAGGCCATGGCCCCTGGATGGGGACTTTTAGCTAAGAAAAGTTGGGAGGAGGTGAATAAGCAATAATGGGTGGGTGGCAGCTACAGTATGTGCTTGTAACACTGGGTCCCACTGCAGAGTTCAGGGATGGTATTTCAGGAGGACAGGTGGCCTGGGCTTCCTCATTCCTGCACCTGCCACACCAGACACCTTTAAATACCACTGGGACCTTACTGCTAAGTTGCAGTACAGAGCCTACATTGATGCCTGACCACAGGTAAACAAGCAATAGAATGCCACAGGTCCACTCTGAGAAAGTGTTGATGACCCAAGGTGACATAAAGTGTGGAGTAATGGGTAAGATAGCACAAAGGAAGCACAGGAAACTGGGGAGGGGGGCTATTGCCCAGCATCTTCTGCCCAAACTGCCTGGCTGCCAGGCTCTTGGTCTGGAGTATGAACTTAAGAGTGCCTTGGGGCTATAAAATCCTGGGCACCCAGGTTCTAACACATCTCCCTGCACTCCTAGCCCTTTAGTCCTCCCCAGACTTCACATAGGAGAATGCAGGTGGCCCCTTCCAACACCCCTTATAGTTACTTTGTCAGCCAGCTTAGGATACTCACCACCCGCTTATCACTGGCCAATTCCTTGAGAACAATTCTCCAAAAGGTAGAGCCCACCCAGAGGATCCCAAATGGTTTTGAATGACATAACCTATGCCCTATAGCTGGCCATACAGAGTAGCTCTATCCTCTCTCTCCAATCTCTCTCCAATCTCTCTCCTCTCTCTCTCTCTCTCTCTCTCTCTCTCTCTCTCTCTCTCTCTCTCTCTCTCTCTCCATCTCTCACTCTCTCTGTGCATGTGTGTACATGTATTATGCATGCACATGTGTGCATATATTATAGGGGAGGTACTAGGGGGTCACAGTCAAGGGGTTCCTGGAAGGCTACTGGCATGCCAGGACACAGCACTTCCTACTGAACATTAAAGGCCACCAAAGGCCAGTTCTTAGGACATTGGTTCTCTAGCAAGAGTCCTAGGAACAAGCGGGTACCTATAGAGCCTCACTGAATGTCCTATCTGGTTCCCTGGTGTCAGGGCCAGAGCCACTGGTACCTGAACTTCTCCACTGGTACCTGCCCTACCCCCTCCAAAAGCCAGGCCTGTGCACAAGCATGACTGCCTACTGTCTCCCTGGGGCACCTGGACTCTAAGCCTATTGATTTTTATGACTGAGGTTCCTCCCCTTGGCCGGACTGTGGGTGCTGGAATCAAGGTTGGCAGCTGTTGGTGTGTCTCCTGGAGCAGCACAGAAGTTCCACTTGAGGAAGCAAGACTAAACTAGGAGGGAGGTGCAGGGAGAAAGCCTGAAGGGTCCAGAAAGAATAGGGTGAGGGCTCTTATTATGAGGTGGCAGTGTACGGGAACCAGAGCAGAGGCTGCCAAAGGGCTCCCCACTTCTTTACTCCAGCTCTGTACCCTCCACTGTGCAGACATCCTTCTCTGAAGCCAGCCCAGGGAGCAACCACAGACTTCCCCTTCTCAGACAGCCCAGCCCACTGATTGTCTTTTCCAGAGGGGCAAGCCGACAGCCTGGGGGAACAAGGGGAAGTCTGCTCTCCTGCCGGTGAAATTAGCCACAGGAAGTCTTCATTCCACCCGGAGCCCACAGGGATTGCAGCCCCTCTGGCGGAAGGAAGACAGCAGCAGACTGCTATGTGACAGACAGTCACGGGTAGTCTGGAGAATTAAATGCCAGTTAGAAGGCTGTAATCAGCCTTTTGTGGTGGGTCTGGCTGCCTGAGCCACTGGAAGGGGGACAGCAACAGCCTTCAGTTGGAGGAGCAGCCAGTTCCGGGCAAGGAACACACTCCCGTCCCAGTGAGGACCTATGGCAGCCTTCTCCCCTTACCCGACTACACCTATGGAGACATCATCATATGAAGCTCCTACAGGCACACTTGAGGGCACAGCCGGCAGGGTGATAAACAGGGACACCATTCCCTGCTCTCCTGCCCTGCTGCCCACAGGAGTCAGGACATGGGCCTTTCTACCCCAGACCTGTCTCAGAGGACTGGTATCCACCCTGCTTCTAGGACCATCTTACAAGGTTTCTGCTGAATCTGCTCACTGCTCACCTTTCATGTTAGTGCCTTGCCCAATGTATCTTGGAAGTCCAAAACTCTGTTGATCCCAAAGTAGTCTCTGAACAAGATAGGTCAAATGTGGGTATCAGCCCAAGGAGGACTTCTGGGCATGAGAGCATGAGTAGATAGGCTAGGGTGCCTGGGATATCCCCTCCCACAGAAAAACCACTTTAATCTCCACACTGGAAATTTTTAAAAGTGCCCATTGAGACATTTACTGTCAACCAAATCTCATTTCTAGAGCTCTTAGCCTCCATACCCATCATGGGCCCGCAGGACCTCTCAGCCCCCTCCCCAGACACTTCTTACACCATTACTCATCTCTCCTTGGCCCAACTCCCTGTTGGACACTGTGCCCAGCATCCATTTCCTGAGTCTTCTCTATGCCAAGCCCCTTGCTCCGCTCTGGATTGCATTAGCTAGTCTGTCCACAATCCCAGGAGACAGAGACCCCAAGAACTCCCACTTTAGAGGGAGGAAGTGGAGGCTGAGGACCAGAGCAATGGGGTGGGGTTCCTCAAATGCTCAACTTCATGGCATCAGGAAACTATCAGCTATAGGACAAGTCCTGCCACACAGGGCACAGAGGAAGCCCCTCTGCCAGTGTGGTGCTCACCAGTTGTGGCCTGGCTCTGCTTCACATCCCTGCCCACTGTGGGGACCATCATGGGTGGGGAGGAGATGTCCAAGGGATTGTGAAAGAATATGGTTTTCACTGTCAGTAAAAGGCCCCTGGGAGCAGGGAGAGGCTTCAGAACAGTTTCCTGGGGCCTCAATAGAGTATACCCCCAGGGATGTGTTGGGACTCCACCCCAGCTGCCTGGGAAACAATCAGCCTCACCCAGCCCCAGCTCTCCAGGGAGCCTGAGGGGTTACCAGCTTGATAAGGGGGTGGGCCAAAAAAGAAATACCCTGCTGGTTCCTGACAGCTCACATCTGGGGCTCAAGGGCCAGCAGAGGGACTTCCTGAGTGTGCATTTAACTTTTTTCGATGGCTCAGAGAACACAAACACTGACCAACATAGCTACCCTGCCAAGACCCCAGGGCATGCCCAGACAGAGCAAGCTGAACACCATCCCCTGTGCTGTTCCCTGGGGTCATTGTGACTGACAAACAGGGTCTCCTCAGCAGGCCACACAGCAAAGTCCCAGCTGGGTTCAGTTCAGGCTCCACCCACCCCCAACATCTTCTGCCCCCTTCCCTGCCCTGACCCACCCATGATCTTCAGCAGTCCAAGATAGAACAAACAAAAAACAGGTGTCCCCTGTCCTACACACACTCTAGGATCCATCTTACAAGTTCGCCCTCCCAGCGTCAACAGTTTCCTCATAACCTCATTTCTTCGTGGGAAAAATGAGAACGGAGGGAAGAGCAGTCTGTGCACTGCAGTGGTAAGGGTGGCAGCACTGTCCAGAGGAGTGGTCAGCACTGCCCACACAAGTCCCTGCAGGCAGGTCCCTTAGATTCTACCACTCTTCATTCTCAACCCAGTCAGGATATGGAAGCAAGCACACACTACCTATGGTCACTCACTCCCCAGGGGTGAAGACAGTAGGGACCAACGGGTCCCTGGAGATCCTCTCTATTCCCAAGTCTCCATTCCAAGATGACCAAATTGGTGTGCACCTCTTTTCAAAGTGGAGAGCCCATCTCAGACCCTACATAGCTGAAAAGACCTCAAGTCCCCCGGTTTCTACACACCCCATATCTTTACACTACCCTGGCCTGCGCCAACTACGAACTGCACACCCGCTTCCTCTCAAAAGCCTCCACAGAACCTTAGAGCCAGGCCAGGGCTGTAATCTGTGCGGGAGACAACAGACAAGGAGGAGGGGCAGCTGGGGATGGGCAGGAACTGGGGCATGCTGCGCAGCAGCACGAGGGCCACCCTGTTCTTCTCTAGGCCTAAAGCTCGAGCCTTCCAGGGTGGCAATACTAAGCTAGAGGGTAAGTAACCAAGCCGGAGGGTAAGTAAAGGTGGAGTAATAGTGGGGTGGCCGTCTCCAAGGCAAGTACCGAGTGTGCCCCCACCACTTCGCGGCCGCCCATCTAGGGGCGGTGGCTACGATGAGCTCATGGGGGCGGGGCGCCAAGATCCCGCCCTTCTCAAGCCCCCTCAGTGCTCGCGATGCAGGATGGTCCCCCAAACGGCGTTCGCGGGGTGCTTATACCCCTTCCACAGCTGAAGGCTCCGGATTACGTAGATCTAGCCCGCAGACCCTTGCACCGGCCCCCAGCACTCACAGGCAACAGGCCAGCGATTCCCTGATTTCCCGACCTCAGAAGACCCTCGAACAGAGGCCCGGAAGCTCAGCTCTTGGCTCTAACCCCGTAGGCGAGGGGCGCCAGGCCCCCGGCCGGCGCACGGAGCCCACAGGTGGCGCCGCAACTTCACGGCCGCGCTGCGCCCTCTCTGTTGGGCCTAGTGTACTGGCCGCCGAGGGTTCGCCCCGTCCCCAGTTCCCAGTGGCTGCTCACCCAGAAGATGAAATTGAAAACGAAGAGCAGGTATTTGATGCATTTGGTGCAGCCCTCCACCCCCATGGCGGCGCGCGGCCTGCGGAGCTTGGGCTGGTCCTGGAGCGGGCGGTCTGGGAACGCAGGACTGGGTCCGGGGTTGGCAGGTGGCCAGGGGCGCTGGCGGGCCGGGGAACTGGGGTGTCGAGAGCGAGATGCGGGGTAGAGAAGGGTTGGAGGCCTAGCAGGAGCGCGAGAGTCGCTACCGCTCAGAAGCAGGGGCGCGCTCGCTTGGACCGGGCGCGCGCCGAGCTCCCCACTCTTTATAGTCCGCTAGGTCCCGCCCCTCGGAGGCCCCGCCCCGCGGACGCTCCGCCCCAGGCCCCGCCTCCCGCCTGCGGGGGTGTCTGGACATGGGGTGCTTGGGTGCTGCCACCTCAGTCCCAGAGTAACCGTTCGGGAACTCAGTCCAGATGGTTCTCACGGTCTCCTTGCGCTGTGTGTGCTCAGGATGTCTCCAAGCTTCCCGAGGGCTCCCAACTCCCCGGGACAGACTGCTGGGTCTCTGCCGAGGACTGGCCACAAGATACAACCCCCACAAAGAACTCCGACGTACTTCCTCCCTTACTTGGGCGCCTTGGACACCTCCCCAGTGGAGGTGTCAGGACAGGAAAGGATATTAAAAGTTAGTGTGCTTTGTGTCTATATCTCTTAGGCAGCAATTTGGATGGGTCTGAAGGACTAGAATGGAATTCTATGTCACCTGGCTAACCCCATGTCCCACGGATAGAATCCCTGGCTGTAGTTCTGGAAATTGCTTTTAGGAAGGTCACTACTGTACCCAGTGTCCCTAGCCAATCTTGTGGCTGGAGCACCCTCAAGGGCACCTTCAAACACTGTATTCATGCTATCTATCCTGGCTGTGCCTTCCAAGAGTCCACCCTCCATCCTCTGGGTGGCTTCCTGAAAGTTAGGAAGTAAGGAAAAATTGGGGAGGGCTCCCTTCCCAGGTGAGGAATGGCTGCTGTCACCATAGATATTCCAGTGCCAAAAAGTTGCGCTGGAATAACTTTTTGGCACCCCCCCCCCAAACTGGAGGGCAACCTGGCACTTTTATCAGTAGGGACTCCTGGGGACTTTGAAAGGGCCAGTTTCTAAGACCCAACTTTTTAAGCTTTGAGCAGTTAAGGACGTGTTCCCAATGGGGCTCACCCCTGGCACCCCTCTAGCTACAGGGCAGTGGAAGTTTGTTTACAACGGAATATGTATATTCATTTTGAGACAGGTTCTTGCTAAGTAGTCCTGGCTATCTGGGAACTCCCAGAGCTCTGCCTGCCTCTGCTTCCCAAATGCTATGATTATAGGTGTAGGCCACCATGCCCAGTAGTCTAAAGAACTAAAATTTGAATTGTGTATGATTTACATGAACACCTGATGGCTGGCCAGTAGCTTCCTGGATGGAGCTACTCTACTGGAATCATCTACTCTTCTAGGCTAGTTTCTTGAGGGTTAATTTGTGCATTTGTTTTGGCTTTGAAGCAGTCTAGTATAGCTGCTACAGTAAAGGATTATGCCTACCTTTATAGTAACTGGAGGCTGAAGTTTTGTCACAATAAAAGTAACTCAAGTCACCGGTGCTGAAGTGATGTCACAATAAAAGTCTTTTAAGTCCCCAACAGGGAGTCTGTGATGATTCTTTTTGTTTAAAGGAGGAAAGGACAGTCCTTGCATGTGCAGAGATGGGCACCTGCTCTCTCATCAACTCTCCACTAACTCCAGTGATGGGGACACCTCGTGCCCAAAGTGGGGGATGAACATTGAAGGTCATGCAGGGTAGCTGTTTTGTCTATGTACTGTGTGATACATTAGGTTTTTGGTGGGTTCCATTGTGTACCAGGACTGCTCAAAGTGGGCAGTTCAGGAGCCAGGACCAGGGAGGGCCCTTAGACGCTGGTCACATCGATGCCAAGAAGAGAGTTTCAGGATGCTTGATCAATTATTGTGGTGAGGTTTTTGTGGAGCAATTTCCTCCAAATTAAAACATTTCATTCTGGAGGGAAGGTACTAAGACTGGGAAGTGAACAACCAACAAGTCTCAGAAGTCCCTGAAACTTACAAGAATGCTGGTGCTCTGATCTGTTGAAGTGCCAGAGCTCCAAAATTCCAGCTTTGTGGGCCATCACCCATGCTGGGGGTTTTAGTGATACTGCTGCCTTTGAGTTGTCTCTGATCCTGTAAGTAACCCTCATCCATACTCTTGTAAGTAGTCCCATCAACTGGTTTACCAAGTTGGACTTTGGTAGAATTTTTCCTTGGTCTTCTGTCAGTTCCCTATCTGGAGTGAATGGATGTTCGTATGGTGTCTCACCAGGGAAGTGTCACACAATTAGTAGTTGACCTGCACTGTGAGTCTTAGGGGAACTAAGATGGGTCCAGACTCTCACACCTGAAAAGTCTTGAGGGCTGAGAGAACCATTCAAGGGCAAGGAAAGAAAGGAAACTCTCTTGGGACCAGGAGAGACAGGTCTGGGTTAGGTGGAAGACAGACTTAGGCTTGTTCTGTTCCAATTGATGGGGATGAGATAGGCTCCAAGAGACTTGAGAGGACTAATTGAAAGAGTATATGGGGACCTGCACCTGTGAGCACCATGTTTAATTGTTTAATTGCCCTGTCTAACATCCTGCCAGCTTGGCTATGAGGACATTGGGAGACCAAGGGGCCAGCTTGGTAGGACGTCTCAGATAGGTACCCAGAGAGTGTATCAGAGAAGGGCCTCTGTGATTATCTCAGCCTGAGAGTAACTTTTCTTGGCTCTAAGACACCAGTGATGAAGGCAGATGAGTGGTGTTAGGGAATGAGGGAGGAAGCCTAAGCCTGGAACGGGAGGGTCCTTCCTGCTTTCCTCTGCCCACCAAGTGTGGGAAGATAGGAAGAGCAGGCAGGTCTTCATAGCCAGGGCTTGCTTGGAATTCTACTGTGAGTGTGACTTTGTACTGGCTTCTCAGTTTCCCCAAGTGTGACAGAGATGTTGCTGAGTATCTCTGGGTGGGTAAGGGCAAAATGACCTTGTCACTTGGAGCAGGGCCTGGCCTGTAGGAAACTCAAGGTCAAGTCCTGTTTGGCTCAGTCCCAGGGTCTTGTGACTCACTCCACAGAGGACTCCTGCTGTGTGGGTTTGGCAGGGGGTGGGGGGAGGTTGTTGCAGAGCCACTCTCAGTTTCCTAAAATTCATGAAGACTGCCTACATGGATTGTTGATGCAGAGCTTGCTCAGGCGAGGAGGTTGGCCACTGTCACTTCTGCTTGCTGGAGATTCATATGCAGGTCAGGGAGCAAGACAGCTGTGTACTGAAAGAGTTCAGCATCCAAAAACAACCAGAGCAGTGCCAGGCAAAAGTCTTGTGAGCATCACCATAGAGACAGGAAATGAATCCCTACACTCTCCTGACAGAATACCTCGTTCACGGGGAATAGAAAGGGATCTGTCCTCTAGACTCCAGGAAGGACTCGAAATGTATGAAAGTCCTGAGCCTATGTCCTCCCAAGGAAGTCTGGAGACTCCTCACCCAGAAAGGTCAGAGACAAGGCAAAATGAAGCAAACACGACAGTCTCTACACTTCTCCCCAGGGTCCTAGGCAGGATGATTCAGCAAGATGGAAAATGGTACCATGAAAAAGGACATAATAGCATGGAAAAGGACAGTGTGCTCATAAATGTTTAAAGTCGCCTATGAGACATACCTATAGGCATCTCTGTGAGCGAGTTTTTAGACTGGGTTGACTTGAAGAGGGAAGACCCACCCTAAATGTGAGTGGTACCATCTATGGGCTGGGATCCTAGAGTGCGTAAAAGCAGAAAGTGTGCTGAGCACCAGTGTTCACCTCCCTGCTTCCTGATCGTTGGTATAATGTGGCCAGTTGCCTCAAATCCCTGAGCCCACATCCTCCCTGCCATTGTGGAATATACCCTTGAGCTGTGAGCCTGAACGAATCTTTTCCCCCTTAAATCACTTGGTCAGATATTTTAGGCACAGCAACAAGAAAATTAACAATTGGATGAGTTTAACAACACTGGCAGATACTATATCAATATGCAAAAGACAAACATATTTCTATAGACTACAAGTGAACAATTCAAAATGGGGTCTAAATGACCTTCTCATTTGGAATAGTAGCAAAAAGAATAGCCCATCTCGTTTAGAATAGCAGCAGAAAGAGCAGCACATCAAGGGATGGAGTCACTAAGGGACATGTGTGAGACTTGTAGACTTGGAAGGATCCAGGGGATCTAACCAAGTGGGAGGGGATCTGACTTTCACTGGTAAAAGACAAAATTATCTTTCAGGTAGTAACACTAAAGAATTTGTATGGCTTCTTACATACTGATTCTAAATTCATGGCTTTTTTCTTTTAAATTAAAAGAAATTGCATTCTGTTTACTGTGTGTGTATGTGCATACATACATGCTATAGCATGTGTGTGGAGTTCAAAGGACAAGTAGGCTCTCTCCTTCCAACATGTGTGTCCTATGGATTGAACTTAAGTCATCAAGCTTAGCAGCAAGTACCTTTATCTACTGAACCATCTTGCCAGCCTCTGATCCTAAATTTACAGGGAAAGGCAAGGGACTCAGGATAGCCAAAACAATTTTTAAAAAGAACAAAGTTGGATGATTTACACTTCTTGAGTCACACTATAAAACTATAGTAGTCAGGAGAGCGTAGTTCTAAAGTCAGGTATGGTAGAACATGGCTGTACTCCTAGCATTTAAAGGGTGAAGGCAGGAGAGTCAGAAATTCAAAGCCAGCCGGGGCTACATGAGACCTTGTCTCCAAAAGTGGGGAGACAGAGAAACAGTGTAAGTACAGCTATCTTAGTCTGCTTTTTATTGCTGTGATAATACCAGGACCAAACACAACCTGGGGAGTGTCTTAGTTAGGGTTACTATTGCTGTGATGAAATATAATGACCCAAGCAACTTGGGGAGGAAGGGGTTTATTTGGCTTATATTTCCATATAACTGTTGATCATCAAAGGAAGTTAGAACAGAAACTCAAAACAGTACAGAGGTTTGGACGCAGGAGCTTGCACTTCATGGCTCTCTCAGCCTGCTTCCTTATAAAATCCAGGATAACCAGCCCAGGGATGGCCCCAGCCCTTCCACATCAATCACTAATTAAGAAACTACCTTACAGGCTCACCTAACAGCCTGATCTTAAGGAGGCATTTTCTTAACTGAGGTTCCCCTCTCTCACATGACTTTTGCTTGTGTCAACTAGACATAAAACTGTCCACTACAGGGAGGATAATTTTATTTGGCTTAAGCATCCCAATCATAGTCCGTCATTGAGGGAAGCCAAGTCAGGAACTGAAGCAGAGGCCATGGAGAAATGCTGCTTACGGACTTATTCCTCATGGTTTGCTCAGTTTGGTTTTTATACAAACCAGGACCACTTGCTCAGTAGTGGCATCATCTATTATTTGGGCCCTCCCCACCCATATATAATAAAGAAAATGTCCAACAGACTTGTCTACAGGCCAATTAGATGAAGGCATTTTCTCAATTGAGGTTTCATCTTCCCATGTGACTCTATCTTGTATCAGGTTGATAAAAACAACAAAACCAAAACAAAACAAAAAATTAACCAACACAGTAGCAATGGAGATCAGTGGAATAAACAGAATTAAAAATTTAAAAATAGGTCTTTGGTTTTAAACCAGAGGACAACACAATTCAATGGGGAAAAGAATCTTCTTAGCATATGGCTCTGGTATAGCCATCATTGTACACAGAAAAACCAAGGCAAATCTATCAAATATCATACATGCCAACATTATGATCAAAATGAGACCTAGGGGCTAGAAAGATGACTCTGGTTAAAAGCACTGACTGCCCTTCAAAGAGACCTGGGTTCAGTTCCCAGCACCCACATGGTAGCTCACAGCTACCTGTAACTCCAACTCCAGGGGATTTGAGGCCCTCACGTGGCTTCCATTGGCATTGAGCAAGCATATAATGTGCAGACATGCATGGAGGCAAAACACCTATACACATAAAATAATTAAAAATTAATTAAATAAAAATAACTTTTAAGTCAGGCAGTGGTGGTGTACATCTTTAATCTCAGCACTTAGGAGGCAGAGGCAAGCAGATCTCTGAGTTCAAGGCCAGCCTGGTCTATAGAGCAACTTCTATGACAGCTAGGATGAAATTCTATTGAAAAAGAGAAGGAGGAAGAAGAGGAGGAGGAGGAGGAGGAGGAGGAGGAGGAGGAAGAAAAGGAGGAGGAGGAAAAGGTGTTAAACACCAATTTCCTTTCTATGACCAAACACACAAGCAGCAAAAGAAAAAAAACAAAACAAACAACAACAACAACAACAACAACAACAACAAAAACAAACAAACAAAAAACAGAGGCACCATTGCATGGTCTTAGTATAAAAAAGAGAAAGGGAGTTGAGCACCAGCATTCATCTCTCTGCTTCCTGACTGTGAATGGATACCTCACCTTCTGCCATCTGCGTCTTGCCTTTCCTGCCATGATCCTCAAACCAAGAGCCAAAATAAACCCCTTCCTTCAGTTGGTCTTGACAGGTATTTTGTCACAACAATGAGAAAAGTAACTAACACAATATCCGTACTAAAAAGGGAATTCCAAGCATTGTATTGGCAAGAGATTTCTGTTGAGGAAAAGGAAATTAAAGCCATATTTGTAAATCTGTCATGCTACCAGAACTCAGCCAACACTAGCCCATGGAATGCCTTGGCAGGAATGAGCATTCATGCTCCTCTCTTTGGCTATCAGATTACTGAGACAATGGACTGAAAGAAACTAGAATTTCCCCAGAAGTATGCTGGGAGAAGAAAAGGTTGAAGTGATAGAACAATCAGTAGAGGGTTTTGTCTCCTGAAGGAGAGATAATGGTGGGCCAAAGGCCCACACCTTGATCAGGACTGCCTAGCTATGCATACCAGAGTCCTTTTAATAACCTCACATCAGGATCCTGAAGATGGACTTATACACACATTTGCACACACTGTGCAGGCCAGTAGAAGGTATGAAAGTCTCTGGGGTTGTAGTTACTGGTTATTGTCTGACAAGGGTGTGATGATGTTATTTATAATTTATTAAAGTTTCCCTGAGGATTCAGAAAGCAAAGTCAGCCTCAAGCTATGGAGATCAGGCAGTGGTGGTACATACCTTTAATGCTAGGAATCAGGATTAAGAGTCAGATCTCTGTGAGTTCAAGGCCACCCAGATCTACACAAGATTGATCCAGTCCTAAAGAGAAAGAACTCACACAAAGATGATCTCAGTATCTGGAATCACATGCCTTTAATCCCAGCACTATGGTGCCTTCAACAGTCAATATCAGGCATTCATTCTCCAGCCACACTGAGAATCCTGAAAACATTAAGTCATAGGATTCTCCAGCCATGCTGAGTAGAGGCAACAGTCTGAGGTTTGGTGAAGCCAGTATCACCTTTCAGTCTGAGGTAAAGTAAGAGCTAGTGACCAGCTGCTTTGCTTTTCTAATCTTCAGCTTGAAGTTTGAACCCCAATATCTGTCTCTGGGTCATTTATTTATCTTGCTACACAAGGGTGCTCAGAATCAAACGTAAGTCATCTGAAAGAACAACAGTTCTCTTAAATACTAAGCCTTATCTCTAGCTCCTTAACTTGATTCTTTTAAGAATGGGTAGCCAAACCTGGTTTGTTGGGATGTACAGGCAGTGACTCTAAATTCGGTAATACACTCTAGGTATGCTAGCACCCAGATACCCATAGTGTTTCACTTCTCTACCCAAATGGTAAATGAGACCACAATATGGGCTAACTTCCAGTAACCGTGGTCACCATATTCTCTGTAATTCTGTATATGTGTGATAGGAATGGAAGATTGTAGGCAGAGTTTTCCTGCCCTGGGAGCCACTTCTAAACAACCACACAGAGACTTAGTATTATTTATAAATGCTTGGTCAACAGCTCAGGCATATTACTAACTAGCTCTTACATTTAAATTAACCAATTTTTATTAATCTATGTTTTGCCACATGACTTGTGACTTAACCTATCCTATAGCATGTCTTGTTCCCCTGGTGACTGGTTGGCATCTCTCTAACTCCATCCACCCTTCTTTTCCCCAGCATCCTCAGTCTGATTGACCTGCCTATACTTTTTGCCTGGCTACCAGCCAATCAGTGTTCTGCAGCCGAAGATGCTACACTTTCAAGGGAAAGATTCACTTTTAAAAGTAACCTGTGACAACTGGCTGTTGTTGCAACACATAGCTATCTTTGTACTGTCATGAAAGGAAGTATTGTCTTAAAAACCTCTGACCCCCCCCCCCAATGAATCTGAAATTGTCTTGAGCGAATTGATAGCCAAGAAATATGGTTCATGTATTTACTCATATGTAGAAACATTGTGTTTGCACTTTCAAGGTCAATGAAAACACACCCATACAAAAGTGGATCCATGTATTTTTGTGGTAGCATTTGTTATCATAGGCAAAAAGTGGAGCCAGGGCTGGTAAGGTGGCTCAGCAGTTAAGAGGGCTTGCTGCTCAGTCATGGAGGCTTGAGTCTGGATCCCAGCACCCAGCCAGTGGCTTACAATGGCCTGTAGCTCCAGCTCCAAGAGTTCTTGGAGTTCTATGGGAACTCCATACTGCACTCACATGATGCACATACATGACTAATGTTGGCTGTTTCTACATCTGGAATCAACTGAAATTCAAGCAGTTGAACATCCCTGGAAAGGATTTACTTGATTGGATCATTTGAGGTGGGAAGACCCACTCCAAATCTGGGCCACACCTCCTGGTGGCAGCTCAACAGCTCACTTAAAAGGACATGAGAGAAGGAAACTTGTTTTTTTTTTTTTCCCCTCACTCTCACTGGCATGTTCATCTGTTTTGTTGGTGAGGCATTCCTTTGCTGGTGTTAGAACCTACTTTTTCAGGATTCTAGCATGCAGCAAAGACCAGCATCTTTTCAGGAATCCTCCAGAACTCCAGCACCAGATTGGGACTGCTGAATCAGCCAGTCTTGTGGACTGAACAACTACCAGATTCTTGGCCTTTCCGCTGGGAGACTGCCATTGTTGGACTACCCTGACCACATTCTAATAAATTCTCTTTAAAAATATATTAATAGATACTCATTCTATCAGTTCTGTTCTCTTAGAGAACCTAATACACACATAAAGATAAAATAATATACCAGGTGAGGTGGCACAAACCTTTAACTCCAGCACTATGGATCTATGAGTTCAAGGCCAGTGTGGTCTACTGATTAAGTTCCAGGACAGTCAGGGCTACACAGAGGAACCCTGTCTCAAAAAACAAAAACAAAAACAAAAACAAAAAAACTCCACACACACACACACACACACACACACACACACACACACACACACACACACACACAGAAACAAGGATACCCACTACGTGACATATGTATCAACATGCATATGTATCAATATGTCCAGACCACAAAGTATCAGGAAGCCATGATACATGTGAAAGCTCTGATGAGTCAGATATGGTGACACAAGCCTGTAGCCTAGAAGACAGAGGGAGGAGGGTCTCCAAAAGTTCCAGGTCTATAAAGTAAGACCCTGTCTCAAAACAAAAGCAAAGCAAACTCTTAAATGTCTTAATTGATGAAAGAGGCCAAGTGTGAGAGATCATGTATTTAATACTTCCTTTTAAAGTGCTGAGGAAAGTCAGGTGTGGTGGTGTAATCCTGTGATCCCAGCACTTGAGAGGCAGGGGCAGGCGGATCTCTGTGAGTTCCAGGCCAGCCTTGTCTACCCAGAGAGTTTCAGGATACCCAAAGCTCATACAAAGCCCCTGTCTCAAAAAAAAAAAAAAAAAAAAAAAAAAAAGGAAGAAAGAGAAAAAAATGTGCTGGAGGGGGAGCTTGATCCTGACTCAACAAGGTGATGGGACAGATTTAGTTGACTTCCTAGGGGAGGCCGTACCCTCTTTGAGGAGCAGATGAGAGGTTGGGTTGGGGGAAGGTGGGGACAGCGGGAGGAGAGGAGGAGGGGGAACTGGGAGTGGAATGTAAAAAAATAATTAAAATTGAAAAAGTGCTGAGATTATGTAGACTAATAGGGGTAGAATGGTAGTGCTGGAAGGGAGGTTTACCATTGCCTGGAGCTCAGAGAGTAGCGCTAATGGTACCTGGGGTGTAAAAGTCATCTAAGATTAGGCAGTGGTTTGGGCTGCACACTTTTGACTACTGAGAACATGGACTCCAGTCTGTCTACAGGAAGCTTTTGTGGTAGATGAATTGTGGCTGTGTAAGATATAAAATATGTCTTAGCACAGCTCAGGTGGATCTTCACAGCAGCTGGCTGGTCTGAGAAGGGAGGAGTAGAAGCTGTGAGTGGGGAATGCCTTGATTTGAGTTCTCTAGTTGGTCCTACCTGAGTTCAGAGATCCGGGCTTTGGTACTATGCCCTGATGGTTAGGGCTTATTACATAGAGGCTAGGCTGTCCTTCCCAAGGTTTCCAAATCCTAGAGTCCTGTATGGACATCATCCGCAGTTAGCTTTCTTTAACTGTCAACTTGACATAGCCTAGAGTCATCTGAGAAAGGCATCTCAAGGAAGGATTGTTCAGATAACACTGGCCTGTGGGCAAGTCTGTGGACGACTGTCTCGATTGTTAATTGATGGAGGACCCATCCTACTGCAGGCAGCACTGTTCCCTAGTTAGGTGGCCCTGGGCTAGCCAAGCATGAGTCTGCAAACAAACCAACAAGCAAGATCACTCCATGGATTCTGCTTCAAGTTCCTGCCCCGTTTTCCCTCAATGATAGACTGCAGTCTGGAAGCATAAGCCAAGCCAAGTAAACAATTTCTTCCTCGAAGCTGATTTTCTAATCATGGTGTTTTATTACAGTAACAGAAAGCAAATTAGAACAGGAAGTCATTTCTCATTCTGGTCATCACATTTAGTAGACCAGGAGAGGACCTGTCACCAACTCAGGGAACTTAGAGGAGCCAGAAGTGGGTGAGAAAAGAGTGATCTCTACCGAGCAGTGGTGGCTGAGTGGTTAAGCAGAAACATAATTGAGGCCTATGCCCCATGTTGGTCAGCATGTGGACAAAGACCCCAGACCAGAAGCACGGGAAGGGAGTGAGAGGGAAAGCTAGAGTCTGAGCCTGGCCCTGGGGACCCTGGAGGGTCAAGCTCTGGGCTGTGCTTTTAAGTGTTCCCTGCTGGTGGAAAGACAACCAGCAGGGAGTCAGGGAAACCCACAGGGGCAGCAGTGGCTGGCCTGTGGACAGAGATTGTCAAGAGGTCACCAGCAAGGGAGACCTTCCTGCCTCGGGGATAACAAACAGCCCCAACTTGTAAGGTTTTCCAAAGGCCCAAACCATCAAGCCTTCAGAGTCAGGAGGAAAAGGGAGCTCAAGGCAGGGCTCCATCTGTATGACAGGCTGTGAGTGCTGAGGGCTTGTGAGGTTGCCTGTGACTGGCCTGCAGTTGTACTCGAACAGTTGCTGGCTTTGTGCCAGAAGCCTTGGACTTACTAAGCCCAGGAGAACACATTGACATGTGCTGGGACCCCCGAGATGTGGGGTCTACTCAACTCTCAGGGAGCTTGTAGAGGCTGCATGTGGGCCAGGATGAGCCTCCCCAGGATCTGCAGGACCCAACCCCCCTTCCATCCCGCTATTGGAGGAAGAGGGCAGCAATACTTCTGGATTCCTTAGGGGTGGGGTAGATACTGCAGCTGTGGGAAGAAAAAAGCCTGGCTGGTCTCTGGAGATTGTGACCCTGTCTGTGACTGGCCAGACATTGCAACCCTACTGTGGGACCCTTGCTTCCTAGTAGTACAGTCCCAGGGCATCAGCATGACCCAAGTGTACACAGTTCTCTGAGGCAGAGAGGGCTGGTCAGAGCTTCATACTATTTCCACCTCAGGACTCCTTGTAGGCAATGGAATCCGGAAATCTGGACAGAGCCAGCAAGAAGAGGCCTGTCCCTGAGGAGAGGGTCAGATGGCCCACTGTCTGACCTGGGGGTGGAACTTCAACCTGCATGGCTAATCCTGCCCCTATGTTCCCTGTGTTACTCTGTGCTAAGACCCCAGTGGTGCTGCTTGCTAGTGTAAAGCCAGAATTACCTTCACCATCTACCCAGGAGTCCTTGCTCAGCCCTGGGAGCAGCAGCCTATAAAAACCCATCTCCTGAGGAAAGAGGGGTTCTGAGGAGTGACCAGGGCAGGCTATGTTTCTCTTGGTGCCTCCATTCCTGTGAGATACAAATCTAGGGAGGCCCAGCTACTTCTGACTCCCACCTCTGTCCCATCATCATGGACTGGAGGGGTTGGAGCCTGGGGAAATAATTCCCTGCCTCCACAGTGACCCTGCTCACACAGGGCAGCTGCCCACCTGGCCCAGCCCCTTCTGGTCAGAGTCAATCTGCCTTAGGCCCTCTTTCTCCAGACTGTATTGCTGAGAACATAAAGGGTGCATTGAGACTTTAGGACCTTTGGTCGGTCACAGGGACTCTTCCTGATCTGTCTCTTACTGTCTAGACTTTACCAGGGGCTGCCTGGACAATCTATACACACTGTTGACAGCGGTTGCTTACTGAGCTCCGTGTGAACAGGCCATTGCTTACTGAGCTCTGTGTGAACAGGCCACACAGGGGAAGCCAGCTTCTCTGAAGGGGACTCTGAAGTTCCCACGGAGAGACTGCAAGATGAGATCTAAAGAAGTATGCAGTGCTTAGGAAAAGAAGGTGTGGGTGGTCGAGTGTGTCCCCTACTCACCTCTAGCCTAGACCCTGATAGGTCAAGGGGTCACTGGGACTGGGGTGGAGAGGCCACTGCCAGATGGAGTAGAATGTACAGGGAAGGTAGGTGGGTCTACTCAACAGAGAACATGAAGTCTGGATTGAAGGCAAGCCTTTCAAAGCAAGGAAGTAGCTGGGAATACTCAGGGGAAAGCCAGGAAGGGTGGATGCCGTGGGAGAAAGTTCTGGAATCTTTAACTATCTCTGCTTCCCATTTCCTCAAGCATGAATGAATGACCAAACCAACTTGGGTTAAGCTGTGGGAGAAGAAAGTGGGAAGGTGATTTCAAGGGAGTGAGTGGCTCAGAGGATGGGGCTAGGCCTCAGTACCAACCACTGAGTGGGAAGGGGATGGCTGGGGCCAGGATCTAACATTAAGAAAAAGAAATAGCCATCAGTACTGCCTACTATTAATTTTTTTGCAGTGGAACTGGGCTCTGGTTTCCAGATCAATACTAAGTAATTAAGCGAGGAAAAAAAAATATTAAATAAGACTCAGTGGTCCAAAATTTGTGGCACACAAGAGAGTCGGAAGACTTAGCCGAAGGACATCGGCAGGAATTGGGAAAGGCCATGGTGATAACTGGTCTGATAGCAACTGCTTGCAGCCCGGGTGGGCAATGAGGAGGCTGAGTGGTTCAAGGACCTCATGACAGGGTACTAATGGGAGAAGGAAGAAGACACAGGTTCAGAAGCCACCAGAGGGAGGTCTGGGGGGAGGGGCTAAATTCCAGGTGTGTTGTAGGATGGGGATCCAGCAAGGAATCCACCTTCTGACTTTATCCCCCTCCTTTCTAGCATGCCAGGGGGATGCTAGCATGCTGGCTGTCCAGAGTTTAAGCCAAAACCCACTGCCCACTAGGCCGATCACAGTAAGGCTAGCTGGTGCTATAGATCAGCATCTGCAGGATGAAAACACTTCTGAGCCCCTAAATGCCACCATCGAGTGGGGATGCTGGGTGCAGACACAGCATCTGGTGGGGTAGAATACTCTCTATCTCAGTCTCTAACTCAGTGCCCAGGTCGTACATGTGCTGAGATAGGAAGGGTCCATGTTGTGGTTGGAGTCACAGGCCTGCAAGTCTCTGTGGGCATCTGTCTTTCTAGCCAGATTAGAGGCCTCCGGTTCCTCTTGCTCCATCTAGGAAACCCAGGGTCCATGCTTTCTTGTCCTGTAAGGAGGTTCCTGCCCATAATAGTATCTAGGTTCTGACCCTAGGCTTTGGGTCCTTACCCTGGCAGTCCCACAGCACTTGCCAAGGACAGGCTCCTTGCACCCCATGAATGTTCAGGAGCTAGGGACAGCTCCCTGTCCCACTCCCACTGTTGGAAGGAAGAGTGGAGCAGACTTTCAAGATAGCCTTGATGGCCCAAGGGTACCTTTGGAGTTGATGCAGCCCTTTGGAGACACCAGGAACTCAGAGAAAATTACTGTTGTCCTTTTGACCCTCCATTATCATTGGAAGGTCCCCCAGAAGAGACAAGAACTCAGATGAGGCAACCCTATGAGCTGGAACATCTCTAATGAGGAAGATTAAGAGTACACTGAGGCCTGTATCTCCACCCTGAGACAGAGACCGATGAGAGGGACTTACTAGTGATATTGGCATATGTGGTTGTAGAAACAGAGAAGTCCTTTGGTGAGTCCCATATGTGGTCTGGAGACCCAGGGGACAAGCTACTGAGGTTCCAAATTCAAATGCTTTAGAACCAGGAGAGTCAATCAACTAATAAACAATCCACGGCTAAAGGCCTGCAGCCAGGGGTCAGGGCTGTCAGCAAAGGTCCTGGAGACTTGACTCTCCCAGAGAGCCCAGAGGTCTGATGTCCATGGACAGAAGTATGCCGGAAGGATGAGGCGAGGGGAGGGGAGAACTTCACTGTTTTCCATCTGGGCTTTAAACTGTTCAGATGGTGCTGCCCACATTGGGTGAGGTGGGTCTTCCCCACAGCCACTTTTCCAAGTTTCAGTATCGTTCAGAAAAACCTCCAGAGACCGACTCAAGAGCAGTGTTTTTTCTTCTATCCGAGCAGTCCATAACCCAAGTCAGGCTGACACTGTAAACTTCCACGTTCATCCGTGTCAATAGGACATGTTCATAGTGATGTAGCTAGGGCCACATGACTAGCAACATCTCCCTAAATCCCACTTTATCTCCCAGTAGACTACAAGGCCATGGTTCTACATAACATGAGACAGCCATGTGCTCTGTCCCAAGCATCCCCTGAACCCTTCCCCAGAGAACACATGGTCCTTGGGTTATGTTTGCTCTTCCCTTGACATCCATATAACTCAAAGGCTATGGGTCACGTGATTCAGGAATAAATTAGGGAAGAAACATGAAAGAAAAATTCTGATTCCTCACATATGAACTATATGTTTCTTTGAAAGAAAGAAAGAAAAAAAAAAGACAAAATTGCTGGGTGTGGTGATGTACAAGTTTAATCCCAGAATTTAAGAGGCAGCAGCAGATGGATCATTGTGACTTCAAGGCCAGCTGGGTCTACATAATGAGTTCCAGGCCAGCCAGAGCTACACATCAAGAAGCTGAAGTTTTTTTTTTTAAATGTATTTTTATTTTATGTGCATGGCTATTTTGCATGCATACGTGTATGTGCACCACATGTGTGCAGTGCCCATGGAGGCCAAAAGAGAATGCTTATCCTCTGGAACTGGAGTTGTAGACAATTGTGAGCTGCCACACTGGTACTGTGAACCATATCCAAGTCCTCTGCAAGAGCATCCAGTGCTCCTAACTGCTGAGACATCTCTCTAGACACATTATTAAAAGAGGAAGTGCTGACACCACCACAATCTTTGTGACTGTCTCTGGTCACATCGCCTTAGCATTCAGAAATGCCTTCCTGCACCACCCTTTCTGCAGTACATTTGTCCTTGGCTGCTTTTGGTTTTTATCTAACAGGTGACCCACACTTATCCCTGGCCTGTGAGTTCTTATGGTCCCATTGACCTTAAACCAGTGACACTAGAGACACCCTAAGAGAGCTCTGAACTGCAAATCTCTCCTAGTAGCCATGGTCAGACATTCCACCAATTTCTAACTTCTTCTCAGCCTGAGGAACTCAGATTGACTGTGAGTAGTAGGGGAAGGGAAGGTTGGGGTCTTAGCATCCAGTTCAAGACAGTGTTGAACCTCCTTGCAGAGGCACTGTCTATTCTGGAACCAAGATTTCTAAGCCAGCAGAGCATAAGGTTGTACAAACAGGAAAAAAATTGCCATTGGGTCTCCAGGGGGATGGTTAGTGGTTCCATTCCCATATTCACCCCTTGATTTCTGGATTCATGAATCATGACTATTGGAGAAACAGTGCAGGACATGGGACACTGAGTCAGAGAACATTTAGCCTTCTGGAGAATTCTGCCTCAGCTGTTAGGCACTGCCACTCAGTTGGTGCTGTACCTTATCTTCAGGCTATAAGCCAGCTGCTTCAGAGTGGTGGAGACACAGGCTTGTGAATGACATGGATGTGGCTTCATACCATGATTTACTTGCTGGCAAGTGTGCTCCTTTCCCAGAGGCAATGCAGTATCCCTGAGGTTAAAATGTCTTGTTCTAACCATAAACATGATGCTTCATACCAGCTTTTGGGAGGTGAGTCATTTACAGGAGGGCAGAGCCCTAACAAATGGGAACCACGTTCTTAATAGAAGGAGTGAGGAATATGTCCACTGGTTCTTCCAGGTTAGGATGCAGCAGGGAGGTACCATCTGGGAGGAACAGTTCTTCCCCAGACAACTAGATCTTCAACTTCTCATCCTTTGAGAGACAGATTTCTGTTTGGGGGTTACCAGTCTAGGGCCGGGGAGACAGCTCAGTTAGCACTGCTTGCTTTGAAAGAATGAGGTCTTGAATTCAGTCCCCGGAACCCCCATAAAAAAGCCTGTTATGCTGGTATCTGCTTATAATCCCAGTGCTGAGGAGGCCGAAATGAGGGTTGGGGTGTCACTGGGGTTCACCGGCCAGCTAGATTAATTGTTGTGGTTTGAGTGAGAACTGTCCTTTACAGGCGCCAGTATTTGAACACCTGGTCCCCAGTTGGTAATGCTGTTTGGGGAAATTTAGGAAGGCAGCCTTGCTGGAGGGGGCAGATAGGCTTTGAGGGTGTATAGCCTTGTCCCACTTCCAATCCACTCTCTCTGCATTGTGCTTACAGCTTTCTGTGGTTAAAGATATGGTCTTTCCATGGCTGCTGCTATGCCTCCCTGCTATGCAGGACTCTATCCCTCTGGAACTGTAAGGAAGAATAAATTCTTCCATAAGTTGCTTTTGGTTATGGTGTTTATTACAGTAACTGAAAGTACACTAGAACACCAACTGAGCTGCATCCCAGCTCCTGACTTGCATTTCTTCCCCAACTTTCTTTGCCATACATTTTTAAATCAAGTTTATTCCACGTCCCTAATCATTGAGTAAAGCACTAGACATAGTCTTGAGAACTGGTTTATAATCCAGGTCTAGCTGTTTCTCTTCCCAAGCAAAGGGCATAGCCAAGTTCACTGGCCAACAGAGCTCTGCCATCTGAGAGAGTCCCCTCACCACTGTCATGGAGGGGTGTTCAAAGAGGTCTGCAACACTGCAGCCGTCAACTTGTAGGATGTGCCTACATAACTCTGGTGTCTTACTTAGGATTTCTATTGTGATAAGACTCCAAGACCAAAAATGACTTAGGGAGAAAGAGGGTTATTTCATCTTATACCTACATGTCACAGCCTATCATTGAGAGAAATCAGGGCAGAAACTCAAACAGGACAGGAACCTGAGGGCAGGAACTGAAGTAGAAGCCATGGAGGGGTGCTGCTCACTGGCTTGCTCCTCATGGTGGCCCAGCCTTCTTTCTTATACCACCCAGGACCATCTACCCAAAAGTGGCACCACCACCTGTGGGATGGATGGGCCCATCCACATCAATCATCAGTCAAGAAAATAAACCACAGGCTTTTCTACAGGCCAGTTTGATGGGGACATTTTCTTAATTGAAGATCCCTTTTCCAAAATGACTCTAGCCTGTGTCAAGTTGACATAAAATTAGCCATCACAACTTGGTAAGCTAAACACAAGTCATCCCTTATCCTGCTAACTAGTCATAGGACACTCTTCATGAGGCCACAGCTGTCACAGCTGTTTGGAGGAGCAAAGAGCAGTGACATCTGGGTCTCTTCTGCCTGGTACTTACTCTGTCCCTTCAGGGGCCACTTCGATAGCTCACTTCCTTTTGATGATACCTTGTTTTTGGACACACCCAGCTTTATGACATGAGGTTCATGATGGGCAGCTTAGGGTGCACAGTAATGTGTGAGATGTGTTTCTATGAATAGTCAATAGAAGCCTAGAGCAGACTCTCATTAGGGAAGTGGTTGTTTGCAAATAAGGACAGGACCTCACTCCACAATCCGGCAGGGCAGACTGCTGCTAGTTCCCTGTGGGGTCCAACCAAAGCCTATATCACTGCAATCCCAGCACCTCTTCTGTGAAAGTAAAAAGAGTCCTCATGGAAGAAAATCTGAACCCGTTGGGGAGCCACCTCCTGTTGGGGATCATATAGATAGTTTAGTAAATGTCTGAGCAACATACCCAAGTGAGGAATATGGATAGGCCCATGAGAAGCTGTGCTTTCTTTTGGTTGGGGGAGGGTCTTGTGCAATAACATCTTTCCCTGGAAGAGATGTTTTGACATGCCTAGACATGTTGAAATTTGTTTGAATTGACTTCCCTCCCTGGCACACCCAGTGTCTTACCAAGAAGTCAGTTGCTACTTGTGAACTGCTTGATTCAGTCAATGTGACATCAGCGCAACAGGCCAGCGATGAAGAGGAACATAAATGTCGTTAAGGTCCTTGTGAACTGAAGTGTGAACCAGGGCTGGGGAGCAGATCCTTTGAGGAAGGATGGAGAAGGTGGCCTTGACAGATGAAAGCAGGCTGACTCTGATGGGTCTTATGGAGAGACAAGGGTAGGGAAAGAGGTGTCATGAGTTGCTGTCTATATACCAGTCACCAGGGCACATGTTCATGCTCCCAAGCTAGAAAACAGCATCTAGTAGGGAGTCTATGACCGAAGTTATTACCTGAGTAAAGAAAGCTGTGACAGATCCCACTGTCTTTCTCTAGGGTCCTCCTGTCAACTACTCAGGCCAGGAGGAGAGTTGAGACAGAGTCTTACTCTGTAGCCTAGGCTAGCCTGGAATTTGCTATGTAGATCAGGCTGACCTTGAGCTTATGGTGATCCTCCTGCCTCTGTCTCCTGTGTGCCTGGCTTACAGGCATCTAACACCATGTCTGACTCATCCTGCATAATTCAGTTCCATTCGCTGTGTGGCATCTAGAGTCCTCCTGAGGGATATTATTGCACTCACCTCACCAGTTTCCCAGTTGGAAGTCTAATGCTTCTATTTGACCTTTGTTACCATAGCAACCCTTATTACACAGGTCAGGGAGCCAACTGAAGGATCCTGTTGCTGGCTAAGTAGATCTGTTCTTTTTTTCTTTTCTAGAACTAGGGAAATGATCACAGAATGGAATTGGAGACCTATAAACTTACAGTGAGATGGACCAGACCTGACACTCTATGGATCTTCTTATCCGTGTAAGTTCTGACTCTGACGGGGTGGGAGGGGAGTTGCCACCATGAGGATCTAGTTTTCTGGAATCAGTGTCAATCTAGAGCCAGTTCTGAGCAGGCCCTGATCACACTGCTCATTTCCTCTTCTCCAGTGCAGCATCCCTGAGAAAGGGTCTTGGGTCCACTCGGGGGAAGGTGGATGGAAAGACCAACGAGAAACCTTACCAGCGTTGTGCCCAGGATTTCTCCTACAGTGAACCAGGCCTCCCTTTCATGCAGGAGCTCAGATCCATGAACTGGCTCAGCTCTGGGGATTACTGGAGTCTGTGACCTTTTGTTTTTATGACTCGAGTTACACTTTTGTTCACGGATCCTGGAAGTTTTCCATAGAAAGATCAAGCGAGAAGTTAGCAAAGGTTCTGTTTCCCCGAAGGAACACCATGATCAATCAGCCAGTACTACAGGTCTATATTGGCCAGACTGCCCAGACTGTGGCTGAGCCTTTGCTCTCCATTACAGTAACTTCAGCCACTGTGCCGATGCCTGCTGAGAGCCCCTGCATGGCCGGTGCCACCCCGGATCCACTGACTGTCGCTGAATTTGAGTTTTCCAATTGACTAGCTTTGGTTCCCATTGTAAAGTACAGTCTTCAGGGATGAGCAGTCACAGGGCAGTGGGAGGATACTGCCATTCCCTTCTGCCTTTCTTAAATCTTTTCTCATAGTCACTGTGAAGGCCAGCCTTCTGGACCTTTCCAGTTTGGGCAAACAAGTTTAACAAGTTAAATCCAATGTAGAATATTCAATTTCCTGTGTCTTTCATTCACCCCTCTACATAAAACCATTGAAAGTCTCCTATTGCTGATTCTTTCTCTGTGGCCACCACACACACACACACACACACACACACACACACACACACACACACACACACACACACACACAATCAGACTAACTAACACCTAACTAGTCTTTGTTTTGTGTTGTTTAATTTTGTTTTGTTTGAGACAGGGTTCACTCTACTGTTCTGATTGTCCTGGAACTTGGTTTGTAGACCAAGACAGCATTAAATTCAGAGATCTGCCTGCCTGTCTCCTAAGTGCTGGGAATAAAGGAGTGCACACCATGCCCTGCTTTCATCCTTGTGATTCCTGGAGCTGCTTCATTAGACACAGATCTGTGTTCAGTGCTCCCATCTGTTCTGATCCAACTTTATGTTTGACCCTGCCCTACCTTGCAGTCTCATTTGATATCTACTACCACATGAGTCCAAATGATTTCCTTTTTCACTACATTTCTGTCTGTTTAGAATGGAGAACTCAAACAGTTCTCAAGTGTAATGCATATCCTTGTGGGTCACATACTATTCTGCACCAGGACCCAAGTTTACTTTTTAGTCTGGAAACACTTGTGCTGGTGAGTTTTCGTTGCCAACTTTACACAGACCTAGAGTCACCAGCGAAAAGGGAACCTCAAAGAGTTTCCTCAATCAGATTGACTTATGCATGAGAGATTTTCTTGACTGATAATTGACATAGGAGAACCCAGTCAGCTGTGGGTGTCAGCATCTCTAGCCTGGTGACCCTGAGCTGCATGAGGAAGTTAGCTGAGATCCTCAAACTGTTCCTAATTTCACTGCACATCAGACTCACTCAGACTGCTATGCCCTTCTCAGCGTGGCTAGAGACTCCTGAGACTGAATGCCTCTACCTTTTATATGTCTTAAATCCTGGGATTAAAGGCATGAGCTCCGATTCACTCTCTGGTGGCCCAGGGTGGTCTTGGACTCAGATATCTGTCTACCTCTTAATTCTGAGTCTTGGGATTAAAGTTGTGTATCAGCACTGCCTGATCTCTATATCTTGAGGCTGGCTTTGCTTTCTGAACCTCAGGTAAGCTTTAATAAATCATAAATAATATATCACCACAAGATTCTGTATTTGACTTTCAGTACATTCCTCTCTGCAGCTATAGGAGATAAGGCTAACCCTCACACCACAGGATCTTGTAGATCATCTGTGTGATGTTTGATAGGAAATGCAACCCGAGCTCATCCTTTTTGTCACCTGGTCCAGAAATATTAAGAGCAAAAGACTGATAATTTGGTTTTCAAAATGTTCAGAAGAATTACATACAGAGTTACTTAGCTCCTGGCTTCTTAATACCATTAATATAATTATTAGTGGTTTTAAGTCTAGTAAGACTAGACTGTCGAGTCAGAAAACATTCTTGGTACTAAAATCTATATTAGTCAGCATTCGCCAGATAATGTGTGTGTCTAATGAGTTATACATCCATCCATCCATTCATCCATCCATCTACCTACCCACCCACCCATCCATCCATCCACCTACCCACCCATCCATCCATCCACCCACCTTCCCACCCACTACCCATCCATGATGTGTAATATTGTCAGGATCTAGAATCACCTAGGGGACAAGCCCTTGGACACACTAATGAGGGATTATCTAGATTAAATTAATTGTGATGGGAAGACCTGCTGCTCACTGTGGGTGGCACCATTCCCTTGGCTGGCATCTGGGACTGTATGAAAAAGAGAAAGTGAGCTGAGTATAGATATTTATTGCTCTGAGACACAACATGTCCAGGTGATTCAGGCCCCTGTTGCCTCAACTTCCCTGCCATTATATATTATACTTTGAACTATGTGTCAGAATAAATCTTTCCTCCCTAAAGTTACTTTTGTCACAGCAACAGACATTTTATCACAGCAACAGAAAGGTAACTAAAATACCACCTATCATCTCTATATCTATCTATCTGTCTGTCTGTCTGTCTGTCTGTCTGTCTATCTATCTATATCTACCTACCTACTTACCTATATATCATCTAAAATGAAAATCTGATTCATGCAGTTTAGGAAGTCCTACACTCCTTGTCTGCATCTGGAAATGAGGGAAGTCAGTGGTATGATCCAGTCCATAGACAGATGCTTGAGATTCAGGAGGGCAGGTTGTGTGAATTTTGAGAGCAGAAGTCGTCCAATATCTCAGTTCCAGTGATGAGGCAGGACAAAGGAGGTAAATTGATTTCTCCCACCTTTTCTTCTCTGGATCTCATTGGCCTGGGAAGGTCACCTACCTTACTCTTTCTCTTTGCTGCTTACTCCTAGAAGCACCCTCAGAGATGCACATTCAGAGGCAGGGTTTGATCTGAACACCTTTTGTCAGTCAAGTTGACATGTCAAAACTACCACCATCACACTGTGCTAGATCCTATCTGGATGTCTATCTGATGTGGTTTAGTGTTTTCCTCCATTACAACTGCACCAGCAGGTTAGAGACCTCTAAGGTCACAGTGCTGGGGGAAAAGCAGGACCAAAGACGTGTTAGGCCCAGTCACAGCTGTGGGCCACTCCTCCTGAACCAACCCAGTATGTGATAAATGATCTTTACTGTTAATTTGATAGGATCTGAATCACCTAGGAGACGTGTGTGTGTGTGTGTGTGTGTGTGTGTGTGTGTGTGTGTGTGTGTGTGTGTGTGTGCATCTGTGAGGAAAAAGTGATCCTCATTTCATAATAAGAGTCTGGAGACTCAGAGTGGCAAAAGCTCAGCAGTTTATCTTAGCTCTTCAACAGTTGGACACCAGCCTGGAATGGCAGGCACAATGACTGAATGCAGAGAACAGTTTCTAACCCAATGGTCCTTCCTCCCTTCTGTAATAACTGGGAAAGTGGGAGCTTACATGTTATCTGGGTCTTAACTTCCTTCTGTGGCTTTTCTCAACAAAAACCTTGTGTGGATGCATTCTATTTTTTACCCATTGTTTATTTGAATGCTTATCAGATGCACCATCTTGCAGGGAAGCTGGGCTGTTAGTAGTTATCTAAACTCTGGGATGGTGTGCAGCTTAGGAGAATCTGGGTATATTGGGTCATGAGGAGAGAATAGTTAGACTGGCAGGTGTCTACAGGAGTCTAGTCTAGTGTTTTCTGTTCATTGGTATCTGGACTTAAGCTGCTACCAGATTTTATTTCTAACAGGTATTTCCAGAGAGGTCTAACCCAGCAGGAATGAGTACCTTCCAGCAGGCGACTCAGTACAAAAAATATTCTAAAGGAAAAGCAGCTTGGCTGCCTGCCTTCCTCTTGGTCTGGAGGCAGTGTGTGTGTGTGTGTGTCTGCTGCCACTGTCCTCTTCTGACATCAGGCTCAAGCTTCTTTAGCCTTCATCCAACATTAACTAAACACCAGTGACTCTCCAGAAATCTTCCAGACCTTCAGCACCAGATTGGGCCTGCTGAGATGACCAACTTTGTGGACTAAACAATATTTCTACTATTGTGTAAGTCAATCTAACAAATTCTCCTTTGTAATCATATTTCTTCTATTAATTCTGTCTCTGAAGAACCCCATTTAAATTCTGTTTGTGGTATTAGTAGCAGGTTCTAGAGAGGTAGAATTCTGAGGATGAATTTCTCTAGTGGGCTTGATGGTGTCTGGAGCTGGCTTTCCAATTCATCTACAACCTAAAATTGCTATACTATCAGAATAGTGTAGAGAGAGCATTGCTATTCCATCTTGTGAATTAAAGAACTGCACAGCATGTGTGTGCACACACACACACATGCATACACACACATAAATAAATGAATGTAATTTTAAAAGGAAAGATAATGGCTCTTCCAAGAATGGAAGTGGGCTGAGAGCTGGGGTAAGCTAGAAGCTCTGGTGGCGCTCAGCCAGGACAGTCTTGAGCTTCTATGGGTCATTTACATAGCAGCTAAATGCTCCACATTTGGAGCATTTGAGGGAGCATTGAGCTTTATTCAGGTGTAATCTGTCCCTCATAGAAGCCCCTGGTTGGATGTTTCCAGTCTTCCTCTACCATTGGTTTCTTTCATATGTTAATTTTCACCCTTTTTTTTTTTTCTCCAACATGGTATAGTAATGGACAGGAGAGGCCAAGCAATGTCCATTATGGTCTAACTGGAATAGCTCAGTGGTGTATGTTCCCAAAAAAGCAATAGAGGGGGAATGAGGGCTTACTAAGCACCCACTCCATCTGTATAAGCAAATTCCAGAGCAAATGAAACATTTACCTCGAGAGACTGGAGCGCCAGCTCAGGACTTAAGATCACTGGCTGCTCTTTCAGAGGGCCTTGGTTCAGTTCCCAGCACCCACATGGCAGCTTACAACAATCTGTAGTGACTCCAGTCTTAGGGGCTCCAATGTCCTCTATAGGCCTCTGCAGTCACCAGACATGCAAGTGGTGTACAGACATGCATGTGGGCATAAAACCTGTACACATAAAACGCATTTTTAAAAATTAAAGAAGTTTACTTTGAATTATAGCAACAGAAAATCATGGTTGCTCAACGAATTTCTGGGAAGACTAGCCAGCTTATAGACCCTGAAGCTCTTGAATGAAGGAGAAGCAGGTCCTCCTGAGGAAGGGCCCTGTCACACTACCAAGAAGTTTTACACTAAGTCAGTCTTTCTCCAAGGGAACCCATGGCTTTGATTGGGATAGCTATACATCCAGGAAAAGGAATTAACCAGACTTTTCAGGGCCTTCTAGACACTGGCTCTGAACTGACACTGATTCTAGGAGGACACCTCCCTCCCCCCACCAAAGTGTTATGGATCTCCAGTTAGGTAAGAGCTTATGGAGATCATGTGATTGATGGAGTTTCAGCCCAAGTCTGACTCACAGTGGGTCCATTGTACCCATAAACTCGCCCCTCTAGGACAGATATACTTACAGATTGGCAGAATCCCAATGTTGGTTGTCAGACCTGTAGAATGAGGGCTATTAGGGCTAAATGGAAGCCACTAGTTGCCTCTACCAGGGAAAATAGTGAACCAAAAATGAAAATCCCCTGGAGGGATTACAGAAATTAGGCCTTGCAAGATGCTGGGGGTGGAGTGGGGTGGGGAGATTGCTCAATCTTGGCTGCTTTAGCATAGCACTCAGGTTTGATTCATAGTACCCCCTTGGGATAATTCCAGTTTCCAGAGATCTGATGCCCTCTCTCTTCTGGTTGCCAAGGGTGTTACACACGTTTGGTTCACATTTGGACTTGTAGGCAAAGCACCCATACTAACGTTTTTTTTTTTTAAATGAGAGGGGCTAGAGAGATGGCTTAGAGGTTAAGAGCACTAGCTGCTTTTTCAGAGGACCCTGATTCAATTCCTAGCACCCACATAGCAGCTAACAATTGTCTATATAAATCCAGTACCAGGGGATCTAATGCCCTCTTCAAATGGGCACCAGGCAGTTCACATGTGGTGCACAGACATACAAGCAGGCAAAACACTCATAAACAAAGTAATACAATACATAAATAAAGATGGAAATTTTGGAAAGATGCAGGGGTGGCAGTTCCTACCACATCTCCTTTTAAGTCTCCCTTTTATCCTGTGCAGAAGACAGATGGATCATGGAGAATGGCAGTTGACTATGGCAAACTTAATTAAGTAGTGACTCCAACCACAGATGCACTACCAGATGCAGTTTCCTTACATGAGCAGATTGACATATCTCCTGGTACCTGGTGTTCAGCTACTGGTCTGGCAAGTTCCTTTTTTTTCCCTCAAAACTTGTCCATAAGGACCACCAGAAGCAATTTGCTTCCAGTTGGCAAGGCCAGCAGTATACCTTTACAATTTTACCTCAAGGGCATATTAATGCCTAGCCCTGTGTCATAGTTTAGTTTTCAGGGAACCGGATACACAAGGCATCACTTTGGCCCATCACATTGATGACATTATGCTGATAGGACTAAGTAATTGGAAAGTGACAGGTATTCAGGACTTGTTAGTACAGCATTTTGGATTTTGGAGGCAGCAAGCTCCTCACTTGGATGTGTCACTTCAGCCCATTTAAATAAGCTCAGAAAACTGGTAGTTTGAGTGGGACCCAGCTGCTGTGCAGGCTGCTCTGCTGCCTGGACCATATGATCCAGAAGACTTGATGGTTACTAACTGTGGCAGTGGCAGATAGGGATGCTGTTTGGAGTCCTTGGCAGGCCCTTATAGGTGAATCACAGTGAGGCCCATGGAATTTTGGAGTGAAGCTCTACCATTATTGATAGACAATCATTCTCCCTTTGAGAGACAGTTCTTGACTTGTCTTGATAGAAATTTAATATTTAACAATGGGATGTCATTAATCCCCTCCACTGAGGGCTGGGGAATAGATGCAGAAGAGATGACTGAAAGATTTTAAGATCCAGGAGTAACAGATGATGCCAAGCAAACAATGTCTTCCTGACACAACAGGATGATGCACACCGTGTGACAGCACACACAAGATCTGCACAGGTTCAAATCAGACAATATCCCAGCACTGAGAAGGGCAAGGAGACACAAAGTTCCATCCCTAACCAAGAGGCTATTAGCAATTGATATATGGTGAGAAAGGGAAAATTAGTTTTCTAACGTGGAGTATCACTGGACATATAAGCCACATTTCAGGGGAGGCCCCATGCCCAGGAGTAGTTGACCAACGCAAATCAGACTCTGTGTTTTTGTTTGTTTTGTTGTTTTTGTTCTGTCATTGGCAAGCTGGATGTCAGTGACCTGAGAATCACCCCGAAGGAGCAGTTGTAGTACTGACGACCAAGAGACAGTGCTGAAGGAAGGAAACATTCGGTTCTGAGCAGAGGTTGAATGGACAGTGGGAAGTGTGAGAGAGGCCCAGCCAAGGGCTTCTTGGAAAAGATGAAAAGTCTGGCAAAGCAGACACAAAAGCCAAACACAATGCTGGGAAAGGACAAGGGACAAATCGATACTCAGGAAGAAGGCTGAGTAGTCTAGAGAGCTAGCGGTGTCTTAGGAATGAATCTAAATACATAGCTGCCACACAGTCAGCAAGTGCTTTCTCGGCATTTGCCCCAAGAAATCCTCATCCACTCAAATGCACGTTCACACATGGAGAGTCAGTCTCTCCTCTCGCTCTCTCTCCACTACCCCGCCCCCCAGCCAGAGACTTAAGCTATATCCCAGACTCTCCTTTGGACCCAGTACATAGTCATGTTGGTCTCAAACTCACTGGAACACTCCTGCCTCAGGCTCCTGAGTGCTGAGATTTTAACTATGAGCACATTGTAGCTTTTTTTTTTTTTTAATTTTTTTGAGAATGTCATACATGACATTTACATTATTTTCACCTCTCCATTTTCAGCTCCTCCCATGTCCCAATCCACTCCCTCTTGAATTCATGACTCTTCTTTTATGAGTATTGTTTTATATGTATGTACATAAGTGTACATGTATGTTTAAGTAAACAAAATAATGTGTCTCTATGACTTTTTCAAACATCCTTTTCTTTCATAATAGTTCCAAGTGTAATAGGTGAAAAATGTGCCTTAAAAAGTGAATGATTGGCTAGGTGTGATGACTGTTATCCCAGAACTTTGTAGAGAGAGGCAGGAGGATCAGTTCAAAGTTATCCTCAGCTATAGAGGGAGTTCAAGGCCAGCCTACCCTACATGAGACCCTGTCTCACTCCTTTTCAAAGGAAGATGGAGAATGTGGAGATGAGGAGCTGATCAGTGGTCATCTGGAGAGGTGATCAGTGCTTGTGTGGTCATCTGGAGAGGTGGGAGGTGTAGTGACATATCCACCCTGCTCACACCTGTAGCACTGACCATGCTCATTTGGGCATGGTCACAGGTGTGGACATGAAGTGGGGGAATGCTAGGTCTTGGGTCCTTGACCCCAGTGTTTCTCTCTCTTGGTTCTGGTCAGTGACTGAGAACAGCCTAGGTGTGGATCATTGGTTTCTCGTGTAAGTGCATTCTCCCCAAATAAAATTATAATAACCTGTATTATTAAACCTAGTCCCATGTATCTTAATCCATGCATTCATATCTGGCACCCAACATGGGGCTCAAACCCATGACCCTGAGATTAAGAGTTTCATGCTCTACCAACTGAGTTGGGCTTTATTTGAGAAGCATCAGAGATTCCGTGATGATAAAGTTCTGATTACTGAAGTGGTAGTTGTACAAAGCTACACACACACACATACCCATGCATGTACACGTATGCACATGTACACTCACATTCACACATGTGAGTGCAGGCACCTCTGTTGGAGTCTGGATCATGTATGCATGGAAGGAGTGATGATTCTGCTTATTATCATGGTACTTATGTAAATGTCTGCTTTGGGGAGGCCTGAAGGAATGGATAATGCACCAAGACTTCCTGTATACTTTTGGGAGTCCATAATAGTCTCAAAATATAGTGTTCAAACAGATCTCAGGCCATGACGGTTGAAAATATCAGCCAAATCAAAGCATTGCTCGAAAAAATTGTAAATGGACAAAGTTGACTCAAAATAGGTAAAATGGGGCTGAAGAGATGGCTCCCAGCACCCAGGTAGGGCATCTAACAACCACCTATAGCTCCTGCTCCAGGGGATCTAATACCTATGGCCTCCTTTAGAAGGAGGGCAGGCTGTGAGGTTTAGAGGCCACTGTTTCCTGTATTGTCCCTGCTTCCTGGTGTCCATGAAGGCGTGAGCAAGTAGGTACCACACTTTGCCTCTGCAGTGAAGCTCCTGCTACACCTCTCCCAACACCACTCCCTCCCCATCTTGATGGACTGTGCCATCTTAATCCATGAGCCAGAGCAAACCCTTCCTCTCTTATTGTTTCTTCTCAAGGACATGGTCAGGGCACCAAGAAAAGTAGCTCATGGAGGGGACATACATACACATTCACACAGGAAATGGAAATATATAGCTGACCCCTGGTGACCTTAGCAGATACCAGGTGCTTGGGTATGGGCTGGAAGGAGTATGTGGCCTCCCTCATCCAGGAGGACCCCCACTGTCATTCTGTGACCAGGAAATAGGAGGGAATAGAGTGTGGAAGAGGGGATTTCCAGTTGCTGAGCCAGCCTCCTGCAATAAGACAGTGGCTAGGGCACAGGTTTTGAGAGTGGGTGAGAGAGGAAACTGGAGTAAATGTTAGTTAGACCAAGGAGGCATGCTCACAGTGCTGCTTGGTTGGTCCTGGGCTTGAGCAAAGCAGCAGCAAGAACCATCTGGGGACATGGGAAACTGATTTTGGGTTACGTTTTCAATGTGACTAGAGAGTTATTATGAACGTAGCAGATGTGACAGTGATGGATTGCAGTTCCATGGGCGTACTCCCTCCATATTTGGAACTGAGTGCTGAACTTGCTAAACTAACAGAAGTGTGGAAATCTATGTTTACAATTTAATTCTAAATGCTCAGTTGCCATTCCATTTAGGAACACAGGCATACACAGATTCAGACACAGATACATACACATCCACACACAGACCCACATGACATACACAGTGAGACACAGACATACACACAGGTATATACAGAGAGGGGGAGGGAGGGACAGAGGGAGAGGAGACAGAGAGGTGCACATACACTTTCTTGAAGGGCTTGGTATCTTTCACAGTGGGCCAGCAAATATAACCTCTGCCAGCTGACTGGAAACTCAAGTGGGGTTTCATGGCTCAGTCTGAGGCAAAATTGCTTCTGTGGGAAATGGGAGTCTCTGTTCCATAGGCTTCCACTTACTGGACAAGACTCCACCTCAAGGAATCACCTGATGTCCTAGTTTGATTTCTACTGCTGTGATAAACAGTCCATCGCTGAAGGAACCTCAAGCAGGAACTGAAGCAGAGGCCATGGAGGAACCACACTTACTGGCTTGCTCCTTATGGCTCGGGCAGACTGCTTTCTTATACAACCTAGGACCAGCTGCTCAGTGATGATACCACTCACAGTGGTTTGGCCTCTCTCTCTCTCTCTCTCTCTCTCTCTCTCTCTCTCTCTCTCTCTCTCTCTGTCTGTCTTTCTCTGTCTAATATTATACTTGCATATAAACTTTATTTTTTAAAAAACTTTTATTGATTCTTTATGGATTTCACACCGTGTATCCCAATCCAATTCATAGCCCTTTCCCTTCATATCCGCCCTCTGCTCTTACAACCTCCCCTGCCCAAAATAAAATAAAATGAAATTTAAAATCTTATCGTGGAAGCTGTAGTGTGGCCCAATGAGTCACACAGTACACTCTTTAGTCCATACATCTTTACTTTCTCTGCAATGAGTCATTGGTCTGGCTCAATGTCTCTGGCTTCTGCTACATTATTGATACTGGGCCTTCAGTGGGACTCCTCTTGGATATCCTCTTGGATATAAAGATCCTGCAGCTTCAGATCAAGGCTTAGCTTATCATACATCAATCATTAATCAAGAAAATTCCCCCACAGAAATTGCCTACAGGCCCATCTGATGGCAAGTCCTTCTTTCCATGTGACTCTAGTTTGTGCTGACAAAAATCTAACCAGCATAATTGCTCAGTTCTTTCTCACCTGGATAAAACATACCCACAGCAGCAGGGTGTGGAACCCACATCTGGTCAACATGTCCCACGTCTCTGTGTTGTGGCCCATATCTGCCAAAAGTCAACTTAAGGGAGGAAGGGTTGTTGTGGCTCCCAGCTCAGGGAATGCAACATGTACTGTGCTTGGCGGAGGGCTACTCGGTCCATGGTATCGGCCAGGAAGCAGAGAAATGGGAACCCTATCTCAGTTGACTTTCTCCTGTTTACTTATTTAATCAGTTTGGAACCCCAGCCTATGGGATTGTGATACCAAATTCAGGGTGTATCTTCCTTTCTCAGTTACATCCGAAACATCCTCATCCATAGGTGCCTCAATAAATGCACCCAAGTGCTTTATTTTTATTTTGTATGTATTTGTGTGTGTGTGTCCACCTGTGTGAGTATATGGGTATATGCGTGCAGGGGAGTATGCACATGCAGAGGCAGAAGAGAGTGTCAAGTGCCCTCTGTCACTCTTTACCTATTCCTTTTCAGTTCTGTGAGTCCTGAACATGTGGGTTACTCATCTAGGCTGGAATCAGCAAGTCCCAGCAATCCCCCTGTCTCTTCTCTCCTCAGAGCTGAGGTTCCAGGTGTTTGTGGAGGTCTCTTGCTTTATTACATGGGTCCTGGGATTCAAACTCCAGTCCTTGTGATTTCAGAGCAAGCAAGCACTTTTCACTCCCTAGCCACCTCTCCAGCACTCTCAGGGTTCTTCCGTCCCGGTAAGTTGACAATCAGAATTAACACCCTGCTAGGATGTCACATAGAATAAGCCATCATGGTGTGTGTTTGCTGTGTTCCTGCTGCTTTTCCACTAAATGGTAAAACAGACATATTTTTTCCATTCAAAATAAAAGTCACCTTGAATAGAGTTTAAGGAGCCACCATGTGCACATACCTTTAATCCTAGTAATCAGGAGGCAGAGGTGAAGGGATCTCGGTGAGTTTCGGGACAGCTAGGGCTATATAGCAAGACTTAGAGACAGACAGACAGACAGACAGACAGACAGACAGACACACACACACACACACACACACACACACACACACACACACACATACTCTGACATGCACAGTGAAGGTCACAGGTCAGGAGGCTATATTTACTCTGCTTGTGAGCAACATGTCTCTATAGTGATACACTAGAGTCTCCCATCAACCAGCAAGACAAGGCATGCTATCCCATCCATCCTCTTGACAAGAGGCACGGCAGGTGTTTGTGAAATGGAAACAGACATGTCCAAGATTCTGCAAACTTAGTTAATAATCAGAGAAATGGAAAATCAAAACCAGAAAACAATACTAATTTACACCAATGGCTGGAATACACAAGTTTAAATGTGTGAGCAAGAGTGCATATTAACCCACATGTGGCCAGTGAGTTTCTAATCTGGAGCCAGCACTTGGGAAACACTTTGACAGAGTCCTCTGAGGCTGCTGGTGACAGTCTCCAGTCCTCCTCCTGCACCCTGGAGGAGGGTTTCTTTCTTAGATTTAGGAGATGCCTTGGAGGTCTTTCCAGTTGTCTGGATGTAAAGCCACTGTTTCCCTTTTACCTGTGTTGACATCCGTAGCAAATGATTTCTGCACTGTACCCTACGTGCTTTTATTTCTTGCTTTTCTCTGGACAAGCTTTTTTTTTCCCCCAGATCGTTGTGCTCTGGGATCCTTTGCTCCTGAGCCCATTAACCTGATAGGAAGCACTCAATGAAACTGTTCTTGCATCATTTCTGTTGCTGTGACAAATACTCTTACAAAAAAAATCAACTTAGTGGGGAGAAAGGCTTATTTGGTTAACAATTCCAAGCCATAGACTATGATTTCAGGGAAGCCAATGCACGAACTCAAGCAGGTAGTCACATCACATCACAAGAGCAAAAAGAAATACATAATTCATGCAGGCCTCCTTGCTTGAAGACCCTCAGCTAGCTTTCTCCCTTTTATTATTGTTCCAGACCACCTGCCTAGGGAATGGGGCTTCCTGCTGTGGGCTGGGTCTTCCCACATCAATTGACAACCAAGACAGCTCCTCACAGACATGTCTGATGGTGTACTTGAGCTGGATAATTCATCATTAAAACCCTTCCCAAGTTGTTTCAAGCTGACAGTGAAAATGAGTCAGCATAGGGTTCTCAGAGAGGTGGCTCCGAGGACCAGAGTTTGATCCTAGCATTTACATTATGCAGCTCACACCACTTGCAATTACACTTTCCAGGGACCTAACACCCTTTCTAGCTTCTGTGGGGTTCCATATGCACATGGTATATGCACAGAACACACAACAGTGTCCAAATGCCTAAGTCAATGGGAGACATCTCTCAATCAAACCACCAAACCAATCAGCCCAAATACCAATGCCACATCCTGAAGGTTGTGTCATATTGAGATTCTTCCCGTAAGCAAACATGTTCACCATTCTTACTTCAGCATCCACAGAGCCTCAGCTCGCGGACATCTTAGAGTTGTACTTTGCTGCAGGGTTAAGATGCTGGCCTTGGTTTTCAGTGCAGTCCTCATTTTCAACAGAGGCCCCACTAGCCTGGCTGTGACTGACAGTTTCTTCCATCAGCATCCTAATTACAGCCATGTAGGCAGTGCCCAACATGTACTTGATCTTCTCTTGCCTCTTGTCTTCTGTGGCCATACCAGAATTACCCACAATGCCCCACTTATAGCTGTTTAGCTCCTTTTCTTTCAAAAAATTGATTTTTAATTGAATGTGTATGTGTGTCAGTGTGTTCATGTAAAGCCAGAAAGGGAGTTGGATCCCCTAGAGCTGAAGTTAGGTATGGGTGGCTGTGAGCTTCCTGGTGTGGGTGCAAAAGCAGAAAGTATTGTTAATTACTTAGCCATCTCCCCAGAACAGTTTAGTCATTTTGTAACTGCCCCCCCATCCTCTGCCAGCTACACAATTCTGTGCTAGGTACACTTAAAACAATGAGACTTTTGGTACCACCCTCCCTCCCTCCCTCCCTCCCTCCCTCCCTCCCTTCCCTCCCTCCCTCCCTTCCTCCCTTCCCTCCCTCCTCCCTCTCTTTCTTTCTCTCCTTTCTGTCTCTTTTTCTTTCTTCCTTTCTCTCTCCCTTTCTTTAAAGCTTTTATTTAAAATTGTTTTTTCTTTTATTGAATTTTTTCCAATATATATATTGAATAATATAGCCTGATTTTGGTTTCCTTTCCTCTCCTACTCCCAGTTTCTCCCCACCCCCTCCCACCCAGTTCCACCCGCTTTGTCTCGCATTAGACAACATTAGAAAACAAACAGGCTTCTAGGGAATGATAATAAAAATATAACAAACTAAAATATAATAAGATAAAACAACAACTATAGTGTCAGAGTTGGACAAGACAAATGAACAGAAAGAAAAGAGCCCAAGAGAAGGTACAAGACTCACCCACTCATTTGTACACTCAGGAATCTCATAAAAACACTACATTGGAAACTATCATATATCCACAGAGGACCTGGTGCCGGCCTGAGCAGGTCCTATGAATGATGCTTCAGTCTTTGTGAGTTTATATGTTCTTTGAGGATGTTGGTTTAGAGGGCCTTGTTTTCTTGGTGTCCTCCATCCCCTCTGGCTCTCTCACTCTTTTCACCTCATCTTCTGTGGAATTTCCTGACCTCTGAGGAGAGGGGTTTGATAGAAATATCCCATTTAAGACTGAGTGTTCCAAAGTCTCTCTTTCTACATGCTATCTGGCTGTGTGCTTGTTCCCTTCTGATGCAGGAAGAAGCTTCTTTGATGATGGCTGAGCAAGGCACTGACCCATGAGTATAGCAGAATGTCCTTAGGAGTCATTGTATTGCTACTATTTTGTTTGTTTTAGTTTGTTTTCTTTAGGAGCAGTAGTATTTGGTTTTGCCATAGGTTCCTAGGATATCTAGTCTCTGGTTCTTGGACACCCAGTGTTGGGTATGGGTTCAATCACATGGAGTAGGCCTTAAGTCAAATCTGACATTGGTTGATTACTCCCACAAGCTTTGTGCCACCATTGCCCTAGGATATCTTGCAGGCAGGACACCACTGTAGATCAAAGGGTCTGTAGCTGTCTGTGTTGGTATTTAGGTTTGCCTTTCTTTTTCCCTTCCTTCCTTCCTTCCTTCCTTCCTTCCTTCCTTCCTTCCTTCCTTCCTTCCTTTCTTGTTTTGTTCTTTGAGACAGGGTTTCTCTGTATTGCTTTGGAGCCTGTCCTGGAACTAGCTCTGTAGACTGTGCTGGCCTCGAACTCATAGATATCTGTCTGCCTCTGCCTCCCAAGTGCTGGGATTAAAGGCGTGTGCCACGCCACACCCAGATAGGTTTTTCTTTTGGTAGTGTGCAGAGTTCCTACCAGTACCAAAGACACTAGATGTAGGAGTCAAGGCTCTGTGTAGGCACCAGCTTGACTTCTCCATGTTCTATGAGTTGTGTAGATGTTGTCTTCAGCAATGAGGCCTTACTGCCCCAAGTTTTTGTAGGGCAACCTGTTGTCTTGGCAACGGCCCCTGGGTTGTTTGGGGATTGCCATGAGACCCTTTTGGCCCACAACTCAATTAGATGTAACCCAATCCCTGTACAGGAAGCATCATTTGGTGACAAGAGATGGGACAACTGGGACTCTGTTTACATTGTTATTTGATGATTTCATTTAGATTGTCTTCATATATGTATATGTTTTAGGAAGCATCTACTGTATTATGTTACCCCTCAAATGTCCCTTAATTTTAGCTGTCTCTCCCTGTGTCCCCTCCCTTGTCTCCTTCTTTCCTCCTGCTACAAACTTGATCCTCCTGTTCCAGCTTCCCCCATCCATAACTATCTATTGTTTCCCTTTTCTAATGAGCTTTATCTGTTGGTACCAGTTTTCTATATTAGTCAACATTTCATTACCATGATGAAATATCTGAAGCAAGATGCTTTTGAAAGATTTACTTTGTTCATGCTTCTGAGAAAGCAAGGGCAAGGGCTTTCCCCTGGTGATGGCCTCCTTGCTTCAGAGTCCTGGGGCAATAAAGGGCATCCCCATGGCAAGAAACACGATGAATATAAGCCATCAGGAAACTTGTGGGGTGTTATACTTGTGACCCTGTTACCAGATTGACTTGGCCTGTGGGGGAACTGTCTCAATTGTTAATGTGGAAAGACACAGCCTACTGTGATCAATACCATTCCATAGGCAGATGATTTAGAACAGTAACAGGCAGGAGAAAGTTAGCTGAGAGCAACCAAGCAAGTAGGCCTGCATGTCTTTATTTCTCTTTGCTCCTAGAGGACCTGTTTCTGAACATCACAGTTGGATAAGTTTGTATCCTTTTAGTCCTCACAATGGGGATCAAACTTCAACACTTAACATTAAATTTCAACTTAACTGCATCCAGCCCATGTAATTGTTTCTGGTTAAGGACTAACCTTAAAGCCAAAGGCAGAAGATCATGGGGAGGCTGCCCTGGGATTCACTGACATTGCTATTTAAACAGCAAGTGATCAGGAGCATTTTGTGGAATTGTGGGTCGCTTCTTAGGTTATCACTTAAGATCATGTTGGGAGATTCCATCGCAAAACTGCACGGTGTCCTGTAGCATGTGCTATGTATAACCAGTGTGTAGCATGTATGTTTCCGCCAGCCCACCAGCCCGCCAGTCTGGGCCCACAGCCGCGCCAGCTCCAAGTAACACTCTGGAGATTCTGTATTTGATACAATCCTGTTGGCCAATGACTATCATTGTTAATGGGCTAGCTCTGCCTTAATTATTAACCCATTTCTATTTATCTAAGTATTTCCATGTGGTTATCTTATCCGGGAGCCGCAGCCGGCATCTTCTTTCTTTCAGGTCTACATCTCGACTCCTCCCTCCTACTTCCTCTTTCTTCCTTGTCTCCTAGCCCCGCCTATCTTGCTATCTTATTGACCCAACGGTGCTTTATTAAGAAGTATGAGAAACATATTTACAGGATAACATCTCCCATCAGCAGTGTGGTGCTGCCTTCCCCAAACCAGAACCCCTAGGTTGGAAGCCTGACAGGTGGATGTAGAGGCACTTCTCATAAGGATAGCTAGTGAGCCATCATAGAAGTTCTGCCTCGTGCCTGCAAAGTTTCCCTGGTTGAAGCTCTCAGTAGCGAACAGGGGAACACCCTGGTCAGAGACTACAGTGTACTGCAGAGCTAGAAGCAGTGGTGGTACCTGGCTACTTTGAGCTCCTCTGCTGCTGGGTTAAGTAAAGGGTTCTGGCTGACTAGTGCTTAAAATGAGGACATGAGGATGATGATGCTCGTTCTAGGCAGGTTCAGGTGGTCTGGGTTCTCTTACCCCGCCACATTAGGGATAAAAGAAATGTCAACAAGAGACTGTCCCAGGAATGATGCTGGGAAAACAGGACGAACCATGGATGTTTAAAGCTATGCACTGACTTGGTGATGAGTTGCAGGGATGAGTGTCCTCTTACAGCATCTGGTGATATTTGTTCATGTTGTATTGTCTACATTTTACAGACTCTATCTCACTTTTCTTCATCCACTTTTTCCCACAACCATTGTATATGGGATCCTATATTCCTTTCTCCTTCCCTCCTTCCTTCTCCCTTTCCTTTTTCCTTCTTTTGTGTTTTTGTTGGAGGAGTCCTTCTATTTAGTCCTTGCTTGATTCAAACTGACAATCCCCTTCTCTGCTGCTTTGAGTGCTGGGGTTACAGACATATACTACCTTAGCCTGTGTGGTGGTTAGTTTTTCGTTTTGTTTTTTTTTTTGTTGTTGTTGTTGTTTTTGTAAACTTTACACAAACCTATCTGGGAAGAGGAATTTCAGCTGGGGAATTCCTTTCAACAGATTACCCTGTAGGCAAGTCTGTAGGGCATTTTCTTGATTGAAGATGCTGCCGGAGGGTCCAGCCCATTGTGAGCAGTGCTACTCTGGGTTGTATAAGAAAGCAGGCTGAGCAAGTCATGAGGCACAAACCTAGTAAGCAGTGTTCCTATGTGGTTTCTGTTTGAGTCCCCACCTCCAGGTTCCCATCCTGCCTAAGTTCCTGAATTGGCTTTCATTAATGGTAGACCATTACCTGCGTGAGCCAAATAAATCCCATCCTCCCTAAGTTGGTTTTGGTTTAGTCACCAACATAGAGCATCCTGCATATCTGTGCGTTCTTTACTGTTGATTTCATAGGGTGAAGTAGAGTGAGATGACGAGAATAGAACCAGACAAGTACTTGCCCCCAGAGACCTTGAACTTTCTGTCTCAGGAACCAAATGCTTGCGACATTGGGGGAATGTCCCCAGGGAGAAAACCTCATGCGTTTTCACATGTAGAGTGCTTTATTCCTCTTATATGAGGAAGTGAATGTGTGGGAAGGAGGGAGTGTGTGCATCAGAAACACAAGGTGGGTTTAACATGTCTTTCCCATGTGTTGGCGATTCATTGCAGGATGGCGCTGATTTGGGGGACTCTCTCTTTCTGGGTCTGGGTGTAAGCAGGGTCATCTCCCTCAGGGCAATTTCCCTTATAGGCTGCACTTGGGGTCTCAGCCTTGGCTAGATCAATGCATCTCCTTGGGGCTTAGCAACTTGCACAAATTGTGTGAATGATCAAGAACAGGTGATAGTTGTTCATAGAGGTGGCTAACCTGTCATGTGATAGTGGCTCAAGGAGGCAGGAGTTCTAGGTTCTGTCCCCCACCATGCTCTGTCACAGTCCCCCAGTAGGTGAGTATGAGGCCATGGTAAACATGGCCTTACATTGCCACATGGATGAACTATGTGGTGAGATAGCCACTTTTGGGAGTGTCTCAGACTCACCACAGAAGACAACAAGCAGGACAGGGAGCCAGGAGCTGGGGAGGGAGCAGGGAGTCAGTGTTGAATCGGGACAGAGTTTCAGTCTGGGAAGATGGAACATTCTGGAGGCTGATGGTGTGGGTGGATGTTAATTCTGCTGAGCTATGCACTTGAACATGGTCAAATGGCCAGTGTCAGGCACAGTGCATTTTCCAGGATTAGAAGAAAGAATTCTTGTTCAGACAAAATCATCATGTGGCCCTTAAAGCAAAGAGCTTCACCAGCTGGTGGACGCCAGGGGTTGTGTAGCGCCAGGAAGGCTCAGCCCACCCTACGGGTCTGAAGAAGAGGGTGGAGGGGAGGGAAGCAAATTCACAGCACAGAAAGCTATCCAAGCTGGTAGCCACCGAGGAGAGAGTGCCCACAAGCCCACAGCTGCAATAAATTAGGTTCTTCCAGCAGCCAGAGTGATCCCAGACAGGGGAGCTTCTAGAAGCTCTGAGTAGGGTCCAGCTAACCTGTCCTCTTGCTTTTGACCTCATGAGAGGCTAAGTGGAGGACCTGCCCACTCCATCTGGGCTCTGACCCACAACCTGCTGCTACTTTAGGTTGCTGTTATGTGCGCGCAGGCGCGCGCGCACACACACACACACACACACACACACACACACACACACACGCACGCACGCACGCACGCTGCAGGGCTGCAGGCATGGCTCCCAGGGCAGTGCTCATGGCTGGATTTCGGGTAAGTGATTAATCCATGGAGGAATTCATATTTTAATGGCATTTTAAAGGAAACTAGATGGTGAGGCCTCCATTGAAGAAGAGGTCACTGGGCAGTACCCTTGAGAAGGTGTTTTCTTTGTCTTTGTCCCTTGTCTCTGCTTTCTGGCCACCATAAGGTGTTAGCCTTAGTTCACTTATACACATACCTTGCTGTGTTTTGCCTCATTTAGGCCCCCAAACAAGAAACCAGCTGACTGTGGTCAGAAACTTCTGAAAACATGAGTCAAACTAAGTTGACTTTCCCAGGTTTAAGTTGATCTTCTTAGGTATTTTGTCACACTAACAGAAACAGACAGACACTAATGCCATGTTTATGCTCTCTGCTTCACAGCAGAGGACATGAATGTAGCGGTCAGTGTCTGGAAGTGGCAGGCACAGTACTACATCTGACCAGGGTCCTGCCTGCCCTGTGTTGGCTTCCTCTGTCCTTACCTATCCTGTCCTGTTCCACAGACTCACCAAATCACCCTGGGTGTTTCTCTCTGTTCTTTGTGGAGCTGCTTCCTTGATGTCATAGTTTTAATATGATGTCTTCCATAGGGCTCATGTGTGTTTGCTTTGTGTCATGGGTTTTATCTGAAATGCTTCCATGGGCTCATATTCTGAATGCTCTCTCCCCAGCTTATGGTGTGCTATTGTGGAGCATGTAGGAAGTAGAGTCTGGTTAGCAGAAGGAGGTCATTAAGGGTGGGCTTTGAAGGTTATCCTGCCTGTGACAGTGTCTGTAGGCTCATAGGGAATGGCACTGTTAGGTGTGTGCCCTTATTGGAGGAAGTGTGTCACTGGAGGCTAGCTTTGAGGTTTCAGATGCTCAAGTGAGGCTCAGTGTTACTCTCTCCTCCTGCTGCCTGTCAATCCAGATGTAGAACTTGTAGCTATGACTCCAGCACCATATCTGCCTATGTTATGTCATGCTTCCCACCATAATAATGGACTAAACCTCTGAACTGGAAGCTAGCCACAATTAAGTGTTTTCCTTTATAAGAGTTACCATGGTCATGATGTCTCTTCACAGCAATAGGAACCCGAAGACACCGCCTCTTATTCCACTCTACCTGCTCTCTGCTATTACTTTTCTGTGGGGAAAAAGAAGCAAGAAACTGATCACTCTAGATTCGGCATGGACAATAGACCAAAGAAAGGATTCTACCCAAGTTTCAACTTAAACCAATGTGTTTATTGGGGTAAGGAGTTACTTATAAGGAATGTAGGTGACCCCCAAACAATGTCATCACCTAAAAGCCCCACCCCAGGATGGGTGATGATCTCATGGATGTTGGATCATGGACAGCTGGCTTCAGTCAACTTCACACTTGAGTATGTCTGAAGATCTTAATAGTTCCTGGGCAGGAGGGAGTGGTATCCCAGGTGAGGATATGGCGACCTCTTCTCCCTAAACTATGGAGCATTAACAGCCCCATGGCCATTATCTAAAACCTGGCTATCACTATCTGGTTCCATGTATTTCATTATCATAACCATGGAGCCAAAGTCTTCTTTGCTCCACAATAACCCAAAGAAAGTTAGTTTAGTTTACCATCCAGCCTCCAGCATTCACCACCTTATGTTCCTGATGCCATAGGCATAGCCACTCCTCCATGCTGTGATAGACCAGAATAAATCTTTCCTGATTCTGGCAGGTGTCTGGCTATACACAATGTAAAAGTAACTAGCACACCTGGTAGAATCTCTTCTTCCCTTGCCCCACCATGCAGATCATGGGAGGACTCAGGGCCAAAGTCTTCATCTCTGTGGACAAGCAGGCAGAGAACATCCTACTAGACCCAATGGTTAGCAAACACCTGTGCTTCAGAGGGATGTCGAATAGTTTGCAAATGCTTGTGCTTCAGAGGAGTATTGACGTACTTGTGGCCCACCCTTGTGCCAACTGAAGAGGCTGGGTTCCTGGGGCTGGCAACCATGGGCTCTGAAAAGCAAAGGGGACAGTGGAGTTGTTCTACATGACCTAGAAAGAACTGGGGGTCTGTTCCAGAATGTTCTATAGGGACTATGAGGCTGCAAGTCCATCCCAGAATGGTCTAGAGGGGGTGGTAAGGTTGTTTCAGAATGTTCTGGAAGGTACTGTAAGAAGGTACTGTACTTATAATTCAGTCAGTGGCGTGCACACATGTCCCTCCTCCTGCCAGTTAAATAAGGTATAAATGAATAAATGCAAATGCTTGCCTTGCAAGCACAAGTACCTGAGTTTGATTCCTAAAACTATAAAAATGCCAGGGCCAGTATTGGGGAGGAAGAGACAGAAAGCTCTCTGGGACTTTCTAACTGGGCAGTCTAGTTTAACTGGTGAGCTCCAGGTCAATAAGAGACTATTTCAAAGCAGGACAAGAATTCCTGAGGATGACAACTGGTATTGTCCTACAGCCTCTACACACTCATGTATGCATACATATGAACATTTAAAAATATGCCCCAGAATGTTCTGAAGGGAATGGCAAGCTATTTTCAGACATAGAGGACAATGCAGATGCTGGGCATAGGGATCCAGATGCCAGAGCATTGGGTGTGTGGGTGGGTAGAGCTTGCTGACAGGAAAGTTCAAGTGACCCTGGTTTTCCTTAATCTGGCCTGAGAGCTTTACTGGATGGCAGGGGGTGGGGGCGCAGGGCTGGAATTGTCAGATCTCTGTGTTGGTGGCAGGGTGATATCAGGTCTTATTAGAGACTGGAAGTATTATCACCCCACACTTTCACAGAGCTTACTGGGCACAGGTAACACATCCGTGGTGGGAGATATGGATACATTGGGACCCTATGGTGCTGAAAGACTCTTCTAGAGAGAGGGGGGCCTACCGTGGGGTCAGGGTGTATCTGCCTTTTCGATCCAAGCCACAGTAGGAGTGGATGGCAAACCAGAGGAAGGCGCAGAGCATCATAGCATATACCTGGAGCAATCGGGAGAGATGCCCAGGAGTCAACAGCCACCAACAGTCCCCTGACGGCAGATTCTTACCACTTCCAGGAAGGTTTCTAGGATTGGAAAATGGAGGGCAGGAGATAGACACCAGACCACCTCCCTGGGTCAAGGGCTAGCTCCTTCCTGCTGACTGGGCCTGGAAGATCCTGGTAGTGCCATGGCTAGAGTGTTGACCTGGGGCAGTAACCCGGGACTGCTCCTCTCTGGGAAGTGGCAAAGCAGGGCAGGATAGAAGGAGGACAAGGAAGAAAATGGTGGCTACCGTGAGGACCAGGCTGGTGCAAGTCAGGGTGGAGGCGATACTATAGTGTATCCACAGAAAGTTCCCGATGCTCTGTAGGCAGTCCTGGAATGAAGCAGCATGCATGATTGATTGGACACCTTGGATGGCCCTCCCTGCATAGTGTGCTCACTTTTTCCCATTCCACTCTTCTCCAAGAAGCCCCTGGGGCTGCTCCGTTTGCTCAACCAATGCTGAGGCCAGGGCAGTCAAGGTATGCACCTTCCCAGGCAGAACTGCTGAACAGTCTGGGAACGAGGCTTTATGAACCTTGAGACTGAGGACATAGCACCTGTGTCTGTGGGGATAGTGGCCCACTGTCCTGGGGGACAGGGAACACCTTCCTCCTCTGTTGTAGCTGCCCTGAGCTCCACCACTGGACAACTGTTTGTCCCCAGGAGTGGAAGTACTCTATTCCCCAGAGGCTGCTGTTAGTGGTGAGGGCAGAAAAGCTGGAGCCGTGGGCCTGACAACAGAGTCTCTTTCTAGAAACTGGGAGGTGACAGCTGGCCTCTGAGACATTCAGATGTTGGCATTTTTGTCGGAGATAGCATTTGGGGAGGGTAAGGATAGGCGGGACCAAGGGTGCTTCCTTGCCTTTTAGAAAGCAAGTGATCCCCTTGCTGGCCTGAGCTGGCCTGAGCTGGCCTGAGCGGGCCTTGGCTTTTCTTCCACCAGGGATCCTTTGCAGCCTAGCTGTGGTCCCTCGGTCCCTTGCCACTGTGAGCTATTTTGTATTTGGGAATCTGAGGGCTATTCTTGGTTGGATGGGGCTCCCTCACTTTCAGCCCCTTCCCAGCAGGCCAGCTCCCTTCTCTGCTGGGTCCCTGCCCTGCTGGGCCTTGAGCCATTCCCCACCCTCTTGTTTCTTGGAGGGTAGCCAGACATCTCTCCCCAGGAGATAGGGCTGGTTTGTTTCCAGAATAGGAGGGGGATGGGACAAAAGGGGGCTGGGTAGAGAGAGAGGGTGAAGGGGGAGGGGGAAGTGAGTCAGGGCCTAGTCCCCAGGGCAGAAAGGCTACTCCCTGCCCGTCCCCTATCTGCTCTTTCTGGGGACCCTGGGGACCCTTCCTACTCCCCCTAAATAGCTGACCACACTGTTATATAGAGCCTTAGCGTTAAGCTTCTAGAAGCTTCAGAGGGAAGGATGGGGGAGGAGCTTGATGGCCTGGGGAAGCCTCATGAAGGAGAGGAAGGGTGGGCAGGACACATGCCCGATCCAAGCTTGCAGAAGGGAGTTGGGTGAAGGATTGGGGTCAAGCTGGTCATCCATGAGTTTCTTTCCCCAGCGTGACCCCCTGTCATGCGGGTGGGGGTACATCCCTGAGACTTTAGGGCAGACTTCAAGATATGAGAGGTCAAAGGGACAAAGGATGAAGATGTCCTTTCACAGAAGTCCCAACCCTCATTTGACTGGAGTGCAGAAACCCATATCTCCCTCCTCCTCACCTCTCTCATGGCCTTCTGGCCCTGACACGGGATGGCTCCGGTGCTCGTGAGAAGCCCAAAAGGAGACTTCTTCCCACAACACAGAAACTGCAGGATAGACCAGAGAGGAACATAGCATGGGCAGGACTGACTAATGGGAAAATAAGGCACCAAAGCACAAGTAACTTAGAGGATTCTGCAAACTGGGCGCCCAAGAGACCAGAGCCAGGGCTTGGGATCACAGCTGCTTCTGGAAAATACAGCTACCAGTGGCTTGGCCCTGGTGATGGAACAATGTGGCTCTCTGAGGGTTTTCTCCTCTTACAGCAGGGCCCCTCTGCCTGCCTGATGACTGAACACATACTTCCTTGATGAGTACCCAATTCCTTCTTGAAGTTCTCAGTCCATGTTGAACAGGGGCATTGCCCTTTTATTTTGCACTTACATTGATTGGGTAGCCAGTCCAATTAGGGACAGAGGAGGATGGGTGAGAGCTCAATCATTTACCCACAATGGAACCTGTGTCCTGGGACCTCCTCTTGAAGTCTGGACAGGATGGCTGATTCTAGAGGACATCTGGCACCCCACTGTGTGGAGCCCAGCAAGTATGACCACCCTGTCCCTGGCTCACCGTGTCCTGGATGGTAGCCAGTTCCTGCCACCAGCTGCTAGATGGGTTCTTCATTGCCTGATCATACACGAGGTCATAGGTGTCCAATACTGCATCCACCACCTGCACCAAGAGCATCACAGGAGACAATGGCCTAAGGGAGACCCAGGGAAATCCACATCCTGGGACTCTCAAGAGTTAAAGAAAGGCCGGTAGATCTCAGCAACCCACTCTTAGTGGTAGCTTCTGGGTAGCATGGGTGGCATCCTGGTGCTACTGTTCATCTGGATATAGGCAATAGGTCCAGCCTGATGAGAAGCGTGAACAGAGGCCTAGCCTAGTTCCTCAGTTCCCTAAGGTGCTTGTGGACCCTTCTGCAGAACTATCCGGAATACTGGGTAGATGAGCTCTAGTCTTGGTTCAGGGAAGGTAAGGGCACCTGGGGTCAGATCCAGGTAGACAGGCGGAGGAAGAAGGAAGCTGGGTGGGGCTAAGGCTGGCCCTGCTTTTGCTCCACACACAAACAGCCTAGACTTTTTTTGCTTCTGTCTCCTAGCAGTTTCCCTAATCTTCTCAATTCCTACCCCAAGATGCCCTCCCTAAGCCAAGTATGTTTTCAGAGACAAGCTGGAATTTCATCTCTTCCAGGAAGGCATCCTAGATATGTAGGCTCACTGGCCTCCTGGCCTAGGACAAGTCCTCCTAAGTCTTTCTGTTTTGAAGACCCTGAGTCCTCCCTACTCCCAGCTTCATACCAGGCCAGTAGCCAGGTCACACAGAGGGTTGTCCTGAATGGCTGGTGTGGTGGTGAAGCCCTATGCCTCCTCTGGTCACTCATGCCTTTCAGAAAGGATGTCTGTCCCACAGCCTGATGTTCACTATGGGCCTCACTCACCAGCTGCTGCAGGTCATAGTGGGCAGGTAGGCAGTTAGAGATGCTTGGTTAGTCTAGCCCAGGCTCAAGGCCCCTGCAGGAGCCAGGGGAACTCCGTGCTAACTGCTGGTCCTGGCACCGATTCCTCCCTCTCCATCCATGCGACAGAGCCAGACATCCCTATGAGTCATCCCCAACTCAGCATGCCCAGGCCCTCCCCCACTCAGGGCAGGTGCCAAGCTGGCCTTGGTTGCTGGTCCATTTGGGCCAGAGCTCTGTCATGGGCTCAGCTTGTTCTAGCCTGTGGGGTTACTGTGTCCTTAAGAGAGAAATCCTGGGGAGTGCTGGGGATGCCTGGAGCTGGCCTGGTGTGGGTGGGGTAGTAGTCGAAACAAGCAGGCCCTATTGGACTAGCCCTTTTGCACCACTCCCTGGCACAGTTGACTTTATTACCCTTGTCAGTCCTACTACTTTTCAGGGATGTCCCAGTGCCCAGGGGCCCTCTGTCCACTGTCATTCCTACAGGACAATAGAGATGACATCAGCTCTAGAGCTCAGCTCAGCTTGGTTCTGCCCAGCATCCCACCCCCACATGAACAGAACAACAGAAGCCTGCCCAGGCCTCAGAACCTGACCTCGGGGCCTTAGAGACCAGGCTGGACTCTGCAGAGCCCAGCACTGGGGTAGGGGGTACTGCATTGCCATCTGCACCCATTTTGGCATTCAGGGTGATCCGTGAGAGACTGGAGGCTGGAGTTTTTTTGTGGGAATAGGGAGGGTGGACCAGAGGCTTCCTAAACCAGGGCCCCAAGCCTCCACATCACTTATCCAGAGGTCCCTCCCAGCAAGGTTCTGTGTCCACAGGGCTGGCAAGCAGCTTCTGGGATACAGACTCTCCTTTGTAAGTGTATTGTCCTGTGTGGGGGGTTGAGGAAGCCCTGAGTATATGAAGTCCTGAGTGGGTGTTTGTTGTCAAGGACCAAAGCCTCAGACCCATGAGGTGTTGGTGAAGCCTCCCACCCTATGAGTCTCACAAGACTAACTAAAGCTGCCTCCTTGTCCAGCTGTATACGATAAACCTTCTTGCTGCCTTGTAATAACTGCTTGTAATAACTCTGCCTCCTTGTTCAGCTGGGGGCAAAGGGACTGCCCAGCTTATCCACCAGAGTTCAAACCACCCAACCCCAGCTTTCCTGTGTGGGTCTGTCCTTTCTTCATTCCCTTGCCACCCCAGTCAGGTCAATCCCTCGAGCTGTGCAGGAAGCAGCAGCCCAGGGTACTGCAGATGGAGAACCGATGTCTAGGTTATCCCCATCTTTCTTCCCGAGACCAGGATACTATGATAGCTGACTGGGATTGATGACTTCCCTCCCCCATGTTTGCCAGCTCAGTAGTACAGGTAGGCCCTGCAGCCATGGCCAAGAGAACCCCACTTGGAGCTACAGGTGGCTTGTGGACCCGCGCTGGGTCCTGAGGCTACATAGACATGTCTGTTCTACACTTGCTCTTGACATGAATTATTAAGGAAAGCTAAACAATTCATTTTCCTCTCCTTGGGGACAGTGGGAGATTGTGGCAAAGTAGCTCTGAAGCCACAGTGAGGGTGTAATGAATAGCCCTATCACTCTGTATTCATCTCATAGCAGCCTGGGCCACACTGCTAGCCTCACCAACCTTGGAGGCCTGCCGAGGCCTGTGTCCTGGGAGGGGGCTCAGGAAAGAGCACCCATCCCTCACTTCAGGCCAGAGCCTGTGACTACAGAGACAGTCAAGGTCTCTTCTTTCTCTGTTCTTACCTTCTTGCCAGACCCTTGCTGTATGAAGTCTTGGGGATCTTTCCAGGGAGGGTTAGGGGGGCTGGGGTGACTTCTAAGTATTCCTAGTCGATTCCTGTATCTTCTTACCCATGTGGCTGCGGGCAGCTGGGATGACCAAGTCTAAGGCCATGACCTCTTTGGCCTGAATTGGCCCACTGGTAGGGAGGACATGGGATGATGGGAGTGTGTTTTGGTGATTCTGTGCAAGCTGTGCTTGGTACCACACAGGGCTGCATTCCAGCCCAGGTCAACCTAAAACTAGGTTCACATTCCAGACAGCCTAGAAGTACAGAGGAGCCTGCCCCTCCACTGCTGGCTCTTCTCCACCATGCAGTAGCTCTCCTGCAGGGCCTTCTACTTTCCATCTACAGAAGCAGATACAGAGGCCCAGGGAGGATAAAGGACTTGTCCAAGGCTGGCCTGCTGCCCTTGATTTCAAAGCTAGGTTGCTTTCACCCAGGCTAACTCCAGGTAGTTCACCAGGGCTCACGTGGGCCATGTTGGAAGTCAAAACTCCAAGACAATAGATAGGCCAGCAGGCCAGGGTCCAAGAGGAAGCCCCAGCCCACTTAGGGTCAGGCAGGCCTTGGAGAATTGCCCTGGTGGCCAGTCTTGTGGGGATTGGAGTAAGAGGCCCCTTCCCTTCTGTAAATTAAACTAGTTGATGCCTGTCCTCTGGTCCCTGTGAGGCCTTTTCCTGTTCTGCACCCCAAATTTAGGGCTCAAAATGTAAACACAGCTTTAGAACAGGGAAATGGGTCACAGCTGCCACAGGCCAACCCGAGGACAGCCCCTGATACCTGTTAGCTGTGTCTTGACTGAGGCCACCCACACTGTGACCCAGATCTCCAGCCATCCAGTCCACCTGTCAGTGGACAGGGAATGCTCTGCCAAAATGCTACTTGGCCCTGCTGCCTTAGGGAGGATGCTGAACACCCATGCCCTTAAGCTGTTGTGGGGGTTCAACCCTCTTCCAGATCCTCTGGACCATAGAAAAATATTTTTCTTTTTAATATCAGGGATGGGTGAGCCTTTGGGGTTGAGGTGAGCCTTTTGGGAATCTCCTTGGGCAGGGAGGAAGGGTGTAACAGAAGCTCTGGGTAAAGAGCCTGAGTGGTCCAGGTAGAGGGTCCTGGCTGCACTCACCTGGGTGGGGTTGTGGAATCTCCAGAAGGCCACTTGTACCAGGATGCAGAATGACAAGGCAAAGCACAGGAAACCCTGGAGACAGAGATAGCCTGGTTAGTGCACAGTCAGGTATGTGGCCTGGGGTGGTAGGGCAGGGTACCAGGTAGGTAAATTCCCCAGCTGGACTGGGCTGAACTTCTGGCTTGAGCTCCATTAAATACTACTTGCTTGGGGGAGGCTCTTTCCTTCCCCAGGCTGTATGTGCCTCCGGGAATGGTAGGTCTTTCCAATATGGTGGGATCACTAGTCCACCGGGGCCACTTCCAGGAGGGGCAGTGGCCCCAGGAAGGCCAGGCAATGCCTCCCTGAATCTGAAAAATTGGCAGTAGCTCTTCATTTATGTTTATGTATGGGAAGGCCAGAAGGACGTGTTCAATCTTCCAGAACAGGGGGCCACAAGTTGTTCTGTGTGGATCCTGGGGAACTGAACTTGGATCCTCTGGAAGAGCAGGCAGCCATTTCTCCGGTCCCATTCACCTAACTGCCCATCCTCTCCTTTGAGGTGGGCTGGCCTTGAGCTCATGATCCTCCTGCCTCTATCTCCTCAGTCCTGGGATTACAGTTGTACACCACTAGTGACTCAACTAAAGACGTCAAGCCCGCTAGGCAAGCACTCTATCAACTGACCCACCACCCAGCCAGAAATGCCTCTCTTGAAGGCTGGGAGCGGCCACCTCATACAGCCTTCTATGAGCTCTTTGTTGTTTGTTTCTGAAACATGTTTCCAAGGAGACCCTAACCTCTACAGCCTGACGCATGGAGGACCACAGCCCACGACCCCGGGCATAGGTGACACCCCAGAGACTGTGGCCTTCCTCCCCTCATGAGTTTCCCACCCTTCCTCTACACCACTGCCTGGGTCTCTGTGGTCACCCCACTCTCACCCCTCACCCCAAGTGCTAAAAAGAAAACTCTTTACACACTCCATCCTTTCCTTTAGCCAGGGTATAACTGCTGATTTTAACAGAAGCTAATGGACAGTGCAGATCTCTCCTCTGACTGTGTACTAGTACAAGTCCCTACACTTCTGTGAATAGTTTCAAAGGGTCACTCTAGACTAGGAACCCTAATCCTTAATAGAACCCTCAAAAGTCCCCTCTGATGACCTTGGATCTGAGTACCCTCTGAGCCTCTGCCCAGTGCTTGTGATTGTCAGCCCCAGTGCCCTGCACAGAGGCCCCTGTGTGACCTTTGAGCCTTCTAAATTAACCACCACCCCACTCCCAAGTGTCACTGGCATGTCGCTCAATGGATATGGGTAGCTGTGGCCTATCTGTCTCAACCAAGCCTAACTCAGGGTCATCTCCATGAGGAAAATTGACCAGTATGCAGAGCAACCTAAGTCAAAGGCCAGAAACAAACAGCCATGGCAGGGCCAGCTTAGCTCTACCAAGAATACGGAAAGAGCTGGGGCCACTTGCACTGCCTCTCAAACTTGGGTGGGTGTGGGGTCTGTAGGAGTGGGGTATTCCTCCCCTGCTTTCTCCTGCCTGTTCTCCTGCATCGCTACCTCGGGTTGCCTGCTGTTTCTGCTTCCCTCTCCTTTCCCATTGTGTCTTCTCCGCTCTCCTCCACCTTTCCTCCTGCTCTTCCTCCCTCCTCTTTCCTCTTGCTGGCCGTTGAGGGCTGCATTCCCCATCTGGAAGCCATTCCTCAACTCTGCCTCCCAGCTGAGGCTACGAGCCAGCCCAAGAGTTCAGCCCTTCCAGAAACCATTTCATTCTCAAGAGGGCGTTTCTCCTCCCCCCCCCCCATTTCTGTCTTCGTCTCTCTGTGTCTTTTTCTGGCTCGTTGTCTCTGTCTCTCATCTCCCTCTCTCTGCATTTCTCCCTCTCTTTTCTCTGTCTCTTTGTCTTGTTTCTCTCTCTCTCTCTCTCTCTCTCTCTCTCTCTCTCTCTCTCTCTCTCTCTCTCTCTGTCTCTCTCTCTGTATCTGTATCTGTATCTGTATCTGTATCTGTATCTGTATCTGTATCTGTATCTGTATCTGTATCTGTAGTCTGTATGTACAGAAAGGGTCTTAAGACCTTCATAGTGCAGAGAGAAGTTGGGCCAAGCCTAACTGTGACCATTTTTCTCTCTAGTCATTCTAAATGAAAATAAATGAATAAATAAATGTGTAAACAACTTGAATTTGCTTCCTGTAGCTAGCTAGCTCTTTCATTTCCTGTGTTACAGAAGGCGGGGCCGGAAAGAGCAGGGAGGGGGCCCGTGGGCACAGAGTCACAATGGGGGATGTTTCCACTCCCTAGACCCTTTCATATGTGTTTTACGTGTGCACCGACATGCAAGCTACAGGGCCATGGCAAACAGGACAGACAGCAGACAGCACCCACCACACACCACACACACCACACACACACACACACACACACACACACACACACACACACACACACACACACACGCAGGCACAAGTATAAACATGCCACAAGGGCCGTGACCAGTGGAACTCCCAGTGACCCTGTAGTGGCAGAACTGGGTTTACTGTCTGCTGGGGTAGAGGGTGCTGGGATTCAGGAAGCCCAGAACCTACACTGGGCCTGCAGTGACCTTGAGAACACAGCTCTGAACAGGAGGCTCCTGGCTGTGCCTTTTAGTCTGACTCACATAACAGTGCCACACCAGGCCCTAAGTCTGTTAGGGATGTGGAACTGAGGCCTTGGGAGGCCTGGGTGGGTTCTAATGCTCCAGGAATCCATAGCCCACAGACCAAGTGCCAAGCAGGACATAGGAGGAGCTTGGGAAGGCTGAAATGGGATAGGCTGATCTGGAGCTGGGCCCCTTAGCCCATCTGCCAACAGCTGCCTGCTTTACAGTCTTCTTGCTGACTATGGTGCCCCCTGGTGGCTGAAGTCATGTTCAGGCTCAGGCCTCTCGGGCTGTATTCTGCTTACCCCTGCCTCCATCTTGTTTTTCCTCCATGCTGTCCTCTAGCAAGGCACAAACCCTCTGGAGCCACAATCCACCGTCTCTGTGACCTCTTTGCTAGGATCTCCCTCGGGGCCCTAAATCCAGGCTATCTTTGTTTAGTGCTTATTCATGACCAGCATTGTCCCTGCCCTGCCCCTATGTCGTCTGAGCAAGAATCCCTGAAAGCCTGGAGCTTCCAGGTTCTGCCTAGTCCACCATCCAAGCCCACCCAGGTCTGGCTGGTTCCTGCAGCAGCTCTAGGTAGGAGGTGACTGTCCCCATCTTTGGAGGCCTAGGGTCATCAGCAAACATACTGAACATGAAGATGAGATTGCAAAGTTTTCGTTTCAGTCTATGTAGGAAGCAATACTTCCAGCTCAGCTTCCTGAGAGTTCCTGGATTCCCCCAATCATTCACAGGCAGCGGTAGAGAGTTCTACAAGCAGGGGCACGAAGGTGGATGGAGGAGGGAAACTTTATACCTGGGATGGAGCAGGCAGATGAGAGACCAGCACATTAGGAAGGAGCTGCCCCAGTTCAGATGACTGGGAAAGCCTGGATCAAACAGGGCCAGGGTGGCCATGGGGAGGGTCCTAGCAGATAGATAGAATCTGGACTGACTATTGAGTGTGGTAGGGCACCCATGTGGAGAAAGTTACAGCAGCAACGAGGGCTTTCTTCTTTGGGGTTGTGAAAACTTCCCTTTAGTGGTTAGACCTGTGAGAAGGAAGGCCAGGCTGCAGAACTAGCTTCAGGGACCACCTCATCCCTGGTTGTTCTCCTAATGGGAAGTGGAATTCATCCAGTCCTGTGTCTAGACCTGGCTGGATACCAGAACCAGGCCCTGCTAGGGCCTTTGGAGATGGTCCCAGGGCTGAGAGGGCCAACTCTCCTTCAGGGGCCCGGCAGAACCATTGTTAGATCTGAGGAAAGCAGGGTGATGTGGAACCCCATGGAGTCTTCTAAATAACCCAGGTAGAGGCTCTTGACTGGCTCAGGTGGGAGGATCCTGATTGGGCAAGTGGGGGGTGCTGTGTAGGTGGAGGGACTTAATAGAGCCAATTCCCTGACCTTTGCTTCTTTCTGGATGCTTCTGCTGGGGTCAGACAGCTCCCTGGGCTTATTTCTTTTCAGCTCTTGTCCCTGTCTGCAAGTTGGAAGCTGGGGTCATCTGGCAGCACACAGAACTTACCGCAGCCATGAGACCATGGGCCTCCCTCACAGCGGCTATGGTGCTCAGGCCAGCGCCCAGACTCAGTAGACCTGCTAGGCTGATGGCCACGTAGAAGGCTGTGGGAAGGGAGAGGCAGAGGGTAAGGGATCTAGCACAGGGACTAGGCATAGAGAGTTAAATCTGAAATCTACTCTGGGGTTTCAGAGAGCTAAAGCTGAGAGCTAAAGCTGAACTTCTGGGGAGATCCCAAAAGGCACATATCTCTGGCCCGAAAAGACGGGGTATCCCATAGCCTGGTAGCCTGTTTCCTCCCAAGGCTGGGAAGGCAGGGGTAGGAGCAGAGAGCAAGCTAGGGGGTCACACTCCCTTCCCCATTTCTCCTGCCTTCCCTGCCTCATAGACTATCTTGAAGCCACATCCTCACATTCTAGTGACAGGTGGCAATGTGGGGTTGTGACCTTATCAGTCCAGGCCCAGGCCCCAGGCTTCCTGCCTGGGTGGGGCTTAGAGCCTTGGAAAGCAGGGGGCCTAGGGTCTGAGGCTACCAATTCCACATTCAGGGGCCTCACTTTCTCCTAACCTTTTGTACTGGGTGGTCACCTCCCTAGGTTCCTTGCATTCCTACCAGGAACACCTACCTCTTCATTAAAGTGGCCGTGCTCTTGTGGAAGGGAGCCCTCTGGCAGGCTTGGCCCTAGCTGGGCATTTTCTGCCCTCTTAATGTGGTATTCACTGCTGAGTCTCACAGGCCTATCTGGTCCCTGCCCTAAAAGTACAGATCTGGTGGCTGCCACAGCTTGAACACTCCTGTTTGACAGAAGAATCAGGGCAGGAGTGCCCAATGTTGCCTAAAGCTCCCCACTTTTGTTAGTGAAACCAGAGCACTGGGGTGTTCCCTCCTGGGTCCCGACTTCTGATTTCTGCTCAGAGCTAGCTCGTCTGGACAGCCTAGAGCTGGGAAGTCAGGTCAGTCCCTCCCAGATGGTTTTGGCCCTGGGGCCCTCCCACCTCTGCTCCACAGCCATTTCTGGCCTCACTTACCCCAATAATGCATTGCTTCATAGGGGTTCCTCTCCAAGGATACATGGCCAATGACAGTAAAGTGGTCTCCAAAGTGAGTGACAATTGCCATCGTGGTGGTAGATAGGGCCAGAAGCTGAGCGTGAAGTGGGCTCACTATTAGAGCTTTGGGGACAGTTGCAAAGGCCCTCCCACAATGACAGAGTATAGGGCCTGGGCTTCTAGGCATCCCAGCCTGGCTCCTTCCACAGGCAAGGCAGCTGCAGGAGGCCTGCATGTTTCTGTGCATGAGGGGGGCAGGTCCTTCCGCAGACACGCGCACACGCACGCGCACACACACACACACACACACACACACACACACACACACACACACACACACACACACACACAAAGTATGAAGCACACATGTGCCTATTTTCTCTAAAGGCCCAGAAAGTCACATCAAACTGTCTGCAGAAACCCTGCAGTCCCTGTCCTCTCCTGGATCCCAGGCAGCACCCCTTCCTGGCGGTCCCTGAGCACTCCAAATCACCAGCCAACCTAGCTTCTCCCAGGCTCTTCACCACCTCTTGGGGGACAGCTGTGCCTACAAGATCAGGTGTTCACAGTTCTCTAAGGGTGGCCACCAGGGACCCAGACCCAGTATGCAGGACTGTGATGTGGAGGGAGGGGAGATCACAGTGCTAGAAGGCCTGGGCATGGTGAATTATTTCCCGGACTGCCCACCTACCCACCCATTCCTGTCCCACTTGCATGTTACCAAGACAAAGAAGTTGGTGGTCAGTATCTGGCATTTGGCAATCTTGATTCGTTTCCACTGCTCCATGGTGCTCCTCTCCTCTCCTTTCTCTCTCTTCTCCTTCCCTCACTTCACCTCCCCCCTCTTCCCTTCCTCGCCACTCCCCTCCCTTCTGTGGTTCCCCACTGGGTGGGGACCTCAGACCACAGCTGACCCAGTAGGTAGGATGTGCCCTCCCATCTGTCAACAGCCCTTGTAACCCAGTGGCTGGGTTTGGGGAAGGAAGAAGGGCAACCAGGAAGGGGGGCAGTTTCTATACCTGCAGCTGCCCTGGCCATGCCCAAGACAACTGGGCTTTTGTAGGTGCATGAGGCCTCCTAGTGGGTGGGCTGGGCCACACTGCAGCACTGGCAGGGGGTGGAGTCTTCAGGGGAGCAGTAAGAGAAGAGTCCAATGCCTGGCCTTGGTTATGAGAGTGTACTAACCTGCCCAGCTGCACTAGAACCTTTCGTGTTTGGACTGGAGACCCTGTGTCCCCAAGTCCTCCTGGTGTTAATCCCCAAATAGGACTCCTGCAGGTGGTGACTGTCTCAAGATCTGATGCTATTGGCCAGTTCATAATCGGCACAGAACGGGAAGGTGTGATAGAGTCAAGGAATGTCCTGGGGCTGGGCCAGCAGGCATGGTACACACATAGGAGTTTCAAGATGGGAGAAGTTTATGGGTATTGGTCCTTGGTGAGCTAGCCATCTCTGATGGAAAACAAAAACAAAACATGTTTCTCACAACCAGCACCTAGGAGGCCGAGGCAGAAGGAGTATAGCAAGTTAGAAGCTAGCCTAACCCACATAGTGAAACCCCGGCTCAAAAATAAATCGGGGTGGGGAGATGACTTAGTTGGTAAAGTGTTTGCCCCGAGAGCATGAAGACCTGAGGTCAGTTTCCTCAGAACTTGTGTTAAAGAAGTCAGACATGGTGGTACATGCTTGTAATTCCAGTGCTGTGGAGGCCGAGACAGGAGGATTCTTGGCACTCACTGGCCAGCTGGCCTAGCCTATCTGGTGACTCCCAGGCCAGTGAGGGACCAACAAGTTGCATGGCTCTTGAGGAAGGACACATTTTGCCTCCACATGCCTCCACCCTCACCCCATTCCAGGAACATACACATAAATATTAAACACGCCATGATAAAGAGCCATCTGAGACACTACCAGTCACTTTGTGAGAGGGCAACAACTCTTTGCTTACTTCAAACATCAGGGGCCTCACCCATATCTACAGGAATCTTTGTTAAGACATCATCTGTAATAACACAGAATGACATAAGCCATGGACAGCACAGTACTGTAAGTCCATATACCTGTGGGCCGTGCTAAGTGGGCTTTGGAGGCCATGGTGTGCCTGGCCATAACATGAGTGCCCACCATAAAAATCTGGTTAAGTCTGGGCCTTTGTAAACACCTGAGGCCACTTCTGGATATTCCAGCAAGGAGTGCATGGCTCTGTTTTCACCTCCTGTAATACAGAGTCCTCCTGGCCATGGGGCACCGTGGTGGGAAAAACTGGTATCTATGGGAGTGACCCCTGAACCTCCTAGAAGCCAGTGGAACAAGGCTGTGTACTGGCTATGAATGTTGATTCTGGGAAGATGGCCAAAATGGCTACCCACTCGGGAAGGCTGACACTGGGACCTGTTGCTACAGGCCCCCCCCTTTTCTCCCTCTTCCCAAGGGGGTCTTCCAGAGCTGCAGGTGGCTCCTCTGAAGCTCTTGTCTTCCAGAGTCCCTGTCTTGAGACTGTAGTATAGGTGAGGTGTGACCATGTATCACTCAGGGTAGAGTTTAGGACCCAGCTGGGGTGCTGACCAGCCTAGGTGAGGCCCAAGCAAGTGTGCCAGGGCCTCAGGGGTGACAAGTGTGCCAGGCCACCTGCAAGCAGTCTTCTGCTGCTCACCACCTAGTTTTCCTCACTTCTCAACACCTTTCTCCACCTGCATGGAAAGAAGAGCCATGCTGTCTCCAGGGCCCAAGATAGGCCTGGAACTACATAGAATCCCTTCCCTAGTTACTGTGTGCCTATGAGAAGACAGTGGAGCCAGGTGCATTGCTCAGGGGGCCTGACTTTGCCTTCTCAAAGTGGTGGGGACCCCAGGCCAGTCTCCCCAACACCAGGCCTAACCACCTTCTCCTCCCTGAGCCCACTAACAGGGCCAGGTAGCCCACATGTTGCAGGACCATCTAGCAACATACCCTCTCGTTACCTTTGCATCCCATCTTCTGCTGAGACTCTCTCTAGGAGGAAATGGTATGTCAGAGGGTAGCTACTGTCCTGCCTACTGCCTACCTCAAGGTGCCCTGGGGTATGGCCCACCCCCAGTAGAGGGCAGTACTGGCCCTCTGAGGTCAGGAAGAGGCCCAAAGCTGCATGTTCAGCTCCAAAGAGATGGCTCAGGGATCTACTTTGGCCCTATGGTAGACCCTGTCCTGAGGCCAGGACTATTGCTGGCTGCCCAGATTTATCAAGATGCTCTGTGTGTGTGTGTGTGTGTGTGTGTGTGTGTGTGTGTGTGTGTGTGTGTGTGTGTGTGTGTGTGTGTTTGTATATATATGTGTATTTGTGTGTTTTCTGTGTTTATGTATATTTATGTTTGTGAGTTGATGTGTGTGTACATTTGTGTGTTTTTTGTTTTTGTGTTATTTATGTTTATGTACACCTTGTTTGTATGGTTTTATATATTGTGGGTTTGTCTTTGTGTTGTCTCTGTATATATGTGTTTGTATGTTGCATATTTGTGTGTGTTTTTGCTTGTGAGGATCTTATTTGTATTTGTGTCTTTGTGTATATGTGTGTGCTTTGTATGTTGTGTATTTGTGTATGTATATCTCTCTGTGTTGTGTGTATATGTCCCTGTATTTATTTATTTCTCTCTCTCTCTCTCTCTCTCTCTGTCTGTGTGTGTGTGTGTGTGTATGTGTATGTGTGTGTGTACAAGTGCACACATGCACCCACAACAAGGCACTTATTGCTGTAGTATTACTTACTACTTCCTCTTTGTTACTTCTGCTTTTATCTAATAATGACTTAGTTGACTATAAATGGTTTTATCCAAAAGAGATTCAGTAGCCAAAGTTGAAAACTTTAAATAATGTTAGGTTTCAATTTACCATATTAAAAATAAAACAAGAAGGCGCCTGCCACCAAGGGAGACAATCTGAGCTCAATTCTGTAGAAAGAAGGGTGTTTAGCAAGTTGTCCCCTGACAGCACCTCCATATATGTGCTGTGACACGGCCCCACCCCCACAGCGAATCCATATCAGTAAACTAAGTAGACTATATCAGTGGTGAGGAGGAAGAGAGCAAAAGTCCCATTCAGAAGAATCCCAGAGAAGCCATGCCAAGGCTCCACCCTCCTTCTCCTGAAGGTGGGGCAGATCTCACAGCACGTGCAGCTAGAGCCTCTTCCTTCCTGAGAACAGAGAGAGACTCTATGTAGCAGAGACCTTGCAGGCAGCCCAGCCACAACGCTCAGGGACACAAGTCATGTGGATGCTAGTGATTTGTGGTGGTAAGTTAGAAGAGGGCTGTCTTCTTCCATAATCCATGACCCCCATCTTAACACTGAGAAAATGGGACATTCCCTAGCTCAGGGCCCTGCAGGACAGCTGAGCAGCTACTTCAGAACTCACAGTCTCATCAGAGACTGTGGGAAATTGTTCAAGCCCAGAAGAGCCGCAGGAGGCAGGAGGCAGGTCATTTGGGTTCCTGGGAACCTTGGAGCCAGTAACGGACAGGCAGGGACACAGGAGATGGGTTTAATTGACAGCAATATATCAACACTGGGTGACAGCTGCCTGTCACCAATGTCACATGTTACTGTGAAATGTATTGGTTTCCTGATCCAAAGTTCCTGCCACATGTGTCCAGCCTGTAGTCTGCATATGCCTGAGGACAGCGAGCTATCCTATGTGTGGCTGAACATAAAAGTGTGAATATACTTAAAACATGACTTTTTTCACAAATGTAAAGGCCAAAGATCAACTTTAGGGTATTCCTTGATCACTCTTCACCTTTTTTTCTTTTAGATTTATTTTTATTTAATGTGTATTAGGTGTTGTGCCTGCATGTGTCCATATATGTGCAGTGTTTGAAGAGGCCAGAAGAGGGCATCTGATCCTCTGGGAACTGGCATTAGAGTCCGCTGTGTGCCTTTATGAGCATCTTAGGAACCTGGGGAGAGCCTCCAGTGCTCTTAACTGCTGAACCATCTCTCCAACTTGGCACATCTAACTTTTTAAGACGAGTGCTGGGATCAACTCAGGTCCTCACTGTGCACTGATCACTTTACTAACTGCGCCACCTTTCCAGCCCTGCGTGGGGGTTTTGCTTTTTTGTAACTTGATTGTGAGGATTCTACACATGAACTTTGTAGGTGACAATATTGTATCACGATGTCTAGAGGCCAGACACAACAAAAACCCTTTAGACTCTCCAGTGTGGCAGTGTGGGTTGGCTGGTGGTTCTGGCATCCTGGTTGCCTCAGGGTGGAGCTGTATACCAGGAAGGTCACGATAGGTTTGGGAATCTCAGTCCCACCCCTTCTCTAGCCTCCATGGAAGGGGGAGCAACTGGAGGCCAGTGACAGCATCAGCCGGACTATACCTTAAAGCCACAGCAGGAGTATCCAAACATCTGACCATGGGAGGTGCCAGAGGGCAGTGGATCTGAAAGTGACATGGAGGCACCCCTCCAGGTGCCTCACGCTGGGGCATTTCTGGTCTGCTTGCTGTGGTCGCGCTTCATCGTGGCCTTTATAATTAATACAGTAGGGAGCAGGTGTAAGCCAGCTCTCCCCTGTGTTCCATGGGCTACTCCAGCAAGTGACCCTGACTCAAGGAAGGGCCTGCAGGAACCCTCAACATATAGGTCACAACCTGGAGCTGTGATTGGCAGACGCAGGAGGCTGGGTTGTGCATTCTCATTGGGTGGGGCTTTCCGCTTTAGAATCTGATGCCATCTCTAGGTAGGCCATGCAGAGTTGGATGGGACTGGAGGACTCAGCCAGCATATGCTGGAGAAATGCTTGGTGTGTGGGGCACTCTCACATATGAGGTCACAGCTGTGTCAATGTTGAAAGTGTAGGAAGGATACAGCGATGGAGGCTGTGAGAGGGTCTTTGTGAACTCTAGCATAACCCCGGCATTTCTATAGCAACAAATTTAAAAAGTAGATTTTATTTCATAACCTGTTGTTATTGAAGGCTCTGTAGACCAGGCTGGCCTCAAACTCAAGAGATGCCTCCTGATGTCCATCCATCCGCCCATCACTGGCTTGTCTCTGCTATTCTTCATGTAGTTGTTCATCTGTACTGAACTTCATTTGTTCCTGTGTAGCTTTTGTTCACTGATGCCTCAGTTTACCTACACAATTGCCTCCAGACACCCTGGTGGAATAGGAGGACTTCAGCCTAGGAGCAGGCTCCTGCAGCTTAAAGGCTATTACCCTGGGCAAGAAGGGTCATACTCTCCTCTTTTGTCCTCTTAAGAGTCACTTGGAGTGAGGTGTGACAGAAGACGTTCCTGTCCACTCCTTGGGGACAAGCAGAGTGAGGCCAGCTCAACCTGCACCTGACATCTGAAGGCCTGGCAGGGCAGGGTGGGTGATACACAACCCTTCCCATGCAGGGAGGCTAGCCTGTCACCTTTGGTGAGGAATCCACGTATTTTTTTCCAGACAAGGTTTCTCTGTGAAACAGTCCTGGGTGTCCTGGAACTCACTCTGTAGACCAGGCTGGCCTCGAACTCACAGAGATCTACCTGCCTCTGCCTCCCTGAGTGTTAGGATTAAAAGTATGCACCACCACTGCCTGGCAAGAAATCTACATCTTTTAAATGAATTGTTTTTATTATTGATATTTAAGAGTTCTTTGTGTATTTGGAATAGGGGTACCTTATATAAAATGCTTTGATGATGCTGGACAGATTGATCAATGGTTAAGAACACTTACCTCTTTTGCAGAGGACCCAGCTTCAGTTTCCACCACTCATCTGGTGGCTCACATCCATCAGTAAGTCCAACTCCAGGGCATCCAATGCTCTCTTCTCGCCTCCATAGGCACCGGACATGCATGTGGTACACATATATATGATATGAGCATGTTTTCCCACCGACCTGGTCCCACTGCAGCACCAGCCCCAAATAACACACAGAGACGCTGTATTAGATATAAAGCTGTTGGCTGGTTACTAGTGTTTCTTATTGGCTAGCTCTGTCTCAAATATTAACCCATTTCTATCAGTCTAAGTATTTTGACGTGGTCTTATCTTACCGGAGAGAGGGTCCAGAGTTGTTCTCTCTTGGTCCTACATGTTGAATCTCCCTCCTACCTCTCCCTGTATTCTCCTTGTCTCCTAGTCCTGCCTATTGGCCAACAGTGCTTTTATTCATTAACCAGTATGAGAAACATATTTACAGAATGACGTCTCCCATCATATATACATGTGCATAAAACACTCATACACAAAAATAAATATTCTTTAAAAAATTTTTGCAAATATATTTTTTCCCAACCTATGACTTGTCTTTTCCTTGTCCTCCTCTTCTTCTCTTAGACTACGTACTTGTGCCTATGTCTGTGTTTGCACACTTGTGTGTGTGTGGGTACACACATTGATGCATACATGCAGAGGCCAGAAGAGTTCATTAGGTGTCTGCATTGCTCCCAACCTGATCCTTTGAAGCAAGGTCTCTCCCTGAACCTGGGGTTTGTGTTTTCTATGCTAGGTTGGAATCCAGTAGGCCCCAGTGATCCTCCTGCCTCAGATCACTTCAGAGCTGGGGTCACAGGTACACAAAGAAGTCCCAAGTTACTATATGGGTACTGGGATCTGAACACTGGTCTTCATGGTTGTATAGCACACCCTCTTAATGACTGAGCCATCTCACCAGCTCCGTGCAACCCTGACCCTCTCTCTTTGATACAGGTCTCATGTATTCCAGGTTGACTTTGAACTCACTATGTCACCGAGGATGACCTTGGATTTCTCCTGTCCCTATCTCCCAAACACTAGGATCACAGGTATACATTATCACATCTAGTTCTTTCATTCTTTCAGCAGTGTTTCTGCAAAGTAGATATGTGGTTTGGGTGTGAAATGCCTCCCACAGGCTCGTGTATTTGAACACCTAGTTCCCTCCTGGGGTCATTGTTTTGGAAGGTTGCAGCTTTAGGAGGTGGGTTTTCAGTGGAGGAAGTAGAACACTATGGGGTAGACATGGAGGGTCATAGCGTGGCCTCGCTTTCTAACCCGTCTCTGCTTCCTGATCCACAGAGAGGTGAGCAAGCCATCTCGTGCTCCTGGTACTGCAGCTATGAGCTGTTCGCACTGCCATGATGGACTGGGCACCCACACAAGTCACTTCTTCCTGGAGTTGTTTCTGTCAGGCATTTTGTCACAGCAACAGGTGAGGTGACAAATACAATAGAAGTTTTCGATTTTAATATAGTCCCCAATTTCTTGGCTATTGATCTGGTGAGTTCATTGAGTTTCTTTGTACAACTTAATAAAATTTACCAGGAACCTGCTGTTTTCAGGTAGAAAGAAACATACCATTCTGTTCCACCTTAGAGGCTTGGGAACACCTTGTCACATTCCAGCCTTAGGGATCATAATTGACTTATCTTCCTATGGGCACCATGCTGTCCTGCTGCTCAGTAGACATAGCTGTGCTTACTAGACCATCTGAGCAGGAATCTTACTAGGCATCTGTCCTAGTTTTACTTCTTTGGGTGTGAGTATCTACTATCATTTAGTTCAGAAACTCTTATTTTATGGAATGGTGCTGCCCATGGTGGGCTGGGTCATCCCACAATTAACTTAATTAAGACAGTCCCCCACAGACATGCCTACAGGCCATTCCAAAGTAGACAATCCCTCACTGAGACTCTCTTCCCAGGTGACAATCCTAGGTTGTATCAAGTTGACATTTAATTGTGACTTTCATGATATCCAAATATGAGTTGGCCACATGGTGTATGTTTGAAGGTCAGGTTATCAAATCCCACATGATTTGGGGGAGACTTCTACCTTAATATTGCTATGGGGCAGTGGACTGGTTCAAGTGGAGATCTACTTATGGTCCTTCCTATTGTGTAAGATACATCACAGTACCTGGTGACCATCTTTGGATTTTGCAGTTATCAGATTATCAAGTGACCCATGGGGATGTCACTTTTCTTTTTCTTTTCTTCTTTTTTTTCTTTTCTTTCTTTTTTTTTTGTTTTTGTTTTTTGTTTGTTTGTTTGTTTGTTTTTGTTTTTTTCAAGACAGGGTTTCTCTGTATTGTTTTGGAACCTGTCCTGGAACTAGCTCTGTAGACCAGGCTGGCCTTGAACTCACAGAGATCTGCCTACCTCTGCCTCCCAAGTGCTGGGATTAAAGACGTGCACCACCAATGCCCGGCCAGGGTATGCCACTTTTCAGTGAAGCCCAGTGTGGTAGGTTAAATGTAATTGGCCCTCATAATTACATAGAGAGTGGCACTATTAGGAGTTGTGGCTTTGTTGGTGTGGGTATGGCCTTATTGGAGGAAGTGTGTCGCTGTGATGGTGGGCTTTGAGGTTTGTATTCTCAGGATACCACTCAATGTCACAGTTGACTTCTTTTTGCCTACAGGATGTAGCACTCTCAGCTCAGCACCACATCTGCCTGCACACCATCGTGCTCCCCATCACGATGATAATGGACTGAACTTCTCCCTGAAACTGTAAGTGATCCCCTTCAATTAAATGTTTTTTTTTATAGGAGTTACCATGGTCATGGTGTCTTTTTCACAGCAATAGAAAACTAAGACACCTAGACAAGAAGGGACTCTGTGACAGGCCCAGACTGCTGTGCAACCTTCTTAGCTATATGAGTGTCTCTGAGCAGCAGATTCATGGTGTGCAAGTTGCCTGTGGGAGGCAGGAAGTTCTGTGGGGGCTGTTCAGGCTCCTGCAGGGGCTTCACAGCCCACCACCTTGGTCCGTGCAGCTGAGCTCTGTCATCCTTTGTGGATACATCTTCAGATCCTAGATTGTGCCCAGGCTCTCCAGAGCATGTGGCCACGCATGCTCTAAACCAACTAAACATATGACCTGAACTGTTCATTATAAATGAGATATTGAATGACACATGATTCGATGGGTTGGGGAGACACTTGTGTGTTTCATCACTTAGTAGAGACAGTGGGTGCAGGGCAGGCCTGATAACTACCCACCCTGTGTTACTTATGTCACTCATTCCTGGAACAAATATTTGACAAAAGCAACTCAAGGAAGGAAGGGTTTATTCTGACTCAGTGTTTGAGGGTACAGTCCATCATGGTGAGGAAGGCATTGTGGCAGGAGTATGAGACAGCTAGCGACATTGCATTCACAGTTACAAAGTAAAAAGAGATGGATGCTGCTGCTCAGCTTGTTTGCTTTTCATTCATTCTAATACCCCAGTCTATGGGATGGTGTGGTTCACATTCAGGGTGATTCTTTGCACCTCAATTAACCTAATCTAGAAAATCCCTGACAGACATGCCCTAAGGTTTGTTTCCATGGTGATTCTAAATCCCATTAGGCTGACAATCAAGACTGACCATTGCATACTTCAAAGTTCTGGGAAGTTCTTGTAAAGAGCGCCCATGATGCCGATGGCTTGGCCCTGTTTCTTTGACAGCCCCTCCCAGCCGCACCTGTACTCCATGTGTAATTTCTTGTTACCTGGTCACGGGAAAGAAAAAGTCTTGGCTCAGCTTCCAGTAGCTTTGCACCACCTGCCAGCCCAACCCCAAAGTAAGCGGGTGACCTGCAGCCTACTATGGGGAATGGAAGGAAGGATACACCCGGCAGGCAAGGCTCGGCACAGGCATCCTGGTTGCTCTGCTTGACCTGGAAGGGGAGATCAGGGTTATAGGTTCCACCATTTGGTGGTCATGATGGTCAAGGAATTGGAAGGAAAGCATTTGAAAAAGGTGGTAGCAGGAGGTTAGAGGAAAGGGCTAGACCTCTCCCAGGGTGCACAGCACAGGGTGAAAAGAGACATATGTCTTATACAGATGTTAGCCACAGAAGTAAACCGCTGGGGTGAATGGAAGTCCATGGTGGATAAGATGACCTCATCAGTGGCCACCAGCCAGCCTTTCCCCCAGATGTTCCTGTCATTCCCAAAAGAATTTGAGAATGGAGATTGTGTGTAGACAGGACATGGGTACCCACTCATCGAGGTCCATCCACTAAGTTTACTGCCTGGCACTCACTGCTGAGTGATGTTGGAGTACCACCATCATGGAAGAGACCCCTCTGCTGCCACTGGCACCAAGGCATACCTGAATATGAGCCGGCCTTCCTTGCCCAGGGCACCTTCACAGCATGCTTGACTCCTTGCTGTGTATCTCAGGGCTTCTTTCTGGACAGGGACTCAGCAGAGGCAGGGCCATAAAGCAGAGAGTGCAAGCTCAGAGAATCACCATCCCTCACACTTCCCACCACCCTGGCCTGAGGACAGAAAGTTGGTTCATTTTCTGCACTCTGAGGAGCTGGAACAATGTCCTCTAAACCCGTCCATGTGGCTGTGTTTCTGTAGCCACTGCTCATGGTCCTGGGAACACAGAGATTAACACATGAGTAATTTTCTTGTTCCCCAGTGCAAGTTTGCCAGTGGCTGGCAGATTGAACCCAGGACTTTTGCACACAGCAGGCGGGCATCTTCCTACCAAGTTATATTCTAGCCCTCTGCCAGTAGCATTTGTCTTCCTACCCCTACTAGTCTAGATTCTCTTGGTCAAGACTACACTGATTCCCAGTACCCTGGAGGCTGAGGTGGCCATCGGTCCATTTTGGGGTCCTCTTGTGAGAGGATCACCAGGCTGCAATGGAGTGATTGATTATGGGCTGATGCAACTGCCCGGGCCAGGGGAAATAGGCTGTAGTTTCACAACAGAGTGTCTAGAACATAGATGATGCCCTGCAGCTCTGGTCCCAATGATTATCATCAGTGGAAAGACTCCACTGCCCAATCCAGGCAGGACCGCCGAGGGCCCAGACCCTTCGGGAATAAAGGCTTAGGTCACCCACCAGGTAAAGGGCCACAATCATCTGAGGCACTCACTGAAGGAAAGAGACATGCAGGAAGATGGTTATAAATACCAGCCAGACCATGTGACCGGCTGCAGCCCTGAGCCAGTGAGGGTTATGGAATTCTTCCCTATGCTGTGAGCAAATATGATGGAATGACTCTTCCCCTCCTCTAGACCCCTGCACCTAGTATTTCTGAGTTTCTAGCTGCTACTTTTCTCTCTCAGGATTTACTATTCCAGCTGCAGCTCTGCCAGAAGGGGGATAGATATGATATGGCAGCAGAGAGGACAGGGGACCTCCCCCTCTGTGGGGGTGGGGCTGTAACAGCTGTCTGTTAGGTGAAAGTGGAACTTTGCTTTGTTTCATGTAGAAGTTTCTATGTAAGAAGCCCCAAACAGACAGGTCCCTGGAGAAGAAAGTGGTTTCCCGGATCTGGGGAGGGAATAAAGGGAGGAGTGGGCGCTAATGGTGGTAGGGAGATGGGGGTCTGTATGCTGGGAACAGTCTAACATCAGAGAATGGTGGAGTTCCTGAAAATCACAGAACTGTTGTGTTTGCTAAGAGCGAATCACATCCCATGCCAGTGAGATGTTTTTTGTTTGCAAAGGGAAGTCTCTGTGGGTGCTGGGGAGAAAAGGGGATTGCATGATCTCATCTTCACTGAACTGAAGGTGGTAGCCCTGGGTGTAGAGGTGAAGTGTCGACCATCTTCTTTATGCCTCACATTCATCTTGGGCTGCCCACCTAGAACCCCTCCCTGAAGTCTTGGGCACTGGCTCCTCCCATGCTGTTCATAGGACAGAGCTGTGCAAAAGTCTGTCACAGGTTAATCCAGATTTCCTGGGAGCCCAGCAACATAGGGGACCTCCTGTTTCCATCTCTCCCCACTAGGACCCCAGCTGGCCGCTGTGTACTGTGCCCGGTCAGGACATGTTCCATGAGCCCCTACCCCCCAAGTCTAGCAGGACTCTTCTGTCTTGGCCCTAGCTCCTCCCCAAGAAGTGCCTAGGTGCCATTGGTCCCCAGCTCTGGCTACTAGCATGTGATCGCTCTCTGTTTCTTGCTGTCCTCTTTCAGAAACACGGGGATTCCTCCAGCTGCCTTTCCTCTTCTTGTGCTTACTTCCTTGATGGTACTATCATCCCTGTGGGCTTTAGTCTCACTCTCTCAATGCCCTCTGCTTCCTTTCCTCAGCCTTTTCCATCGCAGCTGCAGACCACAGTAGAAGCCTGTGGTCAGCAGAGACCCCATCTGGTCCTAGCAGCCTGTACAGACACATCTGAGCTAAAGTACACAAAACTGAATTGTATAAATGACATCTTGGCAGTTTTCACCATCTGCCTCCCATCTCCCCAACAGAAACTGTTCCCCATGGAGACTCTGTCCCTCCTCAGCACCCATCATGTCACCCTGCCTTATGTCTCTGTGGATCTCAGGCCTCCAGAGGCCTCAGGAGAGGGATTCTCTACTGTGTTTCTGTGGTAGGCTTCTTTGCCTGAGTGCTGTCTAGAACATTCTGTGCTCTATACCTTCCCCCTCGCCTGTGCAAGCCATCAGTTTTGCTCACCTTCCCCCAGAAGTCTTCTTCTGCACTTACTGGTCCACACTTCCTCACCTAATCTATCTACATATGACCATTTTAAACTGGCACTTGTAGCCAACATGGTGACCTTGTCCAGACCGTGTTTCTATCCCACAATTAGCACTGTAGATCCTACCTCTGAAGGATCTGAGGAAAAGGCAGCAGCCAACCAAATACAAAAAACTGTGTGTGTGTGTGTGTGTGTGTGTGTGTGTGTGTGTGTGTGTGTGTGTTCTTTCATATTTCCATGCCTGCATGTTTGTGTGCACACATGTGTAAGTGTGGCTATGCTCCATACATGTGCATATGCAGGTACATGTGTGCATGCTTTTATACATATGTGCATTTCTGCCTGGCTTCATGTGTATGTGTCCAGGCACACGTATTTTATATCTCTGTGCAAACCCATCTGCATGTTTTCAGGGTGTGTGTGTGTGTGTGTGTGTGCATGTGTGTGTGTGTGCATGCGTGTGTGTGTGCGCGCGTGTGCGTGTGTGTGTGTTATGTACACATACACATGTCTTTTTACATGTGTGTATGCATGTGTGTAGGTCGGGCACATGTGTGTGCACTGTACTGTCCTTGTTTCTCACTGTACTGTGGCTGGTGTGCACGTGAGTGTACATGTATGTGTGTGGTGATGAATGGCCAGAGGCAATGACAGGGGCCAGCAGTTGGAGGAAGCCTCACTACCCCTATCCAATCCCATCCCCAAAGGCCAATCAGTGGCCTTGTAGTCATTGCTGCCTCCTTCACCAGAGGAGTTTGCAGCAGTAGCCATGATGGCTGGGGGAAAGCAGAGCAAACAGGAAATTCTATATGTCACCTGGCAGTGGGTCCTGATAGAGTAAGAGGCATATTCCACAAGCTAGCCTTGCCTCCTTTATCTGACTGCTCTTATCTTAGAATCACCACAGGTGAGGCCTCTGAAGGTTCTGTTGTTTTGGTCTATGAAATAAAACTGAGGGTAGACAGAATGACAGAGAAAATCATTTGCTAAGACGTCTAGCATGAGAGTCACATACAGTAAAGACACAAAGGATATAGACAATTCATCCTGGTCTACTTTCTGATACTATAACAAGATATCCCGAGCTGGTGTTTCATAATAGAAAAGGGTTTGTTTAGGTCCCTGTTTCATTTGTAGAAACATGGGGCTTCCTTCCGCTGCCTTTTCACTTCTTCCTCTTGCTCCTTCAATGATATAATCAGCTCCCGTGGGGTTAAATGTCACGGAATTCTGGGGGTCTCCGGGTTTCCACTGGAATTTCTGTGGTTCCTGGATGTCCAGTGTGTCCTGGCTATGTCACATCAGGTATGCCGAAGAGTACCCACAGTGAGATGGGGAGCCAGGGGGACTCAGAACAAGCTGCCTTTCTTCACAACCACATGCAAGCCCTGAGTTTGAGACTAGCATTAATGCTTTTGAGGTGGGAACCTCCAGGGACAGAACGACTTCTGCAAGACCTCAAGCCTATCATTCTGGGGACTGAACTTCAGAACACAATCTTTCGGGAACACACTCAGATCACCTAAAAAAACATAACACATTGGAAGCATGTTCAGGCTAAGGAATCTGGGGAGGGGATACATCCCATTAAAGGGTGTGTCATATGCAGTCGAGTCCCTAGGTAATAGCCATCAATGTTCACCTCAGTCTAGGACAAGTGTCAACCCCTGCCTTGGCCCATTTTTCCTCACTATATCAAAACTTCTGAAGCTGGGGCAAGTGGTAAGAAAAGAGATTTGTATAGGTTCAAGGCATGACAGTTACATCAGCTTGGCTTTGGTGGACAACTTCATGATGATTGTAGGTGAGACAGGACGTGAGAGTGGGGAGGGGACAGAGTTGCTTTGTGTGTAAGCAAGTACACACATGTTCATGTGTGTTAGGTGTATGTTTGTGCAAGTGCATGTAGAGGTCAGAGGTCAACCTCTGCTGTCATTCCTCAGGAGCCGGTCACCTTGTGTTTTGAGACAGGGTGTCTTACTGCAACCCAGAAGTTGAAGATAAGACCAGATTGTCCAGCTAGTGAGCCTCGGGGCTCCACCTATCTCCCTAGGTCTGGGATTACAAGCTGGAACACGGTGCCTGGTTTTCTACCTGGGCATCAGATACAGAGCTCAGGTCTCCATGCTCATAGGGCAGGCGCTTTACCTGGTCTAGCTCATCTTAGGTTTGTTGTTGTTTTTGCAACAGTCCTCTTTGAGGAACCAACTGGGGTTCTGGGAAGCTATTTAATCCCTCCCAAGATCATTGCCTTCAGAGACCAGCCTCCTCTCACTAGTGCAGACTCTTAAAGGCCCCAGGACCTCTGACCGAGCCACACTGAAGACCAAGCTTCTAACACAGGAACTTTTGGGGGTGATTCAAGCCATGGAAGCCCAATCCATCCCTCCCATGAGAGGGTCTTACTGGGGATCAACTGATCAGCAGAACTGCTGAAGGTCAAGGCTCCTTTGAAATCAGGGTTTGAGGGACTTTTGAGGACTCTCCCTGCATTTTAATTGTTACAGTTTCATAGTGACAGTTTCCAGGTCACTATACACATGGGGGCCAGTGTTCTGTCTGTCCCACAAAGGCCTGTGCTGGGGCCTGCAGCACACAATGTCTCTGTCTCCTTCCCTTCCGTCTCCCACTCTCTTCCCTCCTCATCTGTCTCTGTCCCTGCTCTTTTCTCCTCCCTTTTTCTCCTCTCCTCTCTACTTTCTGTCTCTCCTTTCTCCCCATCTGTCTGTCTCTGTCCCTCTCCTTCCTTCCTTCCTTCCTTCCTTCCTTCCTTCCTTCCTTCCTTCCTTCCTTCCTTCCTTCCTTTCTTCTTCTCTGCTCTCTCCTTTTCCTATTCTTACCCCCCATTCTTGTCTTTGCTTTCCCCTCCTTTTCTTCCCCCTCACCTCTCCCCTCTTCTCCTTCCCTCCTCTCCCCTTCCTCCTCCATTTTTCTCCCCTCTTCCATGTCTTCTCCCTCCCTTCCCCTTAGATATCTCCCACCTGAGGAGCCCTCAGCTCAAGGGAGTCGCTCAGGTCCCTGGTTGCTTCAGGCCTCACTGGCTTCCTGCTGCTGATGCCGGGAGGCTGTTGCTTCACATGTGTGAGATCACGTCCTGTTTTCAAGTATTGGAAGTGGACAGGCACATGTGTGGTCTTCTCATTTCATCACTGTCCAAAAAGAAACAAGGGCAGGACTGGCTGAGTGCTGGCTACAAGCTTTAGCCAGATTTCTCCAGTACAGTGCTACTTTTCTCTTGTAAATCCACCCACTGTTTTTTTTTTTTTTTTTTTTTCTAACCCATTTGGGCAGACTTCATCATTATGGTATTGATAAGTGATGTCTTTCTAAGTACAGTTATTAGTTGACATTGTGCTGCAAAACAAACAAAATTTAAAAAAACAGAAAACCAACCCCAGCCTCTTCTTTTCCATAGCAAAGTGAATAATAAACGACCTTTAGAATGGACCCACTGCCAACTGCTGCATCCGTCACTACCATTTACCTGGTATTAATGTTCCAGGTATCCCCAGTGTGGCAGCAGGTGCTGTCCCATGAAGCTGGCTCCTTTGTCCTGTTGACAGATGCTGAGTTACTTTCTGATGTGAGATGGTCCTCTCAGGTGTGTCTTGCCAGGCGGTGGAATTCCTGTCACTCTAAGGAACTATTGTTTTTTTTATTATCAGAAAATGGTAATTTTCGGGGAGCAATGAGGTGGTTCAGCATGTAAAGGGGCCTACCACCAGTCCTGATGACCAGGGTTCAATCCCTGGAAACTACAAGTGGAAAAAGAGGAGTGAATCCTGAAAGTTGTGCTGTGACCTCTCTGCATACACATTTTGGTGTGTGTGACCTCTCTGCATGCACACACACAAATTACTTTTTGTTTATTTGAGACAGGATTTCTTTGTATAGAAACTCACTCGCTAGACCAGGCTGGCCTCAAACTCACAGAGATCCACCTGTCTCTGCTGAGATTAAAGGCATGTACCACTACACCCAACTCAAAAGTGCAATTTTTAAAAGGGAGCAGGCTCAGCAGTTAAAGCACTTGCTTGGCAAGCATTCGGACTGTGAGTTCAGATATCCAGACTCCACAGAGATGCTGGATGGTGCAGTGGCTCACCAGTAATTTTAGCTAAGGAAGGTGGAGGTAAGATGGCTAGCAAGACTTGTTGTATCTATGAGCTCTGATTGAGAGACCCTGCCTCAAAGAATAGAGTGGAAGAGTAATTGAGGATGATTCATAACATCAATATCCGGTCTCCATGTGGAGAAGGGGAGAGAGAGAGAGAGAGGGAGGGAGGGAGGGAGGGAGGGAGGGAGGGAGGGAGGGAGAGAGAGAGAGAGAGAGAGAGAGAGTTGAGGTGTGGTGTTTGAACATCAACAGTTTAGGCTTTCCCAGTAAGAACTGGTAACCTGTGCACACCCTCATATACATGCTTGCATCTATATCCAACTAAACACTGACTGATCCCAAGATTAAAAAAAAAAAATGCAAGTCAATTCTGATTTCTCTGATTCTGGTCTTGGTGACTGTTCCTGACCCTACCCTGCCATGCTGGTTATTTGTCTCTATGACAAGACATGGGTCTCTCCTCATCCCCAACACACATGCCCAGCTGGGTCCCCATTCTTGTGACAGACTCCTGACCATGCTGTGGGCAGTTGTTCCTGGCATGGACCAGGACCCAGTAGACTCTAGCTTCTCCTTTGCCTTGGCTCCCAGCCGTGTTTTCCTGTGTTCCCAGCTCTCCTGTCTTTAGAAGACTTCAAAAGAAAGAGAAAGGGAGAAAGCAATGAGTGTATTATAACTACAGGAAATAGGAAGTGAGGGGAACATGAATCAATTCCCAGACCCCACCCAGGAGTACCCGAGTCCACACACATGACCAGACAGAATGTTCATGTTCACCAGAGACCTGAGCTCCCAGATCCCTGAGAAAGATAGCAACGTTCTGACCCTCAACAGTAGAGGACAGCATCACTGTCAGGGATGGAGCCATATCATGGTCTCGGTGGGGACTCATTATGGAAGGCCATTGTCAGCAGTAGAAAGTAGTATTAAGTGGCTGTGAAAGAAACCAAGGGGATCTGGTTGTGGAAAAGATGGCCCACTGACAACCTGATGGGTTGGACAGACAGTCTAGGGGCTGTGAGGAAGTGTGTGAGGAGGTGTCAGATGACATTGTTGAAGAACAGTGGTTCTCAGCCTTCCTAATGCTGCAATCCTTTAGTATTAAAGGGTTAGTTCCTCATGTTGTGCTGACCCTCAACCATAAAATCACTTCATTGCTACTTCATGACTGTAATTTTGCTACTGTTATGAATTGTAATACAAATAAAGGGGTTGCAACCCATAGGTTGAGAACCACAGTTCTAGCAGCTCAGGAGGGATATGGGATGGGAGCTGGAGCTGGGATGTGGAAGAGACAAGCAGAGACCCCAGAATTTAGGAAACTCAGGGAAGCACCCTTGAGAGGGCATGAGAGAACACACATGCAAGAGTGCTACAGTGTCCGTTCTAAAATGGTCACAACAAACATCCTACAGCTCGAAAATAATGCATGGAGCCAATGAAATAGCTCAGTGGGTAAAGGTGCTTGTTGCTGAGCCTGGCAACCTGAGTTTGATCCCTGGGACCCATAGCGTGGGAGGATTAAACCATCTCCTGCAAGTTGTTCTCTAATTACCACATGGGTGTCATGATGTGCATGCTTCTCTCAGCACACACACATACACACATACACACATGTGAGGAAAGTAATTCTATGGCTCTGAAGAGAAATATCTTGACTCTCTCTCTCTCTCTCTCTCTCTCTCTCTCTCTCTCTCTCTCTCTCTCTCTCCCTCCCTCCCTTCTTCCCTCCCTCCCTCTGTGTGTGTGTGTGCACGTGCGTGCGTGCGTGCATGCGTGCGTGCGTGCGTGCGTGCGTGTGTGTGTGTGTGTGTGTGTGTGTGTGTGTGTGTGTGTGTCTTTTTGTTCTTTTGAAATTCTTTTGAAATGCAGTCTCTCACTGAGCAAGCTAGGCTGGCTGATCAGCAGGCCCCAGGGATCCTCTGGTTTGGGCCTCCCCAGCACTGGGATTACATGTCTGGCTTTTCCATGGATCCTGGGCCTCATGTTTGTGCAAGCACTTTACTGACTGGCCATCTTCCCCTGCCCAGTCATGGGTTTTTATAGGCTGTAACTGGGATTTACATGCAGATGGGATGAAAATAAGTTCAGGGACATTTACCTAAGGGATGCTACAGATACCTGCTTCCATATCTGTACCAAAAGAGCCACAGTATCAACCCTCTGAAAGAAGTACTCAAACAACCAGAGTTGTAAGTGTTGGAAGGCACTGGAGAAATCTAGAAGAAGGGAATCTTCCTTTAAAATGTATTTTATTTTATGTTATTGAATGTTTTGTCTCTATGTATATATTTGCACCATGTATGTTCAGTGCCCTTGGAGGACAGAAGAGGGGTTGGAACCCCTGGGCCTGGAATTACAGATGTTGGTGAGCGACCATGTGGGTGCTGGGAAGCAAACCCTGGTCCTCTGTAAGAGCAGCCAGTGCTTTTAGCTGCTGAGCTGTCTCTCCAGCCCCAGTCAAGTTCATCTGTTAGATGTTAAATCAACCTTGCATTCCAAAGACAAACTTCACTGTATAAGTTGGTTTGGATTGGCTAAATTTTCTTTCAGAATTCTTACATTGATGTCCATGAGAAACAAAAGACTGTGGTTCATCTGGTTTGGGCATCTGAGCAATGCTGGCTTTATAAAGAGAGTTGGGAAGGCTTCACCCTTTTCAAGTTTTGCTGGGTAAGTTTGTATAGGTTGGCTTTATTTCTCCCTTACATAGTAGAAGTCACTGATGTGGCCGCGCAGACTCAGAGTTTTCTTCTGTTCTAATCTGCTTTCTGTTGCTGTGATAAACACCATGATCAAAAGTAACCTGGGGAGGAAAGGGTTCACTTCACCCTACAGTTTACAATGCATTGTGGAGAGAAGCCAGGGCGGAATGCAAGGTAGGAACTGGAAACAGGAACTGGGGCAGAGGCCATGGAGGATGCTGCTCCCTCCCTAGTTTGCTCCCTAAGGTTCACGCTGCTTTCTTACACAACACATTACCACCTCCTTGGGGGTGACACCTCACAGGCTGGGCTGCACCCCCCAACACAGCGTTCACTAATTAACAAATACCCTACAGCCAGGTGTGGTGGTGCATACCTTCATTCTCAACACCAGGCAAATCTCTGTGAGTTCAATGCTAACCTGGTCTATAGAGTGAGTTCCAGGACAGCTAGAGCTATACAGAGAGATCCTATCTCAAACAAAACAAAACAAACAAGCAACAAAAGAAGGAAGGGAGGGAGGGAGGGAGGGAGGGAGGGAGGGAGGGAGGGAGGAAGGAGGGAGGGAGGGAAGGAGGGAGGGAGGGAGGGAGGGAGGAAGGAATAAAGAAGGAATGAAAGAAAGGAGAACGGAAGGGACAAAGGAAGAAAAGTGTTCTACAGACTTGCCAACAGGCCAGTCTGAGGGAGGCATTTTCTCAGCTGAGGTTCCTTCTTCCCTGATGACTCTAGCTTGTGTCAGGTTAATAAAAAAGAGAAACATCATCAACAACAGCAAAACTAACCACAAATTTAATCTACTGAGTAGATTGGGGGCTGTGATGGTTATCTGTTTCTTACGTAAAGTCTTCTAGTGTGTATCTTTCAAGGATCTGTCTCTCCCAGCTAAATTGATGTGTTAATGGCACAAAGTTTTTCTCTGCTGTCTAGATGTGTTTACTCTCTGTAGGCCCTGATGTTCCCTTATTCATTTCTGCTGTTGATAGCTAGTGGGTTTTTTTCTTTTCTTTTTCTCCTTCATACTCTGGCTTTTGTCAATTTTATTTACTTTCTCAAAGACTGTGGATTCTCATTTCTCTATGTGTTTTGTGGATCTTCTATGGCCCTGTGTTTCCAATTTGTCCACATCTATTGGATTATTGAATTTAATTTGACTTTTTACTCTTTCTTTCTTTCTCTCTGCCTTCCTTCCTTTCTTTCTTTCATTCATTTTTTTTTTTTTTGTGTGTTGTTTTGTTTTGTGTTTTGTTTTTTGAGACAGGGTTTCTCTTCATAGCCCTGGCTGTCCTGGAACTCAATTTGTAGACCAGGTTGGCCTCAATCCCACTGAGATCCGCCTGCCTCTGCCTTCCAAGCACAGGGCTTAAAGGTGTGCACCACAACCACCTGGCTTTAATTTGACTTTTTCTTTCTTAAGCTTCTTACAGTATCTCTGACTTGAAATCTTTATTCTATTCTAACACATTGTTGAGTGCTTTAAGATTTTAAGGACAAGAAGCATATATCTTTTAATTATTAAAAGCAGCCTTTAAATTTAAATATATTCTGATCATATTCTTCCTTTCCCCCAAGCCCTTCTGGATCCTCTCACTCTCCCTACCCACCCAACTTTAAATTCTTTCTCAAAAGCAAACAAGCAAACAAAAAATAATAATAATATAGCAATAAGCTCCCATAAAGCCAAGAAAACAAAGTAAAATACCCCCATACCACACTGAACTGTAACCAAATAAAAGCGTGCGCGCGTGCGTGCACACACACACACACACACACACACACACACACACACACTGTGGTGTCCATTATATGTTGGTCAACTATTTCTGAACATGAGGCCTGCCCTGTAGTGATTGATATAGACCCAGTGTCACTCCATTGGAGAAAGCTTATTTTCCTTTTCCCAGCAGGTGTAGATGATGGTTCTATTGTTAACCTTTACACTGGTGGTTAGGTTTTCATTCAGTTCATTCAGTCATTCATTTTAATATATATATATCAAAATAAAATAAAATGAGATAAAACAAAAACTATCACATCAAAGTTGGACAAGACAAACCAACTGAAGGAAAAGTCTAGCCTCTGACACTCAAGGCAATCTCTTAATTGTGAGGCCCTGGTAAAATAAAAAATAAGCTAGCCACTGTTAGAAATAACATCTCACAGCTCAGTTTTGAATGAACAGAAAACAATGGACTCTTACTATTGTCTGCTATTCTAGCTACCTCTGCCTCCAAAATTAGAGGTTTAGAGTAGAAAATCATGTTTATAAGGTTATGCATCTGATAAACTCTAAAATAAACATGATGTAAAACAGAGATGAGCCTGTGCATGGTTTTGTTGAGAAAAAGACAAGAGGGAAAGGTAAGTCCGAGATGACCCATAAGATTGTACTTTCTTGATTATTCCAAACAGGGATTGGGTGTAGGTAGTGTGTTGGGGTTTACAAAGCCTATCCTCTGCCCCTGCAGTGAGCTTGGCAATCCAGGCTGACACCCACCCAACTTTGTAATGTTGCAAAATAAACTGCCTCAACTTTACAACTCTGTCTCCAGAGCTCCCATTATGGAAGGACAATGCTCTCATTACAAAGTAAGGATCACTATTTCTGACACATATTTCCAATACACAAAGGCACAGAGTAAACATTTGAATTCCAGTGGGAGGGATAGGGATACAACAGGAAAGACTGAAGCAAAGCAAGACACAAGACCAGAGTGAAAAACATCAATCCACATAGTTCTCTGTGCCATGTCTAGAACAAATGATGGAAGCATATGGGGTCCAAAAGCCTTGGATGACCCTGCTTTTCCAGCTCCTTCCACTTTGCCCAGCTCCATTTAGTACCTGTAGCTTCCCTTAGTAAATGCCCCAGAGTAAATGTATCTCTGAAATCCTGAAGTCTCTAATGCAATCTAGGCTTCATCTTTACACCTTTACATAATGGCCTCCAAGGTCCTCCTTGCAAAGAATTCAATACTGCCACACATACTTGGTGGCTTTCTTCAACCTTGGAGCAAACCTTCATGACCCCATAAATTTTCCATTTTGTATGCCTGCAAAATCAGCACTAAGAGACCACAACTGCCATCTTCTGCCACCAGTTACCTGCTGTAACCTCTGTGTGTCAGCATGATCTCAGTGTAGTGTGATCCTGAGAAAACATTTCCTAGGTAGTTAAAACCAACAGGGAAAACTTGTGGTCATTTTTCTATCCAAGCATTTTCTTTCAAATGAGTTTACATTTTATAAGTTGCAGCTATTGATGGGTGTGGTCTAGTTTTCAATATACTTTCCCTATTGTCCAAGTACAGAGTGTGGGATTCTCTTTCTTTGCACTAATTTTTTTAGTAACCAATTCTACTTTGTCCATATCTGCCTTGTCTGCCTTAAATTCATCCATGCTCCTTTCCTTGGAAGCTACACATTTTCATATTTTTCTACCCTACTTTATACTTTCTCTCACTGCAAATCTTGTCAATGCAGTAAGCAATAACCACTATGCTATCTTAAATTTTTTTTTCTCTGCCAGACAACTTAGTCTATTATTTTTTAATTCAGCCACATTCAAGCATTTGGGACACAGACAGAATACTTCTTTCTCAAAATGTAACACAGATGGTCATTAGCTAAATTCCTGATTAAGTCCTTGTTCTCTGAAACCACACGCACACAGTCTTCAATGTCTAGATTACTATGGACATTCAGGTCTTTGGTCAGATTTATCACAGAAACTGCCCCCACTCCTGATACCAATATTCTGTATTGGTTACTTTTTTGTTGTTGTGACAGCATACCTAATAGAATCAACGTAAAGGAAGATTGTTTCTTTGGGGTTACAGTTCAAGGAAAGGCACAGCAGTGGGAGAGGCTATGTGGTGGATGGTGACATCTCCTTGACAACAGAGATAGGAAGCAGAGACAGGAGAGGAAATGAGCAGAGCTAGGCTCTACAAGTCAAGGCTCCTCCAGGGACCTACTTCTGCCCACTAGACTGACTGCACTTGTCAAGGGGTACACAGCATCCCCCAAAAGCACCCTTTGGGAATGAGTGCTCATTACATTTCACATTTAAACCATCACCTCACCTTAACCATTTTAAGGTACAGAGTTTAGGAGCAAAGAAATAAATCCACATTGCTGTGCAGTTATCATAGCCATCCGACTCCAGTGTACCCAGCTTCCAAGATTTTGTTCCATGAAGCCTGGGCTACAGATCCTCCTCCCAGCCCCACCACACCACACCTATTGTGATGGTTACTCCTATTAACTTGACAGGGTGTAGAGTCACCTAGGAGACACTCATCTCTGTGTCTGGGGGTCTGTGACATTGTTTCTGGAGATGTTTAAGGAAGGAAGATCCACCCTGGATGTGATCACACCATCCTGTATTTGGAGCTCCACACAGAATAAAAAGGAGGAAGTGAGCTGAGCACCAGCGTTCATCTCTCTGCTTCCTGACTTAGGTGCAGTATGACCAGCTGCCTCATGCTCCTCCTTGCTATGCCTTCTCCACAGTGATGCACTGTGCCCTTGCTCCGTAAGCCACATAAACACTTCCTTCCTTAAGTTGCTTTTTGTCAGACATTTGGGCACAGCAACAAGGCAAGTATCTGATACTCATCATCCTACCTTATGTGTCCAAGAATGTGATGGCTCTAGGGACCTCACAGAAACTGAGTCATACAGTGACTTTTTATTTTTCTAAAATGTATTTTATAAAAAAATAGTCAAAATAAAGCTTTAAACAAATCTATTTTGAAGAGTGTGTGTGTGTGTGTGTGTGTGTGTGTGTGTGTGTGTGTGTGTGTGTGTGCGCGCGCGCGCGTCCATCTCCATGGATCTAGGCAAGCTGTTATGGGCTATTTGAAAGGGTGCTGGAAGTCAAACTTGGGTCCTCTGAAAAAGTAACTAATACTCTTAACCCCAACACCTCTCTAGCCCCAACACCTGTCCTTTTGTGCCTAGTTTATTGCATTTCATGTACTCAAAGCCTATGGATTTCCCATATTTCCCCTTTCCCTTCTTTCTTCTGTCTCACTGCTTATCTCAAACTTGTGATCCTTTGCTTGGCCTTCCATGTGCTGGATTTTAGATATGCACCACCACATCTGGCTAGAATGCCCTTCCTTTAGGTCCTCCCTCTCTCCCTTCCTTCTTCCTTCCCTTCCTCCCTTCCAACGAGGATTAACATATTCCAGGATGACCTTGAACTCACTATGTAGCCATAGTGAACTTCTCCATCTTCTGAGTGCTGGGATGACCATGCCTGGTTTATGAGATGCTGAGGATTGAACCCAGGGCTTTGTGCTTGTCAGGTAAACATGCTATCAAACTGAGCCACATCTCCAGACCTCCTTCATCTTTAAAAATTATATTGACTAGTTTGATTAGTTGGTAGTCAGGATATGTGGGGGGGGGGTGAGGGGTTGGGGGTGGCTGCCACAATACACATGTGGAGGGCAGAGGACAGCTTGTAGGAGATGATTCTCTACTTCCACTACATGAGTCCTTGGTGTCTAATTCAATTTCCCAGGCTTACTGGCAGGCACAGTTTACCTACTGAACCATCTCAATGCTTCCCCTCCATTTAAAAAAAGGGAGGGAAATTTCTTTTCATGTATATGGGTATTTTGCCCGCATGGATGTCTGTGCACCATGTCCATGAATTGCCCACAGAGGCCAGAAGAGGGCACCGGCTCTCCTGTAACTGGAATAATCAACAGCTGTGATCCACCACGTGAAGGATGGGACCTAATGCTTGTCCTCTGCAAGAGCCGCAAGTACTGAGCCATCTCTCCGGTTCCATTCTCTCCTTCATTCTTAAGAATGGGCCAAACTATATCCTGCTTATCTATTCACTCTCCGGTAGATGTGGGCTTCCTCCCACCCTTGGCTGCTTTGAGAAATACTGCTGTGAAGAGATGTACCAGTATTGTGTCATCTCCTTTTGGGTCTCTGCATGTATGCATATGTATCATTTTCCTCTGACTAAGAATGTTTTTTCCTTTCCTGGTTTCACATAATATGATCGTGATGTATTTTCTTTGTTCTCGGGTTTTGCTGAGCTTTCTGGATCTGTGGGCTTATGATTTTTATCAAATTTGGAAATTTTTCAGCTATTTTTTTTCTCCAGGTGCCTTTTCTGTCTCATTTCTCATTCTCATTGAGGAGCTAGCTCCAGTGCGTATTGAACACGAGCTTCTTCTCGCCCTGCCTATCTGTGCTGACCTTTGGATGCCACCCACTTCTGTGCCTTCAGATACATTAGATTTTCCTCCAGCAGCGTCCAGTTTGCCGCTGATGCATTTTCCATCCCAAATGCTGCTGTTCTTGTCTCCAGAACTTCGGGCATGTCTCCTGCTCTTGTGAATGCCCCTGTGCTTCTACTTGACATTCAGTATATGAAACTCAGTCACAGTGATGTTTTGCTGACCTTGCCTGTGAACTGTTTTGAGATTCCATCCCTGGGGAGATGTGACAAAGCATGTGTGTGCCCCACATGGTTCCTTTTACCTGGTATTTTGTCACAGCCATGAGAAGCGTTATTAAGTCGGTTGGGTACTAGACATTGTAACTTAAATATTAGAAGATTTATAGTGTGTGTGTTCACATGTATATGTGGGTGCCCACAGAGGACAAGAGAGTGCATTGGATCCCCTGGAGCTGGAGTTAAAGGAAGTTGTGAGCCATTCGAGCCATTCAACATAGGCACGGGGAACTGACCTCTGGTCCTCTGCAAGAGCAGTAGCTGTTCTTAACCACACAGATGCACTTGCATACATTTCACAGCATGCCTGTGGAGGTCAGAGGACAACTTTCAGGAGTGACTCTCTTTTTCCACTATGGCTCCCAGGGACTGCACTCAGGTCATCGGGCTTACATGGTGAGTACCTTTCCCTGCTGAGTCATCTTCAGGCCAAATTTGAGGTCTTTTGGCCCAGGATTTTTTGTGTGTGTGTTCCTGGTTTCCAGCTATGTCTTGGGCATAGCTGAATTGCAGAGTCCAGTTACACTTTGATGTTTTGAGGTTTGGTAGGACTTGAGTGGTGCTCATTTAGGGTAATGTCCCCTACTCCTGCCCACACACAGCACCTGATGCTTTCTGAGTTAGGTGGTCCCCTGCTGTGGCTGAAGGGCAGCTTAAGTGAGAACTGGGCTCTGACCCGAGTCCTCAGCACCATCTTTGCCCAGCCTCTGACTCCTTCCCATACAAGCCTTGGCACAGGGTGACTTCTGGACCACAGTAGGGAAAGTCTCTCTATGGGAGCAGAGCATCACCAGGCCTCCACTGGCTGCCCATCTCTTGAGACACTGTGCTTTGTGGTTTTCTGAGTTAGCTGTTTCTGTTTTAGAAAAGGGGGGTGTGTTCTTTTCTGTTACCATGACTTTATTTAATTATTAATGGAAATTCTTCCTCAATTTAAAATATTTTTTGCCTTTATACTTGTTGACATTCCTATTTCTGGTGCTTTTCTAATGTTTTGTTGATACTTGTGGCCCTGGGGTTTGAAACCATGTCTTTAAGCCCACTGAGCAAAGATTTTGCCACCAGTATATACCCCAGCCCTATTAGTCCTGTTATTTTAAAAGTGTGTGTCAGCAGGGCCTGGTGTTATATGAGTGTAATCCCAGCAGTTGGGAGGCTGGGACAAGAGGAGCATGATATCAAGACCAACCTGGCCTATACCATAAGTTCAAGATTAGCCTGGGCTATATACTTAGTTTCTCTCAAAAAGCAAAATAAAAACAAAAACAAGAATATCTTCTTATCTTCATAAGACTTGTTTGTTTTGGAGGTATGTTCCTTAGAGGCAGGATGCTTGCTTAGATACTAAGAGGCCTTTGGTTCTATCCCCATCATGAGAAAATATTAAAGCTTGTTTGTTTTTTGTTTTTTTAAATCAGTTTGGGGGTAACTGTGGTGGCATATGCCTTTGATCCCATTGCTTGGAAGACAAAAGCAGGTGACCTCTGTGAGTTTCAGAACAGTTTGGTCTACATAGCCAGTTCTAGGCTATCCAGGGCTATACCGAAAGATCTGGTCTCCCAAAAAAACATTCATTAACTCATTCATTCATTCAAAATCAGTTTTTGGTCTCTGGATCTGACTCAGTCAGTAAAGCTCAAGCATAAGGACCAGAGTTCAATCCCCAGCACCTGTGTAAAAGCTATTAACCCAGTGCCAGCCAGGTGAAGCCAGGAGGGTCCCTGGGGGCTTGCTGGGAGGCTAGCCTAGCCTAGGAGAGCTGCAGGCTCAGTGACAGACCCTGTCTCAAAATATCCACTGGAGAGTGATTGAGGAAGCCACCCCACCTCTGACCTGCACATGCACACACATCCACATGCATCCTTCACACACGTGTGCACACACGAACGTGCATGCACACTCACAAAATCAGTTTTTCTGCTTACAGTCAGGACTCCAAACTGGCAAACCACATTTATCCACATGCCCATGTGAATTGTTGAACTTTTCACAACAGCAAAGTTGTTGCTCAGTGTAGAGGCCAATGACTGATGGGGAAACAAGCTCAGATAGCCAAACACTGCATGTTTCCTCATATGTGGAATCTAGGTTTAAAAAGAAAGTCAGGTGGGCAGTGTGGCACTTACCTTTAATCCCTGTGCTCAGGAGGCAGAGGCAGAGGCAGGTGGGTCTCTGAGTTCAAGGACAGTCAGGGTTACACAGAGAAACCCTGTCTCCAACAACAAAATGACAAATGTAAAAGGGAAGCTGTTTGAGAAGAGGAAGAAATAGGGAGGGGAAAGACAGTGCAATGAGGTGTGAAATGATCAAAGTGCAGGATAAGTACCAATAACACAAGGAAAAAGACAGTGTTCATGCCATTGACTCAGTTATGAGTCTTTGTCTTTGGGGGTTATGTGGTGATCGATCATTTCCTGTTGCCCAGCTCTTGACTTAAAATTTTAAAGTATTTTATTTTATTTATTTATTTATTTTTGTTTTTCCAGATAGGGTTTCTCTGTATTGCTTTGGAGGCTGTCCTGGAACTCGTTTTGTAGACCAGGCTGGCCTCGAACTCACAGAGATCTGCCTGCCTCTGCCTCCTGAGTGCTGGAACTAAAGGCGTGAGCCACCAACGCCCAGCATTTATTTTATTTTTTTATGTTATACATGTCTGCGCGTGTATGTGCACCTGCATATGGATGCCAAAAGAGGGTGTTGGATCCTATAGAGTTGAAGTTACAGATGGTTGTGAACCACCACATGTATGTGCTGGAGACCGAACCCAGGTCCTCTACAAAAGCAGCATCTACTCTTAACTCCTGAGCTATTCTCCAGCAGTGATCTTTTGTTATATATGTGTGTGTGTGTGTGTGTGTACACATATATACATATATATGTTATTATATATTATATATATGCACACATATGTAGTGAGATATTCACCCCGCCTGTACCTGTTGCACTGACCACACCCATTGGGGGGTGGGGACAGGTTCAGGTGTGACCTGTGGGGACTAAGTCTGGGGTCCTGGACCCCAGCTCACTCTTACTTCCTGGTTGGAGACAGAGAGCATCGGAGGCATCCTTGGGACAGAAACCTGGGGTGGTCATCTGTTCCAGGTGTAAGTGATTTCTCCCTGAATAAACATCCATCAGTCTATTGTTTCCCAGATTCTTATTTACCACACTTTACACACATATATCTATATAGTATGTGTATGTGTTTGAATATATACCATGTGAATGCAGTACCCAAAAGGGCCAGAGGTAGTGTCACACCCCCTGGAACTGAAGTTATAGGTGGCTGTAGGCTGCCATGAAGGTGCTGAGAATGATTCATTATCTTTCTGACTTTCTCTGATCATTAATTATCCAATGTTTTTGAAATTTTTCTTTCTTGATGTTCTAGAGTAAAATGTGTTGTTCATTTCCATCCTGTCTTTCCTGTTTTGTAAAGAACACTCTTATGGTGAAGTCACATCTCTACAGGGTTTCATAGGCTTTGCTCTCACCACACCACCTCCCTTCAGGCTTGTAAATGTCCTGCTGGCTTTTCTTGTGTGTGTGCGTGCGTGTGTGTGCATGTGTGCGTGTGCATGTTTATGTTTGTATGTGTGTATAAGTACATGCATGCTTGTGTGCTTATGTATATGTGTTTATGTGTATATATGTATGTAGTTGTGTTATATATGTATGCCTTGTGTTTGATTGTTTATGTGTGTATGCACACACACATGTGTGTTTATGTATATGTGTGTGTGTGTGTGTTTGTGTGTGCATGCTCATGCGCGCAGAGAGGCTAGAAATCAGCCTAAGGTGTTGTTTCTCAGGAGTTGGGTGTTTTGAACTTGGTCTTTCTGGAGACCTAGCTAGGATTAACAAACTCAGGGATCCACCTGCCTTTGCTTCCTGGGTGCTGTGATTGGAAGCATACCACCACACTGGGCTTTCTGTGAAGACTGGGGGTCATGCCTGTACTTTAATGATGAGCCCTCTACCTATCCCTTGTAGGGCCCTGCATGACCTAAGGCACCTTGAGCAAGCCTGAAGCTGTTGGCTGGAACATCTTGCCCCCCCAGAGTTGTTATTGGTACGTTTCCTGTTTCCTTGCCCTCCGGAGTTGTTATTGGTACTCTTCCTGTTTTGCTAACACACATCTGCTGGGGAGGAGCTAAGTCTGAAAACCCTGTTGTTTTCCACTGTGCTGTGAGTCAGTATATAAGTCCACTCTTTCCCATCAATAAACGGCATTCACCATTCCAACATTGCTATTGAACAAATGACCTGTTGTCTTGTCTCTTATTTCAAGCTCTAGGCCTTCACCTGGTTAGTGGAGCAGATGGTAGCACAGGCGCTACAATCCCGTTCCTTCTGATTACTCTGACTTTAGAGAGAGCCTCATGTCACCTGGCTCTTCCTTTCTGCCTTTATCGCTTTTACCACTGATCTTGTGACACTTCCTTTCCAGGTTGTCTTGCCATGGGTAGAAACATCCCTGGAGAATATCTACTGGCATATGGCCGTTTTCCTCATGGTTTGATACCTGATAAGGTGACAGAGGACCAGCTGTCTTCTACCAGGAGGCTGAGTGGCTTCTTCCCAATGGCACTATCCATTTCCAGGGCATGGCCTAGAACCAAGATGTTTGTCCAAGGGTTCAGCCTTGGGGAGTTTCCACTTTTATTCCATGAGATGAATGGATGGTCTAGAATGTAGGCTCCATTGCTATCTGAGTGTCACAGACAATTGTTGAGAGGTGGCTGTGCTTGCACCATTCCCAATGAGATGGGATGGAGTGGCATGGGAACCATAAAGGTGGATGGCTCTCAGTACAGCATGTGCAAAGCCAAGATTGAATCCTAAGGGCTGGATCTGATCTGATTGAGTTTGGCCAGGCTGTCTCTGCTTAGAGGTGGAGTTTAGACAGTGGGAGACACACTTCACACTCCACAGTCAGGAGACCAGAGTAGCCATGGGGCAGTCTCCAAGGGCAAGGTGGAAATCCAGATGGAGAAGGGGCCAGGTCACAGATGGAAGACTAGGGGGAAAGAGTACTGTACCCATGTGGCTGACCTGTCATGCATATGGAGACATATATGTGGAGGGGACCTAGGAGGAACATGGGCTGAGGGAAAAGAAGGATAAGATAAACCTGCTGTGATTTCAGTTTGGGAAACTGTGGCTTACATTAGGACCTTTGCCTGCTGCAGTTAGAGGGATGGGAGAGATGGCACAGTGGTTAAGAACACTTGTTGCTCTTCCAGAGAACATAAGTTCAGTTCTTAGCATCTACAGAGAGGCTCACAACCATTCCAGTTCCTTGCCTCTGTAGGTGCTGTACTAATGTGGTATATGTACATACACACACATACATACATACTTACATACATACATACATACAGCAGGCAAAACCCCCATACCAGAAAAAATAAAATAAATACTGGATTTTTAAAATTTTAAAATATTAAAGTGGTTAAAAAGATCAAAATTTAGGCTACCTGAAATAGCTAAATTGGTAAATAGCTTGCAGGATGTGAGGACCTGAGTTTGAATTCCAGAATCTACATTTAAAAATCTAGGCTTGCTACTTGCTTGTAATCCAAGAGAAGGCAGAGACAAGAGGATCTCTGGGACTTGCTGACCAGTCAGCCACCTGATACAAGCCAGCCAGAGGCCTTGTCTCAAAAAAACAAAACAAAACAAAACAAAACAACAAAGTAGATGGCACAACACCTGAGGTTGTCCTGTGGCTGCCACATGTTCTTGTACACACAGCACACATGTGCACCCGCACCAACTTAAACATGTGTACACACACACACACACACACACACACACACACACACACACAATCAAAACAACATTTTGTATGGGTAAATAGGACCTGAAGTTCCAGGTGCAGTGTCTACAGTGCTCTTTTGCTGGGAAACAGTCACTCTTGGTGTTTTTTGTAATGTCTGTGGTAGCTTTTGTTCGATAGCAATTCAAGACATGGGACACTGACTGTGTAGCCTGCAAAGCAGGATAGATTTGCTATCAGATTCTTCTCCAAAAAAGCTATTCTGCCCCTACTTGAGAGCTCAAGGATGGAAACTCAAGAGAAGTCACACAAGCCAGGAATAAATGACTCCTGCAAAGGAGAGGCACCAAGGAGCAGGCAGGGCACACATCATATCCAAGTCTTCCAGCTGGTTTGTGAGCATAGTCACATACCACACACTTCATCGAACAATTCAACCACAGCATGTAAACTTAAGCCTGTGTGCATGTTTTGTCTTAGCACGTGTGGAGATCAGATTCTCTCGAGTATCAGCCCTCAAAGTCTACCTTTCTGAGACAAGGTTTCTTCATTGTTCACAGTGTATATTCTAAGCCAGATGGCCTTGAGCGACCAGTCACTTTCCTTTCCATCTCCCACGTCATCATAGCAAGGCTGAGATCAGGAATGCACTCCTATGCCAGGCTTTACGTGGGTTCTGGGGATTCAGATTCAGACCTCTGTTTGCATGGCAAGCACTTTATCTGCTGAGCCATTTCCTTAATCCTTAGGATATTGTGATTAAAAGGAAATTCATACCCTGTAGCCACTACCTCCCCCTCATTCTTGTCCCAGTGTCTATTTCTGTCTCTGGGGATTATCCTATTCTAGGCATTTCTTGTAAATGAAGTCATATAATATGTGGTCTTTTGATTATGTCCTCTTTCACTCATTCATCTCTATCCACACCATGGTGCCTTCCAGTGTTTCATCTTTTCTCTTGGCTGAGTGTTAGTCCCTTCTGGGCCAGCTCATGCTTTATCCATCCATTTGTCTGTTGGACATTTGGCTGTTTCAAAACATCCACATGGAGCCTGCATGGGTAAGGGTAGAGCCAGGGTCTAAGTCCAATAAGAGAGACATATGAGACTCATATGTCCAGGAGACAACTTAACTGCGTCCAGAACAAGGGAACTACCCTGTGTTGAAGGCTGTCAGAAGCCAAAGGTCAGAGGGTGTGGGTAAATGAGGTTAAGAAATGAAGGGGACACCTAGGACGACACTAAATCCCCAGGGAACTGTCACCTTTAAGCTGAGGAGGACAGGGTGGACCTGCAGAAAGTGAGAGACAGGATGGGGGAGGGGTGGCAGAGGTGGGAAAGGTGCTGTGTGGGATGAGACACCAGCTTGATAGAAGTAATGTTGTGGGATATTTGTGCTGGGTGAAGTTATATTGCTGATTGGTTTAATATGTAAGAGCTGAATGGCCAATAGCTAGACAGGTGGTATGGGTGGGATTTCCAGGCAGAGAGAGAGAAAAAAGTAGGAAATGAATCTAGGTGTGAGAGAGACACCAGAAAATGCATAACAAGTCAGACACACAGAAATGGAGAAGAGGTTAAAAAAACAAACAAACAAACCAAAAAAAAAAAAAAAAAACCATGTGGTAGAACATAGATGAATAGAAATGGGTTAATTTAAGTTATAAGAGATGGTTGTGAACAAGCATAAGCTAAGGTCGACCTTTCATAATTAATAAGAAGTCTCTGTGCCATTATTTGGGCGCTGGTAGCCCAAAGGAAAAAAAAATCCATCTATATGTGGTGTCCAGTGTGGAGGCTCAAATATCCAAACAGGGCCTGAGAAAGCTAAGGAAAGTTCTGTACAAAGAGCTGGATGTGGCTTCCTAGTCGTGCACTTTCTCAGGCAGGCCAGCACTCAGCATACAGAGGCATGGTTACTGGCACTGTTTACAGGCTGGAGCCAGCCACCATGTGCTAAGCTGAGCTGTGTGGCAGCTGACATGGCAGTTTAAGATTTGTCTCACACTGTCTGAGAACACTGCAGGTGCTTAGTAAAGCCATGTCCAGACACAGAAAACCTCTAAAAGGGCACAGTATATTTTAAAATGTGCTTAGATGCTAAAGAAAGAAAAGAAAAATGAGTATAGATAATCATAGAACAAATAGTTTAAAAATAATAAAGTCTCTAAAGAAAGAGTAAAGTAATAAAAGGAAAATAAAATAAGCCATGTAAGTATGGGAGATACAGAGGACATATGGATCCTATCTGGTGCTTTGTTGACTTTGAATTTTTTTAGTGCTGATGAGCAAACAACAGCTGCTGAGGGACATTGGATTATTCAAGAGATTGCTAAATTAAACAAGTCTGTATACTTTAGAGATGTCTTGACTTCAGAATGGAAGTCGGGAAATCAGTTGCATTGGGTGAGAGGTTATACCTTTGTTTCCACAGGAAATGAAAAATTATGGATTCTTTCAAAGTAAATAGAGATCAGATTTGACCAGGGGAGACTTCCTGTGAGGATCTTGGCTATAGACATGAGGGAAGAAAACAGGAAAGACTACAGGGCAGGTGACGTATATGCTGATCCCTCTGCATGGGAACAGCTCTGAGACTAGATGAGACATGATAAATTTTGTTGGCTACAGAGTCCTGTTGACTTATTATTAAATGCAATCCTTTCATATGGCATGGATAGAGGTTTGGTTATACAGTCCAAATAGACTTATAAAGTTAACAGATGCCTTTTACCTGCTCAAACATAAAACAAAGTGTCATCTTTAACTGACTTGTGCACACTGCACATTCCATATTTGTATCAATGCAGATATATGTTATTTTTAAAAGTTTATGTGTTTTCAGGGAAAAAAGGACTAGACACCAATAAAGTAGTCCAGATGATCCAGCAGAATGTCTCTGATGCAGTTTCCTCAAAATTCTGTATCCACAACTTCAAAGCTAGTAACTGAGATGGACCAGCCTCACAGACTATTCCAACCAAAACTTCAAATAAGTTCGACAGTTTTCCATCACACTGAGACTACACAAAAAAATAATACAGCTAGCTCTCATAGGACTTGACCATTGTGGTGATATATTGTTTATGATCTAATAAAGGCACTGAAGATTAGAATGCAAAGCCAGCCACATTAGCCACAGCCATAGAAGCTGAGCAGTGATGGCACACACATTTAATCCCAGGATTCAGTTCAAGGCTACCCAGAGCTACATGAGAGTGAATCAATCTAAAACAGAAATAGAGCTCATGCCTTTAATGTCAGCACTAGAGAGGTATATAATATAGGAGCAGGGTCTTATATTCTAGCAATTAGTCTCAAGTCATGTTGAGGTCAGGATTGCCCCAGCCTTGGTAGAGATAAGAGCTCTCTAATGGCTTGGCTGCCTTGTTTCTCTGATCTTTATATATCTGTCTATGGGTTTTTATTATTTGTGATACAGACCATTATCCCAATTTTCTCAGGATTCCCCCCAAATGCCCCCAGACAACAGGAAGCACTCTAAAGAACATGATGTCCACATTCCCAAGAGGTGGGGTGGGTGGGTTTTAGTCATTCAATGGATTATGGATGTTTATCATCATTTAGGGGGGATGGTTACAACTTGTTGGTTGTGGTAAGGGAAAAAGCTGAGCAAAGAAGGTTAAATTCAGGGATCATTTTCTGAAGGGAAAAGCAGGGGGATATAGTATAAAAAATGATGGGATAAAAGGGTGGATTGTTGAGTCTACTTTTGAACTACCACTAGTCTCAAATATTTACATTGGTATGGATTTTTTTATATTAATACAAATTTAAGGTTATTTGTGTGTGTGTGTGTGTGTGTGTGTGTGTGTTCCTACTTGTTTAAGGTATTGTACCTATGTATCTCATTTAAAAATATAAAGTTCTAGTCCTTGAAAGCTATTATTACAAACTGTTTAGGATAATAAAAAAAAAACAGGTTAGTAGTTAGTCATCTATAATCAATCAAATTTATAGTTGTGTTAGATATGTTTTTTTAGGTCAAACAGAGATGTATTGTAAATAGATGATCTTCAAACACTTCAGAGATCTAATATGTCATTTAAATATGTAATTTAATGTGTCATTTAAAATGTTTTAATAACATAAGGCTTTTCATGACAATGAGACACATCTGCTCCCAGCAGCACCAACTTGCTCCAAAAGAGGATGACAAGAATTAAAGAACCCCCATACAGAATTTACTTTCATTTGTGGCAAAAGCTAACCATTTGGGAAAAAAAAAAAATCGCCCTTGCCGGAATTGCTGACAGGATGCTGTCCAAATTAGACAAGCAGGACTCAAAAGAAGGCAACTGCCAAACTTTGCCAAGATAAGATAGGAGAACCCCTCAAAAGTCCTGCTTCACAGAAAAGCCTGCCAGATATTCTAGAGGAGCCTTGGGTGACTGTCCAAACAGCTATGTTTCTGTTGTTTCTTAGTTTTGGAAGTTGCTTGCTCTACACTTCCTGTTTAATTAGATAATAGTATATCTTTCTTGGGTCCTTTGATGGGGTTAAAGACTAGATGGATACTATAGTTACAGATTTCTTTGTGACCAAATTCAGAAAAGAAACATACAAAAGAGGCATACACACACACACACACACACACACACACACACACACACACACACAATTAGGAGATGGAAAAGCTTAAGTAGTTTACTTAAGAAAATGTTTTGAGATCTAAAAAGATAGTTTTGGCTTCATAATACAAGTTAGGATAGAAAATAAATCAGTTGCAAAACTTTTGACTCACCAAGATAGTATAGGTAATAATGGAATATTTTCTCTGAATTTGCCAAATACATTGGCAATTGTAAATGTAATTCTTTTTTTCTTTCTTTCTTTACTTTTGTTTGTTTGTTTGTTTTCCGAGAGACAGGGTTTCTCTGTATTGCTTTGGAGTCTGTCCTGGAACTATCTCTTGTGGACCAGACTGGCCTTGAATTCACAGAGATCCACCTGCCTCTGTTTCCCGAGTGCTGGGATTAAAGGCGTGCGCCACCAACACCCAGCTGTAAATGTAATTCTTATCTGGTAATTGTTCTTATTGTATATAGTTTTACTATGTTAGAATTAAAAAACCTTTCCTTTTTATTTAGACAAAAAGGGGGAAATGTCATGGGGTAGTTGTACACAGTGTGAAGATATATGTCTGTGATTGATTTAATAAAGAGCTGAGTACCAATAGCTAGGCAGGAGGTATAGATGGGACTTCTGCAGAACAGGGCTAGTTGAGAAGCCAGAATACAATCTGCTTCCATTTATTTTGTATGTGTGCATGCTTTTGTATGGGAGTGGTGAGTACAACAATGTGTATGGAGTTTAGAGGCTACATCAGGAGTCCTCTCCTTCCAGCCTTTTTGAGATGAGTCTGTTTATTTTTGAATTTGTGACTAGTTGGCCTGGGAGTTTGCAGGGATCCTCCTGTTCTCTGCTTCCCATCTTTGCTTTATATGGGTTCTGAGGATTTGAAATGATATCCTCACACTTGTACAGCAAGCACTTTACCCACTGAACAACCTCCCAATTTCTGCTTCCATTTCTACTTAGATTGCTCCATAAGGCAATGGACTCACCCTGGTGCTCAGGCATCCAGGCAGCTGGGACTCAGCCCACTTCCCACACCATGAAGGTCAAAAGGCTAGTTTAGGAAGATACAGCCCAAATGAATCCTGGAGGGTAAGGGACCCAACAGGCGGCCACCACACTGGTGGTAATCAGACCTACCAGAAAGACCACTTCAATACTATGTATGTATGTATGTATGTATGTATGTATGTATGTATGTATGTATGTATGTATGTATGTCTTGGCTCAGAAGCACATAGTCCTTTTGGAGAGAACTGGACTAGCTATGGCCTCGAGGGCACAGTTCCGGGACAGTAGGGCAGGACCGAAACTTTTCCAAGATCAGTGCATTTCCCTGCCCCTTTAACTCTCCCTCCACCGGCCTCAGGGGAAGGATGGGACTGAGAGGCCCGCTGGAATCCTGAGAAGTGTCATTGAGCAAAAAACCCAGGAACTGAATGAGAACTAGACTGGCTGGATTTGGGAAACACAGTCCAGCAAAGAGACCCAGACCCAGATGAGAGCATGAGAAAGGAGGGGTCAGAGTCGGTTTGATTGCATCCCTTCAGGTCAGGGCCCCGGGTTTTGAGGCTCCTTGAAACCACAGAGGCATGGGGTGTGCATGAGGGGCGGAATGGGGACAAGGTGCCTGAGGAACATGAAGTCAGTCAGTTATTCCGGAAGCCCTCCTCACACTCAAAGAGGGACAGGTGTGTGCACCAGCAGTACGTGGACACCCTTGTCGGTGAGGAGGAGCAGGGTGGGGAGGAGTGGGCGTGGAGCTTTGTTCGAGACACTCCCCATCTCTGGAGCCACGCGCCAGGCGTACGCTTCCTCCTGGCCCAGCATAGGACCGCGCCAGCTGTCGTTGGCCAAATGGACGATCCCAGATTGGCTGAGACTCCGGCTCCCGCCTCCTCCGCCGGAGGGAGGGACGTGGGAGCGGGTTCGTGGCGTGTGTGCCTGGGGCTGGGGGTTCAGGGGTGGTCGTGCTCACCAACTTCTTGGCCACTGCGGTGTCTGGTCGGGTTCCTCATCCGGCCGTGCGCTCTGGATGTGAGGAGACCTGGCAGCTATTGGGGCTTGAGTGCTGGGCACCAGGGAGGGTAGGGGTGCCTGTGGAGTACACTCCGACCCTCTGACAGCCCCTGGGGGGTGTGGGACTTAAGGAGTGCAGTCAGGGATCTGCACTCCAGGACTTGTCGAGGACTCACTAAGCACCTACCCGGAGCGTGGGGGCGCAGTAGCCTGGGAACTGCACCCTGGAGGGATGGGGGTGGGGGCGCGCGGTGTCAGCTTTGCAGAATGTGTACGCCAGGGGGAGGGTGAAGCGTGGCGGGAGGGCGAGGCGAAAGAAGGAGGGCGTGAGAAAGGAGGCGGCGGCAGGCGGAGGAGGGTTATCTATACATTTTAAAAGGAGCCGCCTGAGCTGAGCACAGGGAGACCAGGGGAGGTCTGACCGCACGCGCGGGACACGAGCACACCACGCTTCCCTACTCTCAGCCCTTGTACTACACGGGGTCCCAGGACTCCAGAAGCCCAGCGACACGTGCCCCAGAAAATCCTGCAGCAGTGCCTTGCCTGAGATCGGTGGAGGTGAGATCGTTCGCTTCCCACCGCACCCGGTTCCTCGGGGCACTTTTCCTATAGCGCCCAGAAACTTGTAGCAGGCGCCCGAGGGCTGGATGCGAGCTTGATGGACGGCGGCGCACTGCCCCGACTCATGCCCGCCTCTCCTGGAGTCGCTGGGACCTGCGCTGCTCGGCGGAGACCCGCATCTCCTGAACTGCTGCGCTGCAGCCGCCGTCGGCGATCTGGCGCAACCGAGGCTGGGAGCGGTTCAGCTGCAGTGGCACGTCGCAACGAGCGTGAACGCAACCGCGTGAAGCTGGTAAACTTGGGCTTCCAGGCGCTGCGGCAGCATGTGCCGCACGGCGGCGCCAGCAAGAAGCTGAGTAAGGTGGAGACACTGCGCTCCGCGGTAGAATACATTCGTGCGCTGCAGCGACTGCTTGCGGAGCACGACGCGGTGCGCGCTGCGCTTGCCGGGGGGCTGCTAACACCGGATACCCGGCCCTCGGCTGCCCGCGCGCCTCCCGTTATCTCCTCCGCCAGTGCGTCTCTGTCCTGCGCCTCTTCATCCCCGGACCGCCGGGGCAGTTCGGAGCCTGGCTCTCCGCGCTCCGCCTACTCGTCGGAGGACAGTGGCTGCGAGGGAGAGCTGAGTCCGGTGGAACGCGAGCTGCTTGACTTTTCCAGCTGGTTAGGAGGCTACTGAGCACCCAACCCCTCTAAGGTAAATTCCAGGTGGCAGGGAGGAGAGGCAGTAAGGGAGACACGTGGTGGGCGGGCCTGGCGCTTCGCGCCACAGGGACCCAGTGCAGCTAGGGCTCAGCCGGGACGATCTCTTCGATTTCGCGCACGCTTCATTTTTCCTCAACCTTTTTCAAGCCTGAGCAAGACCAGCGTTTGTTTGTCCGGGATTGCAAAACTTCCTCTCCGGGCTCCGCTGCGGGTGGGGGGAGGGGGAAACTAGAGGAGGGGAGCGGCCTCTGGGCCGGGCCGGTGAGGTCCCAGTGCTGGTGGAGCCCGGCCGAGTCGATTGCTGGAGGCGGGGTGAGTTTGCATTGCAAATCGCGTCCTGGGACGGGGTGCCGAATGAGTCGGCGGGAGCGGGCCCTGAGTCACCGCGGGCCGACTCTGAGCGTGCGCCCCGCCCCTGTAGGCGCCTCCGAGCGGATCGAGGCACCCACGAACTGAGACTCCAAAACTAACCAGGCAAACGGAACTGTCTGCTGCGCCTTGGGAGGTGGGGCTGTGTCCACACACATTAACGCATTCTGTCTCCTTCACAGCAGCATCCCTGATTGTGGACAGACCCGCGCTTCTTGCCTACGGAGCCTGGGCCGATTCCTTGCCCATAAGAGCCAAGTGCTGACCTCTGCTTGGCCTCCACCCTGCGGAATGACACTTTCCATCTCCCAGTCTGTGTGGCACTAGGGCTTGGAGATGTCTCAGGAGAAAGGATTTTACAATGACAATATTTTTTACGAATTAACTTGAACTGCTGGAGAGACTCTACTGAAAATATGAAGACTTATTTTTGTACAAAGGATCCTTAGGCTTAGAGCACAATAAAGATTGTCTCTGCCCCTCACCCCCACTGTCTAGAACTTTCCAACCTGGCCAAAGTTTGGACCAGTCAGGCCCTGAGGGCAAGATGCCTGGCTGCACTTTCCCTCTTCTGAAACCCAGCCTGGCACTGATGTTTGGCCAGTGTGGGAAACCTGCTGTTGTAAAGTGTACTATTCTATAAAAAATGTTTTTCGTTTGTGTTTGCAATGCCTTCTACCATCTTGTCCCTGTTTCCTAGGTGAGGGCTAGGCCTGGGTGGATAGTTGGCTGAGACGCCTCTTGAGTCCCACGTTGCATGAGTGGATGCATAGGTGTGAGTGCCTGCTCTAGTCATCTCTCCACATTTGGCAAAGTAATTCAGACTCCTCGGAGGGCAAGGGCTTCCATGCAGGTGTCTGTGATCCAGTGTCTGCCACGTAGGGCAGCTCACCCCTAGGAAGGGTCTGTGTGAGAGGGACAAGTGCAGGGTGCTAGGCTGAAGGTAATTTGGTATGTGTGGACCATTGACTTCCCATCTCTGGGCCCAGGTCTCTCTCTTCCTTACCAGCTGGGTGGCCCTTGGCAAATTGCCTAGTTTGCAAATGCAAAAAGCCTACCTACCTTCCAGTTTTTAGGTAAGGGGTTGGAAGACCTGTCCATGAGCTACAGGCAGCATGCGCTGGGCTCATGTGCTACCTGCTAGGGCTAGTGGCCATAGTTAGATCTTGCAGATAGGTCTCTACTGCAGTTGTAAGATTCTCTAGGGAGCAAGGAAGACCTGGAAGTTTCCCAAGGACTCCCCACCCACGTTCCCTAGCCCAGGGAACCAGGCTATGATTGCTATTACCCAGCTCCACCTTTGACCCTGAACCTCTGCAGCTTTGAAGTCTCCGTGTGTCCAAAGCTCCCTTTTATTGCAGGGGTTTGGGAGGGGCTGAGGGGATCCCCAGGTGGTTTTAGGGTGCTGCAAGCATCCCTTCAGGAGGGAGTGGTTGGAGCACAACCGTTGGAGCTGTGGGAATGGGAAAGGGGTATGTCATGGAGCAGATGTCTTCCAAACAAGGAGTTTGCCTGTCTCAGTACCTCTTCTCCACAGGACCCAGAACCCTAAAGCCAGGGTCAAAGTTGAATCTAACTTGGGTCAAAGTTTGTCAGCTGCTCTGATGAGAATCAGGCTCAGTTGGGGTCAGCCCAGCTTTTGCTTGAGGCCAAAGGACTGAGTGGACCTCTTTTGGCGGACAACATGGGGCATGTCATGGCCACTGAGGGAGGGCCAATGCTTTCCCCAGGAGCTCATTGCCAGCCATTTTTTTCACTGAGCCCGGGAGACCTGAATTATCTCCTGCTTTCTTTCCTATATCTCAGAGTGGTTTGTGGGAGGTGGGGGCAGGGAGGGGATTGCTGGAAACTTGAGCCTCCCTGTGTACACAAATCCCCCCTGTGATGTCAGTGGTGTGTTCCTGTTGTATTATGGGATATCTGAAGTCTTCATTCAGCTAGAAACTTTTTGTTCACACCTGTAGCTTAAACACAGAGGAGGCAGAGACAGTGGGATTGTTGTGAGTTTCAGGCCAGTCTGAGCTCAAAAGGGTGGGAGTGGGGGTAGAGGAGGCAGGACAGATGGCTCAGTAGGTGAAAGGGCTTGCTGTGCAAGTATGAGGGCCTAAATCCTCAGGTCTCACATAGAAGTTGAACTTACAGCACATCTGTAATTCCAGCACTCTTATGGGAAGATGGGAGGCAGAGGCAGGGGAATCTCTGGAAGTGTACAGGCCAGCCAGGCTGGCACAGACAGCAGAGAAAAATCAGAGTCCTCTGTGTCAAGGTGGAAGGTGAGGACCAACACCTGATGTCCTCTGACTTTCATGCATGAATAGGCCCACACACAACACAGGCACAAAGGAACTTTTCTGCTTTATGAACTGAGGGGGTATTTGGTGTGCCAGATAGAAACTCTAACCTCAGGGAACTTGTCTTCTGCTAGAGACAAGCCTATTGGCAAGAGGCATTTACCAGATCATGGGCAGCCAGGTGAAAGCTGGTTATAACTTAAGGAGGCTTCTACTATACCCCACCCTGCTTCCTGCCTCCACGAGATTTTGAAGCACCTCCAGGTTGTCTAATTTCCATGCCTAAGGAAACCCCAGTGCCTTTTATCACCCGCAATGATACACATTCTCTGTCTGATCTGTAGGACCAGGGTCCGTCTCATGCCCACACACCAAACTTGCTGGATTGATTTAAGTCTCTTGGAAGCAATTTGTCCCAGGTCTCATGTTTGGAGTCCCTGACCCTGTGTTTCCCGCAAATGGTAGCCTGAGGGACAAGAGTGGAGCTCTTTGGCAGTGCACTAACTGCCCTGTGCCTGTAACCTGCCTGAAGAATGAGGTGTGGCCACTGTATAATTCATTATCCAAACTTATCCCAATGGGGCCTCTGTGGAGAGAAGAGCTTTTACAAGCAGCCAGACAACAGGCGAGTCACCTGAGCTGCTCCTCTGGTCAGAAAGTCCCTTGAGCTGTCAATTACGGAACACCAATCCCCAATGATTAAGTGCCTCAGGCCACAGAACTTGATCATGACAGGTAAATGGGATTCTGGCCCTGGACTCTCATTCTTCCCTGAATAGTCAGGAGTGGTGTCTCTGCAGCTTTCCTGGGAAGGGCATCCCCAACATTTGGTATTCTGGGTGAACAAGCCTAGGCAGTGCCCCTCCTGGACAGGGCCCCGTATGGCCCAGGGTCCCTGGCTTGCCCTAGGCTGGAATGGGGATAGGGAGCATCAGAGTTCTGCTGGAAGGAGAGACACCCATTCCAGGTAGAAAGTGATTTGGATCAGTTTTGGGAGTGAGGGCAGGGATAGCCTCTTGGACCTCTTAGTCATGGGACAAGGTGGAGTAGTGCCACAAAATGGTCACTGTCCACAGAGTCATACTCAATGTCATACTCACCCTGGCAGGGTAAGTGAGGAAATGGAGGTCAATCCAATGACCTGGGATCTAGGGAGCTTTGGGAACCCACTTTTGCTTGTGATCAATAAATATTGTCTCTTAATCGCTGGGTCGCCCAGGCTGCACCTATGTACTATCCTGGGAAGATATCTATGGACTCTGACTCACACTTTCTCCCAAATGTGTCTCTCCACATTGTGTGTGTGTTGGGGAGTAGTCAGTGAGACACAATGACCCCAAAATAGGTCAGGGAAGTTGCCAAGGTTGAATATCCTACAAACTCCGGTCTCCAGCCACATATCCAGGGCATCTTCACTGGCACCACCCTCTGTGTTAGGAATTGGGTGTGCCACATGCAGCCTTGATATCCCACCTGGGAGCCCAGTCTCTGGTGGATGACATCTTCCAGACAGCAATGTGCCACTCATATAGTAGTATCTAGGGAATATGCACTGGGCCCCAGGCTGCAGCAGAGAGTCTGTGCTGCCCCGGGGTTCCGGGGTTCAGATGAGCTGTGTAGACCAGACTGTCAGTCAAGGCCATGTTGACAGGGTTCTTTTTATTCCAGGCAGCACCATCAATGGCACCAGACACCCCAGGATACTGTCTTCCCAAGGAGGTCATGGCTGCCCTGGGAACCCAGCTGTCACTTAGCAGGATGTCTAGGGCAGGCTGACTAATGCCTGGGGCATGGAACAAAACAAGTAGTTTCAGGAGGCTCCTGCCCTTCACCTTTCTTTGCTTTTTTAGCAGCCTTATTCTGTCTCCACCATGATATGAGCCCCCCCCCCCAAAATGGCAGAGCCACGGTACTACACTGAAACCTTTGAAACTGCAAGCCGAAATAAGTCTTTTCTGCTTGTGGGCTGATTACCTGAAGTGCTTTATTGTAGTGACAGGAAGCTGACTGACTGAGACACACTCCTTACTCTAAAAGGGCAAAGGAGTAAGCACTAAGGGACCGCAAGCGCAAACCTTCTCTTTCTTCACGGCTTTGTGTCTTAACTCAGAGTGTCTTGTGTCCATTAATTCAATGCCACTGTAAAGAAAGGAACAGCAGCAATTTAAATTGCAGTTGACCTTCTATATCCAAGGGCTTTTCAACCATAGTTTGAAAATGTATGTGGATGCATGCACAAGTATAGTACGTGTGTGCAAACCAGAGGTTGATGTTGGGTGTCTTCAGTTATTCTGCACCTTGGTTTTTGAGACAGAGTTTCTCTCCAGACCTGAAGCTCACTTGTCAGCTATATGGACTGCCTGGAAAGCCCCAGGGGTCTTCCTTTCCAGAGCTGGCATTCCAGACAAATGCTACCTTGCCTGGCTTTTTATATGGATGCAGTGGGTCAAACTCATGTCTTCATGCTTATGCAGTACTCTCACATTTGTGCCATCACTCCAGCCCATTGAAAATATTTTGAGATGAGGTGGTGGGAGACACCTTTATTTCCAGCACTACGGAGGCAGAGGCAGGAGGAGCCAGCCTGGTCTACTGAGCAAGTTCCAGGACAACCAGGGTTACACAGAAAAACTGTAAAAAACAAAAGATTTTGAGAAACAATTTTACCCTTAGTGAACATGTGGGGACTTTTCTCTTGTCAATAGTACTTTAACCCATCATATATAATGCTCTATTGCAGTGGGTGTTGTCAGTCATGGAAGGAAGATTAAAGCACACAAAAGATGTGTAGGTTCTATAACACACTACAGGGTTCTATGGGGGGAGTCTTGAGCTCCCCCTTTAACTCAGAGGTGATAGCTTCCAAAATCAATCCCCTTCAAATATAAAAGACTTGACTGGAATAAATAGCATGAATTGTGCCATCTGTCTTTTTGTTCTGTAATGTCAGTTAGACATGCAAATGCAGGAGAAAATTTAACTGGTGTGCAGAAACTCTGACCGGACTTAGTTTCCTGTATCCCAGACATACTAAATGGCCAAAGTTCAATGGTTTGTGTAATGTTTTAGTACTCTCCATCCTTGCTGATGGGAAAGAGGGACAGGACAGGCATGGTGGCACATGCCTTTATTTCCAGCACTGGGGAGGCAGAGGCAGGCAGACCTCTGTGAGTTCAAGGCCAGCTTGATCTACACAGCAAGTTCCAATCTAATCAAAACTATACAGTAAGACCCAGTCTCAAACAACAACTTGCAAACAGAGGGACTGGGGTTGACCCCATTCTCCTGTCAACATATTCAGCATAAGTGGTTGTCTGATGTGGGAAAGTCTCCCGCTAAGATAGACATTGTCTCCTGTCCCCCAGCCCTTCATGCTTACATTGTCTCCTTCCTGCCTTTGAAGCCAAGTCCTGGTTTGAATGGGAAATGTGGCCTCTGGGCACCTAGCTTGCTCAGCTGTAGGTGTAACGGAAAGACCTTGGACTGGATAGAGGGGTTGGGGGATTGCAAGGCTGAACAGGAACAGGGTACAATGTCTCCTTAACTCACAAGCTTACTACCAAGTCCTCTGACCTTCATTTACCTATTCAGGTTAAAGGAAAGAATACCAGGACACTGTGGGACATGGGGACACGGTGGGACCTATGGAGCTACAAAGGTCTCGCACCCAGGAAGCTGGCCCTCAAGCCACCCCCAAAACTGCCGTGTGATGAGGCCCCACATATCACTTGCTTCCTGGCCATCTTGAGACCAGAGTCCCTTGCAGATGGTGACACCCAGACACAGCAAACAGTAAAGGGAACAGTGCTATCAACAGGACCCTATTACTCTTCCATTTTTTTTTTTTTTTCTTTTTTCTCCTGAGATGGTGACCTTCAGAGATCTGGGGACCATGGCAGCACATCTGTATCCAGAGGCAACTGGTTAGACTGTAGGTGAGGCTAAAGGGACCTGCCGTAGGGTCGTCTAGGGCGGATCCTGGAGAGTTCACAGTACAGCTGAGCCCTTGAATGGGAGTCATCAGTTCTCTGTTCTCCAGCCTGGTTTGGTGAGTGGCTTCTTGGACTCAGTCTGAGTGATTGCTCTGGGTCATCTTTGAGTTCTGGGGGACTGGGGACCGGCTCATGTCTGTTCTGAAGCCCAGAGGAGATGAGAGGAAGCCAGAAGCTGGTGTGGGGCCTAGGCCGTGAGGAAGGGTGGCTAGTGGGAGGTGGAGGCTGCTGCCAGGGAAAAGACACAGCACAATGACATGGGGAGCTCTCCGGTCTCCCCAGGAGGACAATCCTCCTGGCCTCTTTGAGGGTCTTACCCTACTCAATGCCCACAGGTATCCTAAGATGAGAAGGGGTCCAAGTGAGCAAGAGTGGAGGTTACACCTCCCTTGTGACTGCCTGAGGTAGGGACACAATGTTTGCTCTTTTCTGTTCACATGGAGGGACTGGGTTGCCAGGTAGAGAGGATCAAGGGCCCAGCTTAGGCCTCTGGACACTCCAAGCCTTCCAAGCAGGTGAGGAAAAGGCCTATGCCCTGGGCTTAGAAATAAGAGGCAGAGGTCTGGGGCTCAAGAAGGACTCCCTGAAAGACTGACTGGAGGGTGCCACCTTTGTTTCAACCCCCATCTTCTTCTTGGTGGGCCTAAAGGAAGGCGGAAGGGAAAAAAGATGGGCTAAAAGCAGGTATGGCTCACCCAGGGTTGATTCCTGCTCCCTGCCAGCCTGATCCATGGGCTTCTGTCTTACCCCTCTGGCCCCTCCCTTCCCTGGATCCTGGTTGGGTTTAGTTGAGTGAGGTGATTGGCCAGAGGCCTGAAAGCACAGAAACCCCCATCTCCTGCCTCCCACCTCCAGGTACTTAGCAGGACCCCTGCTGAGATTGTGAGCTCCTGACCCCCACCTCCTCCACTGTCCACAGGGCTCTGAGCTGCCAGGTGCCTAGGTGCACCCAGAGGCGCAGCTTCAGTCATAGGAAGGCAGGGACCTCCTGAGGGGTCACTTGTCACTCCCCCAGAGTGACTGCCAAAGGCCTCCCAGCAACAGGAGGCAGTGTGGGACATGCTTGCCAGTCCCTCTTACTGACCCCCGACCACCACCACCACCAGCAGGCATCTGCCCTCCGCTGTGGAAGATGAGGGAGGGTTTTGGGTTTCCATCTGGGTGCTCCTTGTTGAACCTCCAGGACCAGGAAAAGCCAGCCCCAGTTACTAATGCCTGAGGGGGCACATTTGCAGAGCAGCAGCAGGACCTGGGGGAGTGACAGCTGCCGAGGCAGAGGTGAGTCAGCCCGGTCTGGGGATAGCACTTTAGCATCTCCTCAGGGCTTTCTCTGAGGCTAGAAGTCTGAGGGAGAGGTGTTACAAGGTGTTACATGGCAGATGGTGTCTTCTCCTGTGTATTCATGTGATCATCCTTTGTGTGCCTGTGTCCTGATCCTTTCTACAAAGAAACCCAAGTCATATGGATCAAGGCCACCCTTAGAGCCTCCTTTTAACTTACCTCTTTAAAGACCGGCCTCCAAGCACAGTACTCTGGATGACTGGATGTTGTGGCTTCAGCAGACCAGAGTGCGTGCAGGGAACAATGCAGCCCCCATCAGACAGGAAGGGAGGGGCCTCCTACAGCCAAGCCACACCTCTCCTTCACTGCTCATGTGGCCTGGTGAAGCGGGTCCCTCTGTGGCTAACTCTTGTGGATGGTAACTAGTCCAGAACTGAGGACAGGGACACTTGATTTTCCATGAGCCCTTGGGAGAGATACCTCTCCTGAGACTAGGGTGGCTATGACAAGACCTGGGAGTAAAAGCTACTCCCTAAGGTCTGAAACCCAGCGAGGGGGAACCTAGGAGGGTGACATGGATTCCCTCTTCCCCCAGGTGCTGCATGGTTAGGAGGACCTCCTTCTTCTTGTGACTTCATGTGACAGTGACCCCAGGTTGCCCTAACAGACCGAGGAGCAGGCAGCACCCCGGCCCCAGCTATGGGATGTTGGGAGCCAATGTGACTGGGATGTTGGCTTCCCACACCTGTTGGTAGATTACAATTTTTCCCCCTAGCTTGTCCCTTGGGCCTATTCCTCTAGGTGATGTGGCCCAAGGTGCTGATTGTACTGTGATATTATCTGGGAGGTGAGGGTAGCCCTAGGCTCCTGATTACCTGCCTTCCCTGCACCTGGTGCTTACCTGGGAGTTCTAGACTTAGTTCAGTCCACCAGAGGCTGGCTGCATTGATAAACATGCAAATCTCCAAATGAATGCAATTAATACCCAAATGAGGGCCAGGGAGCAGCCTCTAAGTGGCAGAGGCTGGGCTGGTTTGTATCTTGGAGCCTCAAATATTTGTTTCTTATTTGAATGCCTTTTGTAGATTGGCAGGTGGGGCCTTCAGCTCAGACAACAGCTGTCTTGTAAGTTAGGTTTAGGAAGATCTGGGCTGGGTTTTATATAGCCAACTCCACCTTCTGGGCCCCACAGTCTGTCTCCTCCTTGACTACTTCCTATAGCCCCCATGTGTAAACCATGCCCTCTTGCAGGGTAGACAGAGAAAGGAAGTAGAGACCCACTTGTCAGATGGCAAAGCTGAGGCTTGAGGCTGGATAGCTTTGTGTAAGAATCTAGTTGTGGAGGGTAGGGTGAACTTAGTTTCTGGGGGTCTTTCTAATCCCAGGCTGGAGCCAGGACTCCATGGGAGAGATATAGTAGGCAGGCACACAGCTTTCTCAGGACTGGGTGTGAGTGTGTGACCCAGACAGCTAGCTGTGCAACATACAGGTCTGATGCCTCTGTCTCTCCTATTCTGACTAGCCCACTCAGTGTGTAGCTAGTCTGACCCCACCCCAAGGTGACAGCCTTGCCCTCTCTGGGACTTGGAAACCTGGTCACTTCTCTAGTCAGTTTTCCTCTGGAAACACCTGGAACTAGCAGAGCACTTAGAGGCCAGTCTTCAGAGCAGAGAGTTTCTTCCTCAGTTTACCCTGCTGGGGTGCCAGACCCAAGGTGCTTCCTGCTTCACTTCAGCCTGTGTTCTGTGCCCATTTCACAGGGCTGGAGGCTGAATCTTGGTGATCTTCCTGTTGACTACCAATGTGATGTCTTTAGCTGGCCTTTAGCTGGTAGAAAAGATGCAAGGAAAGCTTGTGGAGCAGTGGCTCTCAACCTTCTTATGCTGCAACCCTTTAATTCAGTCCCTGAAGTTGTGGTGACCCCCCCCACCAAAAAAATTATTTTTGTCCCTAAAGCCATCACATTCTGGCTACCTCTGTGGCATAAAAGAAGAGGGGTTACTGTTATGAATCATATTGTAAATATCTGTGTTTTCTAATGGTCTTAGGCAACTCATGTGAAAGTCATTCAACCCATAAGGGATCAAGATCCATACACAGGTTGAGAACCAGTACTGTAGAGGATAGGATGGGTCGTGAGCCCCATACAGCCTAGGGTTAAGAGGTGGAGAAGTGCTGGGGTCATCTCAGCATTTTCCCGACAGTCATTCTGTCTCCATCATGATCTCCTTCGTGCCCCCAGTTTCACCCTGGCAGGACCATATTATAACAATGTAACTTTGCACTGACCTTGCTGGGGACTCGTCCTGCCAAACAGCTTTCCGGGATATTCCAAAAGATACCTTTACACGCCAGCCCCTAGGATACACTCTGAAGACAGGATAGGCATGGGCATGGACACACACCTTTCATTCATCCACAGGGCAGGGACTTGTAGGCCCCTGCTCATCCCTTATGGGTCTGTCCTTTAATTCCCGTTTCTCCAAGGTGCCTACCCTGCCTTTCCCTCTTTTGGGGGATACTGGATGCTGAGGGAACAGCAGAAAGAGGTTTGATCACCTGTACAGCTGGGCGGGAGGACTCTAGCGGCCATGGTCAGCTGGGACCTGCAGATGAAGAGGATCTAGAAGAGGAAGGGCTAGTGAAATGAAGAGGGGCAAGTTTCAGGCCTGTGCCACACGTCTTGTCCCCAGCCACCTGCATCCATCCTGCTGTTGGGGTCAAAATTCCTGGAGCACTGCCCATCTCCCTAAAGCCATCACATTCTAGCTACCTCTGTGGCATAAAAGAAGAGGGGTTATACAGACTGGAGATTGGATTGGACTGAGGCACGAGCCTTGAGCTCAATCTAAGGGGTCCAAGATCTAGGACAACCCATCTCTGGCTCCCAAAGACTGCAGCAAAGACCTCTTTGAGAAGAGTGTTATGCTATGTCCCCCATGAGTGTGCCCTCAGTCAGCTTGCGCAGGGACACAAGCTTGCTATTATCCTATATCTACCCTGGACTCTCCTCTCTTCTGGGGTACTCTGTATCTGTAAGTCTTCGGGGGGCAGGGGTGTGGCTGACATCTTTCATTTGAATTGTAAGTCTGAGCTGAAGTACGTGATAAAGAATTCTGCGTTCATCTGCATTTGGACGATCTCTCAGTCACCACGCCCAATGCTTCCAGAGCCATAGGCTTCCCTGAGATTTGGCCCCATTCCTGCCATGCCCTGCCATCTGTTACCACACCTAGGGGTTGTTCTTGAACTTCATTTGAACAAAGCACACACATGAGCCTGCTAGCCATTAACTGCTGTGGTCTCTGAAGATAGCCACTGATAATCACTGCTCTGTCCTCTCTGCTACTGACAGTGACCCGTGGTTCGGCTGCTATAGACAATGCTGTCATGGCTTTCTCGGGTAGTGTGTCACCATGGACTTGGGCTTCCTGCCATGTACTGTTGGTACCCAGAAAGAATTAGGCTAGCCTGACATCTTGCATTTTTGTCAGGGATAGTCTCTGAGGGCCCCTGAGCAGAGCTATAAGGATCCAGGGCTTGACATCTGGCTGAGATATTGGGGCATTGGGATGATACCCAAAAAGTATGAGTTGTGGAGGGGACATTGGCAGATGGATGGGCTTCATCTTGTTCTTATCACCCAGCCTTGGCTGCTGGGAAATCCTGTGATGGGAACTGGTTATACTGTTGGCTTCTTACTGAAGCCTGGGATCAGGCATCTGGTTGAGGTGCTCATTCCTAAGGGTCAGGGAGGTCCTTCCTGTTTGATCAGCCTCTGAGGCAGATTCACTTGTGTAGTTGCAATTGCCTCTGTTTCTAGTGCTTAGGAGGCTGTGGCAAAAAGATGGAGAGTTTGAGGCTAGTCTGAGCAACACAGTGAGACCTTCTGTCAACAAACCAACCAACATCAGACAGATAGACAAATCACCACCTTAACAGATCTTCCAGGCCAGGTCATTTATTCTCTAGAGGAATAATGACTGGGATATGTTGGGACACACAGACCAGGATGGCAGCTCCCTCCCATGGTGGCTCTGGGACATGGCCTGCCAGGGGCAGAAACAAGGTGAAAGGATATGAGGATCCTTTTCTCATTGTCAACATGCTGAGAAACTGGAAATGGAGGGCTGGGATATTGGGGACCAGTGGCCTTTCTAAAGTTCATTTGAGACCTCATGAGTTGTTAGTGATCTAGTGTTCCAGAGTTCAGCCAAGGACAGCCTAGAGACAGGGTACTTCTGGAGTAGACACAGGGTGCCTGTAGGTGGGATATAGGACTTGAGCAATTGGTATTGGTGATGATAGGAGAGGCCAGTTGAACTAGGAGCAGACATGGGGCCATTGGCCTGACCCAGGCATCATGTTCAGTGCCCTGAAGAAGACTTGGGCTGGAGCAGAGCTGAAGGGCAGAGTCAGGAAAGCCCTAGGACTCAACTAGCTTAAGGACTCCAGGGAAGACAGGGCTGGTAAACTTCAGACCAGCAAGACAGATCAGGGAGATGACAGGCTGGAGGTTGCAGGCGTAGATGCAGGGTGGCAGCCAGACTCAGCACCACCCCCAAGGTTTGTCCTCCCCTTCCCTTGTGGTGGCAGCTACCCCACCCCCAAACAGCACCAGGCTGGTTCAGGTTGAACCTGTTCTGGGCAGGGCAGCCACTGGGGGTGGATTCCAGCTTCTGTTTCTGCTCTGCTTCATTTGAAGCTAGAAACGCCTGGCCCAGCCTTGGCCACTCAAGCCCAGCCCTCAGCCCCAGGGCTCTACTCACAAGACACCAGGCAGCCAAGCGCTGCCACTCCCTTCTGCATTCGTACACAGGAATGGCACAGGCACAAAGACCCTGTAGTGCACCACACACTCATACACATGCAGAGATACACTAACACACTTATATGCAAATACCCGAATACATGCAGAGATACCCTGAAACAAATATATGTACCTGTACACACCCAGATACACCCAGACACATGCCAGACACCACAAAACACATACACCCAGATACATGTAGAGGCATCCCAAAACACTCATACATGATATACATACATACCCAGATACACACAGACACCCCAAACAAATACCTATATCCACACATCCAGATACATTTGAGACACCCTGAAACAGACACATACAGAGACCTCCCAAAACACATACACACACATGCATATACCAATGTACATGCAGACACTTCAAAAGCACACCCAGATACATTCTAAGCCCTCCAAAACATGCCAGACACATGTGAGACACCCTGAAGCACACATGCAGATTCATGCTGAGATGCCCCAAAACATTTATATACGCACACATCCAGTGTGGTGGTTTGAATGAGAATGGTCCCCATAGGCTCCCCATATGTTTGAATGCTTGGTCCCTTGTTGGTGGAACTGTTTGGGAAGGAATAGGAAGTGTGGCCTTGGAGGAGGTGTGCCACTGGAGGTGGATGTTGAGGTTCAAAAAGCCCACACCGTTCCCAGTTAGCCCTTTCTGCCTGTGCTTACAGATCAAGATGTGAGCTCTCATTTCAGTGCCATGCCTGCCTGCCTGCTGTCATACTTCTGACACAGCGGTCGTGGATTTTAACTCTCTGAAACTCTAATTCTCAAATTAAACAACTCCCTTTATAAGTTGCTGTGGTCATGGTGTTTTTATCACAGCAATAGAAAAGTAACTCAGACACCCAGACAAATGTAGAAACCCAAACACACACACACACACACACACACACACACACACACACACACACACACACACGCACACAGATTTATATAGAGACACTCTTGAATCACACGCAGACACACTCTAGTACACACAGACACTCTGAGAGACACATGGATACATACATGTTCACAGACACATTGAGGCAGGTACACACACAAATACATAGACATACTGAAACACACACACACACACAGAGACATACACACAGCACACACATGCACAAACATAAAGTTGTGTGTATAGACACACCTGCACACTCCTGAAACTGGTTGGATTTTAAAGTAACATCCCTTTGTCCTGACACCCCATAAAGCAGAGACCACTCCAGCACACAAATTGCCCTATACCTCCTATTGCGTCCTGCATAGTGGTACTACCCTCTCCCCTACCTGTCCATATTTCCATCTGTCCATATGGTGTTGAGTGAAAGGGTTGGTTTCTACATTAATGGAGTAGAACAGATCCCAGGAGTAGACACTATAAACATGGCCAGTTGAGCTTGGGCAGGATGTGAAAGCAACTATATACGGTTGCTGGTGTTAGCAGCCACCATCTGCTTTAATTTCAACCTCGTGTATGCCTACAAGCAGCTGAAGAACAAGATCCGAACTCACTTCTTTAGCTCCTGATGGTGTGGAACACCTTTTTAGCCATTGATTGGCCATGCACATCTCTTCTTTTGTGGGTATTTGTTTAAGCCCTTTGTAATTTATTATTATTATTATGTGTATGCATGATGTGTGTGGGTGTGCATGCATGTGTGTAGAGTGCAACTGTGTACAGTTGGTTCTCTCTTTCCTTCTTTACATGGGTCCCAGGGATCAAATTCAGGTGGCTAGGCTTGTGCAAAAGTACCTATACTGGCTAAGCCATCTTGATGGCTGCTTTGCAGATTTATTTGTGTGTGTGTGTGTGTGTGTGCGCGCGCGCGCGTGCTCTCACGCTCACTCCCGCTGTTCCATGGAAGCGGTCCCAGAAATCAAGCATTTGGAGGGGTGAAAACCAGTCCTCCTCTGAAGGGCTGGGCAGCCACTAGCAGGGTTCTTGAAACACTGATTTAGAAGGCTGAGGGGTCGCATGTGTGTTTTCATGTTTCTGTTTGTGTAAGAGCAGACAATGCTCTCTGTGAGCTTTGTTTGCTTGTTTGATTTTGGTTTTGGGTTTTTGAGACAGGATCTTTCTACATAGCCCTGGCTGCCCTGGAACTTGCTATTGTAGACTAAGCTGACATTGCATTTACAGAGATCTGCCTGCTTCTGCCTTCTGAGTTCTGTGATTAAAGGCTTGTGACACCATGCCCAGCAATAAGAAATGCTTTTAACTCTGCTCTTCTCTGTGTCTCTATGACATTGGCTTCCTTGTTGCTGTTTTCATAGGTCTCTGTGTATTCCAGGTGGAGGCCTTAGACCAGCTATGTGCTTACAAACATTTTCTTCCTACATGCATTCTTCTTAGCATTGCTATTTAACAAAATCTGCACACAACTTTCTTTTATGGGCTGTGCATGGGTGTCCTGGGTGGGAAACTTTTGCTAGCCTGGTTGTTTTTAGCTTTGGGGTACTGCTTCCCCAGTGGAAATTTGGCAATGCCTGAAGAACTTTTAGGATGTCACACCTACATATCCTCGTACACAGAGCAAAACAACTCCATAGCAGAGATATATGACTGAGTCTCTAAAAGGCAAGGCTGAAGATGGGAAGTGTAACAACCCTAATGCCAGTGGTTTTTCTGATGCAACTGCCTTTGAGTCCCCCATACTCTTGTAAGTAACCCCCATCCATCTTCACAACATTCCTGGTGCCTTTTCCTGAAAGTCACCTGAGCTAGTCAGGTGACTTATTTTATTTTTCAGTTTGACACAAGCAACGGTCATTTGGGAAAGGAGAATCTCAATGGAAAACACCCCTCCATCAGACTGGCCTATAGGCAAGTCTGTGGGGGCATTTTCTTGATTAATGAGTGATGTGGGAGGGCCCAATCCATGTGGATGGTGCCTGCTTCTTGGCAGGTAGTCCTGGATTGTATTAGAAAGCAGGCCGAGTAAACCAGGAGGAGGGAAGCAGTAAGCAGCATGCCTCTATGGCCTCTGCTGCAGTTCCTGCCTCCAGGTTCCTGTTTTGACTTCCTGACCTGATTTCTCTCCAAGATAAACTACAAAGTATAAAATGAAATAAACCCTTTCCTCCACAAGCTGCTTTAGGTTATGGTGTTTATCACAGCAATGAAAAACAAATTAGAAAAATAAACTCACCATCTTGCTAAGCTAGACTTTGGTGGAATTGTTTCCTTGGTCTGTCATTGGTGCCCTGTCTGGGTACATGGACATCTGTCTGTGCCTTCTAAGATAAGAAGTCTCACAGCATCACCCTTTTCCATTTAATCACTTTGGCATCTTTCCAGACTTAATTGATCATACTTACAGAGGTCTACTACTTCTGAGATCTATTCTGCCCTTGGACCAATAAATCTATCTTTCACCCAACACCACATGGTCCCAGCTTTAAGGAAAGTCAAATGGAATAGCTGTGAGGTGGTGATGACAGACTCCCTAATGAGTGTTGTGATGTGTCTTTCACTTGCTGAGTTATCTTTACTGTCAACAGCTCATTGTTCACAAAGACGAAAATTATGTTGGGACTTTTAGAATCAATTTGGGACTATTTAGGTCAACTTGAGAAGGACTGGCATTTTAAAATTGAATCACCCATGGATGTTGGTCTGTTTTATTCTGATCTTTATTTGATTTCTATCATCAGTGGTTTGTAGGGTGTGTGTGTGTGTGTGTGTGTGTGTGTGTGTGTGTGTGTGTGTGTAGGACAGAGGATGCTGTTGGGACTTACCCTCCATTCCTTTTCCACATTATTCATCCAGGCAGGTTTTTTTCAATCAAACCCGGAGCTCACTGCTACAGCTAGTCTTACTCTGGGAATCTCCTGCCTCTACCTTCCAAGTCTGGAGTTGTTGGTGGACTACCATGTCCATTTGGCACTTATGTAGGTCTATGCAGGACACTGGTCTTCACATTTGAGTGGCAAGTGCTTTAATCACGCTTTCATCACTGAGTCATTTCCCCAGCCCCCAGTGTTTTGTGACTTCAAGCTTTATAGACTATAATTCTTTTTGTTGCTGTTGTAACTATTTTGTTACTGTAAGTGGAGCTTTTTGGAAAATGATTTCTACTACCTCATTACAGGTGTTCAAGAGCATAGCTCAGTTCTTGGCATCAACACATGATGGGAGATGTCATTCTGTAAATATGTTTCTCTTATTGGTTAATGAATAAAGCTGTTGGCCAATGGCTGGAGCTTCTTATTGGCTAGCTCTGCCTTAAATATTAACCCATTTCTATCAATCTAAGTGTTTTCACGTGATCTGATCTTACCAGAGAGAGGGTTGTGGGACCTTTTCTCTCATGTCCTACATCTTGACTTCTTTTTACTACATCTCCCAGAATCCTCCTTGTCTCCTAGTCCTGCCTATCTTGCCTTCCTATTTGCCAACAGTGCTTTATTCATTAACCAATAAGAGAAACATATTTACAGAATGACATCTTCCATCATCTCCTCTTTTCTGTCTAAATAAAAAGAAGGGTTTTAACTTTAAAATAGTAAAATATATAACAAACTATAGTTAACAATATTTAGTCCATTATAATCAGGAATTAAAGAAAATATTCTATCATCTATCCTGTATTTGTGAGTCTAAAGTCTTATATGTAACTTGTCTTTAATCCTAAAGAAGGAAAACTATAACCATAACTATCTGTCTTCAACTCCATCAAAGACCACAGAAAGATATTATATAAACTCTAGAACTGACAGAGATAACTTGCCAGGTCAGTCACCCAAAGTTCTTTTGTAATGTTCCATCTTTAGCCTATAGGCCATAGTGTGTATGTTCTTATCTTTCCTCCTCCTAGAGCATATTTGATATTTACTGTCCTTGTATATAGTTATATATCAAGCCTAAACCTTTTCTTTAGACTAAAAGGGTAATTGAAGTGAGATATCCACCCTGCCCACACCTGTCGTACTGACCATGACTTTTGGGGTATGGGAACAGGTGTGGGCATGACCGGTGGAGTCTAGGTCTAGGTTTGGGTCCTGACCCAGATGCACTCACTTGCTTCCAGGTCGGAGACAGAAAAGATCCGAGGACATCCTTGGAGCTTGGACACATGGCTGTTGTTTTTTCTTGTGTAAGTGAACTCTCCCTGAATAAACCTCAGTCAGCCTGTATTGTGTCCCAGAATCTTATTGCCCACTTTATCTGTTAACAGGCCAACAGCTTTATAACTAATAGAGTCTCTGTGTGTTATTTGGGGCTGAAGTGGCTGTGGGACCAGGCTGGTGGGAAACTGCTCATAACAAACACACACTTGGTTTCCTGTAGGTTTTTTTGTTTTTTGTTTTGAGGGGAGTCTACTTAACATCCATGTCATTAAAATCTGCATGCCTTTAAAAATATTATGCTGGCAGAGCTTTCCAGTGAAAAATGTGGAGTCAGAGTGGCAAGAGAGGAAACCCTCCTCATAGGCCTTCCCTAACTATAAGAGGAGCATCACTGTGGGCCATACTGTTTACTGTGTTAGCTTCCTTTCAGGACCCTATTTATTGTTTCCGGTGTTAGGGCTGTACTCAGAGCCCTTGAACATGCTAGGCAAGTGTCCTACCTGTCACAGGCTGTACCTGGGCCCTTGCACATGCTAGGCAAATGCCCTACCTGTCACTGACTGTACCCACAATTCTCTTTCTGCTTTAAAAAATTATTTATGTGTGTGTGTTTGTGTCAGCATGTGTGTGTGTGTGCATTTTTTCACACACGTTTGTGTGCAGTACTCACAGATGTCAAAAGAGGACATCAGATCCCCTGGAACTGGAGTTACAGACAGGTGTGAGCTGCCATGTGGGTGTTGGGAATCGAACCCAGGTCCTCTGCAAGAGCAGCTGGTGTTCTTAACTACTGAGACATCTCCTCAGCCCCATGAGTATTTTTTTTCATTGTACCATTTTGTTTCTGTTTTTGGCTTATTAAAATCAATCACTCTTTCTTTGTTTGTCTCAAGGTTTGGACTTAGAGCATTGTGCATTTTAGGCAAGCACTCTACCAATGAACTACATCCCTAGCTGTGGCATACTTATATCTCCTTTATAAACAATGGCAGATTGAGTTAAAAATTATAACATATCATGTTGTATCACACACACACACACACACACACACAGATTTATTTAATCAATGCCTACCAAATAATGTCACACTGTTTTATGTATCATGGTAGGAAAACTTTTAAAGATTTGTATTTTAGTGTGTGTGTGTGTGTGTGTGTGTGTGTGTGTGTGTGTGTGTGTATGCCACATGTGTGTAGGTAACTGCAGAGGCCAATAGAGGGTGTCAGATCCCTTGGAACTGGAGTTTCAGATGTTCGAACACCACCATGTGGGTGCTAGGTGCTGAACCCCGGTGCTCATAAGAGCAGCCAGAGCTTTTAGCTGCTGAGCCATCTCTCCAGCCCTCATGGTAGAAATTTATAACTGTTTATTCTCATCTCCTCCCTTCCATTATTTGGGCCGTTGCCACACATTACAATCTACACCAAACTATAAGCAAACACTACTTTACTATTTTTTCCTTCAGATGCATGCGATCTTTTAGGAATACTAATAAGGGAAGAATTAGTTCTGTTTTTAACCTTCATTTGCTCAGTTTCCAGTGTTCTTTGTACAGATCGTGTTTTTGTCCAACATTGTCTTCCTTTAGTTTGAAGAACATCCTTTAACAGTTCCTGCAGTGAAAGTCTCACGGCAATGAATCCTCCCAATTTCCTTTGTTCAAGAAAGACGTTACTGTCTACTTATTTGTTGAAAAGCATCTGCAGTGGGCATGGAATTTTGGCTTGAAAGTTTCCTTACCCCCCACCCCCTTCCATCCCTGCCTTGCTTGATGTCTGACCAGAACTTCTTTGCCTTTTGAGGGCTCTCTGGTGTTTCATGAAGTTATGTCTTGGATATTCAGCAGGTTGAGTATTAAGCCTTGGATTCCCTTCTAATAGTAGTCACACTGTTTGACCTCCCTGAACTCGTCACTTTCCCCACATTGTTCCTTTGAATATTTCGTCTGCACTGTTCTTCCAGGCTTCTTCCCAAGGTACATGTGGTAAAGTTTACTGTCCACAGCTTTAGGTTGATGCAGTTTCTCTCCCCTTTCCTTTGTGTCTTGTGTGTGTGTGTGTGTGTGTGTGTGTGTGTGTGTGTGTGTGTGTCTGTGTGTCTGTGTGCATGTATGTGTATATGCACATGTGCAGGAGTGTGTTCAGATGTGCATGCATGCATGTGTGTGCAAAGGCCATCTGAGGACATTGTGTTCTCATCTCTCTACCTTATTCTCCTGAGACAGGGTTTCTCATTGAACCTGGCTAGGGTTGGCTGATCTCCTGTCTCTCCGTTTATCCCACACCAAGCACAGGGGTTACAGGCATAGGGATACACGTGGTTTTTAGGTGGGTGCCAGAGATCTGAATCCAGGCTCTTATGTTTGTGCAGCAAGCTCTCTCACCCACTGAGCATCTCCCGAGTCATCTTCCCCCAACCCTTTATTTGAGGCAGAGTCACACTATAAAGACCAGGCTGGCTCAGAACTTACAGACATCTACCTGCCTCTACCTCCTGAGTGCTGGGACTGTGCCACCACACCCAGCACCACCCTTCCTTTTTCACCTCTTTGCAGTTCAGCCTGTGGCATGGCTACTGAGCCATCTTATTGGCTGACTTTCTTTGCTGTGCCAAGTCATTGACGAGCCCACAAAGGCATCTCATCTCCACGGCCAGTTTTCATTTGACTTTTCTCCTTGCTCCCGGGAGTCTCCTTGCAGAAGCTGTCTGCTCTTGTACACTGTCCTCCTTCCCCACTCTTTGTTGTGTTTTCTGTGGCTATTTAAGCTTCAGTGTGTGTCACACATGATCTGCTTGTTCTGATTGCTTTCCCTTGCCAGTGCTGTCTGAACACACGTAGCATGTATTATGCCATATTATGCCAGTGTGTGCAGCTGCAGAATACAGTGCTATCTGCACACACATGTACATACATGTTATAGAAGTGTCTACAAGCTGTTGTTTTTGTTGAAATGGAGAAATTTTGTGGGTGATGGAAGTAAGCAGTTGTATAGTTGGGAATGGCCATGCCTCCTTTGATGTGTTCTCTGGTACCAAGGTGGGATCAATGCTTTTAGTTGTCCTCAGAGCAGGGCAGCCAGTAAGTCTCCTACAGTTTGGGATTTATTGTGGAGATGTTTCCCTGTCATGGTCCACCTTCAGCTGTGAGTGACACCTCAGAGAAGTTTCTCTATGCTCTCAGTCACCTTCCCAGCAACTCAATGTCACAGGTCCTGTGATGCTTGTGGGGTTGGGGTTTGTCAGTGCTGGGAGCTGTTGTTTTTGTGGCTATCCCTATAGACCCAGCCTCCCCAGGGTTCCTCCTCCATCTCCAGCTGTGTGTCCACAGCTCACTCCTCACCAGAGTTTGTGAGCATCTATGATTCCCCAGCTTTGGTGTTCTTTGCCAGCACCCTAAGCTTGGTGGTTCCTCCTCCCCGACAGGGAGAGCCTTTTCTTTGAAGTAGCACGCAGCAGCCATTCATCTAGGAGCAAATAAACTGGCCGAGTTTGTGCCTTGGGCAGTGTGTAAGTCATCTTTCTGTGATTTTTGCTCTGACAAAATACCTGAGAAAAACAACTGAAAAGAAAAGATTTAGTTTGGCTGGTAGTTTCAGGCCAGGGGTGTGGGTGAGGGCTGGCTGCATCATTTCTGGACTTGTGGAAGGACAGCTCATGTTAGAAGGGTGTGGCAGAGCAGACCTGCTCTTGTCAAGGTGGCCGGGAAGCAGGAAGCAGAGTGTGAGGACATGGCTGAGGATAAGTATAGCTTTTAAAGTCACACTTCCCAGTGACCTACTTCCCCAACTAGGTCCCTCCCCTTAAGAGCCCAGCCAGCTGTGAGCACATCCATGGATCACCCTTGTTTTTAGTGTATTAATGAGCCAGTCACCTCAGTAGTGTCACTAGCTTGGGGCCAAGTCTTCAACCCATAGATCTTTGGGGTAATAAACTCCATATTTAATTGCAGAGCTAGAACTCTTGATGGCTCCTGGGGGAAGGAGGGTCAGTTTTCTTTAAGGGTGTGTATATATGCAATGTAAATAGGAGTCAAAGCATTATTTAAAAAAAAAACAAACAAACAGGATGGCACATGCCTTTAGTTCCAACACTTAGAAGTTAGAGGCAGGCAGATCTCTGGGAATTGGAGGTCAGCCTGGTCTACATAGCAAGTTACAGGACAGCAGGGCTACCTTGTGAGACCTTGTCTAAAAATAAATAAACAAGAAAACAAACAAATAAATAAAAAAAAGCAAGTCATGAAGTTGATGGGAGTGGGTAGGGAAGTGGGGGTGGATGTGAGGAGTTAGGAGGAAACTGGTGGAGGTAAATATGATCCAAATACATTGTATGAAATTCTCAAATAATAAATAATAATATATATATATTTTACTTTTCAAGACAAGGTTTCTCTGTGTACCTTTGTAGACCAAGATAGTCTCAAACTCACAGAGATCTGTCTGCCTCTGCACTTATCTATTCCCTCTGAATTGCAGCAGACCCGCTGTGCTGGTTAAGTTTTTGTTGCCTTGACACACAAGCTAGAGTCATCTGGGAAGAAGGAATCTCAACTGAGAAAATGTCTCCATCATTTTGGCTGTAAGCAAGTCTGTGCATTTTCTTGACTAACAATTTATGTGGGAGGGCCCAGATCACTGTGGCAAGTGGTCCTGGGTTGTATAAGAAAGGGGGCTGAGCAAACCATGGGTAGCCAATAAGCAGTGTTCTGCCATGGTCTCAGCTTCCTTCAGTTCCTGCCTTGAGTTTGCCCTGATTTCCCTTCATGATGGGCTATAAGGTGAAATAAACCCTTTCCTCCCCAAGTAGCTTTGAGCTAGTGTTTTATCACAGCAGCAGATCCCAGAAAGGAGGTGTTGTAACACTCAGGAAGATGGAGCAAGCTAGGAGGTTCAGAAGCAGCCAACAACGGCTGACGAGAGGAGACTCTTTGGTGGAGCAGCCTGCAAATTGGGCTGGGAGCCCCAGAGACATGGATTTTGTAAGTTATCACCCATGCTTGGCTGGGCTTTTCAGGGGTGTTCCTGTCTTTGAGTCACATGTGCTCCTATGTGTAACTGAAATAAACTTACTGCGGCCAAACCAGATTCATGTGGAATCCTTTCTTTGGTCTGGAATTGGTGACCTTTCTGGGGTGAGTAGATCTTTGTTCATGCCTTCCCCAGGAAAGGTCACCTATGTTCACACCCCAGGGGTTCCAAGTTATCTTGTTAGCCTGCATTTGACTTTCACAGATTTGCAGCTGAGGTAGCTGAATTCTGATGATTTACCTCACCTGCCTTGGGTTCTTCTGTGCCGGTCTCTCCTGGACGATGCTGCATTTCCTTCAATTTCAACTTCCTGGACTGTTTCAATGGAAGCTGAATGCTTGGGGGACATTTGGCTCCTTCTGTTGTTCTTCCTGCTTAGAGGTTAGTTGTGGGGTGGGAGTGGCTTTCTGAGGCTTGATGGAAGCTGCAGTGGCTTCTTAGTCTGCTCTCCAGGGCTTCTTACAAGCTTGAAGCTTACTTCTTGCTGTCATCCTGAGCAGCCATGCAGGCACCACTGCCTTCTGTGCGAGGAGAAGGGTAGGCATGGTCACGGCCACAGGGACCAAGGGCTGGCTGACCTAGCTCCTCTTCCGGGCTGTGATTAAGATGTTTCTGCAATACTGGGGTGCTGGATCTGCCTAGGGCACATCAAGGGGCTGGGATGGGTTCTCTGACTCACTGACCTGGTCTTCCCCTAGGGTCTCTTTTTGGACCTGTCTCTGTGAACACAGGTCTGGGATCCTTTGATCAGTGTTCATTCTGGGAGTTGAGGAAGCCTAGGATTTTCATGAAGATACTTGAGGCCATCCTGGGATCCAGAATTGAGGTGGGGCAAGCCAGCCTGCCTTCTCAGTGGTTCTCAGACCCCAAAGAATTTGTTTGCATCCCTGAAGTCTGGCCTCATCTCTCCCTCTCTTTTCCACTAGACTCCAGATGCTCTGGGTAATGTCGTGGTCCAAGGGGAAGAGAGGCAGCCCCATGGGGAGAAGAACATCATAGGGCCTTCCTGGAAAGGTTCATCTACCCATTTTTTTTTTTCATGGAAACTCCATCATGGCAGCTGACAAAATGTTTACCTGGGTTCTGTCTCTCTGCAATTGTACCCTTCATATCCTCAGCATCTGCCTGATAATGAAGGCATGGAGTCTTAGCTGGAGACATGACAGCTGTCTTTTCAGACTATAAAGAGATGGTCTCAGAATCCAAGGGGATCTGTACTCTGAGATGCCCACTGTGAACTCAGTGTTGTCAGAACTATCAGCTCACAAGGACAGCAAACCCTGAAGCTACCCATTCTACACCAGAAGAGGTAAACTACACAAGAAGAAAGACACATAAGCAAGGGACCTGGCAGCCCTTCCTTGGTGTTGCCCTGCTGTCTTAGCTCCAGATCACAGTCTGGAGGCTGCGGAGTCCAGATGCATAGCTCTGTGTCTTCATGGAAGCTGCTAGTGGCTTTGTGCTTCACTGTAATGTGGGTGTGGTGTTGAGTGGTGAAAAAGAGTGGGGGTGTTATGGACAGTATGTTTTTCTTATAAAGTCACTAATTCCATCCTGGGGGATCCCACCTTCATAACCTTATTTAATACAAGTCACCTTCCAAAGCCCCATGCTTTTAAATGTCAGCCACACAAGGAGAGTTAAATCTCCAGCACACAAATCTTAAACATTCAAAACTTCTCAGCTATGTGATAGCCCGGAGGGCCCAGAAGTGTGGCAAGAACCTCCTGGATAATTGAGAAGTTCCCTATAGGGTATCAGTGAAGCCCTGAGCAAATGTGTAAAAAGTAAGGGTAAGATCTGAGGAAATGTGTTCTGTTGACAGGGCCACAACCATGCCAAAGACCAATGCCTCAGACCCACGGGGGAATTGGCAAAACCTTCCCTGTGTGGATCAGACTCAGAATTGGCAAAGCCTTACTCTGATGTTTTCTGCTGCCTTAGTGACTGCACATGAATCCACTGATCGTTTAACTATTGACTGCTGCCCTACAGCCCCCAGTCATCACCCTGCCAACCACTCAGGCTAAGGCCTGGTGTGGCTTCTGGTCCTGTGCCCTGGCTGTGTCGCTGCTGTGTTATGTAGGTTTAAATTAAGTCTCTGTTGTTCTATTTATTAATAAAACTCAGAAGTCAAAGTCTGGGGTGAAAATCTGCTAGCTCAGAGCAGCTGAGTAGCAGCTAGCTGTCCTTGCTTTTGGCCACTGCAAGAGACACATCTCTTCCCTTGTCCCAGAAACAAGAGAGCTCAAATTCTAGTTCTTGCCCTTTCCTTTCTGTGCTTCTTCTCTATCCAAATTGCTGGCTTCTCTGTGGCTAATTCTGGTCAGTTGGTAACTGGCTCCACCCCCTGATTCAAGGTATAACTTTATTGGGCAGTCTCGAGTGTGTCAGAGTGCAGTCAAGTCGTCCTGCAGCATTCCTCTGGTCCAAGAATAGTGTTTGTGAATGGTTGACCAGTGTAAAGGGAGCCTTTTTCTCGGTCTATCTTGGCCTCACTGGACCAATTTCTCTCTGCTCATTGAGCTCCCTGCAGCTGTTTATGAAATAACCACTCAGAGATTTAATATATATTTATAATCTTTTGCCATTGGCTTAGGCATCTTACTGGCTAGCTCTCTCTTAATTATTAACCCATTACTATTAATCTGTGTATTTCCATGTGGCTGTGGCTTACTTAGGTGATATCCCGGGATCCTGTCTCCCCAGCAGCTAGATGACATCTGTTCTTGTCTTTCTTCTCCATGCCTCTTTGTTCAGAATTTCCACCTAGCTAAATCTTTCCCGTCCATCGGCCAAAACAGCTTTATTCATCAACCAATAAGAGAAACACATAGTCACAGCCTACAGAGGACATTCCCCATCAGACCATTGTGTACAAAAACTAGAAATTGTAGCTTCTTCCTCCAAGATGTTTACAGACTCAGATTACAGCCTCAGATTGCTCACCTACAGATACTCCTACAGTGACTAGCCAGGGTCCTGACTCCTTGCTGTATATCATAAGCTTTCTGGTTGTTGTACAGTAGCTGGTAAGGCTCTATCACAGCACACATAGCCCACCTGACTCCAGCATTTCTCTGTACATGTCTGTCCTTTCTTCATACCCTCACCACCTCAGTCTAGTTTCCAGATCCAAGTCATGCAGGATATGGTAGTTTCCTTCATGGCCTCATTCCTGAACCTGAGTAACTGGACCATGGTTCATCTGTGGGTTTTTCCATGGACTCTGGATATGTTTTCCTCATTGTAGGCACCTCTACTCTGTTGAGATTTACCAGACTTTCATCACAGAGCAAGCACCTGAACCAATCATATATCCAGAGAAGGGTTAAGCTTGGTCGTTGGCCACTGTGATGGTTAATCTTGGTTGTCAATTTACTGGATCTAGAATCAATTTAGAGGCAAGCTACTGGGTGCTCCTGTATTGGAATTTTTCTTGATCAGATTATTGAAGTAGGAAGATTCACCCTAATATGAACAGTAGCTTCTGGTGACATCCCAGATAAAAGGGAGACAGAAGTATGAAACATTGCTGTTTGCCTGCTTGCCTTTACTCTTGCTGGAAAGTTCTATACTGCTGCTGCCATTGCTACATTCCTTTGTTGATATTTGAACCCACTTCATCTTCCAGTGTAGACCAAAGACCAACAGCCCTCCAGGCCTTCAGTAGCAGGGTGGGACTGCTAAGGCATCTAGCCTTCTTGGCCTCTGGTTTGAGTCAGCAATTGTTGGGCTACCCATGCCATAGTATGTATACCAATGTAATGAATCCCTTTTTACTATGTATTTATTTTATTAGTTCTGTTTCTCTAAAGAGCCCTGTTGCTTTGGGCCCATGGTGAGGCTGCACATCCCTGCAGGATCAGGTGGCAGAACAGAAATACTTGCCTCAGAGCCAGTAAAAAGAGGAAGAAGCTGGGCAGTGGTGGGGCATGCCTTTGATCCCAACACTCCTGGAGTCAGAGGCAGGTGGATCTTTGTGAGTTCGAGGCCAGCCTGGGCTACAGAGTGAGTGCCAGGATAGGCTCCAAAGCTACACAGAGAAACTCTGTCTTGAAAAACAAAAACAAAAAAGAACAACAACAAACAAAAAACAAAGAGGAAGAAGAGGCACAGTGCAATGGTCTATTTCAAAGGTACACCACCACCACCAATACCTAAGGACTTCCCACTAGGCTCCACTTTCAAAAGGAACCATTCTTTTCCAAGAATGCTGCTCTGGTGGCCAGGCTTTCACTCAACAAAACAGTAGTGATTTCACTACGTGTTATCTCTGAAAGACTCCCCACTGAAGAGATCATGTGCCTTACTTGGGATACCTGGGTAGCTTGCCTTCTTGCTACCCACATACCTAGCATAGGATGAGTGAAGAGGCTGTGCACTGTTGTGTTTGCCCTGTGTGACTGCAAAGTGTTGCTCAACTGTCTTCTTGAGGAATATGGAAAATAACTCAATTTGTGGGGACATCATCCATATACTACTCACCCACCCCCATGGCCAGTTCATACACTTTAATGAAGGTGCTGTGTCTGAACCAGCAGCTGCACTGAAAGCTGGGAATCTTCTAAGTGAGGTGGTGCACAAGGCAGTGGACCAGTAGATACAACGGAGAGCAGTTATTCTGTGTTCTAATTTTTGCAGGTGATGCCAACCTATGCTATATTCTTGGGAAGTGACTCTGTAGCTCTGTGAAATGTAGAGTTTGAAAAGATTTTATGTAGGGCCAAGAGTAAAATCATCACCTGATGGGAGATGTCATTCTGTAAATATGTTTCTCTTATTGGTTAATGAATAAAGCCCTGTTGGCCAATAAGAAAGCAAGATAGGCGGGACTAGGAGACAAGGAGGATTCTGAGAGATGTAGTGGAGAGGAGTCAAGATATAGGATATGAGAGAAGAGGTCCAGACCCTCTCTCTGGTAAGATCAGACCACATGGAAACATATTGATAGAAATGGATTAATATTTAAGACAGAGATAGCCAATAAGATATGCTAGTAACAGACCAACAGCTTTATATCTAATACAGCACCTCTGTGTGTTATTTTGGGACTGGGGTAGCTCTGGGAAACTGCTGGAAACAAAATGGTGCCTACTAAGAACTTCCACTTAAATCTTGACAAAAGCTTAAAAGGGGATTTTAGAAACAAAGAACAGAGACAAGCAAAGCTTCTTGGTAGCAGCATTTTTCTTGGGTGGGCTGTTTTGCTAGAGATAAGCAGAGACTTGCACAGCTCCTTTAAAGGAGGTTTCCTGACTCGGCATAATCAGAAAAAACCACGGGGCACTTTTAAGAGGCCCTGCTAACAATTGAATGGTGTACAGGAACAGCGGCTAAAACAGCCACCGTTTTAATTTTAACAATGCTGTTGTTTTCATGGCTAGAAAAAGATAAAGATTTACAGTAAAGACAGATTAAGATAAAGAAAAACCTCTAAATGTTTACATTGTGTTTTAAAATATATGTTGGCTTGGGATAGAAAAAGAAACAGGATAAAGTGGTTTAAAAAAAGAAAAGAAAGAGAAAGAAGGTAGCTGGGTGTGGCGGCACATGCCTTTAATCCCAGCATTCAAGAGGCAGAGGCAAGCAGATTTCTGTGATTTCAAGGCCATCCTGGTATAAAGAGTGAATTCCAGGACAGGCAAAAGTTACACAGAGAAATCCCATCTCAAAAATTGAAAAAATATAAGTAGAAGAAATAGAATAATAAAAAAGCCACGTGAAGATGGAAAGCACACAGAGAGTGTGGATACTGTATGCTATTGTGTTGTCTTTGAATTGCTCAATTGCTAAGGAAGGAACAATTGCTAAAATATATTTGATTATCAATGCTGCTAAATTAACCCAACTTACATATTTTAAAAATGCTTTGACTTCCAAATTTAAGTATAAGGACAGGTTACTGGGAAAAAGAATTTCTATTTTTGTTTCCACAGAAAATGGAAAGCTGTGGATTCCTTCCAGACCAACATGGTTTGATCAAGCAAGACCCCCTGAGACAGTGTCCTAGGTGATTCAACATTCAAAACAGGTGGGGCGAGGCAGCCTTACAGACTACAGCCAGGATTTTTGTATCTTCTTAGGATCCCTATGGTATTACAGTATCCCCAACCAGCAGGAAACTGTTTGGAAAGAATGACGCCCAAATTCCCAAGTATTGTCTATAAATTTTTGTTTTCATCTAAATAGGGTTGATTATAAGTGGTTAATGTTCACAACCAATGTTTGTTTTTAAAGGTAAAAAGGAATTATGACAAAGAAATCAATACTTTGTATTGAAATGGATTTTCATTTATTGATACAAATTTAAGGTCAGTTTTGTGATATGTACATTTCTCATGTTTAAATTTTGTGTTTATATAGCTCATTTAAAATGTAATGTATAATTAAGTACAAAATATAGATAGTTACCTATAATAGTAAAAATTTATAGTTAGGTTTGTTAAGTTTTTTATAGATATACAGATATATATTTCAATTGGATAGGAATTCTTCAAATCTTTCAAAGGCCTACAGAATATGGCATTTAAAACGGTTTATGGTTTTTCTTGACAGTGAGGCACAACTGCTCCTGGCAACACCGACTGCATCAGAAAGGAAGATGAACATTAAAGAAACACATTATGGAGTTTGCTTCCAATATGGCAAGACTAGCCATTTTGGCAAGATACTGCTTTTGTCTGGACTGTTTGACTTTATGCTTTATAAAGTAGACATGCAGGACCCACAGGAAAGTGACTGCTGAAACACAATGGACAATGGTACAGGATTCCTGCTTCATGAAAGAGTCTGCCAGACAGTCTGCAGGACACAGAGAAAAATGACTGACAAACTGCCAACACAGGTGGGACAGTTTAAAATTTCCTGCGCTGCTGAGGAGTCTGCCAGACACACTGCGGCCTGTGGGCTGAAGATGAATGTGCAAATTTACAGAACATTAGATGACTATCCGGGTATCTAGTTGTCTCTGTCATTTCTAGAGTTTATATATTATCCTCTGTGATCTTTCATGGAGTTGAAGAGAGATGGTTATGGTCATAGTTTTCCTTAGTTAGGATTAAAGATAAGTTACATATAAGACTTTAGACTCATAAAGATAGGATAGATGATGGAACATTTTCTTTAATTCCTGATAATGTTAATGGACTAAATATTGTTAACTATAGTTCTTATTTGGTAACTATTTTGTTATATATTTTACTATGTTAAAGTTAAAGCTCTTCTTTTTATTTTAGACAGAAACGAAGAAATAATGGGAGATGTCCTTTTGTAAATGTTTCTTTTATTGGTTAATGAATAAAGCCCTGTTGGCCAATAGGGAAGCAAGATAGGCAGGACTATGAGACAAGGAGGATTCTGGGAGATGTAGTGGAGAGGAGTCAAGATGTAGGACATGAGAGAAGAGCTCTAGACTCTCTCACAGTGAGATAAGACCACTTAGATTGATAGAAATAGATTAATATTTAAGACAGAGCTATCCAATAAGAATCTCTAGCCATTGGCCAACAGCTTTATTACTAATATTTATGGTTTACAGGCCAAATGAAACCCATCAGTATGGAAAAAAAGTTAACCACAGCACTCACCATGTGCTCTAGTTTATCATATTATCAATCAGGAAAAGTGAGAACATTTGTCCCCACCAAGACTGTGGGCATGAAGGTTCACAACATGGCCCACGGCCATACTGAGTTCAACCAACATGGCTTGTAAGGTGCCAATGAAGAACAAATTCCTTCATTATACAACTCCTCAGCAAAAGGGAATGAGCCTGTAGCAGCATCAGCCATACCAAGGAAGCTCAACACAGGAAGATAGAAGCCAGTGGAGGGCTGGTGAGATGACTAAATCCATAAGGCATTACCTATAGCAGCAGGGCCTGAGAACAGATCCCCAGAAAACATTTTCTAAAGCCAGATGTGGTGGCACGTGTTTGTAATCCCAGCACTGGGGATGCAGAGACAGCCAGGTGAAACCTATACTAATCAGCAAGTTACCTGCCCAGTAAGAGACCCTGGGGAGGTCTGACTAAGAATTGCCCCCATAGGCTCATATATGTGACTATGGTTTTCTGTTACAAAGAGAAGTTTCTTTCGTGAGGGGTAAAGACTACTTACCTGTGGGTAAAAGGACAAATGTGTATAGATTGTTCTTAGGGGTTATGCTGGTTTAGTGAATTAGAGGTTGTAGATTCTCCTGCAATAGTCATGACTTCACTAGTTTCCAGTACCAGGCACAGTTTCTTTTTGTTGAGTAGATCTTAAATCCAATTAGAGAGCTATTGGTTACCACCAAGGTATGTCTGCCACTAGTGCACCCTTAGGGTTATTGTATCATGCTGGTTGTTAATGTGGTTCATCAGCATTATAGCTAGATGGGACTGTCAGTTGCCTATCCTGTTTGGAAGCTGGGACAGAGTCTTTTGTTTCCATAAATGTTGGTTCTCAGGGGCATTGAGGTCAGTTCCAGCTCAGGGGTCTCTGGGCTCTGTTCCCAAAGTGCATGGTGTTTTCAATAATAGACACTTACCTTCCACCTCTGGCAGGTAACCAATAGCAATAGGCTGTTTGTTTGGGGATTCTCTTGAACAGTCCAGGATAACAACTCAAAAGAGGGCTTCTTGAGTCTGGTATTGGGATTTTTGTTTGGTGGTCTTTGGTTCTTGGAGACTTGGCTCTTTAGTATCAACAGACTAGATGAGAAAAGTTTACTAAAACTATGTAAGTGCATTTATACACAGAATTATGTATATTATGGACTGTTTTTAGATATATAATTAATTGTATGGTTCCTTGTGTCTCTTCCAGACATCCTTATTGTTTTACTCACGTCCCTCCTTTTGTATTTCCCTCCCTCTGTCTTCCCCCAAAGCCTTCTGTTTTCCCATTCTCCCAGTAAATCACATGTACCCTGTAATTCCCGTTTGCCCTCCGTCTGTATTTGCCTTCTTTATCCTCCCTTTCCCATTTCTCTGATCAAATAACTTGTGCCCTGTATTCCCCTTACTGCTCCCCAAAACCCCTATTCTGACAATGGTTCACTTCAGGCTATGTATTCACAACCGAAGATTTGGAGCTGGGAGCCTCCAGTGAGAGAGAGCATGCAGCATTTATCTTTCTGGGGCTGGGGTTACCTTGTCCAATAATGATCTTTTCTAGTTCCATCCATTTACCTGCAAAGTTCATGATCACATTTTTCTTTTCAGCTCTTGAACAAATAGCTTTGTGTGATCAGTTAGGACTTGTAGTGGGTGCTATGATCAACTTTTAAAAAATAGATTTATTTTTGTTATTTTCCATTATTCAATTTGATTGATATTAAAGTATCAGTTCAAGTAATTATTCAGTTACTCTGTGTGTGTGCGCGCGTGCGTGCGCACGCGCACACATATTGATTCAGTTGTCCAGGAATCCAGAGAGGGTGTTGGAGCTGAAGATAAGGACAGTTGTGGGCTGTCATGTGGGTGCTGGAAACTGAACCCAGGTCCTCTGTAAAAGCAGCCAATGCTCTTAGCTGCTGAACCTCCTCTCCAGCTTCATATTTTCATTCTCACTTTGAAATAGTAGGCACTTTTAATTTTTATAAGAATTTACTTATTTTATTTTTATGAATTGTACTCTCACTTCCTTTTGGTTCTTAACCAAAAGATTTTTCTCCAACATTTCCTTCTACAATATTTCTAGTTTTAGGTTTATATTGGGAGATGAGCTCTTTTAAAGTTAAAGTTTGTTTATGGTCTAAGGAGCATGTCCTTTGCATTTGTTTGTTAAAATTGAGAAGACAATGCTAGGGCTCTTTTCCTGTGTTCCGGCTGGTGTTTTCTACTGTTTCTGCACATGTCTGTATTGGTCAGCAATCTCTCGAGACAGAACCAAAAGGAGATAGGCTAATAGATAAGTAGATGATAGATGTATAGATGGATGGAAGATGGATAGGTAACAAGTAGTCAAATAGAAGATGATAGAGGATGGATGGATAGATAGGTAGACAATAGACAGATGGGTGATAGACAATAGATAGAAGATAGACAGATAGACAGACAGAGGGTTCATAGAAGGACAGAAGATAGAGGACAAGTACACAGACACAAAGTACTTTCCTATAGCTTTGTTTAGAATCTTTACAGCCCTCCACAGAACTCAGGACTGTCCCTTTATGTAATACTGGATGGGTTGACGAGCATCAGGGAGAGGTGATGACCTTTTCCTCCCTAGAGACTAAAGATCAATTTCTCAGAAATGGAGTGTTGGGTTTCCTTCCACTTTGCTTTCTTGTAGGTTATAAGGCTTTCTCATCCTAACCCCTCACATGAATTTCCATAATAAATGAGTCAACACCCTCCCTGGTGTTGTTAGACACTGAGATAATATTTCCGATGGTTGAAGGAAGCTGGACACACTACACACAATTATTTCTAGGGTACTGACAACAGCACTCAGAAAAATGGACAATATTATCACAAAGATACCATTTTTTTCCTGGATAGTTTGTTCTGTTTCTTGTCATTTTGACACACGCAAGGATTATCTGGGAGGAGGGAAGCCAAATTGAGAATGCTTCCTCCAGATTTGCTTGTAAGCAAGTCTGTGGGGGCATTTTTAAATGAATAATTAATGTGGGAGGGCCCATCAGTGACAGACTTTAAGGCTTGAAGGTGAAATAAACTTCTCCCCATGTTGCTTCTGGTCAGTATTTTATCACAGCAATAGGAAGAAAACTATTGAAATTAAGATTAAGGAAGATGTCAGGCTTGGTGGTGCCCATTTTTAATCCTAGCACTCAGGAAGCAGAGACAGGTTGATCTCTGTGAGTTCAAGGCCAGCTGGTCTGCATAGCACATTCCAGGACAGCTGGAGTTACATGATGAGATCTGCTCCTCAACCCCACACCACCTCCAAAATAAGAAAGAAGGAAAGGAAAGGAAGAAAGAAAAATGAAAGATAGAGAAAGGAAAGAATGAAGAAGGAAGGAAGGAAGGAGAGAAGGAGGAAAAGAGGGAGAAAGGAAGCAAGCAAGCAAGCAAAGAACTGGGTCTTGCTCTCTATTATGAGAAAAGAAAATGGGGAGGCTTGGTAATTGAAAAAAAAAAAACCCACCCCTCCATTAACCATTCAGTTTGATGCATGCCTAATATTACCCTGTGATCCAAGGAGTAGAAAGTAAAGATTTAAAAGAGTAGAATGTTATCTCAGAGTTGTTTTGATTTGCATTTCCCTAGTAGTTAAGGATGTTGAGCAATCCCTTAAGTGCCTTTTGGCCATTTGAGATTCCTCTGTTGTGAATTCTCTGTTTAGCTCTGTACCCCATTTTTTAAATTGGATTATTTAGTATTTTGGTGCCTAGTTTCTTGAGTTCTTTGTATATTTTGGAGATAAGCCCTCTGTTAGATGTAGGGTTGGTGAAGATCTTTTCCCATTCTGTGGGCTGCTGTTTTGTCTTGTTGACTGTGTCCTTTGCCTTACAGAAGCATCTCAGTTTCAGGAAGTCACATTTATTAGTGGTCGATCTCAGTGTCTGTGCTACTAGTGTTATATTCAGGAAGTGGTTTCCTGTGTCAGTGAGTTCAAAGCTACTTTCTACTTTTTCTTCTATGAGGTTCAGTGTGGCTGGATTTATGTTGAGATCTTTGATCATTTGAGTTTTGTGCATGGAGATAGATATGGATCTATTTGCATTCTTCTACATGTTGACATTCGGTTATGCCATCACCATTTGCTGAAGATGCTTTCTTGTTTCCATTGTATAATTTTAGCTTCTTTGTCAAAAATCAAGTATTCATAGGTGTGTGGATTAATATCAGGGTCTTCAATTCGATTCCATTGGTCTACCTGTCTGTTTTTATGCCAATACCAAGCTGTCTTTGTTACTATAGCTCTATAGTAGAGTTTGAGGTCAAGGATGGTGATGCCTCCAGAAGTTCCTTTATTATACAAGATTGTCTTGGCTGTTCTGGGTTTTGTTTGTTTGTTTGTTTGTTTGTTTGTTTTTCCATATGAAATTGAGTATTGTTCTTTCAAGCTCTGTAAAGACTTGTGTTGGGATTTTTTTATGGGGATTGCATTGAATCTGTAGATTGCTTTTAGCAAGATTGCCATTTTTACTATGTTGATCCTACCAAGAAACATACTTTGTTGATTCCCCATGGGAGGTCTTGCCCTCTCTGGGGAGTAGATGGGAGTGGGATGAAGAGATGGGGCAGGGGGTGGAGAGAGAACTGGGATTGGTATATTGGTAAAATAAGATTGTTTAAAAAAATACAGAGTAGAAATCAAAAACTGGGTGTGGGGAGATAAAGAACACACAGCTAGAATGACTCAGGCAATCTCTCTGTGCATTAGTTAAGAGTAATTGTTACACTTGTGTGGCAGAAAGGCTGGCAGCTCAAGTGGTCCCACTCTGCTTGGATGGACTACAGAGAACTTGGGGATGGGCTTACATGGTCTTCCTCTTCCAAGACAAAATGGCCTGGAGGAATCCATCTTGTATGTCCCTGTCCCTTCTGTCCCTAGCCACTGAGGGCCTAAGACAAGGATCCCCTAAATTATCTGATCTCTTTTGGTAACAACCAATCTTCTGTAGTGGTCTGAATAAGAAGATTGAACCCCAAAGGCTCATACTGAATTCTTATTCATTAGGGAGTGGCACTACCTGGGAAAGATTAGGAGGTGTGGCCTGGTTGGATGACTTGTCACTAGGGTTGGCTGTGAGGTTTCAAAAACCAGGCCCAGTGCTGCTCTTTTCCTGCTGTCTGAGGATTTGGACATAGAACTTGTAGCCACATCTCCAGCAACATGTCTGCTTGTTTGCTACCATGTTCTGCATGATGATGGTGATGATGGACTAAACCTCTGAAACTGTAGGCAAGTCCAATTAAATTCTTTCTTTAATAAGAGTTGCAGTGGCCATGGTGTTTTTTCACAGCAACAGAACAGCGAGGAAGACACATTTTAACAAGAAAGGTCAGGGGAGGATTGGAATTCTTGGGGAATGTGTCTAAATGCATAGTCTTTGTGCCTTTGAGGAGATGCACACTGCTCTAGCCTGAGCATTGCTAGGGCAGACATCTGAGGTAACTGCTGAACCATTATATGAGACCCATGCTTTTGTCCAGTTAGCTATTTGCTTCATTACTGCAATCTCCGATTGCATCAAACCCAATTGTATCCTCAAAAAAGGGAGCTGATGACTCCAGGACAGTCATGTGACCTTAATGTTTCTATAGATTCCATAGGCATGCCCAAAGGAGTTCCTGATAACTGTAAGGTCAGGGACTAAATAATAGTTGGATTGGAATAAGTGCCAATGTTGTGGTTTATATACACTGCAACCAACAAAGATCTGTGAATTACACTAGGGACACTGTCAAGGGTGAGGCAGAACAGCTGAATGTCACCAGCACAATGGATAAGAGATGAACCCTAACCAGGGTTAGCAGAAAAGGTGCGGTTTGTGTGATGACAGGTGGCCAATTGGACTTTCATTTCTAATAACATGGATCCTGATGGCACCATTACAAAAGCTCTTCAGGAACTATGTTATTTAATGAGTTAGCTGAAAATTCCTGAATAAATGACCATTTTCTAATCTTTTGGAATATTTCTTTGGAAAAGGGGAAGGAGTACTGACCTCAGTCCTGACCTTCAGTGTTAGCTACTTTTCCATCATGGTAATGAAACACCATGATCAAGGAACTTATGGAAGGAAGGGTTTATGTGGGCTATGGTTCCAGAGAAATTAGTCTATCATGGTGGGGAAGCATGGCAAGCAGGAGCAAGAAGCCGAGGCATTTAAACCAGGAATAGAGGGGGGGGGGGACTTGGAGGCAGAACAAAGCATCTAGCATTTGCCACTTTCCTGCACCCTCTGGGAGAGAGGAGAGGATAGAGTCTTGAATCCATACCCACCAGGAGAGGAAGAGACCCCACCTGTACCCATTGGAAGAAGAGATGGGAAGACAACAGTATAAGAGCACATTCAACAACAGAAAGACTTTTATGACACCACCAGAGTCTAGGGATTCTATGCCTCAAGACCTAAACATTCCAATACAGATGAAGCAGAAGGGAATGACCTTAAAAAGAACTTCATGGAAATGATAGAGGCCCTCAAAGAGGATATGAGAAAATCCCTTAAAGAAATAGAAGAAAAACAAACAAACTAACAAACAAAAATATGCAAGAAATCAACAAATCTCTTAAAGAAAGCAAAGAATGTAGAGAGCTGCAAAGAGCCGCGCCTTAAAGATGGCGCTGGTTTCCACCTTCCACCTTCTCTCTGGTGTAAACAAGTCCTTATTTGGCTAAGGCTGAGGTCTAGGCTTGCTTCTGCGTATGTGGACTTATTTGCATTCACCATGTGGTGTGCCGGGGTTGGCTACCCCAAGGCCTTATAAGCTGTGGGCTGGCTTTCCCCGGGGTCAGAAGATTGTTCAAGGTTCCTGAATAAAGCTGCTTAAAGAAGAATCCAAGCGTTGCATCTTCCTTGCTGGTGGAGGCAGTCGGGACAAAGGAAAGCCAAGAAAACAACAACAATAACAACAACAACAATTGAACAGATGAAGGAAACAATTCAAACAGTTCAAGACCTGAAAACCAAAATAGAGACAATAAAGAAAACACAAACTGAGGGAATGCTGGAAATAGAAAAACTGGGTAAATGATCAGGAACTACAGATGCAAGCATAACCAACAGAATACAAGAGATCGAAGAAAGAATCTCAGACGCTGAAGATAAACTAGAGGAAATAGATTCATCGGCCAAAGAAAATCTTAAATCTGACAAATTCTTAACACAAAATATCCAGGAAATATGGTACACTGTGAAAAGACCAAACCTAAGAATAATAAGTGTAGAAGAAGGTGAAGAAGCCCAGCTCAAAGGTGCACAAAACATGTTCAACAAAATCATAGAAGAAAACTTTCTCAAGCTGAAGAATGGCATGCTTATGAAAGTACAAGAAGCATAACGAACAATACATATCCACAAATCCAGCCCTACAGAAAGTTCTGGAAGGAAAACTCCAACCCAAGGAAGTTAACTACACTTACAAAGACATGGACAATAGTTAATCCCACTTTACCAAAAGCCAGAAAAAGAGGAAAAATTCACACACAATACTGCCACCAAAAACAAATCCAAAACAAACAAGAATCAACAACCAATTGTCATTTATATTTCTCAGTATCAATGATCTTAACTCACCTATAAAAAGACACAGATTAACAGAATGGATATGAAGACAGAATCCATCCTTCTGCTGCGTACAAGAAACACACCTCAACTTCGAAGACAGATGTTACCTCAGAGTTAAGGGTTGGGAAATGATTTTCCAATCAAATAGCCCAAAGAAGCAAGCTGGTGTAGCTATCCCATTATCTAACAAATTAGACTTCAAACTAAAATTAATCAAAAAAGATGAAGAAGGTCATTTCATATTCATCACAGGAAAAATCCATCAAGATGAAGTCTTAATTCTGAACATCTATGCACCAAATACAAAGGCTTCCACATTTGCAAAAGAAACATTACTAAAACTCATATCACACATTAAACCCCACACACTTATAGTGGGAGACTTCAGCACCCCACTCTCACCACAGGACAAGACTACTAGACAGAAACTTAACAAAGAAACAAAGGAACTAACAGAAGTTATGACCCAATTGGGCTTAACAAACATCTATAGAACATTCCATCCAAACACAAAAGAATATACCTTCTTCTCAGAAACACATGAAACCTTCTCTAAAATTGACCACATATTCATCAATAAAGCAAACCTCAACAGATACAAAAAAAAAAAAAAAAAAAAAGGAATAACCCCCCTGTATCTTATTGGACCACCTTGCCTTTAAAATTAGAATTCAGTAACACAAATTGCAGAAACCCTACAAACTCATGGAAATTGAACAATGCTCAACTGTACCACTCCTGAGTAAAGGAAGAAATAAGGAAAGAAATTAAAGACTTCCTAGAATTCAGTGAAAATGAAGGCACAAACCTATGGAACACTCTAAAAGCAGTGCTAAGAGGAAAGTTCATAGCACTAAGTGCCCACATGAAGAAACTAGAGAATAGCCACACTAGCGAATTAATAGAACACCTGAAAGCTCTAGAACAAAAAGAAGTAAACTCACCCAGGAGGAGTAGACACCAGGAAATAATCAAATCGAGAGCTGAAACCAATAAAAAAGAAACAAATAAAATAATTCAAAGAATCAATGAAACAACAAGTTGGCTCTTTGCAAAAATCAACAAGATAGACAAAACTTTATCCAACCTAATCAAAAGGCAGAAAGAGAACTGATGGGAGATGTTATTCTGTATATATGCTTCTCATACTAATTAATAAAGTCCTGTTGGCCAATAGAAAACTAGATAGGCGGGGCTAGGAGACTAGGAGGAGGAAAGAGGAAGTAGAAGGAGGAGTCAAGATGTGAGCATGGAGGAAGCAGGACGCCAGCAGTGGCTCCCGGATAAGATGAGCCACGTGGAAATACTTAGATAAGTAGAAATGGGTTAATAATTAAGACAGAGCTAGCCCATAAACAATAATGGTAACTGGCCAACAGGATTGTATCAAATACAGAGTCTCAGAGTGTTATTTGGGGAACACGTGGCAGCAGGACCATGGCGGCAGGACCAGGAGGCCGGCGGGGGGTGGGGGGGAGGGGGACCTGCCGTAACAGAGAACATGCAAATTAACAAAATCAGACATAACAACAGACACTGAGGAAATCCAGAGAATGATCAGATCATACTTTGAAAACCTGTACTCCACAAAATTGGAAAATTTAAAGGAAATGGACAATTTTCTGAATAGATGTCACTTACCAAAATTAAATCAAGAACAGATAAGCAATTAAAGGAAATAGAAGCAATCATCAAAAGTCTCCCAACCAAAAAGCCCAGGGCTAGGTGGTATCAGTACAGAATTCTACCAGAAATTCAAAGAAGAGCTAATATCAACACTCCTTAAGTTGTTTCACACAATAGAAGCATAAGGACCATTGCCAAATTCTTTTTATGAGGCTACAATTACCTTGGTACCCAAACCACACAAAAAAGACTCAAGTAAGATAGAGAACTACATACCAATCTCCCTCATGAACATTGATGCAAAGATAATAAAATACTGGCAATCAAATCCAAGAACACATCAGAAAAATCATCCACCATGATCAAGTAGCCTTCATCCCAGAGATGCAGAGATGCATGGTTCAACATATGAAAAGCCATCAATGTAATCCACCACATTAAACAAACTGAAAAAGAAAAATCATACGATCATCTCACTAGATGCTAAAAAAGCCTTTGACAAAATTCAACACCCATTCATGTAAAGGTCTTGGAGAGATCAGGGATAACAGGAACACACCTAAACATAATAAAGACAATATACAGCAAATCTACAGCCAACATCAAACTAAATGGAGAGAAACTCAGTGTGATTCCTCTAAAATCAGGAACAAGACAAGGTTGTCCACTCTTTCCATATCTCTTCAAAATTGTACTTGAAGTTCTTGCTAGAGCAATAAGACAACAAAAGGAGATCAAGGGAATACAAATTGGAAAGGAAGAAGTCAAACTATCATTATTTGCAGATGATATGATAGTTTATATAAGTGACCTGAAAAACCCTTCCAGGGAACTTCTACAGCTGGTAAACACCCTCAGCAAAGTGGCAGGATACAAGATTAATTAAAAAAAAATCAGTAGCCCTACTATATATATATATATATATATATATATATATATATATACATATATATATATATATATATATATATATATATATATACAATAAAGGGGCTGAGAAAGAAATCAGAGAAACATCACCATTTACAATAGCCACAAACAACATAAAATGCCTTGGGGTAACTCTCACCAAACAGGTGAAAGACCTGTATGACAAAAACTTTGAGTCATTAAAGAAAGAAATTAAAGAAGATGCCAGAAAATGGAAAGCTCTATCATGCTCTTGGAGAGGTAGGATAAACATAGTAAAAGTAGCAATCTTGCCAAAAGCAATCTACAGATTTAATGCAATCCCCATCAAAATCCCAGCACAATTCTTCACAGACATTGAAAGAACAATACTCAACTTTATATGGAAAAACAAAAAAACTAGAATAGCCAAAACAAGCCTGTACAATAAAGGAACTTCTGGAGACATCCCCATCCCTGACTTCAAGCTCTACTATAGAGCTATAGTAATGAAAACAGCTTGCTATTGGCATAAAAACAGACAGGTAGACCAATGGAATCGAATTGAAGACCCTGATAATAACCCACACACCTATGAACACCTGACTTTTGACAAAGCTAAAACTACACAATGGAATAAAGAAAGCGTCTTTAACAAATGATGCTGGCATAACTGGATGCGGATATGTAGAAGATTGCAGATAGCTCCATATCTACCTCCATGCACAAAACTTAAGTCCAAATGGATCAAAGACCTCAACATAAATCCAGCCACATAGAACCTCTTAGAAGAGAAAGTGGGAGGTACCCTTGAACAAATTGGTACGGGAGACCGCTTCCTGAACATAACACTAATAGCACAGACACTGAGATCGACAATTAATAAATGGGGCCTCCTAAAACTTAGAAGCTTCTGTAAGGCAAAAGACACAGTCAACAAGACAAAATGGCAGCCCACAAAGTGGGAAAAGATCTTCACCAACCCCACCTCTAACAGAGGGCTTATCTCCAAAATATACAAGGAACTGAAGAAGCTAGTTACCAAAACACCAAATAATTCAATTAAAAATTGGGTACAGAACTAAGAGAATTTTTAATAGAGGAATCTTTAGGCTAAAAGACACTTAAGAAATTGCTCAACATCCTTAGCCATCATGGAAATGCAAATTAAAACAACTCTGAGAAACCATCTTACACCCCTCAGAATGGTTAAAATGAAAAACACCAACAACAGTTTATGCTGGAGAGGATGTGGAGAAAGGGGAATGCTCCTCCATTGCTAGTGGGTGTGCAAACTTGTGCAGCCACTTTGGAAATCAGTATGGCAGTACCTCTGAAAAATGGGAACCAGTCTACCTTAAGATCCAGCAATTCCACTCTTAGGCATATAACCAAAGGATGTACATTCACACAACAAGGACATCTTGTTCAGCTATGTTCATAGTAGCATTATTTGTAATAGCCAGATCCTGGAAGCAACCTAGATGTCCCTCAACTGAAGAATGGATACAGAAAATGTGGTACATTTACACAATGGAGTGCTACTCAGCAAAATCAACCAACCAACAAACAAAATACTGATGGAATCTTGAAAATCACAGGCAAATGGGTAGAACTAGAAGAAACTGTCCTAAGTGAGTTAACCCAGTCATAGAAAGACAAAACATGGTATGTGCTCACTCATATATGGATATTAGACATAGAGCAAAGGTTTCAGACTACAATCCATACTTCCAGAGAAGCTAGGAAACAAGGAGGAATGTAAGAGAGACATACATGGTCCCCTAGTGAAGGGGAAAGGGACAAGAGCCACTGAACAAATTGGAAGCATGGGAGAGGGGGGAGGGAGGTAGGAAGATGAGGAGGGGAGAAGAAGAGGGGGGAGGAGAACATGAGGGACCAGGAAGATTGAATGGGAATATGAATAGAGGAGAACAAGAAAACAGACACATCAATAGAGGGAGATAGGTTTACAGAGAAATCTGGTACTAGGGAATTGTACAGAGATCCACATGGATGACCCCAACTAGGAATCTAAGCAATAGTGGAGAGGCTACCTTAAATGCCCTTCCCCTATAATGAGAATGATGCCTACCTTAAATGCCATCCTAGAGCCTTCATCCAGTAACTGATGGAAGCAGAAGCAGAGATCCACAACTAAGCACTGTGCCAAACTCCTGGAATCCAGTTGTAGAGAGTAAAGGGGTCAAGTCCATTCTGGGAAAACCCACAGAAACAGCTGGTCTAAGCAAATGGGAACTCATGGACCCCAATCTGAATCTGGGGAACCAACATAGGACCAAACCAGGCCCCCTGAACGTGGGTGTCAGCTTGGAGTCCTGGGCAGTCTATGGGGCCTCTGGCAGTGGAACCAGGATGTATCCCCAGTGCAGGAACTGATTTGGGGAGCCCATTCTCCATGGAGGAATACTCTCTTAGCCTAGAGACATGGGGGAGGGCCTAGGCCCTACCCCAAATGACAGTTTTTGGTGATTCCTCATTGATGGCCTCACTCTCCCTGGGGAGTGGATGGGGGTTGGGTTGGGGGGTCGGTTGGGGGCATGGGAGGATGGGAGGGAGAGGGAACTGGGATTGATATGTAAAGTAAGATTGTTTCTAATTTAAATAAAATTTATTAATAAAAAAGAGGGGAAAGTGTGGGAGTGTAAATAAATTGTACTCTTTTCTATCAAAGGGTTAAATGAACTTAAGAAAGTTCATCTTTAAAGAAACCTGTAAAGATACCCTGTGTCTCACAAAACTCCTCTCCCAGTCAGCGTTTTCCTAAGATCAAAGTGTGTGCTTAAGTTGCATCAGAGTGTGGTACAAGATCCCTTTGTATTAGCCATAAAAACCCAGTGGGATTCTAAAAACAAACAACAACAAAAGCCCCCAAAACCATGGAGAGGGTTAGAGAAATGGCTCCAAGTTCAGAACACTTGCTGTTCCTGCAAAGAAATGGAGTTTGGTTTCCAGCATCGGGTGGTTCTCAACTGTCTGTAACTCTGCTCCAGGGCATCTGATGCCCTCTCTGGCCTTCATGGGCACTCACACATGTAGCATACATATTGTCTCATACACATAAATAAGAATAAAAATAAATCTTAAAAAAAGAAGAAACCAGTGGATCCTCTCTGGAGGCAATGGTTGCTTGCTGAATTTAGAGGGGCTACATTACCTATCTGCAGAAGTAAAACTTTTTGCCTTTGAAGTATTTTGGATTGTGTGCCATCTTCTCGAGGCCCCATGCCCCTTTCTAACAAGGGCAGAAGTGTCCCTCATTCTTTTGGTTAAATTGTACTATTTTGGTGGTCTATGGGCCTGGGCCATACCCTGCATAAGCGCTTTCCAAGATTTCCCCCTTGGGAGAGATAGGGATCTTCCTGCCTCAGCCTCCTGAATGCTAGGATTAAGGAACTGGGCTACCATGTCTAGTCCAACTATGAGTTTCAATGCTATAATTCCAGGTCCTGCTCTATCTTCCTTCTGTGGGTTCTCAGCTACCCTCATCAGGTGCTGCCTACCTGACAGCCCTCTGCTTGAAAATGCCCTGCCCTTGTGCTGCAGTGCAGAGACAGATGTGGGCCACCTCCTCCCATCAGTCCAAGGTTGAGCAGCAACTGCAAGGCTGTACTTATAGAGATCTGCCCGCAGGTCCCCCACCTGGAGCTTCCTGAAAAGGATGTATCAAAGTCAGTGCTAGGATGCTTCTCAGCTCCACAGCCAGCACCAGCTGTCTTAGCCCCCCCCCCTTCAAAGTAGGGCCTAGGATGGAAATCTAACTATGGGTTTTGTTGGTGGGATCAATGATCCCAGGAGACGGGAAGGACCTATAAGAGAAGGAGGATTTGTCAGGTGCACAGGACATACAGACTAGGACATAGACTATCCCACAGGTGGTCCTGCTTGCAACCGAGGGGCTGACCTGGCCAGCATAGCATCTTATTTGCCTAGAACAAGATGCTACAAAGGGCAGTGTGGTCAGTTAGCAGCCAACCCAGAGCTGGGTCTAGACACCTGGCATGACTAGGGCACAGGTGGCACCCATGAAGGCAGAGAACTCTGGAGACTCTTAGCACTGTGTACCCCTTGGGTGTGAAAATCCTTGAGTTTCCAAGGCCTGTATCCCGGGAAGAGACTCTGGGGCCCTTGGCCATGCTAGGAAGCTCTTCTGGCTCCTCCCTCCTAGGCTGTGAATTAGGACACTGGCTCAGCAGGGCTCCACTCCCCTGGCCATGGCAGTTAGGTTCAGGTGGAGCATCTTCACACCCACAGCCTTCTAGTCCAAGTTGGCAGGCTCCAGGCACACTTGCTGCCTGGGGTGGTGTCTGTCTGAACCTGCAGGCCTGGGTGGACATGGCTGAGAGCGTGCGCCTGGGCGGCTGTGAGGATGTTGCTGCCTGCAGGCACCCACTGCAGGAGTGGCTGGGTGTTGCTGAATCTTGTGGGTGTGGCTGTGGGTATGGGAACCTGAGTGTGGCTAAGAGGGCTGGGCACGTGTCTCCATGCTTGTACATGCCTCTGTGTGGCTGCATGAGGCAATGCATACTTGCGTGTGACTGTGTATGACTATATTTGTCTGCGTGTGGCCATGTGTACCTGTTCATGGCTGTATGCACTTGGCACTGAGTTCCTGCCCCCAGGTTAGGAAATGTCTGCCTCTTTCTCCCTTTGGTAGCAGTGGGTGACAGGCTACACAGTAAGCACTCACGTGTCTATGTCCAAGTCCTTGTTGGTCAGCAAGTAGCAGCAATTTGGAGAAAAGAAAGGGAAGGGAGGCCCCGCTCAAGATCCTAGGGAACCTTGTAGCCCATGCTGGCCACCCCACCAGAACCCCTCCTGCTTTGGACTGCCCATTCTAGGTCTCATGAAAAGGATCCACAGTAGTCTGTGCTGCTTTCTGGCTCAGGGTGGCATCCCTGATTGAGGCTCTCTGTCTGACTCGGGGTTTTACCTGTGAGTAGGATACCAGTGGGCTTCCACCCTGAACATTTCCTAAACTCAGCATGTTCCCCTCCAGGGGCCAGCCAGATAACTGTTTGTCTGTCCATTGCTACTCTCTGCTCCACTGATATTTACTAGGCATTTGCTATGTGACTGGGACACAGTTCTCAGCCAGGGATGAATTTGGTCACTGTGGAGCTTATAGTCCAAGAGGGCATCAAACACAGGACCTGCAACCTCAAACTGATCCAAGGCCCAGCATTTTTCTGCCTGCTGCTAAGCAGTGTGTGTGTGTGTGTGTGTGTGTGTGTGTGTGTGTGTAGGAGACTGGTATGGAGTGCAGATCCAGAGTCTGCTGGGACATCGCTGGGAATAGCATCCCAGGGAGTGTTGAGGGAGGAGTTATAGCAAGGGTCAGATAGGATTAACTCAGGCTGGAGTGTGACTAGTGCAAGAACCCCGAGGCTGATCGGTACCAGATCCTTCAGAGACAGAGGGACTGGGTTTGGCTGTAACCCCTCAGAGCTGGGATGTAATCCTAGCCAGGAGATTTTTTCTGTCTTTACTCAAGGCTTGTGGGGTCTCCAAGTATGGAGGAGGTGTACGTGGACAGAAATGTTTGCTGAAATCACTTGAACTTGAATTTCTAAGAGGATGGAGAGAGTCCAAACCTATGTTCATAGCTCTCTTCATGGTGAACTTGGGCTGTAGTCCTCAGGGAGCGGCTGGTGGCAAGCATATGGGAGGTAGCAGGGGACAGCTGGAAAACCATAGTGCCACCCTAAACTCTGGCATCTCCAGTGAGGAAGGACCAGGTTGGGTCCACAGTTGGGGAATCTGGTCTCTGGGGTCAGGGCTCTGGAGATTCAGAGGGAACCATAGCAGGAAGTTGTGGCCAGGATCTCTGTGAAGCAGGTGATGACACATCTTCTCAGGGACCTGGGGAGGCACAGCTGGAGAAGGGGAAATGGGGAGAGGAGGAGATAAGTGACCTCAATGGCTGGGCCAGTTACAAGACCATAGCAGGGCCACTCTAGAAGTGTTGGAGGTATGGTTAGTTGTTTGGCACCATGGTGAAGTAGCAGCGATGCTAGGGTTGGGGCAGGGTGACTGACTCTAAGCTTTCAAGATGTTTAGGGCAAAAGAGGGTACTTGGTCCATGTGTGGTACCTAAGGTGGTTGAGTACAGAAACAGTTGAGCTTCAGAAAGAATAGGAACCCTTGATGCCATTGCTGAGCTAGGCAACCAGTGTGTAGGAACCCCCAGGGTCATTGCTTGAGCAAAGAAACCAGTATGTGTGTACCTCCTACACCATTCCAGATCCTAGGCAGCCATTGTGTGGGTGGGGACCTTCAATACCATTGCTAAGCTAAGCAGCCAGTATATGGGACTATCGATGCCTTTGCTGAGCTAGGCAGCCAGTGTTTGGGGTCCTTTGGTGCTTATTGCTAAGCTAAGCAGTTAGTCACAGCCAAGGTCACAGCCAGATACAACTTGGGGTCTGCGCCTCAGCCCCCATCCACAGCTTCCATCCATCTAAGTGGATGTTTTAAATTAAAGGACATTCCCACCACATATGATTGGTTCTTTTTAAAAAGTGCACGGCCCACTGGTAGGCAGTTAGTGCATACAGGGTACACGGTCATCTGCCTCTAGAACATGCTCATCCCAGAAGGAACTTGCCTACTATTCTCCTTTATTCCTTCACCTGACCTTCAACCTCCTGGTGACCCCTGATCTTTTTCTTGCCTATTTGGCATGAAATGCTAGTGACAGTGTGTGGTCTTTTGCACCAGCTGTTTTCACTGAGCTGTGTATCAGAGGCTCAGCCTAGTCTTCCTGAGTTTTTGAGTCATAGTCTCACTGTATAGTCCAGACTGTCCTCAGAGTTGTAGCACTCTCTTGACTTAACCACCACCCCGCTCAGCTCATGGAGCTTCGGCCTTTGCTGGGCTGAGTAATATTCTAAAATGTGGCTCCACCTCCCACTGGTTAAGAGAGCTTTTCTCTTCTGGATCCTCTGTGTAATGCTGTTATGAACACTGAAGCAAGTGCAGGAGGCTCTCTGAGACCCTGATTTTGCTTCCTGTGTCTGCATCCAGAGTGGACATATGGTAACCCTGTACTGCCCACTATGGCAACTGCATGATCTTGAGTTCCCACTACTGTGTGTGAGGTCTTCTTGCCAGAATTTTATTTTACTTTATGTATATGAATGTTTTCTCTGCATGTGTTTATGTGCACCACAAGCATGCCTATTGCCTATGGAGACCAGAAGAAGGTGCTGGATCCCTGGAACTTTAGTTAACAGATGGCTGTGAGCTACCATGAGGCACAGGAAATGCAGGTCCTCTGGAAAAGCAGCCAGCTCTCTAACCCACTGGCCATCTCTTTAGCCCCTTCCACTGACTATGTGTATGACCACACATCTACTGCTGTCCTTTGGGTTGGGGAGCAGAGCAAGTGGCTGGGCTGAGTTAGAGCATCTTCAACTGCGCCAGGCTTATACAGACTGGCAACCTGCTTTGGGGAACAGAGGCACTAGACAAGGATCACTGTCCCCTGTTTTTAGAACAGAGAAAAAAATCCCCATGTTCATGTGACCACCTGTGGGCCCCCAGCATAGGACAGCAGCACCCTGGGAGATGGGGGCTGCTGTACCCAGACCATGACCCCTCTTCTGGTTCCCCATCCTGGCCTCAGAGAGGGCCGTCTTCCCCGGTTTAACCATTAACAGGCAGGCCTACCACTGGGTTGCAGACAATGGCCTGTTTGTTGGGAGGCCCAAGGACTTGTAGGGCCCTGGCACAGGCATCAAAGCTCCATGATTAAGTCTATTAGGGACAGGATTTGTGCAAACAGAGACAGGTGCAGGGGCCAGGACAGCTGCTGGGCCACAAACCGCCCTGGCTTGGCTGGGCCTTCCCCATCAGTGGCCTGCCCATTGAAGATGGCCAAGATCAGTCATTCACCTAAGCACAGAGGGTGTGAGGACTGGGTGTCCAAAGCTGGGGGCCTGCCTACTCACCTCCATTCACATGGTCTGCCTGGAGCATGACTGGTATGGAGAGCTGGTCCTGGGAAGTGCAGGGGACAGTGCACACGATGGCCATCCTGCAGGCCAGCTTTGCTTAGGAGGAATTGTTTGGGGGGGGGGGGAAACTGGAGACTCAGTCAACAAGGGGTTCCTTCATGAAGCCCCTTGCGTAGACATCCTGGTCCTAGCCCCAGGAGGTTTGCAGGTACCTCACCCTGCAGTCCTGGGGACTGCTGAGCCCTCAGCCCTGCACCAAAGTCAGATGTTAGGGGGAGGAAAAGACCTAGTGGCCCTGTGATCAGGACCAACAGTGCAGTGACCATTCTCTTACCGACATCACTGCCCTGGGGCCTTGATCCTGGAGTCATAGGGAACACCAAGAACCATTAGTGAGTGTCATTTCTTTGTTTCCTAGATGTGTGTGGAGAATGGGCGGCTACTCTGACAAGTACACAGCCTGGTCCAGTCCATCTGGAGAAGCCTCAGGCAGTCTGGTACCTGGCAGCTCTCGGGGGCCTTTATGTGACAGGTGGATTTGGGGCTATGTGCAAATGCATGGTGATGGGCCTGAGCAGACAGATGAACCAGGAATTCTCATCCCAGACCAGCCCATGTGGGCAGGGCTGGGTTCAGCATTCAGTTCTGAATGAAAGTAAGGTGCAGCTACACTACTTTTATGCCCTAAACTCAGAGATGATGTCATCATGTCTGCTGCAACCTATTGGCTAGGAGGCAGCAATAAATTCGTCTGCCTTCAGAGTCTGGATGTTGGTGGGGTCCTTGGAGCTAGATGTACAGCAGATGTGGAAAGTACCTGCAGTGAGGTGGCCCACCAGCTGATATGGAAGGCCACAGCTGGAAGGGAGTGGGCTGGGTGGATCAGGCATGCTCGCCAGAAACCAGGGACCAGAATGTAACTCCTTATCCTCAGCAGGTAGCAACTGCTCTCCAGCTGTCCAGGCAGACACTAAATGCTAAGGTCTGCAGAGGCATCAGTCTGGGGCAGGGGGGCAAGGTCAGTACCCCTCCCCCAGCATACATTACTTACTCCTTGGGTCCAGGAGATATCACATGGAGCCTCACCCCCATCCCATGCCAGCTCTGATGAAGTCTTAGAAATGGTATAGAATGGAGGCACAGGGTTGTCCTTGTCATGTGGGAACTCTGAGAAGGTGTTGTGGGCTTGGGCTCCTTCCACAGGCCTGATCTGGTCAATGTGGCCTTGGAAAGGAGTGAGCACTTGGTCCCTGGGGTGCAGAGCTAAAGACTGCCTTGAACAGGACTGGTGTGGCTTGGGTTTGATTCCTGACATCAGAGGCTGGCCTTTGAGGGGAAGGATTAGAGTGGAGGCAGAAAGCCTGGAGTTCCAGAGGGAGAGAAAGAGCCTGTAGCCAGTAATCTAGGGCTGAGTGTTTTCTCCTAACTCCTTCTTGCCTTGCCTGGTAAGGCTATGCTCACACTAAGCCATGGCCAGGCCTTAGCTCTCACAAGCTACAAGGGTTGCGTAGTGAGGGGCTTGCGCCTGGGGCCAAGGGGTCCCCAGGCTCCCCCTCTCCTGAGTGGGGTCTGCCTCTAGCCTCTCCCTCTGCTCTGACAGGAGAATCTTGCTGCTCCAGCAGCTATTCCAGACCTGTTCAGTTCCCTACCCCTCCTCAGTCCCACAAGCCATGTGTGCCTCAACCCTGTCTCCCAGCTCAAATGTCCAGCCCTGCCTGCTTCTCTCCCTTTGGAACCCAGTAGAGCCTTGTCCTTGGGGCCTAGCCAAGGCCACCTTTTCTGACTCGACATCATTTTAGCATACCTTGCCTGTATTCCATGCCCTGGTGATACCCTGTCATTTTCTTTCCTGCTTGCCCCCAATCCTCCAGGTCTCCAAGCCCTGCTGTTCCCTCTCCTCTCTGTGGCTGCTCTGCTTCTGGTGGCCTTGGCTCTGCCTCAGGCTGCTTATGACCTATAGGTGGTCTCCCTGCCCTCTCACTCCTCACTCCTCTCTGCTGCCTGTGGGCAATGGCTGACCTGCAGTGAGAAGAGACGAGGTCAGAAGGGGCTCCTGCTCCCATCTGGGGACAAGCAGAGACATGAAGCCACCGATGGCCTTCATGTCACCCACAGGGTAGCCCGGGATGGGTTATTTCTGGAATGTGGGCCTGAATAGCTGCCAGTGCCCTAGCATCCATGTAGGCAGGGGTGGGGGTGACCCCATTTTCTGCTTAGTAACCAGCTGGCTGAAGGGAAGGCACTGCAGGCAGAGCTAAGCCACCACAGGGCTGCTTGAAAAGTGGTCGGGACTGGGCCCACTGGGCTTATGGGTGCCTGTACCCTCTGGGTTGGACTTTATTATCTCCAAGCATCCCCTCCCAGCATTCCCATTTGAAGGGCTGTCCCCAGATCTTTCTGGACGCCAGGCTGTGTCTCAGTCAGGTTTCCATCCCTGAGCCTATGCGGGTTCCTGAGAGGATCGTGTGCCTCCTCAGGCTAGCCACTGACTGCAAGGCAGGTTGGGGCCCATAATCTACACTGAGAGAAGCTGCAGGCTGAGAGCCACTACTGGCATCTGGAGCCCTGGTGTCCCCGACCTATTTCCTCTGTGGATGAGAGCCAGGCTGGAGCATGTGTGGGTCTCTTCCCCCTCAAGTCCAGAGGCTCCCCTCTGACCTGTTTCTTGGCCTTCCTCCCTACCCCCTCAGCCACAAACACACTCACTGCTGCCTCGGGGTCTTTGCACGTGTCCCTGTGCAGGGAGACACCTGGTGTAGACTGATCCCAAGAAGAGTATCCTTAGGGTGGGGAGGCTGAGGGGCTGGAAGTCTTGGGGGACTGGAAGCTTGAGGGTCGTGGAGGTATGGGTACTAAGGGAAGAGCCTGAAAGCAGGAGGGAGGTTAAGAAGCAGGCTGGTAGGAAGAGAGGCTGGGATGTAGGAGGTTGGGAGCTAACGCAGAAGACAGAGCAGCTAGCAGGGTGTGGGCTTCTCCATGAGTCACTGGCCCCTGAGGACAGCCGGGTCAGGTGCAGTACCGCCCTAGACGCCAATTAGTGATTCCTCACTCTCTGCCCTGGAAAAGCAGAAAGCAGGCAGCCAGAGGGTTCCTGCCCCTGGCTACAACATCCAACCTGGCCTTGTTCCTGGTGGGAGTAAGGGGGTAATCTTTTGCTTTCAGAGTTATAGGAAGGCCCCACATCTGGACCCCTGGCCCTCAGGCCTAGCTATTGCATGGAATCATCTGGACGGCCTGCAGCTAGAGTCCACTCCAATGGCTATTCCATCAGATATCCTAGGAATGAGCTTGGAGGAGGTGGACCTTCTGGGCCAGGGTATAACTGAAGCCAGAGTGTCTGCTGGGCTGGGCAGGTGTGGGGCACCACCTGGTCCTTCTCCGTTTGACCCTGTGAATGTTACTAGACCCCTGACCTCAAGCTCTAGAGTGGAATGAGACAGCTCCTGCCTAGGGCTGTGGAGAGAAGGCAACTCTATAATGGGTCAGCTCCTAGACTGGCCCACAGTAAAGCCCTATCAGGGGGGTCCCCTAGGATGCTTCATAGGAGCCCCTGTGCTGTTAGGGGTGAGGGTACCTGGACCTCATACCTTGGGAGCCCCATCTCACGCTAATCAGAGGAGGACATTTCAGGCAGCTAATGCTAGGATATGGCCTTGGATTGGTGAAAGTAAAACTAAGATCCTCTGCAAGTCAGTCCATTTCTGCTCTGCTCCTCCAGGCCTGGCCGGAGACCCTTGTGGGCAATGATACCCTGAAGAAGAGGCCTAGAGGAGATGAGCTGGGTGGCAATGGTCATCTCCAGGGATCTAAGAGTTGACTCAGTCCTAACTGGTGGTCTTGAGGTAAGGCTGGCCTGGCCCTAGGAGGCCCCACTGTCCTATTTTCTGTGCTCTATTATTCCCATAGGGAAGCCATCTCCAGGAGTTCCTAAGAAACTCAAGGGTGCAGCCTCAGGCTGGAGACTTAGGCATTGTGGGGGCCTCTACTGGCCTCATGGGTGGGGTTGGCCCTGTGGGGGCCTCTGCAGGCCTAATGGGTGGAGTTGGCCCCCTGGGCCCATCCTGGCCGCTCCCTCTGGGTCAGAGTTCTGGGCATCCCCATGCTTGTCTGGGCTACCCGCCACTTGGGGTGGGGCCCTTTAATGTCCCCGACTCTTCAGGTGTGGCCCTGCGGCTTTCTTGGTTCTTTGAAGCTGCCACTAGCCTTTGGTTCATTCATAGCTGACAAGAGCTGGCATCCACCCTAGAATATACTGGGTGGTTTGGGCAGTTGACAGCCCCCTGTGGGCCCAGCCATTTCAGAGGCCTACTTGCCCCGAGCCTCAGGACCAGTTCCACATCTACAGACAAATGTCCCTTGTCCCCCTCCCCTAAAACTCGGATGACTTTGTCCATGCTAAGCCTACAGCCTGTGAGTGTGCAGTGATGTCGATTGGGGGACCAGAGGGCACAGTGGGGCTGTTTCTGATGCTGCAATACTGCCGGCAGTATATCACAGGTGAGCTCTCATGAGTCTCACTGACTGACCTGGGCTCTTAGGCGAAGAAGCAGACTTGCAGACATTCAGCACCAGAGCCTCTGCGAGTGAAGCCATCCAGGCCAAGGGTGGGGAGAGACAAATGGGGATTAGGAGGCTGTCTCCATCACAGGCTGCTCCATGCCCCTCAAGGGTGTAGGCCAGGCCCGAGAAGGCCCCTAATCAGAGCACAGCCTGTCACCCCACCCGCTTTGACTGAGATGGAGAGATGGCCATAAACTCTCGGTTCCCCTGAACAGAGAGGGATAAAAGCTTATGCCAATAAAATTATTGCCAATCAAAGCTGACTTATCTCTTCTTTTTGCTATAAAATACAGAATCAAAAAGGCAGGTGGTGTCTTTATGGTTTAGGACTTCCGGCCTAAACCGGTAGATGGCCCCACCAGCCCACTACCCACACAGCAGTAGAGACTGAGGCTCCAGAGTGGGGAGCCTGGAGGTGATTTGTCCAAGGCCACTCACTGGCCATGGCTCTGATGTCCTTCTGGGGATTGAACAGGATAAGAGCCTTATGAGACAGAGTATGACAACAGGCTCTGTGCTGATGGCCTGAGAACTGTCCCCGGTAGAGAGAGCACTGTGGAGCTCTACTGGCCTGGAACAAGGCCCTCTCGACTCTGTAGAAGACCCCTCTGTCCATGTCCCTGGACTCTTTGACCCTTCTGGAACATGGGTCCAGAGGAGACTAGGCCTTGGTTCTGTGGCCACGCCTACCTCTGTGTAGGCTCCACCAGGCGGACTGGGCGTTCCTCCCCCTAGCCAGACTCTTTCCCTCTTTCCCTTTCTCAGGCTCCAGCAGGCAACCATTGCTTGTGAATGGAAAGGATTTAGTTTCTGGCCACTCCTGAAGGCCTGGAGTCCACACCAGGGGTACTTGCCCATGGGTACGGGAGCTTGTACATGTGGGCATCCTTATCTGTTGATCCCTGTCCCCTGTACATGTGAGAGCCATGAGCAAACATGTGAGGCTCAGACCTTTAAGTAGGGTTCCAACTGGGTGCCCCTCCAAAAATGTCCAGGTAACCCTGAGTATAGACACATGCAGGTAGTAGTCCATGCTTTTATGAATACTTTCCTTCCTCTCTATCCCATACCTGTGCTTGCTATGTGAGCAAAGCTGACTGCTTCCCTTTCAAAAAGATGGAGTTTCATACAGAGGGCTGTGGGTGAAGTTTTCATCCCTGTCACTGGATGCCCTGGCCCTAGGAGCTTTACCAGCACCTCTCATCTCCTGTATCCCTCATCCCCTTACCTCTGACAGTGGGATATGTGACTAGTATAGACCAGGTACTAGGGAATGGCATGGTCCAGAATTGTGGGAAGACTTTCCTGCCTCAAAGTGACCAACAGCAGGGGTCAGGGGACCTTTTATTTCATAGAACTTTCCTAGAATGGCGTAGAAGATGGGGCATGGAAGTAGAGATACAGCTTCATGGATACACTGTGAAGGTATGTGCCTCCAAATGTCTACTTCTCCACTCACTAATCTGTCCATCCACTCACCCTTGAATCCACCCATTCCTCTGTCTTTCCACTCATCAACCTATTCCCCATCCATCTATCCTCCTACCCATTCAGCACCTATATACCCATTCTCTCACCTATTTATCAGCCTACCTACCAATCCCTATCCATATATTCACCTACCTATCTACCTACTTATCCCTCCATCCATCCACCCACCCACTCACCCATCCATCTACTCACCTACCTACTCATCCTTCCATCCCCAGCCACACATCCTGTCTATTCACTCATCTCCCCAGTGATCCATCCATCCCAGCCTTCCATATACCATCCATCCATCCATCCATCCATCCATCCATCCATCCATCCATCTGTCATTTCTCCTTTTCTTCTCTTTCTCCATCAGTTCTCCCATGTTTGCAGCATCTATCTAGACACATGTCTCTGATCCCTTCACTTCCTTAGCCACTCAGCCTCACTATTTACTGAGTGAGGCCATAATGTTCTTATCAGCTTTGATACTTGGGTTCTGGTCCACAGACTTTGCAGCCTGTGAGTGGCATATTACAGAGATGCTTTCAGGAGCTCTCTGCTCTTAATGTGAAAACACTCTAAGGTCATTCATCCAGCTTCTTTGAAAATACTTAATTTCTATCTTTCTGGAGCACTAACTTTGAGGAGCTCACATTTGTGCTATATTTTGTGCTCTCCATGGTGCGCTGTATGTATGTGCATGAGTATCTGACAAAGGAAGAGGGGACAGGCAATTAATGTTGAGGACAGGGAGAGAGGGTCTGGTCATCCTCTGGGGCAGGATGCAGACAGCCCAGACTTGGGGCTCCTTCTCCAACTGTATGTGTTCTGCCTAGTGTAAGCCTCTGCTCTCTACAGCTGTACAGGGGGATACCTACTCTGCGGGAACAGTGTGGGGATGCAAAAGGCTGTGGCAGGGCAGCAGGCTTGAGGATGTCACTGAGGGGACCTTGAAGACTAGGTTATGCGTGGGTCTGAGGTCCTAGAGGGTTGCTGCCCTTGCTAGAGGACATGGCAGGCAGTACCTTCTCTGGGGGTATGCAAAGAAGAGGCCACAGCAGAAGGTAGCCATCCCAGAACTAAGAGAAATGGAGTAAGTTAATGAAACCCTGGCAGGGAAAAGAGTGTGTGTGTGTGTGTGTGTGTGTGTGTGTGTGTGTGTGTGTGTGTGTGTGTGTGTGTGTGTGACTGAGTGTGTGTTACTGAGTGTGTGTGAGTGTGTGAGTGTGTGTGTGAGTGTGTGTGTTTGTGTGTGAGTGTGTATGTGAGAGTGTGTGAGTGTGAGTGTGTGTGAGTGTGTGACTGAGTGTGTGTGAGAGTGTGAGTGGGTGTGAGTGTGTGTGTGAGTGGGTGTGTGTGAGTGTGTATGAGTGTGTGTGTGAGGGTGTGTGAGTGTGTGTGTGTGTTCTGCACCCAAAGGCAAGCAGGACAGGTGCTTCATCCCCAGAGGCAACTGCAGGGGCAAGCTGAGTCATGACTGTTGTCCAATGTTTCCCCCCTTCCACAGTCTGCATCTTCCCTGCCCCATCTCATTTCTTATCTTCTCCCTGTCCTCATACTTTGCACAGATAGTGTGCTCTCTCACCTCCACACCTGTTTTCCCATCTCCATGGTTCTGGCAGCACGGGGGTGGGGGTGAGGGTTTTGGGGACTTGCTCTTTCTAAACACAATGATCACTGCATTGCCTATCCTTGCTCCTTATCAGGTGCTGGGGCCAATCATGGGCCAGAATGAGGAGCTAGGAAGGATCTCCCTGCCTTGTGTATCGCCCGAAGGACTCCAGAGCCTGCTTAGCTCAGTAGAGGACGCTGCTGTTAAAAACAAAGCTATTGGGGTGAGGGAGATCCTAACACATCTTCAAGGCTCCAAGATCATATTGGCTGGGCAACCCAGGAGTGTCAAGGAAGTGGATGGTCTGTTTGTGGCTGGAAACTATGGTGTGAGGACCAATGCTCACATTCAGAGTTTAACGAAGGCCCACACAGGAAAATCCCAGTGGCTAGAGGTCCCTGTTGGCATCAGTATTTCAGCGAGGAGCCCCTGGGGTCTGGAGAGTACAGTCTCCACACTCAGTCTTGGAGACTCCAGTAGGGACCAGGTATCCAGGGGCTCTAGCATCTCTCTGCCATATAAAGACTGGGGCAAAGAGATGGATGGCCTACACTTGGGATCCACAAGTATAAAGAGGGGATCCCAATGTACCAAGAGGGGAACATCTGTGCTTGGGCAAGTCTTAGGAGGTGTGTTTCCTGTTTCCAGATGAGAGCCTTGGCCAGGTCCAGTCCCCAGGCACCCCCAGGTATGTATTATCTGTTGCCCTCTGGGTCCCAGAGGTCAGAGGTCAGTCCCTTGAGTTGGTGGCAACTGCAGCAGAGAAATTTTAGTCTTCAGAGGCCAGCCACTACAGGACCCCAGAGCCCAGCTGTCTTCCATACTCTCTCCTATTCTGACTTTGCCTTGGGAGAAAGGAAGGGGCAAGGGCTCCGAGTAGAGCTGCATGGGGTTGGGGTCCAGTGGAGTGCATGATGGGAGTACTGGAGTCCAACTGCACTGGCCCAGGGGTGAGGCTCCCTGCCCTACTCCATACTCCATCCAGTTCTGAGCCCTGGAGCAGTCTCTCCCCACATGGTGATGTGGTGACAGGCTGCGGTAGCATCCCTTTGTCTTGCTGTTGGAGGGGTCATGGGTGTTACCGAGTACATATACGTGTGAACTGGCAAGGATGTACTTGTGGCCATTCTCTAGCCTGTGCATGTGCCTTGGACATCTTGTCCTCAAATTATGCCCCACCCACCTGCCAGACACTAGTGGCGTTCTGGAGACCCTGTAATACACGGCTTGTGGCATATAGTACAGGCCTTCCTTTTTTTTTTTTTTTTTTTTTTCATTTCTGGGGACCACTGCCACTGCCTGACCTTAAGTCTGACCCACCTCCCTTATACCTGTCCTAGCCAGATGAACATAGCAGTTTACTATAGTGCCTTCTGGAGTGCCCTGCTCCTCCCTCTGAGGTCCTATGGACCTCTGTGGGCTCCCCAAGGGCATCCTGATGGAGTCAGATGTCCCACTGTAGCTGGTTTCCCTAGCACTCCTCAAGGCCCCCTTACCTGAGATCTGTCACCCCAAGTTGGGGCTAGGGTGCCCCCATGTGGCCACATGGTTGGTTCTACCCCAACTCTTCCTGTGTGTGAGAGGCAGATATAGAGACAAAGATAGAAAGAGATAGGCAGAGACTCATACAAAGACAGAGGCATAGATAGAGACACATTGACAGATAAAAATCAAGAGAGGCAGAGTTAGAGAGACAGGGAGGAAGACAGACAGACAGACAGACAGACAGACAGACAGACAGCCGAGAAGAAAAGTGGAGACACAAGCTGAAGTAGAGAAAGGGAAATAAATGGCTGTGACATGCTTATATTCTGCTGCCCTGGGATGCCACACAAGGTGGGGGACCCTGTATATAATGTGTTCCTGAATGCAGTTTGGGGACACAGGTCTAGATCCCAGGTCTTTCTGCCCTGCATGTCCTTAGCTCCCAAGTATGATGGTCCTAACCAGGTTAAGCACAGGGTTGTATGTGTAGGTCAGAGCCAACCACCTCATTGCCAGGGCAGACTCAGATCCAGGCCCTAAGACTCCAAGCCACTTAGGTCCCTTTCAGCCCCATTCCCCCTGGGCCAGGGGAGCTGACACCTGGGGATGGGGCCCATATGGCTCCTGATGACTTGATTCACAAGCAGAGTGGATGGCACTCCTCCATCTTCCTCTTCAAGACGTCCCCACCCTAAGGCAGCAGAGGCAGCCTGGCCTTAAGGTCTAGGTCCCCCATCCGCTGTTCCCTGAGCTTCTGTCTTCTCTCTAGTCAAATGGGAGTGCTGACAGAGACTCGGAAATTCTGGGATGTACCTGGGTGCTCTGGGGCCACTGTACCACATCAGCTGCCAGGAGGCCATCACAATGCACAGAGTGGCCTGGTCTGCCTTAGTGGAACAGGCAGGAGCATGGTGTTGCTGAGGAAGCTTGAGGCCTGGGCAGCCATGTAGCCTCTCTAGGCAGCTGTGGTGGCTGTGGGACTGGGCAGCTGAACACCAGTGGCCCCAGATCTCCAGAGACCCTAAGGATGGAGATCCTCCCTCTACCTGGTGTCTGTTGCTGATGGCTCCTTTGAAGTTCTGACTTGGAAGTTTTACTTAGATGCCCCTAGAAATGCACCCCATCACCACCACCACCTCACATTCCTGAAACAAGATCAGTGCATTTGAGGACCCAGAGGGACCTCTGGGCCTGAGTGAGCCTTGAAGTCTGGGACATAGGAATCTTCATTGTTTGCCTCAGTCTATCAAATATCAGTAGCTCCAAACCCATCAATGAGTACATTTATCCAACACCCAGCAGCCCACTGAATGAGCCTCCCAGCCTCTTTTTTGAGAACCCTAACCTAGAGAAGGTTATATTACAGTTGGCCACATGGGGGCACTCATGGGGTTGAGGTTATACCACAATCGGCCACGTGGAGGAGCTAACCAACAGGGAAATGCAGAGCCTCTACTGGCAAAGAGCCCTGTCAGAAAGACAGCAAGAGGCAAATCTGTCAGCTCTGGAGAAAGAGCCCACCAGAGGCGCAGTATAGGTGTGGGATTTCCTAGCATACTGCTTTTGCCTAGAGGCCTGGAAGCTGTGAACCCAGTTGCTCCTTGATCTGACGCAAAGACACTGCGAAGACCTACGTGGACAGGGAATCCCAACAGGGCTATCTTCAGAGTCCCACCTGCCCACACTCTGTGACCCCACTCTGGCTCTGAGTACCCCTTTAGTCTCCTTATCCTCCCTCCCTGCCTTCACCTAAGCCCCAGTTGTGCTCACTGGACCCCACCCCTGTCTCTGGACACTTGCCCTCTTCCAGGGCCCTGAGCTGCCTGACCCCAACTATCCCTTCCTCTGTCCCCCAACCAGGCTGAGCCTCTGCCTGTCCCCAGTGGAGCAGATACTTCCACCTGTCAGAGTGACACAGCCCAGGCCACCAGGCAGGACACTGAGCTTGATGGCCCTGTGATGTCCCCGGGGAAAGAACACGTGTGCTGTAGCCTTGGAACAGCCTACCTAGAGCGCAATGTCCACCAGACTCTGCCAGGTCCATCACTCATCTCCCCTGGGCACCCTGCCAGTTCTCACCACTCTCACCGTTGCCTGAAGGTTTGGTCCTGGAATAGCTACTGCATAGGTTGGGCCATCAGCCCATTGCAAAGTGGCTATGTAGACCCTAGACTTCAGCATGGCTTTTGGACCCGAGGGTCAGAGCCAGGCTTCTGCTGGGCCTCTGTGGGACCCTGTGCCAGCCCCACAGAGCCTGGCAGCACTTGGCCCAGAGTGGAGAGGGTAGCAGCCATTCCCTAGAAAGAGAGAGGGAAAGCAGGGCAGCAGTGGTCCCCACACCCCTTCCATGCAGATCAACAGGTTCTGGGTTCTGGGTTCTGCTGTCTGGGGTTTCTAAGGCTGTCATCTTCGAGGACATCTTCCCCTGTCCCAGTCATGAGCTTCCTAGCCTCACTTGGATGTGTCCCATTTTCTGGGTCCTGTCTCCTACCAAGGGGGAGAATTACCAGCTGGGTAGAGAGGGCCTGGGTAGGGGACTCTTTGCTACCTATATGGCCCTAGGCCACACAGGCTGATGTCTTACATGGATGTGCATAGTCAGCTAAGGACCCTGTGTGCCTGGAGGGAAGCTGGGGATCTTGGGAGTTCTGACTTGAAGTTTTACTGACATTCCTCTAGAAGCTCCCCCTTCCTGCCACATGAGCATGGGGACCTGAATGTGAATTCCCAGAATCCATGTAAAGCTGGGAACAGGAGCGCCAGGTGGTGTGTGCGTGCATGCGTGCGTGTGTGCGTGCGTGCGGGCATGCATGTGTGTATGTATGAAACCTTGAACACTTTGGGGCCTTGGACTTCCCGAAACTCAGACCCAGTGGGTGGCATCTGCTCAGTCTGGAGGGCCACCCATGAGGTGTACCCCTGTTTTGTAAGAAAGGCCCTTCCGTGCATGTTCCAGGGGGAGGGGTGTAGAAACAGCAGCCATGTCCCACCCACCATCAGCATGGCACAGCACAACAGTGGGGGTCCTGACTCTGGCCCACATTCTCCTACTGCATCCCTAGGCATGGCCTCCATGTTGAGTCGGGGGTATCCATGGAACACCCCAACTTTTCCAGGCTCTTGGAGGCATCACACACTTGATTTCTGGGGCCTCTAAGCTCTGGGCTATTATTTAGAGACCATTTTTCCTCCCTGTGCTTTCTAATCTCTATGCGTTCCGATGAGCAAAGGTTACTTTTATAATCAGATTATTTTTTTCTAGCTACAAAGCTGTTTCTCCAATAATAAGTACAAAGCCACAGACATCTCATCCACTGATTTCAAAAGGTCATCCTTGTGCCTGGTGACAAAGTCAACAGACAAAGAAAACATGGGGAAGTCAAGTTCCCACACTCTGTTAGACTTGAGCCTCACCCCAGACACAGAGCCTGTGTGTCACCTCAAGGAGCTTAGAGACCTCACTGTTAATAGACAGGGTACAGCTAAACACTTCTTACCCCCTTTCCTTCTTCCCCCTCCTTCCTCCCACCTGGATTTCTCCCTCTCTTCTTTCATCCCCCATTTACCCTTTTGTCATACCCCCTTTATTAATCCTACCCTTTCCATCTATACTGTATCATTTCCTTCAACCTTCCCTCCCTCTCTTCATCATTTCCTCCACCCTTCTGTCTCCCCCTCATCCATCCTTCCAGCCCCCTTTATGCATTCCTCCACCCATCCTTCCTCCCTCCTTCTATCATCCCCCTTACCCATCCTTCCATCCCTGTCCATTCATCCTTCTGTTTATCCCTCCATCCCTTCCTCCATCCACCCATCATTCCTTCTGTCCTCCTCCTCATCCATCCTATCATCTCTCCATAATTCTTCTACCCATCTCTACATCCATTCATCCTTCCACCTTTCTTTTTATCCCTCCCTCCCTCCATGCTTCTTCCTTCTCCTTCCTTCTCCTGCTCTTCCTTTCTCTCCCTTTTCTCCCTCCATCTATTTCTCTGTCTATGTTTCCTCCTCATCCTCCCATTCATCCCTCCATCCATTCCCCTTCCCTTTTTGCTCATGTCTTTCTACCTAGGCTTTCCTGTCCCTGAGGCACTGGCAGCCAGGGCAAGCCGCACCACACAGCTGTCACATGGGGCTCTGGATTCTGTGTCCCAGCAATTAGCCCTCTCATGCGTGCAAGGAGTCAGCAAGCTTTAGCTCCACGTGGCCCTGTGCTGATGGTGGACAGATAAAGGACCCAGCAAAGGTGGCGTCTAAGCACTAATGCTTGCTGTTCCTGTAGCTATCAGATGAGGAACACAGTGAGACAGGCAGGCGCCTTCCAGACTTGCGGGCCTGGTCAGCGCTGCCCTCCTCAGAGGCCCCACTCTGGCCTTTTCTCTTCCTCATTGAGGATGCTGGATATAGAGACCACTGGGGGCAGTTTCGTAAGGTACCTTTGGAAGGTGCAGCCCCGAAGCAGAGGTGATTAAGGCAAGAACATGTAGGGGAAAGATGGTCTAGGAAGCCTCATTGGCAGGGCGACCAGGTAGCCTCTGCCTGCACCTGTTTTCTCCACTTTGCTATGTAATGAGAGATAACATGTCTTAATAAGAAAATCAATAAATGGTTCTGAGGCCTTTAATGGAGAAGAAATAAATAGCAACCGAGCCTGACTGTAGGGCAGAACCATTGCTGCCTACCTCGCTACACTGTCCAGGCTCCATGCTGGACAGCTGAGTGGGGGTATGGGGACTGGTCCTTCATGCTTTTTGAATCTGACTTGGAGTTTCTTGAGGAGGAAGTGACACAGGGTGGGGACAGATACCCACTCCCCTGCCTGAAAGATGGGGCCTTCTAGAGTAGTCATGGGTTGGCCTCATGCCTGTAAGTCTTGCTGACCTAGATGTGACCTCAGTTTTGGAGAAGGCCAGGTGCTTCTCCCTGGGCTTGGTCTTCCCACTTCTCACAGCTATAGTGAAGAGGGGGACTCTAAGGGCCTGTGTTACTGTCTCCTGCTGCCCTGTCTGACTAATAATGGCTGTTTGTGTAGAGTCTGGCTTCTTTCACTTAATGTCCTCAAGATCAATTCTTGCAGTGAGTGTTAGAATACACTTCCTCCTTAAGGCTGAATGATATCCCACTGTTTGGGCGGCCCACAGCATGCTCTGTTCATTCATTAGTTGGCAGATACTTGAATTGCATTCTGGGGGCTACAAAGCACATCTGGAACATTTTGAGCAATGATATACATGTTTTGCTGGGGTCAAATTACTATCCTTGGGTCCACCCAGGTAGAAAATAAATCACATCAAATAGAGATCCTAGGTTTAATATTCAAGAATCCACCAGACTGGTTTGTTTTACGGGCATGGTTTATTTTAGTTTTGGTTTTGGTTGAAACAGGTACTCTGTTTGGAGCCCAGGCTGGCTTTAAACTGTGATCCCCCGGCTTCAGCCTCCTGAGTGAAAGGATGAAAGCAAGCACTGCCATACCTCTGGAAACTTGCTTCCAAACAGTAGTTCCCACCAAGAAGACTTCAGTTCTTCAGATCTTGGCCATTGATAGCTCCCCGCCCCCGCCCTGTGCCTTTTGAACTGTGGCCATCCTGATGGCTCCTCCCTAGAGCTGGGTGGCCCCTCACACGTTGGCTGTTTGCACATTCTTGGTCTATTCAAGTCCTTTGCTCATTAAAAATCGCCCCCAACAAAAGGCTTTAATTTCTCTACAGGATAGTCACTAATCCTGTATCAGTTATGGGATTTGTGAATATTTTTTTTCTCCATTCGTGTGAGAAACAAAGACCCTCATTTCATAAAAAGAGTCCTGGGGGCTCCGCATTGGGAAAGCAACATTGTTTATCTTACGACTTTGCAGAATGGGGCTTTGGCCTAGAATGGCAGGTGTGCCAATCTGTGGTTTTGAATTTCATGTGTGGACTATATTCGCATCATTTCCCCTTCCTCTCTTCTCTACTGCCTCTCATGCCTCATTTTCTTTAATTCTTATTACTATGCACACACACACAAAAGCAAATAACTATATAAATAGAGCCTCTGAGCCCATTTAGTGTTGCTCAGATGCACATATGTTCAGGGCTGATCACTTTGACTTGGACCTATCAGGGGTCTTGTCTCCAGGGAAGACTGATTCTTCCTTCCTCAGCAGCCATTAATTGCCATATCTCTTCATCTAGGGGTGGGGCTTTGTGACATTTTTTTCCTAGCATGTTGGCGTGCCATTTTCTGGTCTTGCTCAGGCAGCCATACTGTTTTGAGCTCCTGGCTGCAGCTTCTGTGTCATACCACAGTGTGACGGTTTGAATAGGAATGGACCCCGAAGGCTCATATATAGGAATGCTAGGTCACTAGGGAGTGGCGCTACTCAACCGGGATTAGGAGGTGTGGCCTTGCTGGAGAAAGTATGTCACTGGGGCTTTGAGGTTTCAGAAACCCAAGCTAGGCTAGAGCCTCCCTCATTTCCTATCGGCTGCTGATCCGGTTGGAGAAGTCTCAGCTCCTTCACCAACACTGAGTCTGCCTGAGTGCTTCCATGCTTCCAGCCACGATGATAATGAGCGAAACCTCTGAATGTAAGCAAGCCCCAGTTAGGTTTTCCTTTATAAGAGTTGCTGTGGTCATGGTGTTTCTTCGCAACAATAGAACACTAAGACATGGGGTGAGAGCTACACCTATCTGTGGGTACGAGGATGGGCATTTAGAATGTAATTAGAATATTTTTATTAATTTTATTTTTTATTTTACATATCAACTACAGTTCCCCTCCCTCCCCTCCTCCCCCTGCATCCCACCTCACCCCAAACCCACCCCTATCCACTCCTCAAAAAGGGTAAGGCCTTCCATGGGTAGTCAACAAAGCCTGGCACATTCAGTTCTGGCAGGACCAAGCACGCACACACAAACACACATCAAGGCTGAGCAAGGCATCCCATCATATGGAATGGGCTTCAAAAAGCCAGCTCATGCACCAGGGATAGATCCTGGTCCCACTGCCAGGGGTCCCACTAACAGACCAGACTACAAGACTGTTGCTCACATGCCGAGGGTCTGGTTTGGTACCATGTGGGATCCCCCAGGAGTCTGTGAGCTCCAGAAAGTTCAAGTCAGCTGTCTCTGTGGGTTTCCCCATCATCATCATCTTGACCCTCCCTTACTCATATAATCCCTCCTCCCTCTCTTTGACTGGACTCCCCATAGCTCAGCCTGGTGCTTGGCTGTGAATCTCCACATATGCTTCCATCAGTTACTGAAGGTTCTATGATGATAATTTGGGTAGTCACCAATCTCATTACAGGGGAAGGCCAGTTTAGGCAACCTCTCTAGTACTACTAGGAGTCTTAGCTGAGATCATCCTTGTGGATTCCTGGAAATTTCCCTGGCATCAAGTTTCTCCCTAGCCTACTGAGATACTTTTTTCCTTGCTCCTCCACCCCATTCTCCGCTCAACTAGACCATCCCGTTTCCTCAACCACACTGGCTTGAAAGTGGCAGTACTAGGCTCTCCTCTAGAGTCCTTGGCTTAACCAGCCAGCTTGTTCTGCGGATCGTGTCTCCACCTTCTGAAGCTGGAATTATGGGGCAGGGGAGACTGGCAAACCTAGCAACTGTTTACTTTAGTGAGTTCTGGGGATCTGAACTCTGGTCATCAAGCTTGAGGTGCAAGCACTTTAACCACTAAGCCACTCCCCTCCCAGACTGAGCTCTCTTTGTTTGAAAGAGATTGCTCTTTTGAAAGAGGTAAGCCTTTCAGCAGACAGGCTGCGCCCCACCCTGCTCTTGCTGGGCACTCACTGCCCTCTCCAGATTGTGTTTGTGTGTGAACATGTGTGCATGCATGGTCTCCAGGACACACAGTGCTGTCTGAAGGGCTTCCTTTGTCTCACCACTGCCCAGCAAAGGGCCCTGTGAGTTTTCCCAGCTCCCACCCTTTCCAGTGCAGCTTCGGGTCTAAAATGACCTGCCTGGGGCCATCGCCATGGCCTTTCAAATTGATATTTTGCAGGAAGAAGAAGCTGGTGTGATCTCTAGCCTGGGGTGTGCATGCATGGTGGGTAATGTTCTTCCCTAAGCAACCTACTGATGATCCTACAGCGGTGTCTGTCTGCAAAGGCTTTTCACTCTGGCTGTTTGTAAAGTAAGCTCCCTGCATCTAAAGCAAGATAGGATCAATACTCATTAATACCAATGTCTACATATGTCTGGAAGTTTGGCTTACAGGGTTGAAGGAGGCCCCCAGTGTAGGCTTTGGAGTTGACAGAAGGAAATGGGTGCGGGATGGCAAAGTAGGGTCTCTGTATCAACAAATCTTGGAGCCCTATAATCACTTATAGGCAGCAGAGCCATTAAAGGTGCTGGAGTGACTGACGGAAGGTGAATATGCTTGGTGAGATCACAGACGTGTTAGGACTGGGAGATGATGGACGAGAGAATAGGGCTAGCCTGGAGGAATCTGGGGGACTGTAAAGCACCTATGATGCTCTCCATTATCAGTGACGCACTGCTAGGCTGACATCACAGAGGTGGCCAACAGAGGCCAGAAAGGGGAAGGTGAGACAAGCCTCAAACTACAGTGATCTCGACTTGGGCACAATGTGGATGCCAGGAAAAGCTGGGACATGTCCTTGCACCAGGACTATGGGTGATGCCACACAATGACATGTCTCCTCTATGACACCTGATGTAAGGGGTATTTCCACCCAGGGCTGAATCTGGTTTGGGAACCCCCCACATGTACCTCAGGCCAATTCTCCCAGTAGCTGAAGTCTCTGATCACCCTAGTGATAGCAAAGGTGGTTCACACTTCCTTCTCTAAAGCTGGGCAGTAGTTCTGACAGCACTAGAGATGTCTCTAACAGTCTGAGCCCTTAGTGTTCTCATTAGACCCCAAGCGGAAACTGCATGGGGAAAGGCACTGGCCTGGACAGAGGACAGAATATGTCTTCCTGTGTTTGTTCCCCAGACATCTGGGAGGGCCAACCCTTCCTGGGTTCCCAGGTATGTGTCAGCCCCTGCCTGACAGCCCACTCAGCTATTTGTCACTGTAGGCTCTTTGCTAATCATGGGTTCTCTGCATCTACAGGAAGGTCATGACCCTGGAACGGCCCTGCCCACCACCCTGACCTCACTGATATGTTGTCCTGCACAGGGAAGCTCTGTCCTTCCATCCCATCTGTAAAAGAGGAATCATGTCCATGTATTTGCTGATGTAAACAAAAGCTCCAGTGGCCACCAGGGCACTGCCTCCCTCAGGGCCTGGCATCGCCCTATAGCCTGAAGCTTGATTTAGTGACTTTTTAGACAAGAGCCAGATAACAGAACCATAAAGGAAGGTTGAGAAGCCTCCTCTCTTGACCCCAATCCATTCCCCTGAGGTCCCTGGGCCAGGAGAGAGGTTAGTTATGCAGGAGGTTTCACATGAAGAACAGATAAAGCATCTCTCACCCCTGGAAAACCAAGACACTTCAACTGTTAGGTCTGGATGGGAATTCAAAAGGATATGGATGTACTACTGGTAAGAGTCATTGGGATAGTTATCACTGCCATGGACAGCCAGCCAGCAAGGCATCTGCATTAGAGTCAGCATCAGACACAGCCAGCACGGTGGGTCTCTCAAAAGTGAGACTCTCTTGTGATGGTTTCTGAGGATGGGGTAGGTTTATAGCAAGAACCTGCAGGAAACTCTCAAGTTTCCAAGCAGGAGGCAAGAGGCAGGAGGCAGGAGGCAGGAGGCAGGAGGCAGGAGGCAGGAGGCAGGAGGCAGGAGGCAGGAGGCAGGAGGCAGGAGGCAGGAGGCAGGAGGCAGGAGGCAGGAGGCAGGAGGCAGGAGGCAGGAGGCAGGAGGCAGGAGGCAGGAGGCAGGAGGCAGGAGGCAGGAGGCAGGAGGCAGGAGGCAGGAAGGGTTTGGGAGCAGGACTTGTGGCCACCAATGTCACCTTTGATGTAAACTCACTCTTCCTGTGAGAGATCCTGGCCTTAAGAGTCTGTTAGCTAGGAGACAGCATCTCAACAGGCACCTGCCTGCCAGTGTCTGTGAGTAGCAGCTACAGATATGGTGGCTTGACCAGGGGTTTGATTCTAACACTACTTTCTTACCTGTGATTGGAGGAGGCAGAGGATTGCAGGCACAGGACCTGGGGATCCAGATGGAGAGGCTTACAATCTGCCTACACCTGTCACTTCAATCAGCGATGTGATATTTGATCACACAGAGACTGTGGAGCAGGTTCTCTGGACTCACCTGTCCACGGTGAAGGAGGATAGGTACTGGTGCATGCCAAAGGAGTGTCTGTGCTCCCCTGAGGGCGGGGGTCATCCTGGATTCAGGTTGGCAGGCAGAGTGTAGGAAACCTTGTTCTTGTGTGTGAATATGTGTGTTCCAAGAGGAACCTCCTGTGAGTGAGTTTAATAATGTAGAGGCAGAATGTATCCTTTGTGCACTGGGGTTCAAGCGTAAAATGGCTCTGCCCAGGGGAAAACAGAATAGCAACACTTCAGAGTTTGCATACGGCATCTCTGACCCTGCAATCCTACTTTCATTCATGTCCCCAAAGGATAGAAAGCCGGTTTCAAACAGGTGTCTGCACACCTCATCCAAGTAGCCAAAAGGGGGGAACACACATGTGCAGACATGATGAAATATTATTCAGTTTTGAACAGGGAGAGTGTCCTTGGTGGCATGAGCTAAACTTGAGGCCACTTTGCAGAGCGAGACAAGCAGATCGCAGGGGCCCACACTGTAGGATTCCACTCACTTGAAGCCCCTAGGTTCAGTTCTAGGGAGTGAAACTAGGGTGGCTGGGAAGGGGCTGATAGTCAGTGTTTCCCAGGGAAAGAGCTTTAGTCTGAGAAAACAGAGAGACAAATGATTGGGGTGGCTGCCTGTCACTGAGTGAGTGAGCTTTGTGAGGCTGAGCCATGCACTTGAACGTGGCTAAAACGGCACATTTTGTGTATATTTTATCATCATAATCATTTAACCCATCTTAGTTTCCTTTCCTGTCCATGTGATAAACACCTGGATCAAAGCAACTTCAGCGAGAAAGGGTTGGCTTTAGCTCACAATTCCAGTTCACAGTCTGCCATTGTGGGGAGAGTCAAGGCATCTGTTCATATCCACAGGCAAGAGCAGAGAGAATGTGAACCGTGTACACTTAACAGCTCAGCTCACTTTCTCCACCCTTGTGCAGTCCAGGGCCCAAACCCAGGGAATGGTGTCACCCATAGTAGGCAAAGCTCTGTCCATGTTAATAAGATAAGCAAGATAATTCCCTAGAGACTTGCTTATGGGCCACCCTGATCTAGAGAATCCCTCATTGAGACTCTGTTCCCAAGTGATTGTAGATTGTGTCAAATTGACAGTTAGTCCTAGCCGTTACACCCCCAAAATACAAAGAGCTGTTGGAATGGAAGAATCAGGGATGGGTGACAGCGGAGGCACACTGGGGCCACTTCAGATGCCTCCCGACCCCGTGAGTCCTGAGAAAGCAGCCAGGATGGGAACGGGCATATTTAGAACAATGAAGGGTACTCCCCATGCTCCAAATCCTCTGGGTGATTGGGGAAGCTGGGCACCAGTTCCCCACCCACCCGACCTGGCTCTGGGAAGAAGGGAGCTCCAGGCACAGACTGCTGGTTCCTACTTCCAATCTTGCCACCTCTTAATTAAATTCCTCACTTAATTGTGGAGCAGGGTGAGTATAGACCCTTGGGACCTCCAGAGGAGTGTCCCTGTTTTCAGGGATGAAGTGATCCCTAGGTGAGAAGCTGAGGTCTTGTGGTGGGAAGGACCTCACTTCTACCATTCCTGTCTACCCATATGGGCGCAGTGTGCCTGGCACCGGGAGACTTCTCTTAGTCTTTGCTGAAAGTTTAACTCAGCAGGGGAAGCACAGCCATAGCTCTTGCCCTGCCCAGCCCTTCTGCTGGGTCCCTAGGCATGCATCACAGCTCATCATGCCACCTATAGAAGGCCTGTGGGAGCCAAAGGAGTACCCTGAAGCCATTGGGGCCACAGCGAACAAGGAGCCTTCCCAAACCTGTGACCATCACACACTGCCCCCGTGACACACACGTGCTTTAGTTGCATGTCAGATGAGATGCGTTTCCCTCTCATAGAGTCCCTCCTCATTTACCCTAGGTCTTTGGGGTGCTGTGGTATCAGGCTTGGCTTCCACTTGCTGTGATGGCTTGGAAACCTCTTTGGGACTCAGTTTTCTTTTGGCCTCTAGCTTTGGGTTGCTAATCTTCCCCTGGAAACAGCTGTGGCTGCCTGAGGCTTGGGGTCTGCTAAGGAACTGGATCCCTCTTCCAAAAGGAAATCAAGCCCAAACTGTGGTCCTCTCTCTGTGTCCTGTCACCCAGCTCTGCTGACCACTGGCCACTCCTCAGAGAGCAGAGGATTGCCTTGGGTCCCCAAAGCCATGCTGGGTGAGGGTAGGGGGCACCATTATGTTGGGCTTCAGCCATCTCTCCAAGGGATAAGGGACTTAGTTTCTGAAGATGACACCTGCACATTGTAGGAGCCCTGTCTGTGAGCTACATCCCTGCCCCAAGATGCCAAAGTCGCAAAGGCCAGGCCCTGTAGCTAACCAAGGGGGTTGCTCTAAAGAGGCATTCTAGGAAGGGAGGTAAAGAAGGAGGAAGAGAAGATAAATTCTTTGAATGAATGAATGAATGAATGAATGAATGACCTCATTCACACCCTGGATGTGGGAACTGAGACCTCAAACATCTTCTGTCCTTTAGTTTTTCATCTCCATGTAGGACCCTAAGGCTAGACCTCGTGAAGCAGGGAAAGAGATGATTAAAAAAAGGTCCTGGAGAACACAGGGCAGCTCCGGTGTCAGGCGCCTTCATCCCAACTCCAGAGTAATCGCCTAGCAAACAAGCACTGTCTAAATATCACAGTGTATGGGTCAGACGCATCGCAGTCTGGAAATGTCAGCGGTGGGGGCCTCCTCCAAGCCCCAGGATTAGCCCAGGCACCTGAGCCACGTGTGCTTGCCTTCAGCCAGGCCCTGGCCCTACTCCGGGCTGGTCCAGGAACCTGGAGACACCCAGGTATGTGCCCACTACCAGATCATGGGGTTGAGCCTCCTGTGGGGTCAGACTGAGCCAGCAATGACTGTGACCTATGGAGTGACACATCTCCAAGTCCTCACTAGAACCCCAGAGTGAGGGCAGCCCCAAGAGGAGAGCCTTGCCGTCCTAGGCTCTGTGTGTGTTTCCTCCCTTCTGCCTCCTCACTGTACAAAAGCTGACCACTTGCTCAAATGGTGGTGACAGTCCTGGGTGAGAAACCTTGCTACTGTCTATATAAGGCTCTGGGGATGAGGTGGCCATAGCCACAGCTGTCATAGCTGTTAGATACAAACTGTGCCCCCCCACCCCTGCCACCAATAACAGTGCTGGTGACATTGTCCTAAACAGAAGGTCTTTGCCAGGCAAACAGAAGGATTGTTATTGGGTAAATAGAGTCCTAAAGGTGGGGTTCTGTTTACCGGGAACTGCCCATAATCTGCCCCAAAGGTCAGCAGTCTCAGGTAAAGGGATTGAGCTCCAGGTCAGCCCAAACAGCCTATATCAGCTCAAAGACCCCACCCTACTCACTGTCATATAAACTCTGCTTGCTCTTCCACCCCCTCCCCCAGAGAGCCTTGGCAGTTTGATTCCCAAATTAGATCACTCTAGGAGTAGAAAAAAGAGGTTTAAAGACACACAGACAAGTAAAACAATCATAAACATAAAAAAGCCACCCCCCAAAAACCCTGTTAAGAGAAAACTGCCTCCATCAGATGGCCTGTAGACATGTCTGTGAGTATTTTCTTGATTATTGATTGATGTGGGAGGGCCCAGCCACTGTGGGTGGTTCCAGCCTTGAGCAGGTGGTATATAAGAATGCAAACTGGATGAACTATGGAAAGCAAGCCACTAAAGAGTGTTCCTTCATGGCCTCTGCTCCTATTCCTCCTGCCTGATATCCCTCAGTGATGGGCTGCGATCAGGACATGTAAGCCAAATAAACTCTGCCTTCCCCAAGTTGCTTTTGGCCATGGTGTTTACCTCAACAATAGAAAGCAAACTAGGACAGTGCTTTTCTTCTTATTGTGTGTGTATGCAAAACCATGTGTGTTTGTATGTGAATAGCAGTGTGGAAGCCAGAGGTCAGCCTAGAATGTTGGTTCTGTAATGCATTGGGAGAATTTTCTCTCTGGGGCAGGGAGGAGCTTGGAGGGGGAGGAGCTGGACGTCTGTCTCCTTTCTCATAAAGTTCCAATGACAAAGCAAAGTTCAATTCAACCAAAGTTTCTCTGGAGTGACCGGTGGATTTCCTGGGCTCTCTTTTACAGAGCCTGGGTGAAGAGTTACTGATGGTAGCAAGGATGACCCCAAAGTAGCAGCATTGGAAAGTCTTCCTTCGTCAGGAATTACAGCCTTCCCCATAACCACATAGAAAAGCCCTGTTCCTCTAGTCTTCCTCGGACTATATAAACTGGAGCCCTTCCTCAAGACACCAAACAAGGACAGTTGGGGTAGACTCACATACAGCTTGTGGGGAGGAGTAGCTGAAGACTCCGATGAAGGTCCCATGACTCTCCTCACCCCTTCCTTCTACACAGAGCAGTCAACAGTCAGCAACACCCAGCCCGGCTGTGAACACCTTTTGCCAGCTTAACTCAGGTGAACGCACCAAGATGGCAATTGTTCAGTTTGGAGAATGTGCTATTCAGCAGCTGAGTCCACCGCATTCTTTGACACAGTATCTCACACTGGCCTGGAGCTTGCCAAGGAGGCTGCATTCGCTGGCTGAGTCCTGGGCATCCTCCTGTCTCTGCCTCCTCAGTGCTGGGATTGCAAGCATGAACCACTATATCCAGCCTTTTACATGTGTTCTAGGGATCACAGCTGGCTAGGTCCCCATGCTGGTATAACAAGTGCTTTGAGGACTGAGTTAGCTCTGTAGCATTACCTCCGTTTCTTCTGCTTGAGTCTCCACTTTAGTTCTGGCCTCCAGCTTTGGGCTTGTCAAGAACACAGGCGGGGGAAAGCGGCTGTGCTGAGAGCAAGAACAGGTCAGTCCTCCAGAGGGTCACGTTGCTATGGGGGGGGGTAGGGAAGGAGGGGGCTCGGACTCAAACAGAAGTGGCCATTACTACCATAGAAGTCCTGAGTGGTGATGCGGGGCCATCTTGAGGAACAGCTTTCTAAAGGGAAAACCACAGCCCCAAAGTGGCAAGTGTTATTGAGGAGGCCCAGGTTCAGGGGCAGGACATGGTTAGAGACCTTCAGCCCCAGGGCCAAACTTCAGTCCCCACATCCAAACTGACTACCCCAGGGAAGATGGTGTAAGAGAATGTAGATACAGTACAGTACTGACCTCTGTCTTAGTCATTGTTCTATTGCTGTGAAGAGACCAAGGCAAATCTTAGAAAAGCAAGCATTCGACTCTTTGTTGATCCCATGAGAGACCTGCCCCTCTCTGAACAGAAGCAGGGGAGGGTGGGGATGGGGGGTAGGGGAAGCAATGGGAGGAGAGGAGGGAGGGGAAACTTCAGTTACAGTGTAAAATAAGTGAGTAAGTTTAATTAATTAATAATTAATAAAAAGCAAGCATTTAATTGGGGGTTAGCTTATAATTTCAAGGGTGTTACCATCATGGTGGGGTATGGTGGCATGTAGGCTGGAACAGTAGCTGACAGCTATATCCTGATCTGTAGGCAGAGAGAGAGAGAGAGAGAGAGAGAGAGAGAGAGAGAGAGAGAGAGAGAGAGAGACTGAACTGGCATGGGCTTTTGAAATCTCCAAGCCCACCCCAATGACAAGCCTACTCCAACAAGGCCACATTTCCTAATCCTTCTCAAACAGTGCCACTCCCTGGCGACCAAGCATTCAAATACACAGCCTATGGGGACCATTGTCACTCAAACCACCATACTAGGTAACTATGAGGCTGTGAAGCCATGAGACAGGTACCCTCTCCACCTGGAGCTGTCTACCCTAATGACAGAGAGGGTCACCTGATGGGAGATGTTATTCTGTATATATGTTTCTCATACTGGTTAATAAAGCACTGTGGCCAATAGAAAACTAGATAGGCAGGGCTAGGTGCCCAGGAGGAGGAAGAGGAAGTAGTAGGTGGAGTCAAGATGTAGCCCAGGGAAGGAGCAGGATGCCAGCCGCGGCTCCCCGATAAGACGACCACGTGGAAATACTTAGATAAGTAGAAATGGGTTAATGATTAAGGCAGAGCTAGCCCATTAACTATAATGGTAACTGGCCAACAGGATTGTATCAAATACAGAGTCTCTGAGTGTTATTTGGGGCTGGCGCGGCTGTGGGCCCACGTGGCCGCAGGACAGGGAGGCCGGCAGGGAGACCTGCCGTAACATAATGGTGTCAGAAGCGGGATTGAGAACTTTCGCTTAAAACTTAACAAAAGCTTAAAAAATAGTTTTTAGAAACAAGGGAACAGAGACTTCTTGGTAGCAGCATTTTCTTGATTGGATTTGTTTTGCTGTAGACAGAGATTTGCGCGGCTCCTTTAAGGGAAGTTTCCAAAATTAGCATAAGCAGCAAAAAGCCGCCTGGCTTTTAAAGAGCTCTGCTAACAATTCATTGGTGTGTAGGATTGCTGCAATAAAGGTTTACACTGTGTTTTTAAAAATACGCTGGCTTGGGAGAGAAAAAGAAACAGGATACAATGGTTTAAAAAAGAAAAAAGGAAGTAGAATTAATCCTAGTACTCGGCAGACAGAGGCAAGCAGATCTCTGTGATTTCAAAGTAAACCTGGTATGGAGTGAATTCCAGGACAGATAAAAGTTACACAGAGAAACCCTGTCTCAAAATATGCAAAAATAGAAGTAGAATAAATAGAGTAATAAGAAAGCCACGTAAAGATGGAAAACACAGAGAGATTTTGGATACTATACACACTTCTGTTGTCTTTAAATTATTTAATTGCTGAGAAAATAACTACTGATAAAAGAAATGCTGCTAGATTAATTCAATTTATATATTTTAAAAATGCTTTGACTCCAAATTTTAAGACTAAGGACAAGTTACTGGGGGAAAAGGATTTCTATTTTTGTTTCCACAGAAAATGAAAAGCTATGGATTTCTTCCAGACTTATGTGGTTTGATCAAGCCAGACCCCCCTGAAACAATGCCCCAGGTGATCCAACATTCAAAGCAGTTGAGACAAAGCCTTGCAGACTACAGCCAAGATTTCTGTGTCTTCTTTGAACCTCCATGACAGCGCCCTCTATCAGCAGGAAGTAGTTTGGAAAGAACGACGCCCAAATTCCCAAATATTGTTTATAAATGTTTGTTTTCATTTAAATGGACTTGGTTATAAATGGCTATAACCACAAACAATCTTTTTTAAAGGTAAAAAGGGAATTATGGTATAGATATGAATACTTTGCTTTGGAATGGATTTTCTTTTATTGATACAATTTAAGGTCAATTTTGTAATATGTATATTTCTCCTCTTGTTTAGGTATTGTGTTTATATAGCTCATTTAGAAATGTAATGTATAATTTAGTACAGATTAGAGAGTTACCTATGATAGTTAAAACTTAGAGTTAAGTTAGTTTGGATTTCAAGATATGCAGAGATGTATTTGAGATGAATAGGCATTCTTCAAACCTTTCAAAGACCTACAGAATATGGCATTTAAAATGGTTTAGGGATTTTCTTGACAGTGAGGCACAACTGCTCCTGGTAACACCACCTACAGAAGAAAGGAAGATGGACATCGAAGAAACACATTATGAAGTTTGCTTCTAATATGGCAAGACTAGCCATTTGAGCAAGGTACTTCTCTTGTCTAGACTGTTTGACTTTATGTTGTAGAAACTGGACATGCAGGACCCACAAAAAGGTGACTGCTGATGCAAGATGGACATTGCTACAGGATTCCTGCTTCATGGAAGAGGCTGCCAGACAGCCAGACAGTCTACAGGACACAGAGAAAAATGACTGACACACTGTCAATACAGGTGGACAGTTTAAAGTTTCCTGCTTTGTTGAGGAATCTGGAGACACACTATGGCCTATGGGCTGAAGATGGAACATTACAGAAGAACTTCGGGTGACTGACCAGGCAATGCATTGTCTCTGTCATTTCTAGAGTTTATATATTATCCTTCTATGGTCTTTGATGGAGTTGAAGACAGGTAGTTATGACTATAGTTTTCCTTAGTTAGGATTAAAGATAAGTTACATATAGGACTTTGGACTCACAAAGATAGGATAGATGATATTTTCTTTAAGTTTTACAAAATGTTAATGGACTAAATATTGTTTACTGTAATTCTTATTTGATAACTGTTGTATGGTACATTTTGCTATGTTAAGGTTAAACCCCTTCTTTTACTTTAGACAGAAAAGAGGAGATGATGGGAGATGTTATTCTGTATATATGTTTCTCATACTGGTTAATAAAGCACTGTGGCCAATAGAAAACTAGATAGGCAGGGCTAGGTGCCCAGGAGGAGGAAGAGGAAGTAGTAGGTGGAGTCAAGATGTAGCCCAGGGAAGGAGCAGGATGCCAGCCGCGGCTCCCCGATAAGACGACCACGTGGAAATACTTAGATAAGTAGAAATGGGTTAATGATTAAGGCAGAGCTAGCCCATTAACTATAATGGTAACTGGCCAACAGGATTGTATCAAATACAGAGTCTCTGAGTGTTATTTCGGGCACACGTGGTTGTGGGACCATGGCGGCAGAACCAGCGGCAGCCGGCGGGGAAACCTGCCGTAACAGTCACCCCTGACCCCAAACTCATGGGAGTCTTTGCCCTCACCTCAACCCAGCTGCCCCTTGGTGTCCCCTGTCAGTGCCCCTCACATGCGAGGAAGCTACACTTTCTCCAGTGGATGGCCCTACAGTCCAGGAGGGGATCAATGCTCCAGAGTCTGCTGCTGTCCCAATTCCTGTCCCTTCCCATAAGCATCCTCCAGAGTCAGGGCACTAGGAAGTTTCTCTACTATAGCTTGACCCAGTGAGGCAAGCGAGACTGTGAGACTGTTCTGCTACATGCTCTGGCCACTATAACTCTAACAGCACAGCACAGGGCCATGGGTCCCATGGTGTGGGGAGCAGGAGCCACCTTGTAGATGGGAAGCAGGGAACACATAGCCCCCAGGCACCATAAACCCATTCAGAGCGGGAATCACTGCCCCTCCCTGCCACAGGGTGGGAGGTTACCATCACCCACAGGCTCCAGTGCTTCCGTGGGGCTGGGGTGGGTAGGCAGCCGTCTTGCAATTAGACATGATTGCTGTCACAGCACCACCGTGGTCCTTGTGAGTGACTAATGGGAACTGAATGTCACTCGTATTGCTTTTACTGGCTAATTTGTCAGAGACTGTCAAGTACTCTGGGAGGTGGTGGGGAGGGTGCTACGTGACTCACTGAAGGGGGGGGTATGGGAGGGCAAGGGAAGGGCCTCAGAGAGGGACAGAAGGGAACCGGAGTACCTGGCAGAACCAGGGATCATCTGAGGGCTATAGGAACTAAAGTCACCCCACCTGTCACATATCCACGGCTGATGAGTCCCTCCAGGCCACACTGTATACATACATGCTTGTGTGAAAGTTTGGGGATGTAGAAAACATGCAGACCTGCCTGCATATGCATATGGACACGTGTATTCACATGTGCATAAGGACCCTCATAGGCACGCACACTCATATGTAGACCAAATACACTGAGATATAGATCATGGGTCCCTGGCCTGGTCACACATGTAGCCACCAGGGCCTTAGCATCCGATGCCTCCTCATCCAAGAGCTTCAGGGTTGGGGTGTAGGTTGCAAGGTGACATAGGGGCAGCCCTGAGCCTCTGCTAATGTGAGGCTAGTGTTAGGCTCTTCGGAGAAGGCCTGGTTATCATGGTGACTTCCTGTTGGCTAGGACTAACAGATGGACTCTTGCCACCTGTCCCTCTCCTTCCCTGCCTTGGTTGAGCTCTGGCTTTTGGTGTTCTCATCTGGAAGGACCACCCTGACCTAGGCCCCTTGGCCTTAGAGAAGGCTACAGATGTGTGACTCAAAGCCATCTCCCAATGGGAGCTCACAGAACGGTCCTCCATCTCTCAGCAGATGCTGGTTCTTTGGAAGGACCAGAGCTCCTGAGAGCTGCCATGGTGGTTCCTGGGAACCCATTGTGCAGATGAGGAAACTGAGTCCTAAGGGTGAGAAGCTGAGCTGAGCTGGGCTCTCTTCCCTACCGACAGACAGTGGGTTTCCAAGACTAAGGCAGTTCCCATGTGATGAGGAAGAGCAAGAGTGCTGGTGTTACTAGCCAAAAATGGAAATGGCGTAGATGCCAAGGGGGTAGGTGGGCTGCATGGAGGATACTCTGGACCTGGGTGGTGGGAGCAGACAGGTGGGGCCTTCTTGGGGAGAGGCCTCAGCCAGTGTTGAGACACAGAGGCTGATCCAGCAGCTCTTGCCTCTGGTCTGACTTCCAACTGCCCAATTATCCCTAAGTGCCTCCTATCGACCGAAGCTGGTGCTGTCCAGTGCGCTTTCTGTGCCTACAGCCCCGAGGCTGCTGCTCCATCCGATGGCCTTGTTAGGGCTAATTGCTCTGGCATTTGGGTCTGAATGGCTGGATCCTGCCAGATGTCAGGGAGCTTCATTCTCTTTCCAGTCGGGTAGGCAAGTGGTGACAGGACACCTCAGCCCTCCACAAACGGACCTGTAGTCATGAGACCACAAAGCCCAGGCTGGTAGTGGGTCCTGTTTCACACCCCACCCCAGTCTCCTGGGTGGGGGGTGAGGAGTGTAACCTCACTTTCTCTTTTGCCTCGGGCTCACTCTGCACAGCACCCAGACAGCCCACCATGATGTCCTGAGTAACTTAAATCCCAGAAGGGTCCCACTAACTTCAGAGCATGTCAGTGGGCGATTTCATGGACCTGCATCTCTGTGAGCAGGAACACTGGCCCCAGAGCCCATTTGGTGGCAGGTTTCTCTAGCGAGACCTTGGCACCCTATGTTCCTGTAGAGAGTAATTTGGGTGGACTTGTCAAAGTGGGTAGGGTTTGTGTTTATGTGTGTAAGTAGTTCTATATGAAGAGTGTGTGGGTGCATGAACACAGTATGTATACATGTGTGCCTACTTATATGTATGCACCTGTGTGTCTATCTCTCTGCACATGTGTTTGTATGTGCATGTGGCTGCCTCTGCGTGTGCATGTCTATATGTGCTTATCTCTCTGCATCTAAGTGTATTTGTGTATCTGTGTGTCTTTCTGTGTAAGCACTGTGAATACATATATATCTGTGTATGTATACATGTTTGTGTGCATGAAAGTGTGTCTGTGTCTCTATGCATATACCTGTGTGTATATACATTTATATATGCCCATCTCTCTCTGAATGTGTGTATGTTTATGGCCAAATGTGTATGTCCTTATACATGTGTATATGCCTATGTATGTCCCCATATAGATATATGTGTGCTCATATGTGTCTCTGTGTGAACATGCAGGATTCTGTGTGTCTATCTATGGTAGACATATGTGCACGTTTATGTGTGTCTGTGTGAACATGTGTGTGTGTATATGCGTGTGTGTGTGTGCATGTGTCTACATGTAGTCATGTTTACATGCTCATCTCATTTGTATCTACATGTGGGTACCTGTATATGCTAATTTCATAGGTGTTTACATGTAAACATTTATGTGTGTTCACATGTGAATACTTATGTGTTTTCCTCTTGTGCATGTTCACATGTAGACATGTAGACACCTGTGTGTGCTCATTTAGTATGTTTCTACATGTGGACATATGTGTAATCACCTCATGTGTGTTCACATGTGGATACCTGTGTGTTTTTATCTTGTATGTATCTGTGTGTGGATATCTGTGTGTCCTCATCATGTGTGTGTTTATGAAGATTGGTGTGGGTGTACGATATAGATGTTCCATACATTTTCCCAGGCTTTTGTAGAAGATCATGGAGCTGATTGGAGGTGGCCTTTTGGCCTAGATTATGGGAGCATATGTCCCAAAATGCACACAGGTTTCCACAATGCCCAAAGCTGTAGGGTAGAGCTAGGTTGATCGGTGTGTTGGGGTCCTAGCTGCAGGACCAGGGATCAGAATACCCCCACCAGTCCCTGCCTCTTCGATTCCTTGGTTTCCTGGTCAGGGAGGCTATATTAGCAGGATGTGTACAGGATAAGGTAGCATCCTCCACACAGAGTGGTATCCTCGCACCAAAGCTAGGGAGTGGGTGTGCTGTCATTACGGACAATTAAGCATCGTGCTGAAAGAGGCTGTGGAGAGAGAAAGGCCCTGTGTTTGCCTCAATTGTAATCGCTGTGGTGACAGAGGAGGGTAATTATTCAGGATGACTGTGAATGGCACAGGCACTGCAGGGGTGCAGAGGGCTCAGGAAGGAGGGAGGGCTGGCTCTGGCCCCCTGTACCCATCTGAGCTCGGAGTAGGAAAGGGCCTGTTGTACTGGGCTCATACTTCAGCCCAGTCTCCTTTCTTTACTGTTAGGGGATGCCTCCAAAACACTTCTCAGCCCTGTAGACTTGACTTCAGCCTGTGTGTTGTTCAGGGAACCCTCAAAACCTCACTTCAACCAACCAGAAGCCTCTCCCCAGCCCCGCCTGGGACCCCTCAAAGTGAGGTTTGGCAGTTATAGTTGGGGGGGCTGAGCCCCACCCCTGCTATCTTCCTTGAGTACTGAAGCATTGGGGGGGGGGAACCTGGATTAGAGACTGGCTGTGTGATCTAGGGAGTTGTGTTTCTGGGACTCAGTTCTCCCTTCTGTAAAATGGGCTTGTCTGAAAATAGAGAGGAAGGTACCCTCTGCGGGCCCTGATGTGAATTATCAGGTGAAGGGTCTCATCCTGAAATGTTCAAGTGGCTGAACAGAACCTGCTTGGCCTTTGGTGAGCTTTGAGAGGAAGTGGGGGGGGGGGCTCTAGCCTGCAGCAGGGCTGAGGCCCAGAAACCTGACCAAGGGCAGGCTTGAGGGGTCTCTTGGGGTCCTTCCTGTAGCATGAATAATAAAAGACACAGAGACTGATACTGGGGTTCAACCAGAAGCAAAGTGCCAGCCACTAGCTCTCACCTCAAGCTCAGGCTGAAAGGGCTGATCCACTCATGGGCTCTTCACCAAGTCTCAAACTGCTGCCTCTCCTCAGGGTGACTGGAGAGTGAGCGCCTCCTACTGAATCCTGAAGACCCTGCTTCTGTCTTTTATACCCCCCTAGTTCTGGGATTAAATGCATGTGGTCTGTTACTCTTTCAGACTGATTCAATCTCGTGTATCTCTGGGTGGCTTTGAACTCAGATAGATCCATCTACCTCTTAATCCTGAGTTTTAGGATTAAAGGTGTGTACCACCATGCCCTAGATTCTGGCTGATGGAATTAAAGGTGTGTGCCTGGCTTCTATGACTTATGGCTGACTTTGCTTTCTGAATCCTCAGGCAAGTTTTAGTAAATAATAAATAATACATCACCACACCTTCCCATCAAACTGGGGATGGGATAGGGCTAAAGTGTCCTGGGCTTCTCTGTGCCTACAGATGCCTTAGATCTGGCACAGTCTGGTGAGCCAGCCCTGGGGTGTGTGTGTGTATGTGTGTGTGTGTGTCTGTGTATGTGTGTGTGTGAGTGTGTGTGTCTGTGTATGTGTGTGTCTGTGTGTGTGTGCGCGTGTCTGTGTGTGTGTCTTGTGTGTGTCTGTGTGTGTGTGTGTGTCTGTGTGTGTCTGTGTGTCTGTGTGTCTGTGTGTCTGTGTGTCTGTGTGTGTGTGTGCGCGCATGTGTCTGTGTGTGTGTGTCTGTGTGTGTGTCTGTGTGTGTGTCTGTGTATGTGTGTGTCTGTGTATGTGTATGTGTGTGTCTGTGTCTGTGTGTGTGTCTGTGTGTCTGTGTGTCTGTGTGAGTGTGTGTGTGTCTGTGTATGTGTGTGTCTGTGTGTCTGTGTGAGTGTGTGTGTCTGTGTATGTGTGTGTCTGTGCATGTGTGTGTGTGTGTGTTTCTGTGTGTGTGTGTGTGTGTGTGTGTGTGTGTGTGTGTGTGTGTGTGTGTGTGTGTGTGTGTAGGTATCCCATAGATAGTACATAGCAGCCTGGGTGTGCTACCAGGCTGGCCATGAACAGAGGCAAGAGTCTGAGGCAGCAATTACCTCCCAAGAGAGTCAAAAGTCATCATGTTCTCAAGCCTAGGCCAGGTGCTACTTGGGTGAGCCCAGACACAGACAAGGGTCTGGAGAGCACACATTTCCCCACTCCCACCTAGCTTCTATGTAAGCACCTCCAGCCAAGGCAAGGAAATTAATTAAAAAGCAATATTTGTGTCAGTGTAAGACATTTGCAGAAAGGTTAAATCCACATCCGTGGAGCTATGCAGCAGCCCCCTATGCAGTGTTAGATACAGCCCCCTCCTACCCTGTGCCACCTGAGTAAACGCCAAGCTGGGTGAGGTGGAGCAGCCTGGGCTTGTCTCACCCAGGAATCCCCAGCACTCTCTAAAAAAGGATCCTTGAGGGGGGATGCAGACCTGGGAGGAGGCTGAGCATGGAGACCCTATGAGTTTGGGCTCCCAGTCCTCAAGATGGAAGGTTAAGGCAGCCAGCTCTGCCTTCATAGTGGGAGTGTCTCCATGAGACCCCATTCTGAGCTGTTGAGAGCACATGGGGGTAGGGGGTTCCTGGGACACCAGACAGGCCAGGGCTACTATGACACAGGGTTGCTGACACAGGGAGAGTTCAGAGAGGGACATGGGACATGGGACATGGGACATGGGTGGGTGTGGGTGTGTTCATATAATAAGAGAGAGCAGGCACTGCAGAGTAAACAGTAGCTGAGCTGGGTCTTATGGGATTCATAGGAGCTTCCTCAGAGAAGGCAGATGCCAGATGGCATGTTAATCTGGGTATCACAGAGCCCCAGACTCCCCTGAAACAGGAATTGTGTGTATGTGGAGTGGTGGGTAGAAGGTTGGCAGGGGAGTTAGGGAGATTTCCTTTTGTATTGACTCATCATTTATCTTGCTTCTGGAGGGCAATGGGAGCCAGTGAAAGTTGCGGTGCAAGGCAGTGATGTGACAGGCTGTTTGGGGGAAACTCCCAGTTCTTGCTGGGAGGGTTGGGAAAGGCTAGGGCTGGTCATGGTGAATACAGCAGGTGGTCCTGAGAGCCAGCAATGTCTAGGAGGAGGTGGAGTGTGACTGTGCAGTCATCCCCTGGAGGCCGAGGCCAAGCTAACGGGTTAGAGAGCCCAGGGCTCTTGCCATTTCCAGTGTGTTGGTCCTTGGAGCTCCAGGGCAACCATTTCCAGGGTGAGCTCTGTCCTCTGGGTACTTCTGCTGAGGGACAAGGGAGGTACTCTTCTTCAATTCCCTTAGTAAGAGGGCACTTTTCCCAGAAGGGTTAGAAGAAAATGACAGCAGGGCTCAGTGCAACTCATCTGCATTGAGAAAGGGTCCCCCCCCCTACCCCCACCCCGTCTCCTTGGAGACCACTTCCTTGGCTATGGAAGGTGTGGTGGGTCTTTGTGTAAGTGGGGATGGGTGGTAACTGGGAGAGATGATCACTGAGTGCGCCCTTACACGGGGGCTAGCTGAGAATGGGCTGCAGCTAGCTAGTTTGAGACTATGAGTCAGGGAGTGAGTGGGGGGAGCCTAGAACACTCACAACTACAGGAGAGATCTGCTCCACAGGAGGTGAGGTCAGCCGGCCCTAGGGAGATGCCAGGGGCTAGGGTTGGTACCATCTCCTGGGCAATGTTTTCAAGGACATGATAATCGGTAGATAAGAACCCTGAAAAAGTGGGCCAGTCTTGGAAACACTGTAGAGAATAGCCTTCTGGAACGTTCTGTGTCTCACAGGACCTGCCTGAGGACCCAGGCCCAGTGCCAGCACATACAAGACCAGGGCAGTGAGCAGATGGGGCTGGGGGAACACGGCCTTGGAAAGGACTTGAAAGCAGCCGAAAAGCCACCAAGAGGCTTCTGCACCTACTTGCCCCCAGGAGCTATAGGTTTTCCTAGCACAAGCCCTTGGAAATCCAGCATGACCCCACTAGGTGCCCTGGTTTGGACAGGAGGCCGTATCTGCCTCCTGCCCTGCCGAACACCAGGCGGCCCCTGTCCTCATGCCGCGCCTCGGGCTGAGGGTGATTCAGAGGCAAGTGCCTGTGACAGTGGATGCAATTAGATCTAATGGGACGGAGGCCTTTCTCGTCGCCCTCGCTCTGTGCCCACCCCCGCCTCCCTCAGGCGCAGCAGGCGTGGAGAGGATGCGCAGGAGGTAGGAGGTGGGGGACCCAGAGGGGCTTTGACGTCAGCCTGGCCTTTAAGAGGCCGCCTGCCCAGCAAGGGCTGTGGAGACAGAACCCGGGACCACCAGGCTGCACTATGCCCACCCCCAGCGCCTCCTCGCCACAGCCCAAGGGCTTCAGAAGGGCTGTCTCCGAGCAGGATGCCAAGCAGGTCGAGGCCATCATGGTGAGAAGGGCATGCTGTCACCCAGGGGTATCCGGAGAAGCTTCTGCACCCGTGGGTGGGTGGATAACCCAGGCGTGGCGTTCACAGTGTCTAGAACCCAGGGTTGGAGTGGGGCTGTGTCCCATCTTGTCCCACGGTTAGTTTGGGTCCTTACTTGGGGTAATGCCTCTGCTGTGTCCTGCTGAACTTCACAGGGGAAAGCCAGTGTCTGTTGCTCTGTGCCATCCTTTCTGGGACTTCCGTGGGTCCTATTTCGTGAAGTAGAGGGATAATCTCCTTTGGGTGGTCTTGGGAGAGAGCCCTATGAATCAGGTCCTCCTCCAGGAGTCCCCCCCCCCACTTGTCTGCCCTCTTGGGGTTCTCTAGGCTTGCTTGTCACAGGCTGTGGGGTTCCTGCAATGTACACTTCTGGGGAGACCTGGTCAGTAAGTGGCTGTTCTGCCTGTTGCTGTCCTGTACAAACAGGACACGGGCCCAGGTTCCACTGTGTTAAAAAAAAAAAAAAAAAAAAAAAGAAAGAAAGAAAGAAAGAAAGAAAGAAAGAAAGAAAGAAAGAAAGGGCTCTGGCTCTGGCTCTGGCTCTGGCTCTGGCTCTGGCTCTGGCTCTGGCTCTGGCTCTGGCTCTGGCTCTGGGGAAATTCCTGTCTTCCTTTCACCCTTCCACTGCCCTGTATCTGTGTTACCTGTATTAGGGAGTCCCAGGGATCAAGGGGGGTGCTGCCAAGACACCAAAGAGCCAAAGAGTCCCTTCTGCCAGCCTGGACTAGGGCACTCATCAGTGCATGAGAAGGGTTTTCAGATTTTCCTTAGAACCCCATCAACCATCGCCCTAGCCTGACAAAGACCTTAATGAGTGAGACCAGTGTGACCCTTAGAAATTTAATTTGCACGCACTTCTCAAGAGTGCACTTCTCAAGACTGTGGGGTCAAAGTGCCCCTTCACACTTCTCAGCTGCATGGCTCCTCCTCCCCTCCTCCTTGGGAACCACCCAGCCGCATGCCCTTCCCAGGGAGCCTGTGGCTCTGGCTGCAAGTGTCCAGTAGGAAGTCAGAAGGGGGCTCCAGAGGGGAACCTTTTGGGGAGCTTAGCTCCCAGCTAAGAGTTCCTCAGTCGGGTCCAGGTGGTTCTGGGTGTTAGAGGATTGGGCACACTGGTTCACAGCTGTCGCAGACACACAGCCAGCAGGAGCCATAGTGGGGTAACCCGTGCTTAGACCTTGACAAGGCAGCCAGGAGGAGAGGCTGGCAGAGGCCAGCAGAAGAGGGGTAGGGTGGTTGGAGACATTTTCATGGGGGTGTTCCCAGGTGAGAAGACAGCAGGACAGGGCACCTGGCTAAGAACTAGCCCCATGCCTCTTTCAGAGAACCGGGAGGGGAACGATGCGTGTGTTAGCTGAGTACAGTACGCTCCACCTGAATGGGTACCTAAGATACCCACTGCCCAGTGATGCCTGCAGCTTTGTGCTCTGTCTCCTCTGGGCTCTGGGTGCTGCCCACAGAAATCAGGAAAAACAGACTGAGTGACAGTCCTCTCTCACTAATTCAGTTAGGTCTATGCCCAGGAGGCAGGTGACAGGTGACAGGGCACCTCTGCTTTGGGAGATGGTGGCCAAGGAGCTCTTGTCCTCCAGTTCTGCTATGGTGTCCAGGCCTTACTGCCCACCATGCCCAGCCAGAATACTGATGTGTGTGTCCTCTCTTCCATTCCTGCATGTCATCCATTGGTTTGAGCAGGGCCCAGGCCCTGGAGGCAGGATGGGTGGGGACAGCAGCAAGGCTACACAGGCATATGTCTGACACTCCCCCCCCCCCCCAGTCCCCAAGGTTCATCGGTCGTCGGCAGAGTCTCATCGAGGACGCCCGAAAGGAGAGAGAAGCAGCGGCTGCTGCTGCAGCGGCCTCGGTAGCCTCCTCAGAATCTGGGGATCCCCTGGAGGCTGTGGTATTTGAGGAGCAGGATGGGAAGGCTGTTCTCAACCTGCTCTTCTCCCTGAAGGGTACAAAACCCTCCTCACTGTCCCGGGCTGTGAAAGTATTCGAGGTGAGGCCTATGGGCTGCTGGTTTGGTATGCCAGGGCAAGCATGCATAAGACATGTAAGGATGCTGCCCCTCCCCACCCCGGGCAGAAATATGGCTGCTCAGGCCCGCAGAGATCTACCCTTCACCTCCACCATCTAACCTCAGCTGCCTGATACCACTGCCATACGCAGAGCTCTTACCCACCTGACCAACGGCCCACAAAGCAGCTGATTGCATTACTGCTTTGGCTAATGACCTGCCCCCCAGAAAAACTCTCAAATGACGTTAAAGCCAGAACCCCTATTACTACATAGCCTAAGTGTTTTTGTTGCTGGGCAACAGAAGGTGGAAGAGAAGTCAACCCTTGTCCACCAGTCCTGGGTATCATAGTTGCTCTGTCCGGGCCTAAGCCTTGTGTCTTTGATATGGTGGAGTGGGGTCCAGTCCCTTGGGTGTGGCCAGTAAGCCAAATGAGACCATTAGGGGGTGGGACCTTTCATCAGCAGAAGAATCAGGCTATCTGGTATGACAGACAGACAGACAGACAGACAGACAGACAGGGCTGTCCATAAAGGGGAGCCAAAGGCACAGCTGTGATGATTCCTGGATGGATGCATGAGACAAAACCCAAAATTCATAGGCAAGGACAAAACACTGACCAGGCCTCCTCCATCTCCCTCTTCCCCATTATTCTCTCTCTGTCTTCCTGTCTTCATCTCTCTCTTCCTTCCTCCATCTCTACTCTGCCTCTCTCCGTTGCTCCATCTGTCTCTCTCAATCTGTTGCTCTCTCCATTTATCCCTACCTCCCTCCATCTCTCTTTATTTCTTTCCACTGATCCCTCCCCATCTGTCTCTCTCCTTCTCCCTCTTCCTGCTTTCTTCTCCCCAAGACATTTGAAGCCAAAATCCACCACTTAGAGACGCGGCCCGCCCAGAAGCCACTGTTGGGAAGTCCCCACCTGGAGTACTTTGTGCGCTTCGAGGTACCCAGTGGAGACCTTGCTGCCCTCCTCAGTTCTGTGCGCCGGGTGTCTGACGACGTGCGCAGTGCCAAGGAGGACAAGGGTGAGGATGATTTCTGTCCCTGAGTGTGACCAAATGATCTTGAGGCCTGGGATGGGGGGCCAGAGCATCCTGCCAGGGGAGACCCTAAATTGTCCACTGAGTTCTGGCCTTCCTCCATGCTGGCTTCACTCCTCCTCTGGGTCTTTTAACACATGCCAGCAACCTCTAGGAGGTTCCCAGGGGAGGCCAGACCCAGGATGGCCAAAGGTTATCATGAGTCCATACTCACCTGAGCCCTTTTGTCTCTGTTGTGAAGTTCCCTGGTTCCCAAGGAAAGTGTCAGAGTTGGACAAGTGTCACCACCTGGTCACCAAGTTTGACCCTGACCTGGATCTGGACCATCCGGTGAGCTAGCTGTCCTTGCTGTGTCCCATAGCTGAGGCCTGTGGAGTGGGCACGTTAGGGACTGACCCTGGTCTGTGTAGCAGGGAGAGCCCGGCTTTTTCCTGATGTGTGTCCCTCCGCCATCAGGGCTTCTCTGACCAGGTGTACCGCCAGCGCCGGAAGCTGATTGCAGAGATTGCCTTCCAGTACAAGCAGTAAGGAGCCTGCTACGGAGGGGGGGAGAGGAAGGAAGTCACTGGCTTGTTGTCCCACAGCTTCGCATGTCTGCTTGTCTGCCTCTTCTGTGGTGCTGTGTGTTGGTCACCGGCATTATTCTAGTCACAGCAAAGGAGATGAGACTGAGGCAGCACGCCCCACCCAGGGCATTCCGTACTCCAAAGGCCTCTCAACAGCTGGTGTAGATTCAGGATAAATGCCTCACCCCATCTTTCCCCTGACCTCTCTGACATCGAAGGGGCCCTATTGACCACTTATCCCTTCCACAGCGGTGAACCAATTCCCCATGTGGAGTACACTGCGGAGGAAATTGCTACCTGGTAAGACCCTGCTGACAATAGCACAGGGCAGACTGACCAGAGAGAGCTGCCAGACTCCCTGCCTGTGAGGTCCTCCTCAGGGAGAGATTAAGGTCAGTTAGAGGAGGACATCTAGTGGCCCAGAATATCAGATCATCCAGAGATGTCCCTACTGGTCCCTTCCCAACCTCTGGGTTCCCTTCAATCACAGAAATGACCTACCCATTAATGGAAGCCCACAGTTCGGGAGGCTGATAGAAGCAGGCAGCTGGTCCACAGTGGTGGTAGGGGCAGGAGGGGGCGGCTGTGAGCAGGTGGAGAGAGAGCCCCAACAGCAGGGAATTCCCTGAGACCCTGTGGCCTACAGGAAGGAGGTCTATGCCACGCTGAAGGGGCTTTATGCTTCCCACGCCTGCCGGGAGCACCTGGAGGCTTTCCAGCTCCTGGAACGGTACTGTGGCTACCGAGAGGACAGCATCCCACAGCTGGAGGATGTGTCCCGCTTCTTGAAGGGTGAGGATGCAGAGGAGGTAGGGCAGGGAGGGGTTTCTCCTCCACATACCCTGATGTGTGGCCCCTTGCAGAACGCACGGGCTTCCAGCTTCGACCCGTGGCCGGCCTGCTGTCTGCCCGTGATTTTCTGGCCAGTCTGGCCTTCCGTGTGTTTCAGTGCACACAGTACATCCGCCATGCCTCCTCACCCATGCACTCACCTGAGCCGTGAGTATGCCATCTGGGGCAGGGGACCCTGAACTTGTGTGGCCCAGTAATATCCATGCACAATGAAGGCAGGGGTGTGGAGGAGCCAAGGCCTCCTGTCCCTGGGTGGGACAGAGACCCTCTCCATCCCACCTTTCTTTTCTCATGGCCTCACACAGGGACTGCTGCCACGAGCTGTTGGGACATGTACCAATGTTGGCAGACCGCACTTTTGCCCAGTTCTCCCAGGTGTGTCTTGGGCCCCTGAGCAGAAGAAACCAGGGGGGATTTGGTTGAGCCAGAGATTCACAAGTTTCACTTGGTGAGGCTCTCCACGGGGGTAGACAATGCCTACGACTGGGTCCACGAGACTTTGAGGTAACAAAATCCTGAAATGGAGATAGTTCCCTCAACAGGGAGGGACTGGTTGGGAGTTCCGGCCCCAGGGGAGGGGATTTCCATGGATTGTGCTGCCACCTGCTGGTTCTTCTAGGAACTGCAGGTCCTGGGCTCTTGGCTGTCTTGGAAGGTCCACATAGTTTATTCAGGTCGGATAGGATCCCTGCAGAGATAGCTGAAATCCAGTGCCCTTGTCTCAGATACAATGCCAGAGGAGAGTCTTCCCATACTTCAGCTTCCTTCTCTTTCTTCAATATCCACAGGACATTGGACTTGCATCTCTGGGAGCCTCAGATGAAGAAATTGAGAAACTCTCTACGGTTGGTTTTCAGGGCCTTGGGCAGAGCTTAGACCTTTCTTTATGTTCCCGAGACAAAACAGCCTTGCCTGTGGTGGGTGGTGGCCCGTTACACCCAGAGGGGCTGTGCTTGGTGTCGGGTGATTTTGGGTGACCATGACGACCATCTGGCAGGTGTACTGGTTTACTGTGGAGTTTGGGCTGTGCAAGCAGAACGGGGAGCTGAAGGCTTATGGTGCAGGGCTGCTGTCCTCCTATGGAGAGCTCCTGGTGAGATTACCCTGCCCCCAGCCCCCAGAAAAGGAGACCAGGGCTGCGGGTTAAGGATCAGAGGGCCCTGCTCCCATCAGAGGGTTTCCTTGGCCCAGGCCTGAGGTTTAGCCTATTCTCGAGAAGTATGTCTCTGCCCAGACGCCACTACACACTGGCTCAGAACCTCTGTGGGAGGAGGGAGGCCCACAGCACCCAGCTTCCTCGAGCCCTTGGCTGTGATGCCCCTCTCTCCAGCACTCCCTGTCAGAGGAGCCTGAGGTCCGGGCCTTTGACCCGGAAGCAGCCGCTATGCAGCCCTACCAAGACCAGACCTACCAGCCGGTCTACTTTGTGTCAGAGAGCTTCAGTGATGCCAAGGACAAGCTCAGGTGGGTGAGGCCTTCGGGAGTGAGCGTCATCCCACCTCACCTGTGCAAGCCAGACCTTGTCTCCACTTGGGAGCCCATTTTGTACCCTCAGCAGCAGCCCCCTTGTAACAAGTGAGGGAGCCTGGAAAGTCTGAGGAGAGGGAGACAGGCCAACAGCACAAGGTCAAGGCAATGCCAAAGTCAGGTCCAGGCCAGCCTTTTGGGACCCAGCAGGGCCTGAGTCTCTCATTCTCTGAGCACCACAGGCCTGAGTGGGATGGAAACAAGTAAGGGGGAATAAGAGGAAACGTAGTAGCTAGGAACCCCCGTCACCTCCAGAGCAGATTATAGAGGAAGTGAGCAGTCCAAAGGCAGGGGCTACAGTTACACAGGGCCTAAAGAGGGGAGAGGAGACTGGTAGGGTGCTCCTCATCATGTCTCCAGGCATGTTGTACTGCACTTGGCATGTCCACACCCATTAGGGACTCTCTAGTGCACACAGCCAAGGAATGCTTCCTGAAGGCAGAGGCTAACTGAGTGCCCTGCAGAGGCCTACCTGCAAGAGGTGCTGGAAACTTCCCTTCTATTGTGGCCTCTGAGGTGACCTTAGTCTTCTGAGTGTCTAGAGTGGCCTTTGGGGGTCTGGGAGACTCAGAAAAACCATTCCCCGTGCTTCGGGAGGTTGAAGACCCTGTCCTGGGCCACCTGACTCCAGCCTGCTTTCTCGTCCCCACACCCAATCTCCTGTGATTGTCTCCTCAGGACCTATGCCTCCCGTATCCAGCGCCCCTTCTCTGTGAAGTTTGACCCATACACAATGGCCATTGATGTACTGGACAGTCCCCACACTATCCGGCGCTCCTTGGAGGAGGTCCAGGATGAGCTGCACACCCTGGCGCATGCACTGAGTGCCATTAGCTAAATGCACAGGGTACCACCCACAGGTGCCCGGATTCTTTCCCAACGTCTCCAGTCCTTTCTCCAACCTTCCCTGACCCACAGGCTTTCTCATGTTTGTGGCTGGGCCCTGGGTAGTCCCAGAATCTGCTTGTGCCCTTTGATGGGCTCCCCCATGGAACCTCACTGCTTCTCAGCCCTGTGTCTCACTACTGCATGCACTCCATGGTGCCCCTGCTCTGCCCTCTGCCCTTCTCCCTCCCTGTGCTGTACACCACCCTGGTCATTGTCTCAATAAAGGAAGGAAAGGTCTTAAGGAGTGTTCCTGGCCTCTGTGTCACCACAAAGGTAGCTGTTGGCACTCATACCTGCTCCAGTTTCACTTGGAGATTTAGAGGGTTTCTTCTCCCTTCCTCTCCCTTCCAATTCAGCCTCCTGCACACTCCTGTCCAGTCAGAAGGCTCTGGTGCCGTCTCCCTGCCAATTCTGAACTCTCAAACACTACTGTCCCTGTGCCCAGGAGTCTTAGGCACCAAGGAAGTAGGCAGAGGGATGAAGAAAGCAGTCAAGACACAGCAACAGTGGTGCCCAAAATCATACATGACAGGCCCAAGGGAGGACTTATGCCCCAGTGGAATTCTGGGAATATCTTATGCCTTGGGAATTGCTGTGGAAGATCTTTGATTTAAGTGAGATCCTGGGAAGTACCTGAGTCCTAGTGAGACTTTGAGGAATACTGTGGGCCTCAGATAGACCTTGGGAAAGGCTAGACTCCAAAGCAACTCTGGGGAAGGCCCTAGGCCCCCAAAGAGACCCTGGGAAGGTTTTAGGTTCCCCAAAAGAACATGGGGAAGGTCTTAGTCCCCAATGAAACCTGGAGAACACCTTACTTTGTTAAAATAGGGAAGGTGTCAGTCCTCAACTTTCATGCTGTTGAGATCCTGTCAAGTTCTTAGTTCTCAGTGAGGTCCATGGTGAGGCCATAATCCAGTGAAGGCCTTTTGCCCCCTTGAAGACCTGGGGTAAGATTGCAGGCCACAGTGGAATCTTGGGAAGACTTTAGGCCCCAGTGAGAGCCTTGGAGGACCAGAGGCCCCAATGAGATCCTGAGAAAGGTTATTGGCTTATGCCCTATGCTAGCGAAAACCTTAGGATCCAGTGAGATCCCAGGAAAGGTCTTAGGGTTCAATGAGAACTTGGGAAGGCCTTAAGACATAGAGAGATGCTGTAGAAGACCTTTGGCTTTAGCAAGACCATGGAAGAAGGCTTTAGGCCCCAAGGAAACCCTGGAAAGCCCTTATCTCCAGTGAGACCCCAAGGAAAACTCTAGGCAACAGTGATACCTAGAGAAGGACTTAGGTTCCATTGAGACTCTGATAGATTTCTTTGTCTTACTGAGAAGCTAGAATAGTTTGAGGCCCCTATTAAGCCTTGCAGAAGACTTTGGGACCCAGGGAGACATGGAGAAAGCTTCATGCTCTTGTGAAATACTAGGAAGGCTTTAAGACTCAATGAGAACACCTGTAAGGCCTTCAGACTCAGTAAGACCTTAGGGAAGTGGTTCTCAACCTGTGAGTCGTGACCCCTCTGGGAGGGTCAAACGACCCTTCACAGGGGTCACCTATGACCATAGGAAAACACAGATACTTACATTATGATTCATAACAGTAGCAAAATTACAGTCATAAATTAGAAACAAAAACTATTTTATTGTTGGGGGTCACCACAACATGAGGAATTGTATTAAAGGGCCACAGTGTTAAGAAGGTTGAGAACCATTGCCTTATGGGACAGCTTTAGTCTACAGTGAGATCCTGGAGGAGGTCTTGGGCAATAGTGGTACACTGGGAAAGACCTTAGACCTCAGTGTGACCCCTGGGAAAACTTTAGGCAACTGTGGGACATTGGGGAAGATGCTAGGCCTCAATAGAACTCTGAGGATGATGGCCTTAGGCCACAGTGGAACCCTGGGAAGCCCTAGGCTCTACTGAGGCCCTTGGGTAGGCCTTAGGTCCCAGTAAGAACCTGAGGAAAGTATCAGGCTCCAGTGAGAACTTGAAGAACTTGGCCTCAGAGAGAGCCTAAGAAAGGCCTTAGTCTGCCTGGAGAATGTACAATTGAAACCAAGTGGAAGGCCTTAGGACATAGTAAGATGCTGAAAAAGATAGTTTGCCTCTATGAGACCCTAGGAAAACCTTAGGCTGCAGCAAGACTCTAGGGAAGGCCTTAGGCTTCAGAGAGATCCTGCAAGACCTCAGGCTACAGAGAGACTCAGAGAAGGCCACACATTCTGATGACATCCAGGGATGATCTTAGGCTCCTGTGAGACCCCAGAGGAGGATATAGGTCTTAGTGAGACTGAAGAGAAGTCCTTAGGACTCAGTGAGAGTGAACTTGGGAAGAGGCTAGGTCACCTCCAGAGCTTATGAAGGCTGTAGGCCATAGTGAGACTCTTGGAAAGGTCTTAGGCTCCAGGAGATTCTGGAAGTTCCTCAGGCCACAGAGAGGATGGCTTCAGATCACAATGACACCCCATGGAGGACCTGAGGCCCCAGTGTACCCCAATGAAGATCTTTGGCAAAGCCTTTGTGATAGCTTAAATGAGAATATCCTTTCTAGCTGAGGAATATGAATGCTTGATACCCAATTGGTAGTGCTATTTGAGAGGGTTAGGGGGTGTGACCTTGCTGAAGAACATAAGTTCTTGGGGCAGGCTTTGAAAGAACAAACAAAACAAAGCAAAAACATCAAAAACTAAACAAAAAGCTCTCCTAGTTCATGCCCTTTACTCTTGCTTGTGGTTGAGGATGTGAGCTGTCAGCTCTATGCTCCTGCTGCCACAATGTTTGTCTGCTACACACATGCCTTCCTCGTGTGATGATGATGAACTCTTATCTCTCTGGAACCTAATCCCAAATAAATTCATTTTTTTTCTATAAGTTGCTTCAGTTATAGTCTTTTGTCATAGCAAGAGAAAAGTAACTAATATAGCCTTATTTCTATTTGAGAACATAAGAGGTTCTAAAGCCCCCGAGAGAAATGCTGAGGAAAGAAGGGCTCTGGACTTGGTAAGACCAGAGGGGAAATCTTTAAAGCCAAATGAGGACCCAAAGAAGGACTTAAGCCACAGTGGGACCCTGGAAAGGACACAGACCACACTGTCTTAGGCCAAGTAAAATCCTGAGAAAAATTTCTTCCCTAAGGGAGACCCACAGGAAGACTATAGGGCTCATTAAGATCCTGGATAAGGATTTAAGACCCAGTATAAACCTGGAGAAATCCTTAAGACAAACAGAGAACCTAGGGAACACCGTAGGCTCCAGGGAGAAAGGGGAGAAAACCTTAGGCTCTAGAAAGAACCTAGGAACAATCTTAGGTTCCAGTGAAAACCTTAGGAAAGTCCTTAGGCCCCAGAGAGAACCTGAGGACAGCCTTAGACCCCAGTAAGAATCAGGGGAAAGTCTTAGGCCCCCATAGGAAATCTGGGAAGGGCCTTAGGACCCAGTAACTCTGGAGCCCTAGGGAGAAACTGGGAAAGCCTTAGACACCAGTGAGAACCTAGGATGACTTTAGGCCCATTGAAAACCTGGGAAACCTTAGGAACCAGTGAAACTCTATGGTAAAATTTAGGTCCCAGTGAGAACCTGTGAAAGATCTTAAGACACAGTAAGTGTGGGAAAGGCCTTGGAACATAATGAGAACATGTAAAAGACTTAGGACAAAGTGGAAGTGAGACCCTGAGAAGATCTTAGGCCCAATGAAAATCTAGGGAAAGCTTTAGGTCCCAGTGAGAACTTGTGAAGGCCTTAGGCTCTAGTGAGAACCCAAGAAAGGCCTTAGACCCTGGTGAGAATGTTCAGAAGGCCTTAGATATGAGTGAGACTCAGGGGGCTGCCTTAGGTCCTAGAGAGAACCAGAGGATAGCCTTAGATCCAGTGAGAATCTGGAGAAGGCTTTAACCCCAGAGAAATCACAGAAAAGCCTTAGACCCCAGTGCGAACCTCAGTAAGTTCTTACATACAGTGAAAAATCAGAAAGGCCTTTGAGTCAAGTGAGAACTTGGGAAAGCCTTAGACTACAGTGAGAACCAAATAAAACCTTAAGCCACATGAGAATTTGGGGGATGCCTTAGGCACCAGTGAGAAACTAGAGAAGGCTTTAGGCTAGAGGGAGAATTTAGAAAGTGACAACCTAAGGAAAGCCTTAGGTCTCAGTGAGAACCTGGTGAAAATTTTAAGTCCCAGTGAGACATGGGGAAAAAGACTTAGATCCAAGAGAGACTGGGAAATGCCTTAGGTCTCAATTAGAGCCTATGGAAGGCTTTGGGCCACAGTGAGAATATCAGTGAAAACCTTGTGGAGGCCTTTTGTCACAGTGAAAATATGGGGGAAACCTTAGGCCCCAGTGAAAAGCTGAGGAAGGCCTTATGCCTCAGTGAAAATTTGGGAAAGGTCTAAAGACCTATTAAGAATCTGGGAAAGACCCTAAGACACAGTTAAGACCCATTGAAAACCTGGAAAGATCTTAGGCCCTAATGAGAACCTGGGGAAAGTCTTGGGCCCCAGTGAGACCATAATTCTTTAGGCCACAGTGTGATCCTGGGAAAGCCTAAGACCCCATGAGAATCCGAGAAAGGCCTTAGGCCTCAATGAGAACTTGGGGAAAGCTGTAAGACCCAATGAGAAATTGTAGAAGATCTTAGGCCCCAGAGAGAATGTGGGAAAGGACTTAAGATACAGTAACAACCTAGGGAAAGATTTAGGCCCCAGTGAGACGCTGAGGAAGACTTTGAGCCTCAAAGAGAACTGGAGAAGCTTTTCAGTCCCAGTGAGATTAAGGCAAGGCCTTAAGATCCAGTGTTACCCACGGAAGTCCTTAGACCTCAGTAAGAATGTGGAGAAGGTCTTAGGCATTAATGAGATTCAGAGGGACTGCCTTAAGTCCCAGTGAGATGCAGGGAAAGCCTTGCTTACCAATGAGTATCTGGAGGTCTTAGAACCCAGTGAGAAACTGGGGATGATATTAGGCCCCAGTGATAATTTGGGGCCTGGTGAGATTTTGGAGAAGGCCTTTAATCCCTAGTTAAATAATTAAAAATCCAGAGATACCATGAGATGCTGGAAAGGCTATAGGCTTCAATGAGAATCTGAGGAAGGCTTAGTGTTCAATAAGAATCTGGAGGAAAACCTTAGGCCTCAGTAAAAATCTGAGAAGCCTGAGGCTCTTGTAGAAACCCGAGGAAGCCCTTAGCTTCCAGTGAAAACCTGGGAAAGTCTTACGATGAGAACCAGGAAAGGCCTTAGAATAGAATGAGAACTTGGGGAAAGCCTTGGGCCCCAGTAAGACCCTAAGAAGAATTGAGGCACCAGTGATATTCTAGGGACAGCCTTAGATCCCAATAAAAATCTGGGAAAGGCTTTGGCATTGTAAGTACTTGGGGAAGACCTTGGGCCCCAGTGAGAACCTCAAGAGACCCAGGGAGATACTACAGAAGGCGTTGGGCCCCAGTGAGTACTCGGGAAGACATGAGACCCCACAGAGATAATGGGGAAAGCTTTAAGGCACAGCCTTAGATCCTAGTGAAAACCTGGGTTGGCCTGAGGCCCAGTGACAAATTAGGTAAGGCCTCAGGTGCTAATGAAAACTTGGGAAAGTCCTTAGGCACAAGTGAGAACATGGGAAAGATTTTAAGTTCCCCTGATAACTTGAAAAGGCCTGAGGTCCCAGTGAGGAAAGCCTTAGAACCAAGTGAGAGCATGGGGAAGTTCTTAGGTCCCAGTGAGACTCAAGAAGGCCTTAGGCTCCAGTGATATTCTGGGGACTTTCTTAGAAACTAGTGAGAACCCGAGGAAGGCCTTGTGCCCCAGTGAAAACCTGGGAAGGTCTTGGTGTTCCACAAGAGCTTTTGACCACAGAGAGATGGGAGTGAAGGCCTTAAGACACAGAGAGGACCTGGGGAAAGTCTTAGGCCCCAGTGTGAATCTGGGGATTACTTTGTGCCTTAATGAGTACTGGAGAAGACATTTGACCCTAATGAAATCCTGGAGAAAGGCTTAGACCCCAGTGAGAATCACAAGAAAAACTTAGACTCAAGTTAGAATTTAGAGAGGGCCATAAGCCCCAGTAAGAATCTGAGTGTCATTAGCAAGAAGGAGGTAAGTGTAGTTGGTATAACAAAAGTTCTATTTTGCTATGCTGAGGTCTTCGTACAAGATTCACACTCTAAGTTCCTAATTATGATCTTAAGCGATCTCTTCAAGGCTACTCACCTTGGTGGCATTCCTATTCTAAGTCTTTTTCTGGATCTCATTGGGGCCTAAGAAAATATTCCTACAGATTCTCAATGGGGCCTAGGCCTTCCCCAGATTCCCAGTGAGCTCTAATGCCATCTCCAGAATGTCACTAGGGTAAGATGTTTCCCCAGGTTTTCACTGAGGCCTAAGATTTTACCTAGGTTCTAACTGGGCCATAATGCCTTCCCCAGGTGCTTACAGGGACTTCCGATCAAGGTCACAGGCCTTCCCAAGTTTTTATTGTAGTCGAGGTTTACACTGGGGCCCCAAGGCCTTCTCAAGTATCTCATTAGGACCTAAGACTTTCTCCAGCTTCTCAGTGGGGTCTAAGGCTTCCCTCAGGTTCTCAGTGGTCCTAAAGATTTCCCTGGGTTCTGACTGGATGATAATGCCTTTACTACACACTCTCAGGAGCCTAAGGCCTTTCTACTATTTCACTGTTGTAATCCACTTGGGCCCAAGGCCTTCTCCAGTAACTTAATTGTACAGAACATGCAGAAAGCCTTAGACTCTCAGGATTCAGTGAGACTATGAGGAACATTAGACTTCTAAGATTCACTGAGAATCCAGGGAAGGACACACAGTGAGAACCGAGGGGGGAAGGGGAGCTTAGACCCCAGTGAGAATCTGAGGATGGCCCAAGGTCCCAGTGAGAATCAGGGAAGACCTTAGGTCCCAGTGAATCCCAGTGAAAGTCTTAGGCACCAGTGAAAACCCAGAGATGGCCCTAGGCTGACTAAGAATTTAGAGGAAGTGTTAGGCCTTAGTCAATTCAGGGGAAGGTTGTAAGTTCCATTTAGAACCTGGAAGTCTTTGAAACCCAATGACAACCTGCAGAAGGCTCCAATGAGTACATGGGGGAAATCTTTATTCTTCAGTGAGAATTGGTTAAGATATTAAACCCCAAAAAGATTCTAGAAACGGTCTTTAAATACTTGTTTTTCATGGGAAGGTGGATAACAGTGAGAAAGAACCTCTGGAAGGCCATAAGCCCCATTGAAAATCTGGGGATGGCCATAGACCCAGGTTAAGACCTGGGGAAGGTCAAAGATCCAGCGATATTCTAGTACAGGACTTAGGACCCAATGAGAACCTGAGGGAAGGACTGAGGCCCCAGTGAGAACCTGGGGAAACATAAGGAGAAAGCCTTAGGCCCCATTCAAGAGGGAAAGTCTTAGGTCCCCGTGAGAATATTGGGAAGGCCTTAGGTGCAGTGAGACCTGGTGTAAATCCTTAGTCCTAAGTGATAATTTGGACAAGGTCAGAGGTATCTGTGTGACCATGGAGAAGTTTTCAACCCTCATTAGCTTACGGGAGGGCTGTAGGCCCCTTTTTGGCCCTGAGGATGGCCTGGGCCTCAGAAAGACACCTGGAAGGCCTTAAGTCACTGAGAGATCCTAAAGGAAACTTGTAGTTATTTGAAAGAAAATGGCCCCCAAAGGGAGTAGCACTATTCATTATTGAGAATAGTGGCTTTGTTACTGTAGGTTTGGCCTTGTTGGGGGAAATGTGTCACTGTGGAGGTGTAATTTGAGGTCTCATATATGCTCAAGCCATGCTCAGTATCTCAGTTCACTTCCTTCTGCCTGAAAGATGTAGAACCCTCTTACTTCTCCAGCACCATATCTTCATGCACAAAACCATGTGCCACCATGATGATAATGGACTGAACCCCAGTGAGAAACTGAGCAAGGCTTTAGACACCAGTGAGAGTCTGGGTAGGTCTTAGACTCCAGTGACAACCTGGAAAGGCCTTAGGCCCAGCTTCACTGAGACTTTGGAATATACTTAGTCCACATATGAATCTGGAGAGAAAAATCTGAAGATCCAGTAGGTATCTGTTGACAGTTTTGGGCTTCTGTCAATACCTGGGATGATGGATACCCAATGAAACTTTACAGACCTCACACCCATGTAAAAACCTGCAGGAGCCCTTGGGCACCAGGGAGACACTACAGAAAATTTTAGGTCACAGTTAGAAGAAGAAATTCTTCAGATACAATGCAATCCTGGTCGTTGCTTTATAAAATCTGTGAGGAGTTGGGCATATGTGTAGACCACAGTGAATCTATGTGTCATACCTTAGGCTACAATGAGAATTTGACAAAGCTTGAAGACCTGGAGATGAACTAAGAAGGTCTTAGGCCCAAGTGAGAATATGCACAAGGCCTTAGACACCTGAGGTGATCTGGGAAATCCAAAGGCCCAGTGAAAGGACTTTGGGAAATGTCTTAGATTGAAGTGGGTAATTGGAGAAGGCCTTATGGATCACCGAGAGCAGGTAGAAAGTTTTAGATCCCTATAGGGAAGGGGTTAAGAACCAATGAAAACCTATGGAAGGCCTTGTGGAGCCAGAGAGAACTTGAGGAAATTTTTAGACCCAGTGAGATTCTTGGGAATGTTGTAAGATCCAGTGAGAAGATGGACAGGGCCCCACAGCCTGTGAGAGTTATGTGGAAAGACTTTCACACCAGAGACAACCTGAGATGAACTTAGACACTAGTAATACTCTGGGAGGGCCTAAGGGACCATAGGAAACCTGGGAAGACATGGGCCCCAGTTATAACCTTGGATAGGACATAGGCCTAAGGGAGAAACTCAGAAAGCTTTTACACCTAGAGAGAACATGGGAAAAAACCATAGGCCACACTGAAACCTGAAGTATGCCAGAAACTCAATTCAAAACCTGGACAAGCTTGTAGGTCACAGTGACAACCTGCAGAAGACCTAAGTCCTCAATGTGACATTGAAGATGGCTTTTGATCCAGTGTAAGCTTAGAAAATCTTTGAGGTCTATTGTGAACCTGTAGGATATTTGAGGCCCAAGGGAGAAGCTGTGGAATATTTTAGGCAGTGAGCTATGGAAGATTTTAGCCCCAGTAAGAACCTGAAAAAGGGCTTAGGCTCCATTGAGAACCTGGGAATATTTTTGGACTCAGACTCAGGCCCAAAACCCCTTTATCATCCTGGGAAGAACTTAGGACTGAGTGAAGACATATGTAAAGCCTCAACCACCAGTGAGAATCTGGGAAGGTCTTAGGGGCCAAGGAAAATCCTAGAAGTCTTTAGGCTCCAGTGATAACCTGTGAGGTCCTTTGACCCCAGTGAAAACCTGATGAATAGCTCAGGCTTCCTTGATTGTTTCGGGAAGTCCTTAGTTTACAGTGATAAATTGCTAAAAGCCAAAGCTCCGGTGAGAAACTGTAGGAGGTTTTAGATGTCAGTGTGAACATGGGGAAAGCAGGCAGAACAGCCTCAGTGAGAATTTGAAGAAGACACACATTTCCTACTGAGTACAAGCCCACCACCTCCCAGCTCCACCTCCCCCCATTGCCCCATTGCCAACAGGAAGCAGCCAGATTTGAACAAGTGCCCATATACCTCAAAAGGGTGGGATATTAGGTTGGATCCTCCAGCTCACTCCTGCTTGATGCAGAAAACCTCGTTCCTCTCTCTCCAAGCCCTACTCTCTCAGAATCTGCAACAAAGAAAAGGCACCAAAAAATCTAGTTCTTCATCTTTGGTGGCTCTGGCAGTTCATCCCCTGAAGTTCACAGTAGCCCAAGAACCTGCCTAAAGCAAGCAGTTTTTGGCCACACTTGGGCTTAAACCCAGCTTGTGGAAGACACATCATCAGCCGTTGCCTACAGGACACAGAAACTCCCTGATTTAATTTGGCCTCGTGACTTTCCAGCCCCAGTCTCTGAGGTTGGAGGGCTCACCTGGGAGTTTCTTTGATCAAATATACCTGTTCTTTGGCTTTATCAATTATGCTTGATCGGGCTTACTACATCAGCTGAGAAACCTATTATTACATTGCAGAACACTCACTAAGAATCTGATGAGTGTTTCAGATTCCTGTCAGGATCTAGGGATGATATAAAGCCAAGGAAACTTCAGGAGGCCTCAAACCCAAGTAAAAACCTGCAGAAAGCCTTGGGCCCTTGGGAGGAACTACAGAAATTTAGGCCACAAGGAGAATAAGGAGAAATTCTTCAGATCCAGTGAAATCCAGGCCATGGCTTTAGAGATCCTGTGAGGACTTGGAGATATGTTTAGGCCACAGTGAATCTTTGTGTCATGCCTTAGGCTACAAAAGTAACTGGGCAAAGTTTGAAGACCTGGTGACACAAGGAAGGTTAGGCCCAAGTAGAATATACCCAAGGTCCTTGGCACCAGTAGTGACCTGGGAAATCCAAGGCCCAGTAAGAATCAACGAAAGGCCTCAGTTCTCCATGAGGTAGCTTAAATTGAAGTAGGAACTGAAGAAGGCCTCATAGCCCAATGAGAACATGGACAAAGTTTTGTAAACACTGAGGACATGGGGAAGAGATTAAGAACCAATGAAAACCCATGGAAGGCCTTGTAGAGCCAGTGAGAACTTGAGGAAATTTTTTGGCCTTGTAAGGCTCTGGAGAATGCTATAGGATAAGCTATACAAGGGCATCAGACCCTGTGAGAATATGTGAAAAGTCTTGCACACCAGAGACAACCTGAGAAGAAGGCTTTAGACACCAGTAGTAATCTGGAAGGGCCAAAGGGACCATAGGAAGCCTGGGAAGTTTCCAGTTACAGCCTGGGAGAGCAAATAGGCCCAAGGGAAGAACTCAGGACACTTTCACAACCGGAGAGAATGGGAAAAAACATAGGCCATAATGTGACCCTGAACTATACCAGAAACTCAAGTCAAAACCTGGACAAGGTTGTATATAGGTCACAGTGACAACCTGATGAAGACCTAAGTCCTCAATGTGACATTGTAGATGGCTTTTGACCCAAGAGTGAACTCAGAAAAACTTTGAGACCTATCTAGAATCTGTAGGATATTTGAGGCCCAAGGGATAAGCTGAGAAATTTTTTAGGCAAGAGGAAACGTATGGAAAGAACCTGAAAAAGGGCTTAGGCTCCAGTGAGAACCTGGGAATATTTGTAGACTCACTAAGAATATATGGGGAAGGCCCAAAACACTTTTATCATCCTGGGAAGGACTCAAGAGTAGATGAAGACATGTGTAAAGACTCGGCTACTAGTGAGAATCTGGGAAGGTCTTAGGCTTCAGGGAAAACCCTCGAAGTCTTTAGGCTCCAGTAATAGTCTGTAAAGGTCCTATGACCCCAGTGAAAACCTGATAAATGGTTCAGGCCTCCTTGATCATTGTGGGAAGTCCTTGGTTTACAGTGAGAAACTGCTAAAAGGCAGAGCGCCAGTGTGAATCTGTAGAAGGTTTTATATTCTAGTGTGAACATGGGGAATGCAGGCAGAACAGCTTCAGTGAGAATTTGAAGAAGCCCTGTACCGCCTTGAGAACCTGGAGAATGTTGGCAGATACGGTGAGAACTTGTAAACCCAGTGAAACCCTGCTGGAGGCACTGTTGACAGTGCAAAAGCATGGTACAATTTTAGGCCCAAATGAAATCCTGGGCCTTGGATCAAGGGAAACCTAGGCAATGCTTTTAGACCCAGGGACAACCTGAGAAGGCCTCAGGCTTCAGTGATAACTGAAGCATGTAGAATTCTATAAGCAACAATGCTCCTTTGGCCAAGGCCTTAGACAGCAGTGAGAACCTATAAAAATCCCTAAGCAACAGTAGAAACCTATATAAATATTTTGTTCTAATGAGAACCCAAGAAAGCCCTCAGTATCAATGAGACATTAGAGAAGGTCTTTGATCACAGTGAGAACCTGGAAAAAGTCTTGTGTGCCAGGAGACCCTGCAGTAACTTTGGGGCCTTAATGAGAACCTAGGGATGGCCTTTAGACTCCATTAAATCCAATGGAAGGTCTTACAGACCTTGAGAGAACTGAATCAAATTTTCAGGCTCCAGTGAGAGTCCAGGTGATGCTTTAGGCTCTAGTAAGAAATGAAGACTCAACAAGAACATGGAGAAAGCCTTAGACATCAGAGGCTACCTGGGCAGGCCTTTAACTGCAGGAAGAACCTTCAGGAGACATCTGTAGTGATATACTCTAACACAGGGAAAATGTAGGGAAGTCCTTAGACCCAGGGTAAAATCTGCCACCAGCCTTATAGAAAGTATGAGAACTTAATAATCTTAGGTACCAGTGAGACTCTTTGTGATAGCTTAGGCTCCAGTGAGAACCTGGGAAAGGATTTAAGACCTGGTGAAACCATGGAGAAGGCCTTAGGCCAGAGGCTTAGGTCTCAGTGAAACCTGTAGAGGGTCTCAGACACCAGTAAGAATCTAAGAAGGCCTTGGGCCTCAGCTACAACCTTGGAAGGTCTTATGCCCCATTGATAACTTGGAAAAGTCCTTAGGTCCCAGTGAGAACCCAGGGAATCTTTAAGACCATGTGAAATTAAGGGAAAAGCTTTAGGCACCAGTGAGATCCTGCAGAATGCCTTAAACTCCAGTGAGAATCTGTAGGTTTTAGGCCACAGTGCAATACTGGATAAAGCATTAGATCCCAATGTGAACCTGCACAAGGTCTCAAGCCCCACTCTGAACCTGTAGAAATGTTTGGCTCCAGTGAGAAACTGGGAAAGGCTTTAGGAGCCAGTGAGAAGACAGGGAAGGTGTTAGGTCCAAGTGACAAACTAGGATGCCCTTAGGCCCCATAGGATGTTTAAGGCCACACTGAGGGCCTAGGGAATGTCTTGGCTTCAGTGAGAATTTTGAGAAGGCCTTAAAGAACAGTCAGAACCTAGAAAAGGACTTCAGACACAGAGAGAACATTGAGAATACGAGTGTATCTTCAGACCCAGTGGAACCTGTTACAGACCTTATAAAACCTGTGAGAAATTGGCGGAACTTTAGGCACTAGTAAGATGCTCTGTAATACCTTGGCTTATAGTGAAAAACTGGGCAAAATTTAAGACCCAGTGCTTATATGGGGGAGGTCTCAGACTTAAGGGACAACCTGGGAAGGCCTTAGGTCCCATAGAGGAGTGGAGGAAGCTTTACAATCCAGTGATAATCAAGAGGAAAAAAAGCCTTAGGCTCCTCAGAGACACTGAAGAATTCCTTAAGCACCAATAAGAACCAGTAGAAGGCTTTAGGTCACAGTGAGGCCCCAAGGAAGACCTATGGTTTCATTGAGATCTTGGAGAAGGCATTAGATATCATTGAAAACCTGGACAAAGCCTTAAGTTCCAGTGAGAATCTATAGAAGGTGTTAGGCTTCAGTGAGAACACGGGGAGAGCCTTTAGACCCAGTGAAAACCTGCCAAAAGTGTTATAGAACCTGTGAGAAATTTCAGGCTTTAATGAGACCTGTGTAATGCCTTAGGCTCTTGACAAGGCTATGACACAGTGAGAACATAAGGAAGGCCTTAGACATCAGTGCCAACCTGGGTTGACCATAGGCTCCAAGCTCCAGTGAGTTCCTGTAGGTTTTAGGCCCTGGTGAGATCCTGGGAGAAGGTCTAGGGTCTCAGTGAGAATTTAAAGAAGGCCTTAGGTCATAGTCAGAACCTGGAGGAAGCCTTATGCCCCAATCAGAACCTGTAGAAAGTTTTAGACTGCAGTGAGAATTTGTGGAAGGCCTAAGGCTTCAAGGTGACTTTGGAGAAGGCCTTATATCTCAGTAAGAACATGAAGAAATTCTTAAGCCCAAGTGAGAACATGTAGAAGATTTTAGGCCCTGATGAGAACATTGGGAAGGTCTTCATATCCAAAGAAAACCTGCTAAAGAATCGGTGAGAATTAGGAAAAAGTTTAGGCCCCACTGTGACCTTGAATGTATCTTAGGCTGCAGTGAGAACCTGGGCAAGGCTTTAAGACCCAGTGAAAAAAATGGGGAAGGCCTTAGACCATAATGAGAACCTGTGGAAGGTCCTAGACACTGGTGAGAAACTGTGAAGGCCTTAGGCTCCAGTGACAACCTGGGAAAGCCTTAGGTCCCAGTGATAACTTGGGAAAGTCTTGGGCCCCAGGAAGAAACTGGGGAAGGCCTTATCCCTCAATAAGTCTGTAAGGCAAGTCAGTAGATTACCGTGAGAACCTGACAAATGCCTTTAGCCCCAGTGTAAACCTGTAGAAAGATTTAGGCCACAGTGAGAACACAGGCTATTTCTTCAGACACAATGAAAACCTGGCAAAGAATTTAGACCACATAAAATATTGCAGAAATATTTAGACCCCAGTGAAAATCTGGGTAATGCCTTAGGCTCCAGTGAAGCTATGTAAAAGGCCTTAAGACCCAGTGACAACCTGGAAAGGCCACGAGCCCCAGTGAGAACTAGCTGAAGGCTAGTTAGACATCATTATGAATCTGAGAAGGACTTAGCCTCCATTGAGAACCTGCAGAAAGTTTAGGCCAGAGTAAGAACCTGGAAGGTCTTCATACCCAGTGAAAACCTATCAAAGGTCTTACAGAATTTGTGAGAAGTTGGGAAAATTTTTAGGCCTCAGCGAGTCCCTTTGGAATGCCTTAGGCTTCATTTAAAACCCAGGCAAAGGTTTAAGACCCAGTAAGAACATGGCAAAGTCCTTAGACCCCAGTGAAAACCTGTGACACCCTTAGGCTCCAATGGGAACCTACAGAAGGTCTCATACATCAGTAAGACTCTTGGGAGGTGCTAGGCCCCAATGTCAACCTGGGAAGGAATTATGCCCTAGTGATAACCTGTGAAAGGACTTATAGGTCTTGTTGAGAAACTGGGGAAACTTTAAAACCCAGTGAGTACAAGGGGAAATTCTTAGGACCCAGTGAGACACTAAGTAATGTCTTGGACCCCAGTGGGAACATCTAGAAGCTTTTATACCACAGTAAGAACATAGGAATGGCCTAATGCCTCATGAAAATTTGGGGAAGGCCTTAGACCCCAGTGTGAAACTGGAGAAGACCTAAAACTCCAGTCAGAACCTGTTAGAACATGAGAACATTTTTATCATCTAGTGAGACCCTGGTTTAATGCCTTAGACTCCAGGAGACTCCGAGTAAAGTTTTATAGTCCAGTGAGAACATGGAGAAGGCCTTAGACCCTACTTAAAACCTGGGAAGTCCTTAGGCCCCAGTAAGTATCACTAGGTTATTTTAGGCCCCAAGAGAACCTGAGGGAGGTTTTAGGACTCAATCACAATTTGGTAAAGGCCTTAGATTGCACTAAGAATCTAGAGGAGCCCATATGCCCTAGTAAGAACCTATAGAAAGTTTTAGGTCCCAGAGAGAAGCCAGAGAAAGTCTAAAGTCTCAATCAAATTTTACGAAAGGCCTTAGAATGCAGCAAGAACCCAGAGAAGGCCTTAAGCCCCAATAAGAACATTTCAAATATTTTAGGCCCTGATAAAAACATGGGGAATAAAAACATTTCAGACCCAGTAAAACACTTTCAAAGGCCTTATAGAAACTGGAAGAACTTGCGAAATATTTCAGGACTTACTAAAACCCCAGGTAATGCCTTAGGCTACAGTGAGAACCCGTGCAAGATTTTAATAGACTGTGAGAACATGAAGAAATCCGTAGCCCTAGTGACAATGTGGGAAGGCCTTAGGCCCCAGTGAGGACCTGCAGAAGTCCTTAGATAGCAGTGAGAATCCATGAGAATCTTAGGCTCCAGTGACAAACTTGAAGGGCTTAGGCCTCAGTGAGAACCTGGAAGATGTCTTATGCCCCATGATAAACTACAGAATTTCTTATACCACACAGTGAGAACCTAGACTGTCTCTTGGGGAAGGACGAAGGCCACAATGACACTTTGCAGAAGGCCTTAGATTTCAGTAAGAACCTAGAGAAGGCCTTAATCCTGAGTGGGAACCTGTAGAAAATTTTAGGCCCCACTGTGACCTTGACATGGAGAAGGCTTTCAGAATAATTAAAAAGCTACAGATAGCTTTATAGAATGTGTGAGAACTTAGAAAGTTTTTACATCCTAGTGAGGCCTTCCATGAAGCTTTAGGCTCCAGTGAGAATCCAGGCAATGCTTTGAGACCCAGCGAGGACATGGGGGAAGACATGGAGTCCGGTGAATACTTGGGTAGACCTTAGGCCCCAGTGGCAAACTTCAAAAAGCCTTAGACATCATTAAGAATCTTGAATGCCTTATGTCTCAGTGACAACTTGGGAAGGTCTTAGGTCCCAGTGACAACCTGGGAAAGTCCTTAGGCCTCAAGTAGATTCTGGGGAAGGACTTAGATTACAGTAAGAAACTGGAGAAGGAGATAAGCCCCATTAGGCCATAATGAGACCATGAAGAAGGACTTGAGACCCAGTGAAAACCAATACAAGTCCTTATAGAACCTATGGGAATTTGGGGGGAAATCTCAGGCTCCATAAGAGATTGGATAATGCTTTAGGATTCAGTGAGAACCTGGGAAAGACCTTAGGCCCCACTGAGTCCCTGAGGAAGGCCTTAAGCTTCAGTGACAACCTGTAGACAGTTTTAGGTAACAGTGAGAGACTGGGGAAGGCCCAAGACCTCAATGAGACTTTGAATGTAGCCTTAAATTACAGCGAGAACCTGGAGAAGCCCTTAAACCAAAGTGTGAACCCATGGAAAGTTTTAGGGTACAGGGAAAAAACCTTCAGATCTAGATAAAACTGGTGGCAGGTCTTAGAAAAATAACTTGGGAAATTTTTAGGCAAAGGCGAAACACTTTTTAATGAACCTGAGCAAGGATTCAAGACACAGTGAGAGTATGAGGAAGGGTTTAGTCACCAGCTAAGACTATTGGGAGGCCTAGGCTCCAGTGTTAACCTTGGAGGGCCTTATGTCCCAGTGAGAACCTGGGAAATGCCTTAGTTCCCAGTAAGAACATAGAGAAGCTTTAAGACCCAATGAGAACAAGTGAAAAACTTTAGGTCCCACTAAGACACTGAGCAATGCTTAAAGCCCCAGTGAGAGCCTGTAAAAGTAAAGATTTAGGCCACAGTGAGAAGCAGTAATGAGAGTCATAGAGCCATAATAAGACTTTGGAGAAAGCATTAGATCCCAGTGTGTAGATGGAGAAGGCTCTAAGCCCCAGTGAGAAACTGTGGAAGGTGTAACACTCCAGTGAGAGCCTGCAGAAGGTGTAACATTCCAGTGAGAACCTGCAGAAGGCCTTAGACACCAGTGACAATCTGGGAAGGTCTTAGTGTCCATCGACAACATGAGACAGACAGGCCTTAGGCACTAATGATAATCTGGGGAAGGCCTTAGGCCTCAATCAGACTTTGGTTAAGGCCTTAGATTACAGTTAGAATTTGGAGAAGGCCTTAAGACCCAATAAGAACCTGTAGAATGTTTTAGGTCCCAAGGCATCAATGAGACTTTGAAGAAGTCCTTTGATCCCAGTGAAAACATGGACAATATCTTTGGCTCCAATGAGAACATGTTGAAAGTTGTGGCTTGAGAAATTGGGAAGGCCTAAGGTCTCAATGAGATTTTGAATAAGGCCTTAGATTGTAGTATAAACCTGGAGAAGTCCTCAAGCAATGGTATGAACTTTTAGAATATTTTAGGCCATGGAAAGAACACAGGGAAGTTCTTTAGACCCAGTGAAAACCTGGTATGGGCCTTATAGATTCTGTGAGAACTTGGATAAAATGGCCTTAGAACCATTGAGACTGTGGGGAAGGCTTCAGGCATCAGTTAATCTTTGGGAGAAGTCCTTATATCACAGTTATAACCTGGAGAAATATTTAAGGCCTGATAAGAATCTATAGTAGGTTTTAGTCTCCAGAAATAAGCTGGGGAAGGCAGAAGTCATCAGTGAGACTTTAGAGAAGGCTTTAGATTCCAGGAAGAATCTTGAGAAGATCTTTAGCCCCAGTGAGAACTTACAGAAAATTTCAGGCCACAGTGAGAACAGGGGAAGTCATCAAAGCCAGTAAAAACCTGGAAAGGGCCTTAGAGTTCCTGTGAGTACTTGGGAAATACAGAGGCTTCAGTGACGTCCTGAGTTATGCCTCAAGATTGAGAATCTGGGTGCTTTAAGGCCCAGCAACAATCAGGCAAGGCCTTAGGCCCCAGTGAGAACCTGAAGAAGGTCTTAGATACCAGTAGAATCTGGGAAGGCATTAGACCATAGTGAGAACCAGTAAATCCTTAGGCCACAAAGTGACTTTTGGGGAAGGCCTTAGACCACAGTAAGAAACTAGAGAAGGTCTTAGGCCACAGTAAGCACATCCAGAATGTTTTAGGCTACAGAGAAAATATGCAAAGACCTACAGAGAGCTTGGGAAATCTTTAGGTACCCATAAGACCCTGGATAATGCCTTGGGCTCCAGTGAGGAAATTGGGCAAGTCTTTAAGAACCTGTGAGAACATGAGGGAGGCCTTATACCCCAGTGGTTTCTTGGGATGGCCTTATGTGCCAGTGAATACATATAGAAGGTTTTAGGCCACATTGAGAATCTGGGAAAGCCTTAGGCTTCAATGATATCCTGAGAACAGCCTTATGAACCAGTGAGAAACTGAGGAATCATTAAGACCCAGTGAGAATAAGGAATAGACTTCAGTCTTCATTGAGACACCAAAAAAAAAAAAAAAAAAAAAAGGAAAGAAAGGAAGAAAAGAAAAGAAAGAAAAGAAAAAGAAAGAAAGGAAAGAAAAGAAAAAGAAGAAAAAAGCCTTAACATCCAGTCAAAACCTAGGGAAGGACTGAGGCCTCAGGGATACTCTGGAGAAGGCCTTATTTTGCTGTGCAAACCTGGGGAAGCTAATAAGCTACAGTTGGAACCTGCAAAAGGTTTTAGGACACAGGGAGACTATGGGGGAGGCTTTCAGACCCAGTGAAAGCCTGTCACAGGTCTTATAGATCCTATGAGAACCTGGGAAAATGTTAGGCACCAGTGAGACCCTCTGTAAGGCCTTAGGTTCCAGTGAGAACTTGGGCAAAGCTTTAAGAACACATGAGAACATGGAAATGGCCTTAGATTCCAGGAACAACTGGGAAGGCCTTAGGCTGCAATGACAACCTGGGAGACCTTATGGCCCAGATAATATGGGAACGACTTAGGTCCCACAGAGAAACTAGGGAAGCTTTTAAAAAAAAAATTTTTTTTTAATTTATTCTTTGTGTCTTTAATACCATGCCTCCTGATTTCACCCATCTCCCCCCCCACCCCAATAAAACAAAATAAAATTACTAGAAAAAAAAAAAAAAAGAAGAAGAAGAAGGGAAAGCGGGAGAAAGGAAAATCTCATCATGGAAGCTGCATTGTGATACAGTGAGTCACACAGTAAGCTCCTTCATCCACACATTTTTACATGCAGGTGTTCATTGCAACGAAGCACTGGTTCAAGGCCTCTGGTGTCTGTTATACCGTTGGTGCTGGGCCCTTACTGGGACTCTTCCTGTTGCTGCCCTGTGTCCTGGAGATTCTGCAGCCCCGGGGCCACAGGACTGACCCCACTCCACCTCCATGCTCCAGTAGATCAGAGATGGGGTGGATGTTGGGGTGAACCAACACACAGAATTGGTTCTGGGACTGGGTAGCAGTGTTGATCAGTCCACCAGGGTGAGCGCTCCAGCACTTCCCTGGCTTGTTCGCTGCTTGAAGCAATGAGCAAGGGGCGGGGCCAGTTCTCCTGCTTTCACACCCCCTTCAGGGTCTACACCTTAGGGCCAGCTCTACTGTGTTGTCCAGGGGAGATCACTCTGGGGGCCGCTCTCCAGAGTGCTGCAGCTGATGGGCAAGGACAGCCCTCCTGCTCTTATGCCCCCAGCTCTTCACCTGCACCAGATATTGAGGGGGGATCTCTCCCCTACCCATGCCACGTGACAGATGAGTAATGGAGACGTGCGAGGGGGCAGCCCCGGCTGCTGACAGGTCCCAGGGCAGAGTTGAGGTGTTTGCGGGAGAAAGATGAGCTAGGTATGATGGTTGAGAGAATCTTGCAGCCAGACTGACTAGCAGCCAGAGTGTTTATTCAGAATTCAGTAAGCTGTAAGAACAAGGGAAAACCTGAGGCCCCACAGACACACTGAGGAATACCATAAACTCCAGTGAGAGCCTGTAGAAAGTTTTAGGCTACAATGAGAACCCAGGAAAGGCTTAAGGCCACAGTGAGACTTTGAAGAAGGTGTTAGATTCATGTGAAGGCAAAGGAGGCCTTGGGACCCAGTGAGTACCTCGATAACAATGGTTCTCAACCTTTCTGACACTGTAACCCTTTAATACAGTTCCTCATGTTATGGTGACCTCCAATATAAAAATATTTTTGTTTCTACTTCATAACTGTAATTTTGCCAGTTATGAATAATAATGTATATGTTTGCGTTTCCTGATGGTCTTTTGGAAATCATGATCCCTAGGTTGAGAACTGCTGCTCTGGCAGGTGATAGGCTCCAGTGACAACATGGAGAAGGCCATCAGACCTAGTGAAAAGCTGCCAAAGCATTACAAAGGGTGTGAGAACTTGGGAAAATTTTAGGTCCCGGTGAGACCCTAGGCTTCAACAAGAACCTGTAGAACATTTTTGGCCATAGTGAAAAGCTGGGGAAAACCTAAGACATCAATGAGACTTTGCAGAAGGCATTAGATCCTAGTGTGAGCCTGGAGAGGGCCTTGAGCCGCAGTGAAAGCCTATAGAAGGCATGGGGCTCCAGTGAAGGCACAGGGAAGTCCTTCAAAACCAGTGAAAACCAGCTGAAGGATTTATAGAACCTGTGAGAACTTGGGAAAAGTTTAGGCCCCAGTGAAACCCTGGGTAAAAATTTAAGATCCAGTGAGTACCTGGGCAAGGATTTAAGATCCAGTGAGAACAAGGGAAAACCTTAGACCCCATTGACAACCTGGGAAATCCTTAGGCCCAGTGAGTAGTCCCCTTGGAGACCTGTGGAAGGCATTAAGCATCAATAAGAATCTGGGGAAGGCCTTAGATCAGTCAGAAGCTGGAAACAGCTTTATGCTCCAGTAAGAACCCAAAGCAAATTTTAGACCATAGTGAGACATGGGGAAGCACTTCAGACCTAGTTAAAAAAAAAAAAAAAAAAAAAATACCAATGGCCTTGTAGAACCTTTGAGAAGATGTGACAGTCTCTAGGCTTCAGTTAGACCCTGGGTAATGTTTTAGGCTTCAGCATGAACTTGCAGGGGTTTCAGCCCACAGTGAGAATATGGGGGAAGGCTGAGGCCATGGGGAAGGCCTATGGCCTAAATGTGACTAAGTAGAAGGCCTTAGATCCAAGTGAGAATATGTAGAAAGTTTTAGTCCATAGTGAGAACCAGGGGGAGGTGTTAGGATTTGATGCTTTGGGAAAGGTCTTAGATCAAGTTAGAATCTGGAGAAAGCCTTAAGCCTCATTGAGGACATGTAGAAAGCATTAACTCCAGTGAGAACCTGGAGAAGGCAGAAAATTATGAGCAGTTTGCCACCAGCCTGGTTCCACAGCCGCATCAGTCCCAAAAATAACACACAGAGATGCTGTATTAGATATAAAGCTGTTGGTCAATTACTAGTGTTTCTTATTGGCTAGCTCTGTTTTAAATATTGACCCATTTCTATCAATCTAGGTGTTTCCACGTGGTCTTATCTTAATGGAGAGAGGGTCTAGACTTCTTCTCTCAAGTCCCTACATCTTGACCCTCTCTACTTCATCTCCCAGAATCTTCCTTGTCTCCAAGCCCCCCTATCTTGCTTTACTATTGGCCAACAGGGCTTTATTCATTAACCAATAAAAGAAACATATTTACCGAATGACATCTCCCATCAGCAGAAGACCTCAGTGAGACTTGGGGAAGGCATTAGACCCCACTAAGAATGTGGAGATGGCTCTTACCCCAGAGAACATATAAAATTTTATAGGACTTGTAATATTTTATAGAGAGAAATGAGGAAAAGTTTTCAGACCCAGTGATAAATGTGGCAAAGGCCTTATAGTCCTGTGAGAATTTGGGAAAATCTAAAGGCACTTGTGAAACCCTAGTTATGCCACAGGCTCCAGAGAGAACCTGGGCAAGTCTTTAAGTCTGGGTGACAATCTGAGAAGGCCTAAGGCCCTAGAGAAAACCAGGTAAGTTCTTAGACCTCACTGACACTTTGAAGAAGGCTTTAGATCACACTGAAAAAATTTAGAAGATTTTATGTGTAAGCATAATTTTCCTGTCCCACAGCTGCTCTCAAATAATCACTTAGAGGATTAATATTATTTACAAATGTTCTGCCAATAGCTTATGCTTATTACTAACAAGCTCTTACATTTTAAATTAACCCATGTTCCTTATTTATGTTCTTCCATGTGGCAGTACCTTTATTAACATGGCACATTCATCTCCTGCTCCCTCTTCATCTGGCTGGCAACTTAAAACTCTGCTCTTCTCCTTTCCATCATTCTCAGTTTGACTTTCCCATCCAATCTTATTCTGTTCAGCTATCTTATTTATTAAACCAATTATGATGAAAAATCTTCACAGTATATAAAAAGCATTTTTCTACATCACTTAAGCCCAAGAGAAAACTTGCAGAATGTTTTAGGCTACATTGGGACCAAGGGGAAGAGCCCCAGACCTGTAGGTTTTAAGCTTCAGTGAGAACATGAGGAAGACCTTCAGGTCCTGTGAAAACTTACTGAGGAACTTATCAAATATGTGAGAACTTAGGGAAAAAATGTTAGGTCCCAGAAAGACCCTGGGTGTTTAAGCTATAGTGTGCACCTGGCAAAGCTTTAAGACCAAGTTGAATATAGGGAATGCCTTAGACCCCAGTTAAAAAAAAAAAAAAAAACAGCAGAAAAATTAGAAACCAGTGAAAATCTGGGAAGGTCTTAGACTTCAGTAACAACCTGGGAAGGCTGTAAGCCCCAATGATAACCTTTGAAAGACTTTTGACAACAGCGAGAACTTGAAGAAGGTTTTAAGCCCTGGTGGGAACCGGTAACAGTTTTAGGCTCCAGTGAGAACCTGGGAAAAACCGAAGGCCTCAATGAGACTTTTAAGAAGTCCTTACATCCCAGAGAACATGTAGAAGTCTTTTAGCATGAGTCAGAACCTAGAGAAAGGTTTTGGTCTCAGTGAGAACAAGAGAACATCTTCAGACCCAGTGAAAACCTGCCAATAGCCTTATAGTCCAGGGTCCTTAGATTTGTTCAGATGACCAGAAGACACTAGATATGCAATTGCATAAAGCAGCTTTATTCTTGAGACAGAAAAAACAGCATGCTAGGGTCCAATCAATATGGCTTCAACCCAGGGGTAGGGTAAGACAGTCCCTTTTAAGCCTAGTTAGGGGAATTCCAGCTGTGGTTAAGTGTATTTTGAAGTGACTAGGTATAAACCCTTCCTGGTACAGGAATCACTTTATGATTGGCTCATGACATCTGTTCAGCAACTGTGGTTGCATTGTCAGTGGTCTGTTTGCTGTGTCAGGGGGTCTGTCTGATTCAAAATAACAAGAACAGTTCTTGCTTGTGACTGGATAAAACCCTGATTGGCTGCCAGACTGGACATACTTACTGAGCATCTGGTTGAAGCCAGACATGAGTCACAGAGGATGGTGGAGCAATATGGGGCAGAGCTCTTAGCAAACTAGCCTCTGGAAAAAACACCTGACCCCGGTCCCTCCAATAGAACCCATGAGGACTTTAAAAAAAATTTGTAATACTTTTGACACCAGTGAGAACCTTGGCAAATATTTTAAACCCCATGAGAACATGAGAAAGTACTTAGTCCACAGTGACAACCTGGGAAGGCCTTGGGTCCTAGTGAGACCCTAATGAAGCTCTAAAACTCCATGAGAAAAATGGAAAAGCTGTAGGGCTCACTGAGACATGGAGGAATGCCTTGAGTTCCAGTGAGAACCTGTGGAAATTTAAGGTGTAATTGAAGCTTTGCAGAGGGCATTAGATACCTGTGTGAACTGGAAGACGGCATTAAGCCACAGTGAGAACCTGAAGAAAGTTTTAGGTCACAGAGAAAGCATAGAGGATGTGCTATGATTCAGTAAGACTTTGGGGAACCCTTTCAATTATAGTGAGAATCTGAAAAAGACCTTTAGCCCCAGTCAGAATCCATTGTAGGCTCCAGTGGAAACCTGGAGAAGGCTTGAAACACCCCCACTCTGTGAGAACCTGCTGAACATATCAGGCTACAGTGAAAACATGGGGGAAGGCCTTTAGAACCAGTAAATCCTGTCAAAGGACTTATAGAAGCTGTGAGAATTTGACAAACTTGTGGGCCTTTGTAAATAATGATGACCCTTGTAACACTCCAGTGAGAAACTTGTCAAGGCTTTAAGACCCAGTGAAAACATGGGCCTTAGGTCACAGTGAAAGCCTGGGAAGGCTTTAAGTCTCATGTGCAGAAATGCTTACACACCTGTAAGAATCTGGAAAGGCCTCAGACCCCAGTGACAACCTAGGAAGCCATTACTCCCTAATGATAACCTAGGTGAGGCCTATAGCCTCAGTTAGAATCTGGCGAAGCTTTAAAACCCAATGAGAACATGAGAAAGACATTAGGCCTCATTGAGTCTCTGAGAAATACCTTAAGCTCCACAGAAAAACTAGGTTTAGGTCACAGTGAGAACACAGTAAGCTCTACAGAACCATTGAAAATCTGCCCAAGGCTTTATAGATTCTGTAAGAACTTGGTTAAACTTTTAGGCCAAAGTGAGAGCTTGGATAATGTCTTAGGACCCACTGAGAATCTGGGCAAGGCATTATGACTCATTGAGAACATGGGGAAGGCCTTAGTTCCCAGGTACAACATGGGAAGACTTTAGCCCAATTGAGAACCCATGGAAGGTTTTACAAACCATTGGGAAACTAAGGAAGGCCTTAGGTCTCAAGGAGATGTTGAAGTTCTTTGATCTCATTAAGAAGCTGGAGAAGGTCTTAACCTCAATGAGACTTTGGGAAAGGCCTTTGATTGTAGTGAGAAACTGTGAAAGGCCTTAGAGAACCTGTAGAAAGTTATAGACTCCAATTTGTACTGGAGAATGCCTAAGGCCTCAATGAGTCTTTGGAGAAGGCCTTAGGTCCCACTTAGAACCTGGAGAAGGCCTTAAGCCATAGTGAGAGCATACTGAAAGTTTTAGGCCACAGAGAGACCATATGTAAGACCTTCGGATCCATAGGAAACTTGTTGAATTACTTATAGAACCTCTAAGAACTTCAGAAATCTATTAGGCACCAGTGAGACCCTGGGTGACACCTTAACCTCCAATGAGAAGTTGGGCAGGGCTTTAAGACCCAGTGACAACATGGGGAAGGCCTTAGACTCCAGCAACAGACTGTACAGGCTTTAGTCCTCAGAGAGAAACTGAAGTGTGCCTTAGATACTAGTGAGAATCTGGGAAGGCCTCGGACCCCAGGGGAAACCTAGGAAGCTCCCAGGACCCTGTAATAATCTGGTATCTTAATTAGGATTTCTGTTACTGTTTTGATGAAACATCATGACCAAAAGCAAGTTGAGGAGGAAAGGGTTTATTTGATTCACACTTCCATATTATTGTTTATCATCAAAGGAAGCCAGGACAGGAACTCAAAACAAGGCAGGAACTTGGAGGTAGGAGCTGAAGCAGAGGCCATGGTGGGTGCTGCTTACTAACTTGCTCATGATGACTTTCCTTTCCCCATTAATCACTAGTTAAGAAAATGCTGTACAGGCTTTCCTAAAGCCTGGTATTATGAAGGCAAATGAAACTATATGCAATAAGAAAAATTACCAAATAAGAATTGCATTCACAATGTCCAGTCCATTTGTATTTTGTATATTCAGAGAAAATACTCTATTATCTATCTGGATGAATTTACAGTTTCATACCTAAACCATTATAACTTGTATTAGCATCTTAAAACTATCTTTTTAGACTTCAAAACATTTTTTAGATAAACAATTTGAGTGTTTATGTCTCTAAACCTTATAAGCTTTTTTTAAAATTTTTTTTCTTATTTTACATATCAATCCCAGTTCCCCCTCCCTCCCATCCTTCCATGCCCCCCTGATCCCCTCCCTGTCCCATTCCCCATCCACTCCCCAGGGAGGGTGAGGCCTTCCAGGAGGGATCATCAAAATCTGTCAAGTCATTTAGGGTAGGGCTTAGGCCCTCCCTTGTGTCTTTAAGCTAAGGGAGTATCCCTCCATGGGTAATGGGGTCCCAAAGTCCTTTTGTGCACCAGGGATAAATCCTAGATCCCATAGACTGCCCAGGCCTTCTAATTGAGACCCACATTCAGGGGGTCTGGGTCAGTCCTATGCTAGTTTTCCAGCTATCAGTCTGGGGGTCCATGAGCTCCCCCTTGTTCAGGTCAGCTGTCTCTGTGGGTTTCTACAGCCTGGTCTTGACCCCTTTGCTCATCACTCCTCCCTCTCTGCAACTGGATTCCAGGAGTCCAGCTCAGAGTTTAGGTATGAGTGTCTGCTTCTGTTTCCATCAGCTACTGGATGAAGGCTCTAGGATGGCATATAAGGTATTTATCAATCTCATTGTTAGGGAAGGGCTTTAAGGTAGCCTCTCCACTATTGCTCAGATTGTTAGTTGGGGTCATCCTTGTAGGTCTTTGGACATTTCCCTGATTTCAGTTTCCTCTGCAAACCTATTAACGTCCCCCTCTATTATGGTATCTCTTTTCTTGCTCTCATCTATTATTCCCCTGACTCAATCTTCCTGGTCCCTCATGTTCTCCTCTCCCCTCCTCTGATCCTCTTCTCTTTCTCCTAACTCCCTCTCCACTCACTACCTCCCTCCACACGGCTCCCAATATGCTCAGGAGATCTTGTCCCTTTCCCTTTCTGTGGAGGACCATGTATATCTCTCTTAGGGTCCTCCTTGTTTCCTAGCTTCTCTGGCAGTGTGAATTGTAGGCTGGTAATCCTTTGCTCTATGTCTAATATACATATATGGGTGAATACATACCATGTTCACCTTTTTTTGTGACTGGGTTACCTCACTCAGGATGGCTTCTTCTAGTTCCATCCATTTGCCTGTGAATTTCAATATTCAATTGTTTTTTTTCCAGTGAGTAGTACTCCATTGTGTAAATTCTTTATCCATTCTTCAGTTGTGGCGCATCTAGGTTGTTTCCAGGTTTGAGGTATTACAAATAATGCTGCTACAAACATAGTTGAACAGATGTCTTTTCAACCTTATAAGCTTTATATCTCTTATGTAAGTTTCTTTTCTGAACTTGGTAACAAAAAAAAATTGCAAAACTATAACTATCTAATCCTCAGTCTCCATCACAGACCCCAGAAGGATAAAATATTACTTGAGTTGAGTAAACAGGAAGTGCAGTGCAAGCAACTTCTAAAACTACAGAGATGACAGAGATATCTGGCTATCTGAACAGCTATCCAAGATTCATCTGAAATGTTGGGGTATCCATCTTCAGCCTACAGGCCTAGAATATCTGTCAGACTTCTCTATGAAGCAGGAAATTTTTGAAGAAATGTCCTACTCTGTCTTGGCAAAGTTCAACTGTCATTTAAACAAACATATGTCCTGCTTGTCAAATTTGGACAATGTACTGTCAGCAATTGCCCAGTTGCTTTTACCACAAAGAAAACAAATTCCATGTGTAGGTTCTTCCATGCCCATCATCCTTTTTTGAAATAAATTGACGCTGCCAGGAACAGACATGCCTCACTGTCATGAAAAGCCTTATGTTATCAAAACATTTTAAATGCATATTCTGTAGGTCATTGAAGTGTTTGAAGATCATGTATCTATCTAAACTATATCCTTGTATAACCTTGAAAGCATACCTAACATGATTATAAATTTGATTGTTATAGATGACCAATTATCAACCTGTATTTCTTTATTATCCTAAATAGCTTTCAAGAACTAAAACTTTGTATTACATTTTTTAAAAGCGTTGCATAGGTACAATATCTTAAATAAGAATAGAAACATAAATACAGTATAATAAAAATAACCTTAAATTTGTATTAATATATGAAAATCAATACCAATGTAAAATAGTTGAGACTAATGGTTGTTCAAAAAACTCCACTCTTTTAACCCATCATTTCTGTACTATATCCCCCTTTTTCTTTTCAAAATGAGATCCCTGAATTCAATCTCCTTTGTTTAGCTTTTTTTGTTTGTTTTGGGGGCCTTTTTGTTTGTTTATTTGTTTTTTGTTTTGTTTTGGTTTGGCTTTTGGTTTTTGGATTTTGCTGGCCATTACCAACAACAATTTATAATATCCATAACCCACTGAATGAAGTAAAAATCACCCACCCCACCTCTTGGGCATGTGGGTATCATGTTCTCTAGACTGCTTCCAGCTCTCTGTGGGAGACAGCATCTTTGAGGAACCCTGAGAAAATTGAGATAATTGCCAAATTCTGGGAGAGTTAGCTGTTGTTAGGTCTTGATGTGATGGGAAAGTGTAGAGCTTATCTGAAGTCCTGGCTGGAGTAGTCTGTGAGGCTGGCTTCAGCTAGCATGAATCATCTGTCTGTGTGATCATGCCACACATTGGGCACCAAATGTAGTAGTACTTTCTGCCTGGACCACCAGCCTGCAAATAATGACATGGAGACTTATTAATTATGAAAGATTGGCCTTAGTTGGGGCTTTTTCCCACCTAGTTCTTATAACTTAATCTGTCTCTACTAACCTACATGGCTTGGTTACCTCTCCTCTGTACATATGTCTGACTTCTTCAGTGTCTTGCTGGCATCTTTCATATGCCTAGATTCATTCCAAGTGTCTCTCTCTGCCCAGAAGTCCTGCCTATTCTCTCCTGCCTAGCTATTACTAAACCAATCACAGCAACACTTCTTCACACAGTGCAAACAAATATCTGCAGCACTTACTGGGCCCTAAACATTTAGTCCAGCTCTCACCGGATCAATAAGGCCCTTTACAGGTTTTCTCTTGGTCTGCAGGTGACCCTCATGTTCTCATTGTGGCTTAAATCTTTCTAAGGTTCCCACTGGATCTCAAGTCATTCCTCAACATCTGAATGGGGCCTGAGGTCTCATTAGGTTCTCACTGGTGCTAAAGGCCTTCTCCAGGCTATCAGTGAGGACTCCCTAAAGTCTTATTGAACCCTTAGACCTGTTCCAAGTTCTCACTGTGTCCTAAAACTTTCTACACATTCTCACTGGAACCTAAAAACTTCCCAGGTGGTCTTTGGGTTCTAAGGTATTCACTATGTTCTTGCTGGGCCTTAAAGCCTTGCTCTGGTTATCACTGGAGCCTGAGGCATTACCCAGAGTCCTGCTTGGACCTAAAAGTTTTGAGGCCTTCTACAGGCTTTCACTGAATCTAAATATTTTTCTCATCTCCCACAGTGGCCTACAACCTTCTACAGGTTCTGTCTTGATGGGAGATGTGATTCTGTATATATGTTTCTCATACTGGTTAATAAAGCCCTGTGGCCAATAGAAAACTAGACAGGTGGGGCTAGGAGACTAGAAGGAGGAAAGCAGAAGTAGTAGGGAGGAGTCGAGATGTAGCCCAGGGAAGAAGAGGACGCCTGCCGCGCGGCTCCCCGATAAGATGACCACGTGGAAATACTTAGATAAGTAGAAATGGGTTAATAATTAAGACAGAGCTAGCCCATAAACAGTAATGGTAACTGGCCGACAGGATTATATCAAATATAGAGTCTCCTGAGTGTTATTTGGGGCACATGTGGTTGCGGAATCATGGCGGCAGGACCGGAAGGCCGGCTGGGAACAACATGCTGTAACACTGTCTGTTGCTAAAGGCATTACCCAAGTTCTCACTGAGCCTTTAGGCCTCTCCCTGTATCATACTGGAGCCTAAAATATACCTGAGGAAATCCTTAAACTCCAGTGAGAACTTGGAAAGTTTTATTTAGGGCACAGTGAGAACCTCAATTAGACTTGGGGGAGACCTTAGATTGCATTTAGAAACTGTAGAGAAGATGTTTTCACTGGGGCCTATGACCTTACCAGATTATCAGTGGGTTCTAAACCTTTCTAAGTTCTCGCTGTAGCATATCCCACGGTCTCACTGGAGCCTAAAAATTTCTCACAGTTCCTATAAGGCCCTCAACAGGTTTTCTCTGGGTCTGAAGGCCTTCCCAAGTTTTCACTGTGGCCTTAAACTTTCTACAGGTTTTCTCTTGGGCTTAAGGCCTTTCCAGGTTGTCACTGTGGCACACAGGCTTCTCCAAAGGATCACTGAGACTAATGACTTTCTCAGGTTCTCTCTTGAACCTAAGTCCTTCTGCAGATTCTCACTGGGGCCTGAGATTTCCAAAATTTTTACTTTAGTGTTAGACCTTCCCTGTGTTCTCACTGGGTCTTAAAGCCTTGCCTTGGTTCTCACTAGAAACTAAAGCATTACTCAGGATCTCACTGGGACTGAAATTTTTCCCAAGATTTCACAGGGTCTTTAAAGTCTTTGATAGTTTATCATTGGGTCTGAAGAGTTTCCCTATGTTCTCATTGTGGCCTATAACCTTCTACAGTTCCTCGCTGGGTCTACAGGCCTTGTCCAGGCTCTCTTTGGGATCTAGAGCCTTCTCCATATTCTCAATGGGGCTCAAGGAAGGACTTACCAGGTTCTCACAGGAGCCAAAGCCCTTCAACAGGCTCTCAATGGGGCTTAAGGCTTTCTCAAGTTCTCACTGGGATCTAAGGCTTTCCCTACAGTCTCATTGAGGCCAAAGAGTTTCTCCAGGATTTCACTATAGCCTAAAATCTACTACAGGTTTTCATGAGGCTTAAGGACTTCCCAGGTTGTCATTGGGCTCTAAGGCCTTTTATATTAAAGCTATGCCCAGGTTATCATTGAAGCCTAAAGCATTACCCAAGATCTGACTGAGGCCTAAATATTTCCCCAAATTTTCTCAGGGCCTATATGATGGGGTCTGAAGATTTTCCTCATGTTCTCACTGTGTCCTACAACTTTCTACAGGTTGTCCCTGGAATATAAGGATTTCTCCAAAGTCTCATTGAGGCCTTAGGCCATCCCCAGCTTTTCACCATGTCCTAAAACCTTCTACAGATGATTACTGGGGCTTAAGGTATTCCTTGTGTGCTCAATGGGGCCTAAGGTCTTTCCCATGATCTCAGTGGGTCTTAAAGCTTCCCCATGTTCTCACTGGAGCCTAAGTACTTCACATGGTTGTCATTGGGGCCTAATTTCTGTGGGGCCTAAGGCCTTCCCAGATTTTCATTAGAATCTAAGATTTTTTTTCCATGTTTTCATTGTGTCTTAAAGCCTTGACCATGATTTCACTGGAACCTATGGCATTACACAGGGTCTCATTAGTGACTAAAAATTTTCCCAATATTTTTCAGATTTAAAAAGGCCTTCAATAGATTTACATGTTTTTGAATTTCTTCTCCAGGTTCCTACTGGGGCTTACAGACTTCCCAGCTTGCCACTGGGGTCTATGTGAAAATTTATGAAAAGCTGTATTTCATAGTGAAAAACTGGAGAATTTAATCCTCACTGAGAAACTATAGATGGTTTTAGGTTCCAGTGAGATCCCCAGAAAGAGGATCTCAAAGAAACCAAGAGAAGGTCTTAGATCCCAATCAGAGTCCGGAGAATGCCATGAGCCCCAGTAGAAACTGTAGATCACTGTGAAAACATGGGGAAAGTCTTTAAGCACAGTGGTAACCTATTAAAAACCTTAGAGACACTGTGAGAACTATAAGAAATTTTAGGCACCAGTGAGATCCTGAGAAATGCCTGAGGGTACAATGGGAACCTGGGCAAGGATTTTTGACACAGTGAGTACATGAGGAAGGCCTTATACACCAGTTAAATCCTAAGAAGACCTTAGGCTCCAGAGAAAACACTTAGAAGGTTTTAGATTCCAGTAAATACCTGGGGGAAAATGTCGGGAGCCGCATTCGCCATTACAAGATGGCGCTGGCTTCCTGTTTCCTGGTTCTTGTTTACAGCATTAGCTATGCTGACTGCACATGCGCCACTGTATGGTAATTTCTATATGGTAGCTCTCCCTATCAGAGAAGCTATATCATTCGGGCGTTTTGCGGAGCACCAATTACAGACGAATACGTCGCCCTGCAGGCTATTTAAGCCGTGCGTATTCGGGGCTTGGGGTCCTTCTCCATCAGCATGTAAAGAGCGCTACAATAAAGATTCTGCTGGACACATCTTCGGTTGCCGCGTCTTCCTTATCGGCAAAGGTTGCGCGCGACAAGTGGTGCCGAAACCCGGGAGCCTGCCGACCCTGGGCGGAGGGACGACTCGAAGGACCCTCGACTGCTCGTCGAAGGAAGATTCAAGCCAGCGGAGCGAGAAGCTGCAGCACTTTTCAGCAAGGTATGACCCCTGTGGTCTGGGTGATCCCGTTTCTTGTTGTTTGTTTCATTTTTCGTTTTATTGTGCTGTCTGTGTTTTAATTGTCATAAACGGGAGAATACTCGCCGCACACTCTTTTGTGACCTAGCATAAGTGGCCTTAAGTCTCAGGTAAATAACTGAGCCGTCACACCCTCTCCTGTAGATAAAGGAGTTATGGGGAACCAGCCGACCAAGCCTATTGCAGATGCAGCGCAGGCGCTGCTGAAGCAAAAGGAGCTAAAGATTCCAGATAGAGTTTTGCGGAACTTCCTTAAGGAAGTTGACCGTGTTGCTCCCTGGTTTGTGGTCTCTGGGACCCTCTCCAAAGGAACATGGGATAAATTAGGAGGAGATCTTATGCGGGAGAAGGAACAAGGAACTTTAAGGACTGGTGTATGGCCGTTATATAAATTGCTAAAGTCTTGTATTGAAGATGAGAGATGTAAGGAACAGGTCAAAGAGGGACAGAGAGTGCTTTCTGACCATCAGGATAGTCTATCAGAAGCTGAAAAGGGAAAGGGAGAACAAAAGAAAAGGTTCTCCAGAAAGAAGTCAAATAAGAATGAAAATGTGCACAGTAAACTAGCAAAGCTAGGAAAGAAAGCAAAACAGCTCGCCGAAAAGGAAAAGGAACTTAACTGACGAGCTAAAGATTTAAAGCTTGTGCCTGCTCCAAAAGGAGGAGCATGTAAGGATTGTGAGTGTGAGGATCCAAAATTATACCCTCTTCTCACTGAGTTTAAACATTATACTATAGATTCTTCCTCCGAGGAGGAGACGTCCCCCGGAGAGGAGGATAAGTCTGACCTATCTAGGTCAGAAGGGGATCCAGAGCTGGACCCTGCCGAGCAGGCAGAATTAGATGAGGAAGCTAAAAATTATGAGGCTGGGAGATATGGGCGTGCCCCACCTTATGCTCCAGGCTATGAGCCAACGGCACCGCCCTATGATGTTGTACAGCAGCAAAAAATGGCCAAAAAAGGAAGAAATTCTATGATATCAGATAAGGAGACAAGGAGAATAAGGGCAGCGTTCCCCGTGTGGGAGGATGCCCAGAATCAGAGACAACATACGCCATTGGATCTGAAACAATTGAAGGCCTTAGTGGAAGCAGTACAGACATACGGAGTTAGCGCTTCCTTTACCACAGCCCTTATTGAAAGGCTGGCCTTGAATGCAATGACCCCAGATGATTGGAACAATACAGTTAAAGCGTGCTTATCTATGGGTCATTATTTAGATTGGAAGTCCATTTATCAGGAATTGTGTGCGGCCCAGGCAAAGATGAATATAGCCGGTCAACGACCTCAATGGAGCTTTGATATGCTCACAGGTCAAGGTCAATGGGCTGTAAATCAGACAGCCTACCCACTAGAGGTTTATGAACAAATAAATAAGGCTGCCATCAGAGCATGGAAGAGTCTACCTAATAAAGGGCAAGTGACAGGAAATCTTACAAAGATCATTCAAGGAACAACTGAACCATTTTCAGATTTTGTGGCTAGGATGATGGAAGCAGCAGGAAGGATATTTGAGGACCCTGAAGGGGCAATGCCGTTTGTGCAACAATTAATATATGAACAATGCACAAAAGAATGCCGTAACGCTATCACCCCCTGGAAAGCAAAAGGAATAAATGCTTGGATGAAAGCTTGTAGGGAGATAGGGGGGACCTCTGTCTAATCAGGGGATAGCGGCAGCAGTGCTATCTGCACAAAAGGCAGCAAACATGAAATGCTTCAACTGTGGTAAGCCCGGACATATGAAACGTCAATGTCGGGCTCGACCTGGGGCTCGACCAATGAGCCCTGGACCCCAAAGTTTCACTAATCAGAAACAACCAGGAATATGCCCCCGTTGTAAAAAGGGGAAGCATTGGGCCAATGAATGCCACTCTGTTCGAGATGATCAGGGCCGGCCTCTTCCTGGACGATCTGCTGAGCAGTCAAAAAACGGGAAATGGGGCCCCCGACCCCAGGGCCCTGCACAAATGTATGGGGCAATCCAACAACCTCCATACCCGTTAAAGAGGTTTGTAAAGATGACACCGTCAGAAGAGCAACCTCCGGATCAGCCGGACTGGACTTGTGTGCCACCTCCCGAACAGTATTAACTCCTACTATGGGCTGTCAGCCTGTGCCCTCTGACCTTGCAGGCCCTTTGCCTGATGGTACGGTAGGATTAATCATTGGTCGGTCGTCCACTGCCCTGAAGGGATTGATAGTTCATCCTGGAGTGGTCGATCAAGACTACACAGGACAATTAAAGATATTATGCTCCTCCCCTCGCGGGATTAGTGCAATTTCCCCTGGAGATCGTATAGCTCAACTCTTGATTTTACCTAGTCTACATCATCAATTTCCTAGCAGAGAAGTTCAGAGAGGGGAAAAGGGGTTCGGTTCCTCAGGAGGACAACATACTTTCCTTTCTATGCAATTAGATAAAAGACCCATGATGGAATTGGTTGTTGAAGGAAAGAAATTCCAAGGGCTGCTGGACACTGGCGCGGACACTAGTATTATCTCTACCAGCTGGTGGCCGTCGAACTGGCCACTTGTTCAGTCATCCCAGTCTCTACAGGGGCTGGGATATGAAGAGGCTCCAGCCAAGAGCGCAAAAGAATTACATTGGCAAAATGAGGAAGGGAAAAGAGGAACTATTACCCCATATGTGCTAACCCTCCCTATAAATCTATGGGGAAGAGATGTATTACAACAACTAGATTTTGTGCTCACAAATGACTATTCACCTCAGAGCCAGCAGATAATGAAAAATATGGGCTGCGTCCCTGGTCGAGGCCTTGGAAAACACTTGCAGGGACGTACAAGTCCCCTGCCCTCTAATGGGAAGCAAGACAGAACAGGACTGGGTTTTTCCTAGGGGCCGCTGGGGAGGCAATCCCCATTCCTTGGAATACAGAGGACCCGGTATGGGTTCCTCAGTGGCCCCTTACCTCTGAAAAACTTGAAGCCGCCAATCAATTAGTCCAGGAACAATTAAATCAGGGACACATAGAAACGTCTCAATCTCCTTGGAATACCCCTATTTTTGTAATTAAGAAAAAATCTGGTAAATGGAGATTATTACATGATCTGCGAGCCATAAATAAACAAATGCAGGTCATGGGCCCCATTCAAAGGGGTTTGCCTTTGTTATCCACCTTACCAGTTCGCTGGAGAATTTTAATAGTGGATATTAAAGATTGCTTTTTCTCTATACCCTTACATGAGCAAGATAAAGTTAGATTTGCCTTTACCTTGCCTAGCATTAATCATGAACAACCTGATGAGAGATACCAATGGAAAGTTTTACCACAGGGCATGGCGAATAGTCCTACTATGTGTCAACTTTATGTAGCAAAAGCTATTCAGCCAGTTAGATCTCAATTTCCCGCCATTAAGATATGTCATTATATGGACGATATTTTGTTATGCCATTCTGATCAAGCCCTTCTGCAGCAAGCTTTTGGCGTTCTATCTAAAGAGTTGAATAATAAGGGTTTATTTATAGCACCTGAGAAGGTACAAGAAGGAGATATTGGAAATTTTCTTGGCTCTACCATTTATCCGATGCAGGTAAAGCCGCAAAAGATTGTTATCAGAAGAGATGTTCTTAAAACACTTAATGATTTTCAAAAGCTTTTAGGTGATATTAATTGGGTAAGATCATATTTAGATCTAACTACGGCAGAACTTAAACCTTTATTTGCCATTCTGGAAGGAGACCCAGCCATCACATCTAGTAGACAACTTACTGCTGAAGCTGCCCAAGTGTTGGATAAAGTGGAAAAGAAATTGGGTGAAGCTTCTCTAACTCGGCTAGATCCATCTAGCCCATTCCAGCTATGCATTGTCTCCTCACCTCAACAGCCTACAGCTGTGCTATGGCAAAGGGGACCGCTATTATGGGTCCATCCTCAAACCTCTCCTGGTAAAGTTTTGAGCCATTATCCCATTCAAATAGGAGAAATGGCCTTAAAAGGTCTACAATTAGCTCTAATTAATTTTGGCTGTGAACCAGAATCTGTTATCGTACCCTATACTGCTTATCAAGTAAATGTGTTATGTGCCACCTTGGATGTTTGGGCGATTCTTCGTTGCACTTTTTCTGGAAATATTGATAATCATTATCCTAAGCATCCGTTGTTACAATTTGTTCTTACTAATGCCATTATTTTTCCAAAAATTACTAGAAGTCAACCGATAATAGGAGCTATTGATGTTTTTACTGATGGGTCCAAAACAGGCATTGGCAGTTATGTTGTTAATAATCAGGTGTTTCAAAAATGTTTTAATTTTTCATCCCCACAATTGGTTGAATGTGCTATTGTAGCTGAGGTTTTACGAGTTTTCCCTCAACCTCTGAATATTATTTCTGACTCACATTATGTGGTAGGAGCAGTACAGATTTTGGAAACAGTGGGATTAATTTCCTCAAAAAGTGCTGTTGCACAAGTCTTTGCTGATATTCAGCAATCAATCAGGACAAGATTGCATCCTTTTCTTTATACAACATATGAGAGCACATACGCTATTACCAGGACCCATGGCAAGAGCTAATGATCTGGCCGATAAAGCCACTAAAGCAATTTATCTTATACTTAATTTTTCACTATACGTTTACAAGTAAAAGATAAAAATGTCCCTTCACAGTACCTAGTTGCAATAATTCTCAGCATACCTGCACAAATAAAAACTGACAACGCTCCAGCATATATCTCCAGCAAACTGAAACCGTTTTTTGAGTATTATAACTACCTAAGTTCATCAAGATCCGAGTTGAACAAGAGAAACATCTTAATGAAGAGAAATGACAAGTCATCCACCAATGTAGTTCCCATGAGTTGTGCGGAGACTTCTCAAAGGTAGGGGAGGTGTTCTGTTCTTGTCTTTACAGGAAAACAGAAAGCACCCATCTTCAAACTGCCAAAAGACACTGAACATGTAGGTACCTACAGAAGAGAATACAGCTCTCCAGAAAGAACCATTTAATGAAGAGGAATCTGATAGATGGTAAAAATATATATATATATATATATATATATATATATATATATATATATATATATTTAATTCTAGTGAGCTATTTCTATATAGAAATCTATTTCTCTTTACTATCTAGAATTCCTCTAGTCCCAATTTATCTAAACCAATGCTGGCTTTGGAGTTGGATTTGGCTTTCCTTCTCTAAATTCAAGCATGTTGTTAAGATTAAATTCACAGTTTCTGCCTTATATCAAGAAGCCAATTGGTGTAAGGCAGAAGAAAACAAAATCTGGGCACTGTCATTTACCTACAGTCAGTTTTTCTCTCTGAAATCTTAATTTTCCTCATATACCTTTTAATGCTTATTGTTGCCTTTCCCTAATGCATACCGTAAAAATTAAAAATTTTACCTTGATTTTGATATTTAAGTTTTCCACAGGGAATATAACAGTTCTCAACAACAATCTTTGAACACTCTGGAAAGAAGATGGGGCCCCAATTGGACACTTCCACTTGACTCAGCCCGATGCATCTGGACTACAAACTTTACCCTAAACCGGTCTGAGACTGCTTTGCTCGAGACAACTCATGACTAGCTAGCTGTATTGGTGCACCTTCTTATTACAACCTGGCCAGAGTTTCAAGTAGAATTCCAGTCACGCATTTTCTGCCACACAATGACTACCTACATATGTTACAGCCAGTTCTGTTGACAAATTTGGTTGCTTAAAATTTTCTTCCAACAGGATCCCATGGAGAAATCATCGTCCCATTTCAGCAGGAAGTAATCTTAAGACAACGACGCCCCCTTTCCCCACTCTTGGAATTTAGGGATAATATTCATCTTCATAGGGTTGGTCATAGTTACTTGGGGTTGGTTTGGAAGGTGATACTTAGACTTGGTTATATCTTTTAGACAGGAATAGGGTATGGTTGGGAAAGGTATGGTTCAGAATGGATATAGGTAGATTAGCCTATTTTCTTGTGAATTATTTAGTAAGAGTGAGACATTAGTATTACAGCTTACATTGTTATATATTATTATTTGTGGTAACCTATGTAAAATTAACCTCTGTTCAATATAATTTTACAATAGCAGCAAATTTGTCTAAGGAATTATCCTCACTGTTACTATCTAATTGGAGTGTAGAATTTGATGAATTGATGAGAAAACTTCGTCTTGCCATAGTTCAGATTAATTCCACTCGTTTAGATATTTCTGTCACAAGTGGATTGTTTTCTTGGATGTCCTCCGCCTTTTCCTACTTTAAAGAATGGGTTGGTGTAGGAATGTTTGGAACGACCTTACTTTTGGGACTGTTCCTCTGTTTTTGGTTGCTTTGCAGATTCAAAAGACAACAACATGCTAAAAATGTGGCCATTGTGCAAGCTATGCTGGCTGTTGAGCAGGGAGCATCCCCCCAAGTATGGTTAAGTATGCTAAGCCGTTGAGACGCTGTCAGAACTCCAAGCACTCCTGATGGGCACAGGTTCCCATTGCACCAGGGTGTTGTTCTGGACAGACCTTTGCATCTCCCAGGGCTCAGGTTCCCATTGCATGGGATCTCAGATGCAAGGGGTCTCCTTCACTGTATAATCTCCTTGATCGCTCAAACTGTTGATTCAGCGGGCTGATCGGAAACTTCACAGTGTTAATTGTGGCCTTGCATATAATTTTAAAGAAAGGGGGAGATGTCGGGAGCCGCATTCGCCATTACAAGATGGCGCTGGCTTCCTGTTTCCTGGTTCTTGTTTACAGCATTAGCTATGCTGACTGCACATGCGCCACTGTATGGTAATTTCTATATGGTAGCTCTCCCTATCAGAGAAGCTATATCATTCGGGCGTTTTGCGGAGCACCAATTACAGACGAATACGTCGCCCTGCAGGCTATTTAAGCCGTGCGTATTCGGGGCTTGGGGTCCTTCTCCATCAGCATGTAAAGAGCGCTACAATAAAGATTCTGCTGGACACATCTTCAGTTGCCGCATCTTCCTTATCGGCAAAGGTTGCGCGCGACAGGAAAACCTAAGGTCCCAATGAGACTTGGAAAAGGCCTTAGATACTAATAAGAACCTAGAGAAGTCCTTAGGAAGTAGTGAACATCTGGAGAAGGCCTTCTGACATAGCCAAAACATGTTGAAGGCCTTATAGAACCTGTGAAATCTAGAACACTTTAAGCCCTAGTGAGATCATGGGTAATACCTTAGGCTCCTGTGAAGAATTGGGCAAGACTTTAAGACACATTGACAGCATGGAAAGGACTTAGACCCCAGTGAATACCCATAAAATGTTTTAGACAGCAATGAATACCTGGGGAAGAGCTAAAGCTTCAGTGAGACTTTGGAGAAGGTCTCAGATACCTGTGAGAACCTGGGAAAGGTTTTTATTTCAAAGTGAAAATGGGTCTTTAGACCCAGTGAAAATTAGTTCAAAGCTTTAAAGACCCTGAGAAACCTAGAAAAAATTTGAGCCCCACTGAGACACTTGATATTGCCTTTGTCTCTGGTGAGAACCTTGGAAAGGATTTAAGAGTCAATGAGAACAGTGAGAAGATTTATACCCTAGTAACAACATGGGAAGGCCTTAGGCTCTAGTGAGAACCTGCAAGAGGCCTTAGACACAAGTGAGAGACAGGAAGGCACTATGTTCATGTGATAACATAGAAAGTTCTTAGGTGCCACTGATAACCTGGGAAAAGCCTTATACCACAGTGAGAACCTGGGGGAAGCTATAACACTCAGAACATGGGAAAGACTTTAGGCCTTGTTGAGACACTTGGGTATGCCTTAGATGCCAGTGAGAGCCTTAGAAGGTTTTAGGTCCAATGAAAACCTGGAGAAGGCCTTATCCCTCAATGAGATTTTGAGGAAGCCTGAGGATACCCATAAGCTTTAGTGAGACTCTGTAGATGGTTTTATGCCAAAGTGAGAACATGGAGAAGGCCTTCAGACTCAGTGAAAACTAGTCAAAGACTTTAAGGACCCTGTGAGACCTAGGGAGATTTTAGGTCCTAGTGGGACATTTGGTAATGCCTTTGTCTCCAGTGAGAAAATGAGCAAGGTTTACGACCTACTGAGAACATTGGGAAGGCCTTAGGCCCTAGTGATAACCTGAGAAGGCCTTAGACCCAGTGAGAACCTGTGAAATGCCTTAGATACCAATGAGAAACTGGAAGGCCCTATGCCAAAGTGGCAACCTGGGAAGGCCTGAGGATACCATTGATAACTAGAGAAACCCCTAGTGAGAACCTGGAGGAAGTTTCAAGAACCAGCGAGAATGTAAGAAAGACTTTAAGTCCCATTGAGTACCTGAGGAATGCCTTAAGCTCCAGTGAGAAAATGTAGATGGTTCTAGGCCATGGTGAGTACATGGGGAAGGCCTTCAGACACAGTGAACATATGTTGAAGACTTAAAAGCATTGTGAGAACATGAGGTACATTTTAGGTCCCTCTAAGATGCTTCATAATGTCTTTGTCTCCAGTGAAACCTAGGCAAGTCTTTAAAATATAGTGAGAACATGGGGAAGGACATAGATTCCAGTTATAACCTGGGAAGGCCTTGGGCCTTGTTAAGAACCTATAGATGGTTTTAGGCACCAGTGAGAAGCTGGGGAATGCTGTAGGCCTCAATGAGACTATGGAAAAGAACTTAAATTACACTGAGAACCTAGAGAATGCCTTAAGCATCAGTGACAACCTGTAGAAAGTTTAGTTCACAGTGAGAAAACAGGAAAGTCTTCAGATGCAGAAAAAAATCTGTCAGTCTTCTAGACCCTGTAATAACATGCCCTAGGTTATACCTCAGACCCTAGAAGAACCTGAAAAAGGCTTTAAGATGTCTTGCTAAGATGGGGAAGGCCTTAGACATCAATACAACCTGGAAAGATTAGGCCTCAATGAGTAACTTCAAGAGGTTTTAGGCCCAGTGAGAACCAAGGGAAGGCTTCTGAGGACAGAAGGAAGAGAGAGCCAATGAGCCTGGCTTGGGCTTTTGAAAATGTCAAAGCCCACCCTCAGCGACATATCCTCCAGCAAAGCCACACCTACACTCACAAGGCCACACCTACACTCACAAGGCCACACCTCCTAATCCTTTCAAACAGTGCCACTCTTTGGTGACCAAGCATTCATGTATATGAGCCTATGGGGGGCATTTTTACTCAAACCACCACAGTGAAAACCTCTTAAAGGCTTTAAAGACCATTAAAGAACCAGGGAAAAATTTTAGGTCCAGTGAGACCCTGGGTAATGTCTCAGTACCAATGAGAATCTGGGCAAGGCTTTAAGACCCAGTGAGAACATGGGGAAGGCCTTAGAACCTGGTGACAGCCTGGGAAGTCCTTAGATATCAGTGAAAACCTGTAGAAGATTTTAGGCCCCAGTGAGAAGCTGAAAAAGGCCTTAGGCTTCAATGAGACTTTAGGGAAGGCCTTAGGTCCCAGTGAGAATTTGGAGAAGGCTTTAAGCACTAATGAGAACTTGTAGAAGCTTTCAGGACAAGAGAGAACTTTTGGAAGGCCTAGAAACCCAGTGAAAATACTTAAAGGTCTTAAAGACCCTGTAAGAACCTGGGAAATTTTTTAGGTATCAGGGAGAGCATAGGTAATGCCTTAGACTCCAGTGAGAACCTGGGTAAGGTTTTAAGACTCATAGAGAACATGAGGAAGGCCTAACTATCCAATGACAACCTGGGGAAGGCCTTAAGCCCCAGTAGGAACCTAAAGAAAAGTTTGGGCTCTACTAACAATGTGAGGGAAGTCAATAAGACTTTACTGACAGTCTTAGATCCTGGGGCTTAGGCCCCTGTGAGAACTTGGACCTTAATCCCCAGTAACAATCTTTAGAAGGTTTTAGGCCACAGTGGAGAAGATCTTCAGACCCACTGAAAACCTGTTGAGAATTTGGGGAAACTTTTAGGTTTATTGGGAGCCTGGGTAATGCTTTAAGCTTCAGTAAGAACCTGGGAAGGGCTTTAAGACCTAGTAAGAATATGGTAAACTTAAACCCCAGTGACAATATGGGAAGATCTTAGTTAAGCCCCAGTGAGACCCTGATGAGTGCTTAAGATCCAGTGACACCCAGGGAAAGGCCGTAGGTATCAGTGATGACCTTAGAACCCCAGAAAAAATCTGAAGGAAGCCCAAGACTCCAGCAAATACCAGGAGAAGGCCTCCAGCCCTGACAAGAATATGGGGAAGGTCTTAGGTCCAGGGAGAAGCCTTAGGCCTAGTGAGGACCTGGTGAAGCTGTTAGCCCCAATGAGAATGTTGTGTAGCCCTTAGACCATAGAGTAACCTGGGGATAGCCTTAGACCCCAGTAAGTACTGACAGAAAGACTGACTTAGGCTCCAGTGAGAATATGGAGAAGGCCTTAAGTACAGGGTACCTGACATAAGACCTTAGTCCTCTGTGATATCTTGGATAAGCCCTCAATATCTGTGACATCCCAGAGAAGTTCTCAGCCCCCATTGTAAACCTTGGAAGGCTAGAGGCCCCTGGGGATGCCCTGGGTTCCAGAGAGATGCTGGAAAGAGCTTAAGCCACAGAATGGTCCTGAAGAAAACCTTTGACCTCTGTGAAACTGTGGGAAGTCATCAGGCACCATAAGAACCTGGAGATAACCTTCAGCCATTTTGAGACCCTGGCAAGATTCTAGAATCCCCAAGATATTACTCCTTTGGGAAGGCCTTAGGCCCAAGAGAGATCCTGAGGAAGGCTTTAGCTATGGGTAATATTTGAAAAAGCCTTTTTGCCTCAGTGAGAACTTGGGAAGATCTTGTGTTCCATTTAGATGTTATGTTCCTCCTGTGTGTCTAGGCTGAGAGAGTATCCCACTATGGGGATTGGACTCCCAAAATACATTCATACACTAGGGATAAATAGCACCAGAGGCCCCATAGACTGCCCAAGCCTCCTAACTGACACCCATGTTAAGGAGGCCTGGTTCGGTCCTATGCAGGTTTCTCGGCTGTCAGTTTGGGTTCTGTGAACTCCCACTTGTTCAGGTCGGCTGCTTCTGTAGGTTTCCCCAGCATGGTCTTGACCCCTTTGCTCATCACTTCTCTCTCTCTCTCTCTCTCTCTCTCTCTCTCTCTCTCTCTCTCTCTCTCTCTCTCTCTCTCTCTCTCTCCAACTGGATTCCAGCTGTGGGTCTCTGCTTCTGCTTCCATCAACTACTAGATGAAGGCTCTAGGATAGTGTTTAAGGTAGTCATCAATCTCATTATAGGGGAAGGGCATTTAAGGTAGCTTCTCCACTATTGCTTAGATTCCTAGTTGGGGTCATCCTTGTGGATCTCTGGACATTTCCCTAGTGCCAGATTTCTCTTTAAACCTATAATGGCTCCCTTTATTAAGGTATCTCTTTTCTTGCTCTTCTCTATTCTTCCCCCAACTCAATCTTCCTACTCCCTCATGTCCTCCTCCCCCTCCCCCCATCTTCTACCCTTCTCTTTATCCCATGCTCCCAATTTGGTCAGATCTTGTCCCTTTCCCCTTTCTCCGGGAGACTACGTATGTCTCTCTTAGGGTTCCCTGAAGAAAATATTAGGCCCCACTGAAACCCTGGTAAAGCCTGGTCTCATTGAGTCTCTGTGAAAGGCCTTAGGGTTTTATTTGTTGTTTGTTTGTTTGTTTTTGAGACCATGAAGAAGTCCTTAGGCTCCCATTCAGTCTTTGTTAAAGACTTAGGCCCTGATAAGTCCATCTGTAGGTTGTAGACCTAAGTGATTCTCTTGGGAAGGTTTTAGGCCCTTAATACGCACTGACATCTGAGCTTAACAAGATGGCTCAGCTTGTAATGGTGTCTGCTACTAAGCCTGATGACCTGTGCTTACCTCTAGGACCCATTTTATGGAAAGGGGAACTCATGCCCTATGGATTCTTATTCAGCTTCCACATTTGGAAGTAAATAGACAAGCTGATTAATTAGTTAAATACTGAGATAAAAGAAGAGGAGCTGAGACTTCAGGCAAGTCTGTGAGTTTCCCTGAGGCCATGGGACCTTGGGCCATAAAAGCTAATGAGACTCCTGGGGAAGGCTTCCAGCCCACAGATACTCTAGAGAAAGCCTTCTCCCCTACTGAGACAATCGTGTGGTGTTTGAGTACTGCTGAGACTCTGGAAAATCCTCATACTCCCCTGAGGCCTTAGAAAAGGTTGCTAGGCTACTGAGACCTTGAGGAGGGTAGAGGACGGGATTGAAGAGCCTCAGACCTCAGAAATTCTTTTTTAAAAAAAATCTATGAGCCCCACTGAGACCTGGAGGAGAGCCTGGAACAATGTTAAATCTTAAGCAAGGCCTTCAATCCTATGTGATCCTGAGAAGTTGGGCCTTTCCTGAAGTCCTAGAGAAGTCCTTAACCTCACTGAGATCCCAAGGCTTTAGTTCCTCTAGGATCCTGGGAAAGTCTTGGAATTAATAAGATGCCAGTGGGAGTTTGGAGGGGGCCATGAACCCTACTGAGTGCCTGGGGAAGCAGAGGGCTTCATTAAGAATCTGGGACCCTGGGGCAGAGAGTAAGACACTCTGAAAACCTGGAGAACGCAGAGAAGTATGCTGAAACCGTACAGGAAGCAATACACCCCCACTGAGGTCCCTGGAGAGTTCCCTGTTCCTTTGAGACCTTAAGAGAAGCTGTGGGTCCCACTGCAACCATGGGGACCCACTGAGCTTTTGGTGTAATGGCTTGAGTGTGAAGCTTCCCCCACAAACAGACTCCTGTGTTTGAACAGTTGGTCCCCAACAGGTGGTGCTGTTCTGGGAGACTGTGAAACCTTTTGTTTATGGGGTCTAGCTGGTAGATACAGGGCCAGAAGAGTGAGCCAAAGGATTACAGGCCAGGCTTGCTTCCAGTCTGTTTCTGCTTCTCAGTCAGTGCCTCTGCAAGCTCCGGCTGCTATAGACCAACTCCAGACACCATGCCTTTTATTAATCAATGGACCCTGTCCCCTCAAACCTTGAGCTAAAAAAAAAAAATCCTCCTTCCTGATGTTACTTCTTTGGAGGATTCATTCACAGGGATATGAACAGAACTGGCAGGGTGGGGCAGAGTTAGGTCCTTTTCAGATCTTGGGAAGTCAATGAAATCCACTAAGACTTTAGAGAAGGCCTTAAGTGTTCTTGTGACCCTCAGGAACACCATGAGTTTGGATGAGAGCCAGGGAGACAGTGTGAGCCCCACTGAGTCCCCAAGCAGAGCAGGCTTCACTAACACCTGGAGAAAACCCAGGTCCTTTTAGTACCCTGGGAAGACAGTAAGAATTAGAAGTAGCAGTGATAGGCAGGACCACCGTGCCTATTGAGATTCCAAGAAAGGTTGTGAGCTCCAAACACACCTAGAGGAGGTCTTAGCGCCACTGAGAAACTGGAGCTGTCTCTGGGTGTCATCAGGAACTCTAAAACCTCACAGAGACTTGGGGAAGGCTTTCTTCTGGAGGAAACTCTAGGAAAGGCCCAGAGCTGCAATGAAACCTTCACAGGGAGCTGGATGCTGAGCCATGTGAGGCCCCACGGAAGGCCTTGTGCCACAGGGAAATAGGCTGTGAGCCCTGCTGCGCTTGGGTGGGGTAAGCCCATTGCAGTGTTGGCATGCCCATGAGCTGCTCTGAGACTCGAGGAAACCCTGGAGAGGTCTGAGCCCCCATGATGGTCCTGTGGAGGGTTTAAAGACCAGCAAGGATGCTCAGGGTTGTCTCTATATGTCACCGAAACCCCAGAAAAAGTTTAAATGTCACAGAAAAAAAAAAAAAAAAGCATAAAGTTCCCAAGGAGAGCCAGAAGTGGTGGTACATATCTGAATTTCAGAGTTTGAGAGGCTGAGACAGGAAGACTGTGAGTTTAAGATAAGCCTAGCTATACCACAGTATCTTTGAGAAAGGTCTCAAAAAAAGAAAAAATTCCTAGGGAGGTTGGAACCCCAGTAAGACCCTCAGCAGGCCCTCTAGCCTCACTATGTAGTCCTGAGGACCCTCCCCACTGCCTGTCTTCCCACCCGGATCCTGCTCCTCGCCTGCACTCCTCTTGGGGTACCCACATATCCCCTGCTCCAGTGGGTCCTCTGTAGTGTCCTAGATACCCAGAGTTTGAATGGCTGTAGCACTTGGGGGGCGGGGCGGGAGGGAGCAGGGACCAAAAGGCCCACAGTTCTAGTCTAGCAGCTATAAAGCCCTGTGTAGGGTAGAGTTCTAGCTCATTCAACTACACCAAGGGTTTTTGCTAGTTGGCTGGGGAACGGGGCAGTACCAAATCATGGGCAGAAGGGGTCAAAGAACCGCCAACCACTCCAAGTGGAGTCTGAGAAAGGTTTTGCAGCTGGGGTAGAGCCTGAACTAAGAGAAGGAGACAGAGACTCAGCTCTGAAGCATGTACCTCTAGTGGGACTTGCCGGTTTTCATGCCTGTCTTGGGATATTGGGATAAGAGGGTCTACCATGGGGCTTCAGCCCAGCTGACCCCTGAGTGGGTTTGTGGAGGGAGAGATAGAGGGGGAAGGGACCAGCAAGGGCCTGGCTGCTTGAGTTCTGCTTCCTTCCTCTGTGGGTGAGGCAGGGCCTCAGCTGAGCTAAGGACCTGGCTACCGATGGGGACTATGAAAGTGTCCAAGGGATAGGGATACCAGATCCCCGACAGCTCCAGCTCCCTGGGGAATGCTGTGGATATTGCTCAGCCAAGGCTGAAGAAGGCCTCACTCTCTTGGGGACGATGCCCCCTGCTGTGAACTGGATCATCAGGCCACCCTGCCCCTTGTTAAGACTAATTACCCTAGGGCTAAGTAGAGGCATTGACGTCCAATGAGAGCTTTCTGCAGACCCAGCACCAGGGAAGTGTTTGGAAACTGCAGCTTCAGCCCCTCTGGCCATCTGCCGATCCACTCCCTAGAACCCTTAATGGGCTAAACACCAGAGTCCAGGGGGCAGACAGGAGATGCTTTAGACTATAAAACTAGTGGGGATCCAGTAACCCCCAACCCTAGTGACCAGCTACAATCAGAAGCCGTCAGCAAGCAGGTATGTACCTCCTCACTGGGCCTGACTCCCCAGCCAAGACTCCAGGGACTTGAGGGAAGATGTGATGGGCTCTTCTCTCACATGGGCTCTTTGCTGGTCTCAACCCCACCTATCTTCCAGGTTATTGTTCTATCATGGCCCTGTGGATGCGCCTTCTGCCCCTTTTGGCCCTGCTGGTCCTTTGGGAGCCCAACCCTGCCCAGGCTTTTGTCAACCAGCACCTTTGTGGCTCCCACCTTGTGGAGGCACTCTACCTGGTGTGTGGGGAACGTGGCTTCTTCTACACACCCAAGTCCCGCCGTGGAGCCGAGGACCCACAAGGTGAGCTCTGCCCCCTGAATTCTGTCCCCAGTGCTTGCCACACTGGTTTTCCTCGCCCACAGGACCTCACAGATTATGCCCTGGGTGTGGAGGGTCTCAGAGTAACCGGGGCAGGGGGCGCATTCCCATGGGCAGCTAGACAGAGCAAAACATGGCAGCTGCTGGCAATGAACAAGAACCTTGCCTTAATGCTCCCGGGCGCAGACCCGCAGGTAGCCCCAGGGCACCTGTTTGGGGCCCCCATAAAGCACTGCACTGATTGTGGGGGTGGCAGGATGCGTAGGCTTTGGAGCTCCTTGTGGCCATGCTCAGTGACTTGTCCCACGTACATGCAGTTCCTGCCACCTGCACTGACATAGCAGGTGGGCAGGGTGAGAGGAAGCCTGGGATAGGTGGGAGGGGGGGGGGCGCTGCTCAGCTGCTGCTGACTGGATTGTCCTGTGTGTCTTTGCTTCTGTGCTGCTGACGCTCTGGCCTGCTCTGACACTGCCTCTCCGCCTCTCGGGCAGTGGCACAGCTGGAGCTGGCTGGCGGCCCTGGAGCAGGTGACCTTCAGTCCTTGGCGCTGGAGGTGGCCCAACAGAAGCGAGGCATTGTGGACCAGTGCTGCACTAGCATCTGCTCCCTCTACCAGCTAGAGAACTACTGCAATTAGACCTCACCATCGCCCAACCCACCTTCCTGCAGTGAATAAAACCTTCGAAGAAGCACTACCAGTTTGCTTTGTTTGTTGTTTGGTGTGTGTGTGTGTGTAGGACATGAGTGGGGACTGGTTGGGGTGGCCCCCAGCTTAGACCACCTGCCTGATGCCTGGCCACAATGGTTTCCTCTTTGGTGTCCTCTGCACCCTCATCTTTTTCTTTGCTCCCTAGGCAACCATAGGTGTCCACTGAACCAAACCTGGAACATAGATAGTTCCTTCCCCAAAGTGGCCGATGCTTTTAGGTAACCCATAATAACCCTCACCCTGAGTTGTCTGGGAGGACCTTGACTCTGACCTCTGCTGCTTCTAGCTGAATAGAGAAGCTCTCGGAGTCTTTGGAAGCTGTGATGGCAGCTAGGAGCCCATGCTTTGTTCTTCCATCACCCTGGACCTTCAAGGGCCCCAGAGAACTTTTAAAGGAAAGAGGACATGAGTATTCCAACAACAGCTTCCCCCTGGCTTTCCTGAGTTCTGCTTCCAGAGCTATTTTAGATGGGAGTCCCTGAAGAGCCAGAAACTGGGCTCGGGAACTTCGTCTGGAAGGTCATGGAAACCATCCTGGCAGTGCTTAGCTTTGGGAGGACAGAGAACATCTCCAACCCTTCTCAGACTCTCCAAGTGACCCTTAGTGCCCTGGACATGATGGGCATTCCACATGGGTGAGAGGACACACTGAATGGCTCCCATGGGCACTGGGCAGGAGTCTCAGAACCCCATTCTCAGGAGTGGCCCAGTAGTGAGTCCTAGGCAGTGTGACCATTAGAAAGCCAGATGGGGCAAGGCCTAGGGCCTGGATCTCTTGTCATTTCTCAGTTTCTCCTTTCAGTGAGGTGGGGGTGGGGGGTGGGGGGTGTCTCTCACCAGATTCCTTGAACCTGGGTGCTTAGCAATTCCTCTAGAAATATCCTCAGTCCTAAAGAAAGGCCACAAGGCATCTAGGAATTTGGGGAATCTTAACACAGAGCACCTCTCTTCAACACCCACTGACCACAATCTATGGTTCTTGTCAGGCAGGTGAGAGCTTAGGGGCCTAGATGGTGATCCCAGTCACTCCAAGAGCCAGCTGACCTTCCTGCCACCCAAGCCAAACCAATCTGTATCTCCCTGAAAGCTCCACCCAGGGCCAGGATGACAGGCCTCTGAGCTAGATGTGTGCTCTTTTTGCTGGAACTTGGTGGCTGGGAAGCCTCCTAGAGCAGCCCTGAGGACCCCTTCCCAGTCACCTCCTCTCTGACAATACCACACCCCTACCTAGAGAAATGTCACAGGCCCCTTATAAGCCCCGCCCCTGAAATGTAGGGAGCAGAACTGAACAGGAGGGTAGACGGCTGGATACTGGGCCCCAGAAGAGAAGAAGAGGAGGTGGCTGTGATCCTTCAAGGGGAACAGCCTGCGACAGGGCACCCTGCTGGAGGGAAGGTATATGAGTCTCTGCAGAGCAAGAGCAGGAGCAGGAACTAGGAAGAAGGCTGGTTGGGGGGTCTGTGGGCCTTCAGAAAGTCATTGGCCAGAGCTGCCTAGGCCTTGGGTGAGCACCTGTGGCACCCCAACATTCAGGTGCCACAAATTCTCTGAGTGCATATGGGTCAGGGGAAAAGAAAGCAAGAGTCTTTGGCCTTGGGCCTTGACAGGCAAGCCCAGCTTTGCAGAACATGCAGTAGACTTGTGCTCTGGATTCTGGAAACTCAAGAGTATGGTCCTGATATCAGAATGCCTGTCTATAGCTTCACTCCTGGGGCCTTTGACCCCGGCCTCAAGGGAGGGCAGGTTGCCCCCAGGACCTTTAAGCCGCCCAGGATGGAGTGCATCCCCACTGGCTTCCTGGGGCCTCCGGAAACTCTGGTTTGGGGCTCTCCTTCCTAACTCTTTTCATTTGGTCTCCTCTTATGGCCTTGAAGAGGAGAGAAGGCAGAATACTAGAGACAGGTGTATGCCACCTCTCAGTCCCTCCAGGAGCAGACAAGAAACAGCCACCCAAAGTGACCCAGTGCTCAAGAGCAGATGTCACATCATGCCTTTGATGAGCACCACCGTGAGTGCCAACCCCAGAGATGCCAGCCGAGACTTCAGAGGTTCTCTTGAGCCTTGGGGTCACCCCATGTAGGTCAGTCATAGACCTGCCTCAGGGGCTTCCCCTGCCCTTGTCTCACTCCACCTTCTGGGCACACGACAGCCCTGCAGCACAGAGGCTCCTCCCTGCCCTCGGAACTCCGACTTTTCCTTGTTCATGGGGGCCTGCAGTGATAATTATTTTCAACAAGCTATGCCTGTCACTTTGAGGTTGGACCTGCTCCCTAACAACCTCCAACTCTGCTGGAGCCCCTCATCACCTCTTCCTAGCATCTGAAAGTTCAGGATCTTTTAGGGTATTACTAAGGATAGTCAATGCGTCGGTGTTGTACTCTTGTCTGGTCTAATGAGGTGGCTCGGCTCCATATTTGTGCTCCAAATTAATGCTACACACAGGGTGACTCTTTTCTACTATGCAGTCACAGTACAGGTCTCCAGGCACCTATGATGATCTGTTAATGTAGCTGCCTCCAGGTTGGCTCCCCAGATTGCACTGGCTCCTGGCACAGATGAGCTGGTGCCTGAGCCCAGCCCCAGGATGGTATTTGCTTTCTCACCTTATCAATAAATG